>CM053399.1:150247006-150261892 GCA_028644305.1 Xerus rutilus
GGAATGTGGTTCAGTGGTCGAGTGCCCCTGAGTTTACTCTCCAGTACCAAAAAAAAAAAAAAAAAAAAAAAAAAAAAAAAAAAATTGAAGTGTGACCTTTTCCTATCCCAGTGATATGTGGTACAATACTCCTTTGAGATGCTGGGCAGTGGCAGTGAGCCCCAGCTCCCAGTTGGCTATATGATCATGAAGATATGTAACTGATACTCTGCAGTGTACTGTATTGCTAAGCTATGATGCTTAGACTTAGGATATTTTCAACTTATGACAGGTTTTTAGGGACATAATCCCAATGGAAGTTTAGGAGCATATGTAATAAGAGTGTTTTTGGTACTTATGAGCCCCTTGAATGAGTTTATGTTGAAAGATGAGATGACTCAGGTTGAGGGCTTGTCACCATAAAGATCAATTATATGGTTAGAGGATTGGGACTTTTAAGTCAGCCAGACCATAGAGAAGGAGAGAGATGCTGGAGATTGAGTTCAATATGTGGCCAACAATTCAACCAAGGCTATGCAATGATATCAATAAAAACGAGACACCAAAAGCTCACAGAACAACTTGGTTTGGCAAACATTGATGTTGCAGGAGGATAACGCATACCCTATGTCCCCAATGAAAGCATGAAAGCTCTGCATTTGGCATTCTCCCAGACTTATTCTATGTGTCTCTTCATTTGGACATTACTGATTTACACCCTTTTTAAACAATTGTAAACATAGCACTTTCTTGAATTCTCTGAGTCACTTTGCTTTTTTTATTTTTGGTACTATGGATTGAACCCAGGAGTGTTTTACCACTGAGTTACATCTCCAGCCCTTTTTAATTTTTATTTTGAGACAAGATCTTACAAAGTTGCTTAGGGTCTCCCTAATTTGCTGAGGCTGTCCTCAAACTTGTGATCTACCTCTCTCAGCCTCCAGGGTTGCTAGGATTATAGATGTGCGCCACTGTGCCCAGCTAGAGAGGCAGTCTTGTTAGAGACCTTCCCCCTAAACCTGTGGGGTGTGATGCTATCTATGGATGGTTATTGTCAAAATCAAATGCAATACATGAGTTCATAGTGTAACACCTTGCTGAATATGCTCCACCACAGTTTATTTGCAAAAGATTTTCCTCCCCCCCCCCACCCCCAGATACTTGGAATTGAACCCAAGGCCTCACATGCTGAGTTACATACTACCTCTTTCTTATTTTTAATTTTGGGACTAAGTTGCTTAGGCTGGCCTTGAATTTTGATCCTCCTACCTCAGCCTCCTGAGTAACTGGGATTACGGGCATTTGCCACTGTGCTCAGCCTTTTTTCCTTTTCATAACTCTTCTCAGTAGCATCCCTGCACCCATTTCTCACTCTAGTTTCAGCTCTAACAATCTTAGCAGTTTGAGGACCCTGTGTGTGGGGTTTCATTGTTGTCCTTAGAAGGTTTGTGAAGTTGCCCTCTTGAGGTATTGAACTGTCAACAAGGCTAGAAGTCAGTTTGGTTCAGGAGTAGAGATTTAGTCCTAAGACATAGGAGGTAGTAGAAGTGGGAAAAATAGGACATAGCTAGTCTCCCAGATTTCCTGAACACAATCACAGGAGCAAGGTAAGGCTGGAGAAGATCCCCACTCAGATTCTCCAGCTCTGCCTAAGCCTGTCACAGCGCCTACACATTCATCATCTGAGATCCATTCTGCCCTTGGACAAAGCTGAAGGAAGGTTGTTTGGAAGCAGATCCAGCTCTCTCATGTTGCTGACCTCTAGGATTTCTTACTCCTGGCCCAACCAGCAGTGACCCTCTTTTCTATTGACCTATTTTCCTATGTCCCATAACTGTCAGAGGAATATCTAGAGAGGAATCTGGCTCCAAACACTGGCTTCTACCATGTCTCCCTACCCTGGGAATTGATAGGGAGTTTTTTTGTTTGTTTGTTTTTCTTTTGGCAGTGGGGAGAATTGAACCCAGGGTCTCACAGTGTGCTAAGCAAATGCTGTGCTACTGAGCTAAGCCCCCACCCTGCTGAGGGATTTCTGAGGAGAGGAAAGTAGGGATGAGGGAGACCTGTGAAGCAGATGCACTGTGCATTGGTAACCAATCTACCTCAGCCCTGTGAGACAACACACTCATCCCTAACAGGTTATGTGAAGTAGATTTTTTACGGTTGGGCAAGGGACCACAGAAATTTAGGTTTTTTTTTTTTTTTTTTTTTTTTAAATATTTTTTTAGTTGTAGATGGACACAATGTCTTTATTTTATTGCTTTGTACGTGGTGCTGAGGATTGAACCCAGGGCCTCACGCATGCAAGGCAAGCGCTCTACCGCTGAGCTACAATCCCAGCCCAGAAATTTAGGTTTGTTGTGAGCCAGGCCCCAAGGCTCAGGAAAGCTGCATGTTTTCCATTTTTGCTGCAGCTGAGGGACCTGAAATTCAGCCCTCGCTGGATTTTGTACCCCAGGGCAATTGCTAGGTTATAATGTTGAAGGACATCGTGTTTCTGAAGGGCACTGGAACAGAGCCCAGACTGTTGCAACTCCCCCTTATCTCAAGACGTTGCATTCCCAGCACATTCTACAATTATCCTTGAGAATTACAACTGAGAAAATAGGGAGAACTAGGTCAAGTCCAAGGCCACTTGTAGCTCCATTCTACTATGGAGCTATACTCCCAATCCCAGACCACCTTTGTACTCCTTGTGTTCCTTTAAGGAACTCCTCTCTCATTTCCTGTGGACATGGTATGGTTATCCACAGTGCCCCATTTGCTGTGATAGACTGAAGAACTAATTATGTAGTTTAAGTATACAGTTGACCAGAGCTTTTCATAAGATTTGAAATTTGGAAAGTAGAAGACAGAAGGCTTTTGCTTTATATAAATCGTTATAAAAATTTAGACAAGAGCCACATTTCTTACTACTAGAAAAGAACTCCTCTATGACAGGCCCCCACACAAAAAGAATTAGAGAATAGGTAAGGTAAGAGATGGGGGGAACAACATCTGAACCCCTGGATCCAACCAGAGCTGAAGATTAAATATCCTTAACGGTTCTGGTTATGTGGCATGACAAACTTTTTGCTTAAACTATTTTGCAATCGAAAGAGCCCTCAATAATATTTATTGCATTATTATCCTTATTTTACAGATGAGGAACCAGAGGCCCAGAAAGATTTAATTTCTCAAGGTTTCTAAGTTTGTAAGTGGAAGAACATTAGTATTTGGAGCAGTTCTCTGCTCTATTACTTATGTGTTTGTCTGTTTGCCCATCCATTCACCCATGCACACATCCATCCATCTATCCATCCTTTTATCCATCCATCCCATATATTTATATACCTGACCATCTTTCAGTGCTAAGACACTGAAGCCAATAAGCCCTCTCCCACTTGCCAACTCCTGATCTGAAACTGGGTCTTGATCATGGGTTGATAAACTTTTTCTGTAAAGATCCAGAAAGTAAATATTTAAGGTTTTATGGGCAATATGGTCTCTGTGGTAATTGCACAGGTTACTATTGTAGCTCAAAACCAGCCATAGACAATGTGTAAATGAATAGGTATGAATGTGTTCCAGTGACACTATTTACAAAAAGAGGTGGAAGGCTGGATTTGGCCCATGGCCATAGTTTGCCAATTCCTGGTCGGGATCAGTGAGAGGGACATGTATTTTTTTTTTTAATTGGGAATATGAGTAGGGAATGAGAACACATTAAAACCTTGCATTTGTCATTACTAATGTATTAGAAAAAAACAGGATTTATATATTCAACTCTTCTGTTTGAATCTGGCTCTGTGGCTTTGGACAGATGAGAAAACAGGTGTCAGTTTCCTCATCTGTAAAATGTACCTTATGAGGTAGTACATGTACCTGATGCACAATGGGCTCCCAGTAAAGGGTAGGTGCATTCCCTCCTCTTTATTCACCACATACCATGTATTACCAGTAGCAAGAGACTTCTTTTCAAGGTTTTTGGAATGCAGTGAGGATAGAAGTTCAGTCTGACTTGCTAAGTTCAAGAATCCAATTTCTAAGAATAAGATTCCATATAAATTATATAGATTAAGCTCCTGGAAACTTTTAAAATAGCCTTACCCTAACTCTTACCTGTGCTGTTCCAAACTTATACACTCCAGTGCCCAACAAAACAAAGGGTTCTCCAGTCAACAGGCCCTATTAGACCTAGAAGCAATTTAGCCACCTCTTTTATTAAGTCTACCACTCAGTATATACTCTGATTCCCAAGTGGCTTCTCAACCTATTTCTTCCAAATACACCTCTTGAGGAAAACAGGTTTGTCCTTGTGCCCTTGACTGTGTGTACAATCATATATGTGTCTGTGCCTTGGGTCTGTATTGTGATTACATACTTAATTATCTGTGGTGGTTTTTTTTTTTTTTTTTATGGTACTGGGGATTGAACTCAGGGGCACTCGACCACTGAGCCACATCCCCAGCCCTATTTTGTGTTTTTATGTAGAGACAGGGTCTCACTGAGTTGCTTAGTGCCTCGCTGTTGCTGAGGCTGGCTTTGAACTCGCGATTCTCCTGTCTCAGCCTCCCTAAGTGCTGGGATTACAGGCTTGAGCCACCGCACCCGGCTTGTGGTGTGTTCTTGATGTATGTGAGTGAGTGACTGCAGTTGATTGTGTGCCTGTGTATGTGTGTGGGACATGTGGCTGAGGGTGTTGGCACTTGTGTATTTGTGTTTGGGTGGGTTTGTTTTCTGGCTGCCTTTTCAGTTCATTCCTTTGGGGTGCTCAACCGCACCAGGACCTGCAGAGGGCATCCTATGCCTAGGGAAAATAGGATATGGGGCTCCAGGCATGGGACCTCAAACTTGTGGGGCCTGCAGGGGGCGTTTAGGTATAGCCAAAAAGGGGCATGTAGCTCCTAGCCTGTGGAAGGGGGGCTCTGGGCTCTGGAACAGGCTGAGATATCTTGTTCCAGAAAGGGGCTGGAAGTAAGCAAGAAACAAAATGACTAAGCTTCTGAAAGTCCCTGATCCTGGGAAGGGGTCTGTTTCACTTCCTATCCTTCTCCAAATCTTCTGTCCATGTTCAGGGAGTCTCAGCCTAGCCAGAAGGGCAGAGTTTGCCCTGTAGTCTGAGTGTGGGTGGAACATTGCACAGAACTTCTGGAGGTGAGGTGATGGGACATTAGGATGAGGGGAAGGAGTCTTGAGCAATAGCACACTCTCCTTTCCCTACCTCCTGTCTTCTGGAGCTTGAGCCAATGCCTTGACCAAGGTTTCTTGAATTCTTGAATACTTCCCACCCCCCTTTTTTTTTCCATACTAAGGATTTAACCCAGTGTTACCTTACCATTGAGCTACCTCCCCAGCCCTTTTTATATTTTATTTGAAATGGGATTTCCCTAAGTTGCTGAGGCTGGCATTGAACTTGCAATCCTCCTGCCTCAACCTCCTGAATCACTGGGATTATGGATGTGCCCGACCCCATCCCACCCCGCCCAGCTGACTACTTTTCTCCTTCATTCCTCGTAATTTGGGCTACTCTGAACTCTAGGTTGTTTGGGCCTGAGCTGAGCTTGCTTGGAGAAGCTCAGGAATCTAGGACCCCTGAACACAAAACAGGTGACCTGTGTGGCTGGAGATGGAGAGTTCTGGTGGGGGAGGCAGAGGGAGGAAGGGAGTTTCATGATGGAGGGAGCTCTGCAGAACCTTGAGAATAGGTAGACATTTTAGGCAGAATGAACAGCAGGCACAAAGGCTCAGAGGAGGGATATGGGAGTTAGTGGTTAATCCCAATATAGGTGGGGTGGGAGAAGGGCAAGTAGTGAGAGAGACTATATATGTGTGGAGGGAAATAAATGGGAGGTGGTTACTTCAGGTCAGCTGCACCTTTAGAAAGATTCCTGAGAATAGAGCCAGGGGGATGGCCAGTCCAACTCCATTCTCAGTCCTGAAAAGATATATACACATTGACTGAACCTCCCTAGATACAGGGAGGCTGAGGAAGTGAGTCCCCAGCCTGTTGGGTTTTTACGTAAGAAGATGGTTCAGCACTGCAATTACTCTGAGGAGAGAGATTGCAGTCAGGGCTGGGCTGTAACAGCGGCGCTGAGGAAGCCACATAGACACCAGAGACATTAAAGAGTAGGAAGTCTATGAGTTGGTAGCCAGCTAGAGTGAGGGGACCAGTTGGAGAAACAGATGGAGGAGCCAGGGATGAGGTATAGATCCACTTCTGGGTTCCAAGCTGCAGAGCCAAATGCCTATTTGGGATTTCCTTTTGGATTTCTCAGATACCTAATTCCAAATTCAAACTCTAGATTTTTAACACCTCCCTCCCAGCTTATCTCCTTCCCCAGCCACCTATCTTTAAAAATGTCACCACCATTCCTCCAGTTGCTTAGGTCTGAAGCCTAGTGCCATCCTTGGTTTTTCCCTTATGCCTCAAATATATCAGCTCACTCGGTTGTTCTATTTCATAAGTATGTTTAGAATCCTTACTTCTTTCTGTTCAAACTGCCACCACCTGGGCTAGGCTGGTGTCAACTCTTTCCTAGACATTGCAAGAGTGACCCTGACTTCCCTTCTCTTTTCTTTACAATCCATTTTACAGCCTGCTCAGAGGGTCTTTTTAACTCTAAATGCTCCTTGGCTGAAAATTTTCATAGCACTTAGAACAAAATCTTTACCCCTTCCTGTGGCTGCAAAGACTTGAATCATGTGACTCAGGCCTCCCTGTCCTGCCTCATCTTATACCTCCCCTTCCTTGTCCACTGTGCTCCAGTCACACTGGCCTTTTCTTCTTGAAGAGACGATGTCATTTCCTTTAGGCATTAGCTTAAATACCATTTCCTCAAAGAGGTCTTTCCTAAGCATTCTGTTTTAAGAGTGTTGGTGCCATCTCCTCCTGTTTTTATCTTTCTTAACCCTTTTTTTTAAAAAATATTTTTTTAGTTGTAGATGGATCTTTATTTTATTCGTTTGTTATTTATATGTGGTACTGAGGATCGAACCCAGGGCCTCATGCACGCTAGGCAAATGCTCTACCACTGAGCTACAGCCTCAGCCCTTTCTTAACCCTTTTTATTGTATTTTGTATACACACAATTTGAAATTATTTATTTTTTAAAATTCTTTTTAGTTGTAAATGGACACAATACTTTTTATTTTTATTTATTTATTTTTTTGTGGTGCTGAGGATCGAACCCAGTACCTAATATGTGCCAGGCAAGTGTCCTACCACTAAGCCACAACTCAAGCCCCGAAATTGTTGTATTTCTATGTTGTAGCCCAATATTATTATTTCTGACTGACCATCATTTGTATCCCCCTCCCACACAGAAGCCAAATAGAACAGTTACTTACTTTCTCAGTCTCCTTTTTATTTAAGGAGTACCAGCCAATCTGGATGCACCTTCTCAGGACTGAATTGGAGCTGGCGATGCAAAGGAGCAGGGACCATGGGCAATCTGTTTTGATGGTGACAGCAGCCCCACTATCTTGGCTCTTTGACTCAGTGGTGTTTGAAATGTCTGGGGCCAATTGCTGTGCTATTGGAGACTGTGAGCAGGTTGTCTCTATTTCCAGCATGACAGCTCCTGGGTCATAGTCACCTTTCCCTCAGTCCCTACTGGTGGTCTCAAGGAGAGTTCCCTATGACCACCAAAGCAAATCAATTTTTGAATGAAGTTTATATATATATTTTCAGGTTTTAAAAATAACTTTTGCTTTTTAAAAGTTAACATGCATTTCAGGAAATGGAAAAACACAAGCAAAGAACAAAGTTATCCAGTAACAAGCAGCTAGTTAGGCGTGTTCTTCTAGGACATATGTGGTTTTGCACAGTTATCTGGAACTACCTTAGAGTGGGACATAATAGCATTAATACTCAATTCAGGGTGGTTTTTTTTTTTTTTTTTTTTTTTTTTTTGGTATTGGGAATTGAACCCAGAGTGCTTCAATTCTTGCTTCAATTCAAAGGGATGTACCTCCCTTTGAACCCTTCAAAGGGAGGTACATCCCTGGCCCTTTAAAAAAAGAATATAGAAGTAAGAGATAAGAAGTGATAGCAGATGCGCTTGTGTTGGCCTTGAAGAAGCAAACTGCCATGTGTGGAGAGGTCTGTGTGACAGGGAATAGCAAGCAGTTCTAGGAACCAAAGACCTCAGTCTTAGAACCATAGATGTTAACAACCAGTGGGTTGAAAGAAGGCTGAATCTCAAATAAGATTGCAGCCCTGCTGACATCTTGAGTTGAACCTGGTGAGACCCTGATCAGAGAACCTAGGCAGCCTGCACCCAGAGTCCTGATCCACAGAAACTGAGAGAGAATAAATTTGACTTGTTTTAAGCCACTAAATTTATGGTTTGTTAGGCAGCAATAGAAAATCAACACATTTGCTTAGCTAGTAAATGCCAGCTAAGCCTCAGGACAAATTTCAGAGCTAAGCACTGTAAGATTTTATCCACATTTTCTTTCTTGTTTTGAAATGTGCCTCTTTGTGTGTGTGTGTGTGTGTGTGTGTGTGTGTGTGCGCGCGCGCACTTTAACTGACTTGCCTTTTCTTTCACTCTTGTTTGTTCCATTCTCAAATGTAAGTTGTTGTGGTGGTATTACTACCCCCATCACGATTCTGATTTACTTCTCCTACTGGGAGTTTATCCCCCATGAAGTTAGGCATGGCTGTGTGATCCACTTTTTCTAAAGAAATGTGAGCAGAAGTGGCATTTGTCACTTATGGACAAAAACATTTAAGCAATTGTTCCCCTTGCTGTCCTCCCTGACTGGGATGATCATGGAAGCATGTGTTGAGGAGGAGCATGCCAAAAGATCAAAGCAGCTTGGAATGTTGAGCCACCACATGGAATACAGCTGTGTTAGAGACTTGCCTGGAACCGCAACAGGCTTGATGTGCATGGGAATAGAATTTTGTTGTGCTAAGCTACTCACATTTGGGTGTCACTTGTTATCACAGCATAACCTAGCCTATCCTGACCATCCTGGTGGTGGTTATCATGTGTTGCAGAATAGAGATAGAAGATTACAACAAAACTAGAAGAGGAGTGAATGTTACTCTATGATCTTGGAATTAGAGTTGGATGTTGCTTTGGACTAAATTGTGTCTACCCCAAATTTATATGTTGAAGCTCTAATCCACAATGTGACTACATCTAGAGAGAGAGTCCTTAAGAAGGTAATTATGGTTAAAGGAGGTCATAAGACTGGGGCTCTAATCCAATAGGAGTGTGATCACAGCAGAAAAGGAAGATCTCTTTCTATTGTATAGTGAGAGGTGGCTGGCTGGCTGAAAGCCAAGAAGAGAACCCTCATTAGAAACAGACCATGCTGGCACCTTGATCTTGAACTTCCAGTATCTAGAACTGTGATAAAATAAATTTCTGTTGTTTGATCTACCCAGTCTATGGTATTTTGTTATGGTGGCCTGAGTTGACTAGAGGTGTGGTAATTGCTAAGGCTCTGAGTTTTCTGTCTTTGGGGAGGGGTGAGATTTTTTGGTTTTATAGGCAAAGTATGTTAGGTGATACTCTTAATTTTTTAAGTCTAGGGTTTGAGAAGAAGTATGTCTAATGATGTTGGACAGTCATAGGGTGGACTATAGAGATATTTATCATTTTTTTCCTTAACTGCCCTCTACCCCCTTTCTGTGTTTGAGAAATTTCCTGTTATATTAGTCTTGATTACTGGTTGAGCTTGTTTGCATCATAGAATCCCCAAAGGTCACATACTAATCTCCTCAGCCCTCTTTGCAGCTAGGACTCAGACACATGACCTAGGCTTTGCTAATCATAAGTTCCTTTCAAAAACTGTGAATTGGAAACTAGCAGTGATGTAAAGGGGCTAGGATATCAGAGAACCCATTTTGGTGGTAGTAGGAATAGTGGCAGAAGTGACATCCATTTTACAGGGGTAGCTACAGCTGTGATTCCAGAGGTGGCATCTGCCAGGCCTACCACAGAACATTTGTGGGGTTTGAGGCAACTGTACAAATGGAGGCCATCTAAATATTTATTTATTTACTTACTTACTTGCTTCTTTGGTGCAAACTAAGCACATACTGTACCACTGAGCTACACCCCTAACCCCTCAATCTACATATTTAACAGTTACAAATCAAGCTAACAACCTATTACATAAAGAAATATATGTGACTTCCTGTTTTGAAATATATAGTTTGAATTCTTGGACTCCTGGTTGTTCCATGATGAAATGAGGTAGTCTGTTTTTCTGTTGGTAGTAGCACAGTACCACACATTTTTGAGATATGAAGAAAAGAGGTTTATTTTGGCTCATAGTTCTGGTCCAAGGCTGAGGGGCCACATCTGGCAGGTCTTCTTACTGCCAAAGTTCTGAGACACTGCAGAGCATCACACGACCCGAGAAAGGGAACATGTGTCCCTTCTGGTCTCACTTCCTCCTCCTCCTCCTTCCCCTCCTCCTCTCCCTCCTCCTCTCCCTCTTCTTCCTCCTTTTCCTTCTCCTTCTCCTCCTCCACCACTGAGCTACATAACCAGCCCTTTTTAAAAATTTTTAAAATTTTGAGATAGGTTCTCACTAAGTTGCCCAGGGCTGACTTTGAATTGGCGATCAACTAGTCTTTGTCTCCTAAGTCACTGGGATTACAGGTGTATGCCACTGTGCCCACTCTCTCTTTCTCTTTATTATAAAGCCACCAGTAGTCAATTGTGGAGCTCTATCCCATGACTTTATCTAATCCTAGGCACTTCCCAAAGGCCCCACCTCTAAATACTATAGGTGGATTGAGTTTCCTCCATCTTACCTTACAATAAGGATTACATCGCAACATGAATTTCAGAAAGGACAAACTATTTAAACCAGAGCAGATGGTAAGGGGAGAGCCAAGCTCTGACCCCCTACTTGTACCCTTCCTCTTCCTATCCTCAGTCCTGTCTTGTACCATGAAGGGTCTCATAAGCCTGCGTGTAACACTCCAGCTTTATACATACATACTAGCTCCATCCATGTTTCCTACTAATAGCTCCTTCTTGGCCACCCTTGCGATCTAGTAGTATGTATATCAATGACGTAGGACACATTAAGGAGGACAGAGCCGGGTGCTCGCTTCGGCAGCACATATACTAAAATTGGAACGATACAGAGAAGATTAGCATGGCCCCTGCGCAAGGATGACACGCAAATTCGTGAAGCGTTCCATATTTTTAAAAAAAAAAAAAAAAAAGAAGGACAGAGCCGGGCGCGGTGGCTCAAGCCTGTAATCCCAGCACTTAGGGAGGCTGAGACAGGAGAATCCCAAGTTCAAAGCCAGCCTCAGCAATGGCGAGGTGCTAAGTAATTCAGTGAGACCCTGTCTCTACATAAAAAAAACACAAAATAGGGCTGAGGATGTGGCTCAGTGGTCGAGTGCCCCTGAGTTCAATCCCCAGCACCAAAAAAAAAAAAAAAAAAAAGGACAGAACAGATCTAAGGAAAAAGGCCCACATGGACACTGAAAGCTGCCTTCATTTGTACTATTTCACTGAGCCCCACAAATGTTAGGTGGTAAGCCTTCCAGATGCCACCTCTGGAATCATAACTACAAGGGCATAGAATTCCCTGGTTTTCAATTTTCTTTCTCTATTTTTTTCTTTTTTTAAAAACTCTACTGGGGATTGAACCCAAGAGTGCTTTACCACTGAGCTACATCCCTGGCCCTTTTTATTTTTATTTTGAGACAGATCCTCCTGCCTCAGCCTCCCAAATTGATGGAATTATAGATGTGCATCACTGTGCCTGGCCTGATTTTGAATTCTTGAAATGTGATCTAGAAGGAGAAACATGAGCTCTGAGTAATCATGCCACCTTGCCCCTGGGGACTCTTTGTTTGTATCTAGAGATATGATATGCAAGGAATGCAGAGCAGGGGCCCCAGCTGTCTGGGTGTAAGTACTGGCATTTGGCATCTCCTTCTGGCGGTGTCACAAGGTTATCTTGGAGGAATATCCTGGCTGTATGGCATGTCTTGGGAGTGGTCTGGGTGCCTGGGCTTCCTTATTATTGTCATTTTTCTGCACATTTCCGGTTTTTTAAAAATAAACTCATTTTTCAATTAACTCAGTCAGTGAGCTTCAATGACTGGCAACTACAAATCCTGATTGATACATTTATTTATTTATTTTTTTATAGAAGGGGAGCTCTGTGAACCTTAAACCATATTTATCTTGCTCACTGTTGTGTCATCAGTACCTAAAACAGTGCTTGGCATTGCAGTCAGTGATGAAGCATTACTTTAGATAAGGAGTTTTGCCAGGGCTAGGAGCCCATGTGTGATGGTAACTCTGAGACTACTGGAGGTCCTACACTAACATACAGAGCCATACTCTGACACACCTCTGCCAACCAGGAGGTGCCATTTACATAGGCTACAGATAGAATGTCCCGCGGAAGTTGTGGAGTACTGCTGTCCTGCCTGATAGGCTTGAGTGTTTGACAGTGAAAGGATTTCCTGAGAGGAATGGTGGACTGATAGTAATGGGGGGACTTTGTCAGCAGTGAGGACACAATAGATATTGGGATGTCCTTTCAGGTATGGGTGCTCCTGAACTGATAGGGGTTTTCCTGATAGGAAAGATGGGCTTCCTTTTGGGGAGGATTCTCGAAATGAAGGTCTGATAGGTATGGGGTATGGGTTTGCACCAGGATTGGAGTTTTCATGGTAATAGGCTCAGATTTCCAGGAACAGAGATTTTTTTTTTTTTTGGTACTGGAGATTGAACTCAGGGGGACTCGACCACTGAGCCACATCCCCAGCCCTATTTTGTGTTTTATGTAGAGACAGGGTCTCACTGAGTTGCTTAGCGCCTCGCTGTTGCTGAGGCTGGCTTTGAACTCGCGATTCTCCTGTCTCAGCCTCCCTAAGTGCTGGGATTACAGGCTTGCGCCACCGCATCTGGCTCGAGGAACAGAGATTTTGAGATACAAAGTTCTGGGGCACCCAGTTGTCTCAGATCTATAGTGTCACTGCCCCTGGGGTTAAATCTTTCCTACCTGGGTCAGGTTGTACCCCAGGGCAACTCAATGTTTTCTGCCTCCCACTAGAGCCACAAGAGAAGACCCTCAAAGTCCTAGGCACAGAAGCAAGGCACTCATCTTCCTCGATCCTCAGAGTTCTGCCCTTGCCCTTGTCTTCTGCCCCTACTCTCAGGAGATGGAGGTAACTCTTGGAAGTTGGTCTTTCAGGGGTCTTGTCCTACCTCTGCCATTCCTAAATGCTTTACCCTTCAGTCAGGGCCCTTGTCAGGTTAGCTCAGAGGCCCTCGGTTACCTGCCTATCAGAGGCCTTGGCTCCACCCCTTTCTAGAATCCCTTCTCTCCAGACCTGTAGTCCAGTTTCTACTCCATCCTTCTGATCCCCAGACCTGATTCTCCATTCCTGGAGATCCTGGTCTCTGATATTCCGCTAGGAATGGCAATAAAGTGGGCATTTTGTACCCATATTCCCTACTCCAGTGCTGCACGGGGAGAACTGAAGCCTGAGAAGATTTCCTCTTTGAGGCTTTGAATAAGTTCACTTGTCTTCTGCTGGAGAGGCCCAGGAGGCTGGATGCCCTCCTGGGGGCATCTCTGTGTCTGAGTCGAGTGCTGGAGTCCCATTTGGGGGTTACCAGAGAATCTTTTTTTTTTTTGGTACTGGGGATTGAACTCAGGGGGACTCGACCACTGAGCCACATCCCCAGCCCTATTTTGTGTTTTATGTAGAGACAGGGTCTCACTGAGTTGCTTAGCGCCTCGCCGTTGCTGAGGCTGGCTTTGAACTCGCGATTCTCCTGTCTCAGCCTCCCAAAGTGCTAGGATTACAGGCTTGTGACACCTGGCTTCTTCTTCTTCTTCTTCTTTTTTTAATTTCTTCAGCTCTTTCTAGCAAGCCAAGTCTTCCTAGCAAGCCAGCTAGACACTCCAGCCCCCCAGCTCTCACTTCAAGTACTACTGGTCAGTTAGGCTTGGGTTGTAATTCCAGCTTTGCTGCTTACTAGTTGTGTGGATCAGGAGGTCATTCTACCTCTCTGTGCTTCAATTTTCATATACATAAAATGATACAAGTGTTCTCCAACTCATAAGGTCATTTGAGAATGAAATGGTACAGTGCAAATGAAGGACTCAGCTTGGAGACTGGCACATGGTTAAACCAAAGTAGCTGTTTTCTCTGTTCCTCAAGAGTCTTTTTCAGACCTGGCTGGGCTGTACTGTCTCCGTTTTTATTTAGGAGATGGGTCAGCTCAGAGGGATGGCCTGTGTAGTGATGGTATTCTGAAGGCAAACTGCCCAGTAAGAACCCCAGTTCGGACATTTTCCTAGCTGTCTAGCCTGGGCAACTACTTCACCTCTCTACTTCATTTTTCTCATCTGCAACATAAGAATGGCAATAGTACTTACAGCAGTGCCCAGCACTTAGGAAGCACTAGTGAATTGGCTAGTACTACAGAGACATGTCCTTCCATGTAGACAAAGTCTCAGGGGCCATCTAGGAAGTTCTCTGACCAGAGAGGTGCCTGCTTATTCCTTTGGGGGGGCTCTTGGAGGAAACTCCCCACTTTGAAGATTTGCTCCTTTCTGAGACTGTTATTTCCAAGATTTTCTGGCTGTTCCTGAATTTCCCGGAGAAGAAGCTGGCAACGCAGGGTGGGAGTTTGCCGAGAAGTTGAACATGAGATGATCAAAACATGATCAAAACCGTATGGAGCTGGCTCTGACCAAATACTCAGCCATGCAACAGAGACAGCCCCAAAAGTCTTGAGAACTGGATGTGCTCCAGGCCTGTGTGGGCATAGTAGAAAAGGACCATGTTCAATTCCTTTTCTTACTAATCAAATGTGTAATGGGGCTTATTCAGTGCAGAGCAATATTGACACTGAAGATAAACAAAATTCAGTCCCTTCCCTGGTAGCTGTCTCAACATTTATTTTA
>CM053399.1:150261992-150301539 GCA_028644305.1 Xerus rutilus
TTGGTACCGGGGATTGAACTCAGGGGCACTCGACCCCTGAGCCACATCCCCAGCCCTATTTTGTGTTTTATGTAGAGACAGGGTCTCACTGAGTTGCTTAGCGCCTCGCCATTGCTGAGGCTGGCTTTGAACTCGCGATTCTCCTGTCTCAGCCTCCCTAAGTGCTGGGATTACAAGCGTGAGCCACCACGCCCGGCTTGTCTCAACATTTAGAACAGTGAGATTTTTGTCCAAAAGGAAGCTCCCCAAGTAGGGATGTCAGGAGATATTAGCTGCAGGGACCACAGGCCTTCAGGGTAGGAGATATCATTCAGTTAAAGGCCATGAACTGTAGTGAGTGCCATGTGTCCCAGAGTGGAAGGGGTCTATTTAGAGACAGGCAACAAGGTCTCTATAACCTGCTTGGAGAGCTAGGAGTCCACATTGCCTGCCAGAGAGCTAGCAGCCTCATAATTGTCAGAGGTAAGCAGGTAAAACTTGTGATAAATGAAGATGTAACATTCATCAGTGAATAGTAGTGAAAAAGGAAGCAGATGTTGATTAGATGGAGTCACAGTACTGAGAATGTTTAAGGAGGAGGGGTCAAGCCTCAGATTGCTGGATTTATGCACCTGGCAGTGCTCAAGAGGGATTGGTATGGTTGGGGGGTGGGAAAGAGAGTGGGGGAGAAAGCTAGAATGGCATGTGATGATTGGAGAAGGGGTGGGGAGAGTTATGTGCCTGCTCATTGTGGGGTGTCCACCCTCCCAGACTTCTTCCACATTCTTTATTTTCAAAGGTTCCAGGATCAAGCAGAGACTGTTCAATCTAAGGCACATCACTAGCTCCTAGATTATTTTCTCTCTTTCTAAGTCTCAATGTTATGGTTTGGACCTTTAATATTCTCTGAAAAGCTCATATTTTGAAAGCATGATCCCTAACACAGCAAGTTCAGAGGGACTTTTAGGCAATGATAAGGTCATGGAATCTGTAACCTTATCAGAGAATTAATCCATTTGATGAATTAATAATTCAGTTGGACCACTGGATGATAATTATAGGTAAGTCAGCATGATTGGGGGAAGTAGGTCACTGGGGGTGTGCCCTTGGACTATATATCTAGTCCCTGGTTCCTCTGTTGCTCTCTTTGCTTTCCAACCGCCATGAACTAAGCAGCTTTACTCCATCACACCCTTCTGCCATGATTTTCTGCCTCATCTCAGACCCAGAGCAATGGAGTTGGCTGACAATGGACTGAGACCCCTGAAACCATAAGCTCAAAATCAACTTTTTTTTTTTTGGTACTGGAGATTGAACTCAGGGGCACTCGACCACTGAGCCACATCCCCAGCCCTATTTTGTGTTTTATGTAGACACAGGGTCTCACTGAGTTGCTTAGCACCTCGTCATTGCTGAGGCTGGCTTTGAACTCTCAATTCTCCTGTCTCAGCCTCCCTAAGTGCTGGGATTACAGGCTTGCGCTACCACGCCCGGCTCCAAAATCAACTTTTGCTCTTCTAAGTTGTTCTTGTCAGGTATTTTGGTCACAGCAATGAGAAGCTGACTAACATACTCAGCCTCCCTTTTGTTCCCAGAAGAAGGCCCCTGGTAACCCAAGAAGTGGGGAGGTTTCTGCATATGCCTGACTTTGGGGGAGCCTGTGTAAATGCTGAGGGCTTAGTATGAGATCCAAAGACTCAGAAGACAAGTCTTTGTTTGCAACAACTTTCAAAAATCAAGTTCCTTCCTGGGCATGATCATACATGCCTGTAATCCTAGTGACTTGGGAGCCCAAGGTAGGAGCTTTGCAAGTTTGAGGTCAGCCTGGACAACTTAGTGAGATCCTCAACAACTTAGTGAACCCTGTCTCAAAATAAAAATAAAAAAGGGTGAGAATATAACTCAGTGGTAGAGTGCCTCTCAATTCAATTCCCAGTAATGAGAGAGAGAGAGAGAGAAACAAAAATTAAACCCCTCCTTGTTATCTGACATATGAGAGAACTGAAGCCTGTGATGTGTTGAAGGAACTTGCCTAGTGTCACATAGTGACAGGGGCAGAGATATGAGACATGGGTCCAGACATTTAACCTCCTAATGGCAGTGCCATGGAGATAGTGTCTAGGGACCTCTGTCCTGGTAGCACCTTCCTTAGAGTTCCCACCCTTACCTCCCATCTGTGTTCACTTGAGGATCCAGAAGGAGGGTTTTTGTCTGCTTTTGAGGTAAGCTGACTTCCTCTTTGTCTCAATGGCACCTGAGAAGGATTTGAGGCAATGTGCCCCTCTTATATTTGTGTTTATTCTCCACCTGTGGGGTGCAGGGCACTCCATGGCTGTCTGGCTTGATGGAAATAGATAGGTGAGTAGGTGTATGGATGGAGGTCTAATGGATGCAAAGACAGCTGGAAGTATGGATGCATGGATGCATGAATGGATGAATAATTTTCCCCAGGCATCAGAGCCAAACTTCCCAGCCATAACAACTATTCTTGAAAACTGTTCCCATCCCTCTCACCCCTTGTGACTCTGAGACCTTGGTACCTGAGGTTTTTAACACTTGCTGTGGAGCAGAGAAGAAGAGGCTGTCATATTTTCATCCCAGTGAGAAGGGGCTGGCACAACTCCCTTGCTCTCCTTCAAAGCCTGCCTAGACCTGGCTTTGTTTCTGGCTGAGCTGTATAATGATGACTTGTCCTCCCAGGCAAGGATATTCAATTTGGCCTCCTAGCTACCGCTGAAACCCAGCACACAGACTTGTCATTCTTGATTGTACAGGCCTTTAAAGGCTATAGTCTGGAAGCTTCTCTGAGGGACTTGCGAAGCACAGGGAGTTTACTCCTCACACACATCCCTATGGGATGTTCTAAGAGCCCCAGAGCTTTTATTCGTCAGACCTGAGACTCTTCCCCTGAGACTCCCCTGGTCTCTCAGGGTTGCCTTTGAGCCCTAGAGCCCATGTGCCCTACAGGGTGAGAGTGGAGCTGCCTGCTGGATATCCTGAGCTTCCCTGGCTGTTCCTCCTTTTACCATGAGGGCCTCTTTCCCATCTCTGACCTATGGCTCCCAGGTCTGTCTGTCAGTGCCCTTGAGAGAGATGGCCCCAGGATTGCTCAGAAAAGACTAGATCTTCCTTAGACTGACTGAGTTAGAGAGGAGGGCTAGTCTAGAGGTCAGATTCTGTATGGATAGATGGAGGCTTCACCCATGGCTTTTGAGCCTTTCATCATGTATTTATTTATTCTCTAAACAAATATTGAGTAACTACCTTGTGCCAGGTGGCACTTTGGAAACCAAACTAGACTTGATCCTTGCCCAGGAAGATGGACAAATATAGCAAATATTGGTCAGTGTGATAAATGCTGTGGGAGAGAGGCGGTGAGGGGGTGAAGTTATAAAAACCAGTCTAGGGACAGGAAAGGCTTCTTGGAGAAAGAAACATCCAGACCCAGACAGGAAGCCAGGGGACAGGAGAGAGAAGGATGTGCAAGAGAGAACGGTATGGACAACAGACACTTCCTCAGGCATTAGAGTTAAGCTCTCTGCCCTACTCATTTCCTTCACTGATACCTGATCCCTGAGACACCTGGAAGCTTGAACACCTACCTTGGAGATCAAAGATGGGCAGGCTCAAGACACTTGGCTTGTTCAGGGACTGACACAAGTTGAGTATGGCTGAACATGAGTGTGATAGACAGTGAGGAGACACGAGATGGGGCCCTAATTGTGGGAGCTGATCCTGACATCATCAGGGTGGTAGGTGAAGGTTTATGAAGAGATTGCTCAGGCTTTAAGGTGGAAAATAGATCTTACCATTCCATCTCTTCCCTTCCTATTCCTGTCCTTCTAGATGCAAAGCAAACAGAAAGCAAACAGACAGATCTGTGGGTGCTAAGTGGCTTTATTGGAAGCATTGCAGTCTGGGCATGAAGAGGCTGTGATCTTGCCACACTCACACTCTCATCACACACTTACACTCACAAAGACACTCAAGGCCCTGCCCTCGTTGGGTCAGGTCTGGTGCAGAGCAGCTGGAAGCCATGTCTTCCCTTTTGGTCTTTGGTTTCTCAGGGAGAGTCCCATCCCTTCACTCAGACACAGGGCTCCCTCTGGTACTGTCATGGTCTAATTGCTGTGGCGCTTTCTCTGGAGGAGGAAGGAGAGTCAGAGTCATGGCTGGATGGAATCTTGCACAGGGGCTTGGAGGTTGGAGGTAGGGCTGGGGAGGACGGACTTGCCTTGGCAGAGGACTTTTTCAGTCTCTGGATGATGCGGTCCACCCAGGGCTGATCTGGGGGTGCACAGAGTTCGTGGCCTCTCAGTGTGGTGAATCTGGAGTCAGAGGTCAGAGAGAATGGGAGGGATGCCTGGAATCCAGATTCCTGGAAGGCTCAAGTGTGAGGGGCAGAGGCTGAGGACCATGTCTGGGAAACTTTCAGGGGCTTCCTTGAAGGGGTTAGGCTTGGCTAGGAAAAGAGGGATAAGAGGTAGGGGTATCACTAGAAGCCAATGGGAGGATGGGACTAGACACTTGCCCAGCAACTTACACAACAGCAGGTACCCTGCAGCCATCCTTGAGGAGGAGGTAGCGAAAGGCTTTCACAATGTTCCCAGGGATAGGGCGCTGGGTCACAGACAGGCAGCAGTCTTCTGCATCATTAGCACCACCCAGAGCTGGGCCTGGGATAGGGAAAGAAGGTATCAGGACCCAGGGATGATGAGGAAGGGAGGCCACAGTCTGGAGTGGGATTAAGGTCAGCTGTATGTGTGTGTATTCAGCCAGTATGCACCAATATGGCCCCATTGGTTGTAAACTATATTGTAATACTTCCAAACTGTTTGGTAAAGAACCACTATCTTGAGCCTCACAAATGCCTTCCTGCTACCCTGATCACCCCAATCTCTCTCTCAGGTCCTCTCAACTTCTCCCTGTTCCACAAATAAAAAGTTAATGCTAGCTGTCTCTTTCATCTGAAGATGAGACACACTGTCCCTTGAATGTGTCTCTATTTTCCTAAATAAACCCTTGTCTGGGCTGGGATTGTGGCTCAGTGGTAGAGCACTTGCCTTGCATGCATGAGGCACTGGGTTTGATCCTCAGCACCACATAAAAATAAATAAATAAAAGATATTGTGTCCATCTACAACTAAAAAAATATTTAAAAAAATAAACCTTGTCTGTGTTTCTGGAAAAAAAATAAGTTAATGCCATTCACAGTGCTGGGGGAGAGAAGCTGTAGTTAAGGCTTTATGAATTACTAAATAGCTAGGCTATGGTGGCACAGACCTGTTGTCTCAGCTATTTTAGGCCAGCCTGAGCAACATAGTAAGATCCTGTCTCAAAACAAAACAAAACAAAACCCAAAACAACAACAAAGAAGAAGGAGGAGGAAGAGAAAGGGGAATGTATTACTAAATATTTTGACTATCAGTCCTGCTTCAGTGTCTCCATTTCTCCCTACCTTAAGCAAATATATGTTCCTTTTCTACCTGGGAAACAGAGGCAACAGGAAATAGACCCTGCAGAGAAAGGAAGCCATAGGTCCCAGAATCTGCCAAGAGCTGAGCAACATTGGGATTGAGGGGTACAGAGGTGCCCGCACTCACATGCATACACATAGGGCACAGGGAACTTCTAAGTTCATTGAAACATGCAGACCTAAGTATTCCCCTGAACTTGGAGTATCCCTCATGACCATCAACAAGCAATTTGAGACCTAGACATTACTCCCCCCACTCACTGCCACCACCATCTTAATCATCCTCTCAGCCTTACCTGGGGAGGTCCAGAGAACCAGTAGACTGAGGGCCAGTAGCGGGGCTACACGGGGTGCCATGGAGGGTGAATTGAGTTGGCAGGTGGCAGCGAGTGTGGAATTCTGAAGGTGTGGAATTCTGAGGGCGTCTCTGGGTGTGTGCTGGAGTCTGTGAGGCTGAGTCTCTGTTAGGCTTGCAGGAGAGTGGTGGGAGCGCACAGGTGTCCTTGTGGGATATGAGGGGGTCTAGGAGTATGAGAGTGGGAGCCTGTATGAGTCTGTGGCTGCCTCCTATTTATGGCCCAGAGCTTTCACTTTCTCTGTCCAAAATTCCCCTCCTTGTCCCTTCCGGGGATTATCCTTTACCCCCCTTTCTGGCAAAACCAGACCCTGCCCTCCCTCCTTCCCCCTCAGTGGCTTCCCCTCTTTTCTGCTTAGCTTGGCTTCAGCTCTGAGAACCTAAGCAGCCTACAGTCTGGCCAAGATAAAGGGGGGCTATTTACTATCAGCTCCAGATAATGTTTGCATTCTGATCTTTCCGTGATAGGCGAGAGAGATCAAATGGTGGGAACACAAGATTAAGGGAATAATTCTGTAAAATGGGCTCACTGTGCTGATTCCCCACATTCTTTCTTTTGCAACAAGCAATTTACCTGCAGCTCTGCCTCACTGAAGTGGCCAGGACATGTCACATTTTTTCAGAAAACTACCTGTTATCTGCAGGAGAAATGCAGGTCCAAAATCATGTTGATAAGAGGAACACAAGTTACCCCGAAGGGGGAGACTTTTGTGGCCCTTTTCATAGACCAGATCCCAGAACTCAAGGAGATAAGGATAATTGTTCCTAGTCATAAACTCTAAGAATTTATGATTAAGAATCCAATTAGAACTGGTCAGTGTGGGCCAAAGTGACCTAGAGTTATGGCAGTGGGAACTTGAAAATCTAATGTCATGCTGCTGTCAGCCTAAAGTCAAGAGGTGAACTTGGGTGGGATTCTCTGGACACTTCTCTGGGACCCCCAATAAAACTGGAGTGCAGGAGAGGCACGCGGTCCCTCTGCTCTCTGAGAGGACATACTCTCTCTCTTGAGAGTGTCCCCTTTCCCCTTTCCTATCTCTTCTTATAAAGTTACTCTGAGAGACATGTCTGAAATCTTTCTGACTTGCTCGCAAGAATTGGAGTTTGAAGGAGGGGGATTTTCATGCTGCCTCAGTTTCCCAGAAGGCCCCAGCCCTGAAGCAATGTACTGTAGACAACATTCTTAGGTGGTATTGTCACTGGGTGAACTATTGTCTGACCCAGTGGCAAATCAGGAATTGCTTTTCAAAAAGAAAATAATTGTTAGCAGAAGAACTTTGGCCTGAACTTCTACTGTCTAAGTGTCTTTGCTATAATTCTCATATTTGGAGTTCCTACAGGAACTTAAAGTTCATTGGACTTATGTGTTGTTAGCCCTAAGCAATAAAACAACTTTCCTTGGAGCCTGTAGAGGCCTTTCTTTCTCTGGACCTCATTCAAAACTATCAGCTTTATGAAAAATATCAAGTAAATATTTTGAGGTAGTACATCTAACTATGGTATATGTTGCTTCTAAAATCCAAACTGCCCTTTAACATTGTGCCTCTTTCTTCATGTGTAAAAATGTTCCAGGTCACTATTTTGCAGCTCATCTCCATCCCTAGAAGCTCAGAAATTTCACCACACTTTGAGAAACACTGACTAGGAAGAAGAATAGATAGGATAGGATAGGATAGGATAGGATAGGATAGGATAGAATAGAATAGAATTCACCTGTGAGAGAGATCCAGGACCTCCCACCTTCCACCCAATCAAAGGGGTTCAGGTCTGGGGAACTTACTTAAGTTGAGGAACAGGATAAAAGATGTCAATCTCCAATGTTACTTGAATCAATTTTCTACCCATAAGGTCTAGAATTTTTTTCACTTTTATATGTCATTTAGCATATCAGTAAGCTGTTCATCTATTTCATTACTCAGGATACCATGATCAATTTGCTATCCCACATATCCCATGGGCAAACATGCTGATTACCAATCATTCCTATAGTTTATGTAGTAATTTCATTCACCTTATCACTAATGGTTAGATGTGAAGTTAATCAACTTTTCATCACCGTGACCAAAATATCTGACACAACTTAAAAGAAGAAAAGATTTATTTTGGCTCATGGTTTCAGAGTTTTCAGTCCATGGTTGGCCAGTTCGTTTGGCCTGAGGTGAGGCAGAATATCATGGCAGAAATGTGTGGCACAGGAAAACTTCTCAGCTCATGGCAGCCAGAAAGCAGAGAGAAAGGAAGTGTCCAGGGACAAAATAAACTCTTTCAGGGCATGCTTCCAGTGACCTACTTCTTCCAACTAGACCTTACCTCCTATACTTTTCTAACAATCTATTTGAATTACCAATCCATCAAATGGATTAATCCACTGATTATGTTAGAGCCCTCATGATCCAATTGTAAGGGGACAAATATATAAGGATGGTGGGAACATGAGGTTAAGGGAATAATTCTATAAAATGAATCCATTACACTGACTCCCTGCAGGTGTTTTCTTTGCCAAAAAGCAACCTGTCTGCAGCCCCACTTGGCCTGAGGGAGCAGGAAATGTCACATTCCTCAGCAAACTGAAGGGAGGAGGGAAGAGTCTGACAATCAGTGTAGGCAATAGATGATGGAAGTTGAGAACAGGAGGGCTGGGTATTAAAGAAAAGACAATGGGTTGCTAACAGCTAACCTCCTCTAACCTTCCGTGATCAAAATTCCCAGCAGAAGAAGTTGCTAACAATTACCTCCTGTGCTGCTCCTTCCTGCCTTTAGACATGTACACACAGAAGAAAGAGAAGCGGGGTGGGGGTGAGGGGGGTGGGGGGTGGAGGGGGGAGTGTGCTGGGGTATATAAAAGAGCAAGACACACCCACTCCCATGGACACCCATCTCTGGGCCCCCTTCTCTTAGGAGATGTCTACAACCCCTATCCCTTTCTTAGATAAAACTTGCTTTCTACACTTGTCCTGGAGTTTCTTGAATGTTTAATCTTCAACACTGGGAAAACAAAGACCCAATCCTGATCTCCAAGACTGGTATCACAAATCATTTCCCATCTCTGAATATTGCTGCACTGGAGACCAAGTTTTCAACAAGTTTTCAAACCATGCAAGTCATTTCAGGCTTTTATTCCAGATTGGAATATTATTATATTAGCAGACCACCCGGGAGCATGCTTAATAATTTGTTAGGTTGTTTACTGAAAACCTAACGGTGGTCTATGATGAACATCAGATTGAAAAGTTAGAACCTTACTAGCCAAATGTATTATAGAAATCCTGGATGAACACACCGCATCAATGAATTTGTCCTCACTCGTCCCCAGGATTCTCTCAACACAAGTCCTTCAGCATATATGCTCTTGTACTTGGAGCACATCTTATGGTTTCCTGTCTAGGCAACGTCAGGGTCAAACCTTCATATGGGCCTGGAAATTATGAGGGTTGGTTTGGTAGGTCCTGAGGGAAAAACGCACATCCATTTCCAAGGAGTTATTAAAACATTTTCTAGTGGAAGGCAATGCTGGATTCTTCACAGTTTTCAGAGGAAGTGGAAATGATATACTGCCATCAAAGTTTTAGAGGGGGAGGTTGGAGGTTCAAAGTTCTCAGCTTTGTTCATTTCTGCCCTTATATCTCCATCCCAAGTCTCAGAGTCCTTCTCCTTCCCAATAGTGCCTCTATTTCAGCATAAGGGATATGGTAGGCTTGTATGTTTATCTGATGTTGCAACTCTACAGTTCATACAATTGAGTCTTGGGTTTGATTCTCAGCCATGTCTGCCACATGACTACATAAAATAAATATTTCTTAAGACTTTAGTAGAAGATATCTGGATCTCTATTCCTGCCTTGAGTTAGAAGGTCATGATCTTAACCTTATCTTTGTTTAGAAAATATAATTTTGCTAGCACAATTAGAAACAGCAAACCCTTCAAAATATATGTAAATCACCATTTGTCATCATTTGTGGCCATAGCAATTAATTGATTCAGATACTTCTAAGTCTTGCCTTACGGTGTTTCATCCTATGTCTTACTGGTGATATTCTAAGTAATTTTGAGGCTTCTGAGTCCAGTTTGCTTGTGTCCTGTTTTCCCATGAAAGGAGATTGTAAGGGCAAGAAGATCAAAGGGCGGCAGCAAACCATGCAAGTCATTTCAGACTTTTATTCATGAACAGGATTCATCGGCGAAGGTGGTGGTGGTGGACCCATTCTCCTGGTGGAAAATGAGCCACTGAACAAAGAAAGGGACTGGGTTTTTATAGGCTTATGTTGGGGGGTGGCATAGTGGAGACGTGCTGGTTCTCTCAGGCACTTAGGAATTTGGGGCTAGTTCCATAAATCAATGAAGTGGTCAGTTTTAGTGCCCAGGAATTTGGGCTCAGGGGTCAGGGTCCTGCGAGCTGCAGACCGAGTGTCTCTGGCCTGGGGAGCACCCTTACCTTATCTATAGCAATTAGTCTTAGGGAAACATTCATCAGGGGAGGGAGGGGTGTTAGCATAGAGCTATTTGCCTCTTCCCTCAAGCTACACTGTTTTCAATTCCCATTTCCTATTAGAGATTATCCATGCACTCATCAAATACCTGAGCAACCCAGTCCTAGGATTCCATTTTTGGAATTGTTTCCTGGGATCACTTCTGATACCATTTTCTCTATCAGTCAGGATCCTGGCAGGAAATAAATGGAACACTGTAAGCGTATGGGAAAAATCAAACACTTTTCTTACTCTGATTACTCAATACTTGGGGTTCTCCCCTACCCAGCAATTCCTTGGCAGATGATTCTACAGCAGACATCAGCTGGGTGTCCTCTAATTCAATTCAGTTCTGACACCGTCTACCTTGAGATTGTGTCAGATCTCACAGGTTGAGGGTTCAGTCCCATGAGATGGCCACCTACTTCAGTTGCCAGTCACAAGAACAGGTTGCTGCCTGTGCTTCTGACCAACCAGTTATGTATAGGGGTTCCCACGATCCCCTCTTTGGGTTTAACTTGCTAAAGTAGCTCACAGAACTCAGGGAAAACATTTACTGTTTATTATAAAAGATATTATAGAGGATACAGATGAACAGCTAGAAGAAAGAGAAGCATGGGGTCAGGTATGGGTGAAGGAAAATAGCTTCCATTCCTTTTCTGGCCTCCTCCAGGAACCTCCACTTGTTCAGCTTTTCAGAAGACTCCTAAACTCAATTCTCCCTGCAGGTTTTATAAAAACTTTAGTATGAAAGCATAATAGGTTTCATCATTAGCTATTGGTTTATTAATTCAATCTGCCCCCCTCTCTGGCAGTGTGGGGGATGGGGCTGAAAGTTCCAACCATTTTACCTTTAGGTTAACAAACTCCCAGACAAACAAGTCCCACCCTAAGGCTATCTAGGCAGGCTAGATCGATAGTCATCTCATTAGCATACAAAAAACACTCTTGTCACTGCAGGAATTTCAAGAAGTTTAGAAGCTATTTGTCAAGGAAAGGAGCAGGAAGATCAAATATATACTGCACAATATCACACACTTTCAAAAAAGTTTTAACCAGAAAGATTTTAATAAAAGGACAGTTTAGGAGGTGGGGTCCTGATTAAGGAACAGTTGTGGGATGGTGAGGAGGCACTTTGGTCTAGCAAAGGCAGGAAGTCATTACCATATCAAAACCTGAAGGGGCAAAAGGAAAGAATACTATTCCAAGAGCTTTTGTTAGACATGGATCCACGAATGAGAGACCGTCCAAAAGGATCTATAACTCTCGTTCAGTAAGTCTCGAACTTTAGCATGCATTAGAGACACCTGGAAGCTGTGTCCATGATAGTTTGTTGGACTCACCTCTGGAGTCTCTGGTTTAGTAAGTCTGGGGTAGGATCTGAGAGTTTACATTTCTAACAAGATTCTAGGTGGTGTTGATGCTGTTGTCCTGAGACTACTGAGACCAGGGCAAAGGACAGGTAGCTGATTATCAAAGAAAAGGAAATGGGCAGATAGCACTTCCCATGAACCAGTTGCTAACAGCCTCAGGGAGAGGGAAAGGATCTCACTTTTCAACACAAGCAATCACCCCCTGGAGGGTTCTCTTCCAGTCTTTTGGTCACGTGAGACATGAGAAGAAAGGAAACATCTCTCTCTTTGTTCTATCCCTTGAATAAAACTTGTTTTCTTGCCTTGGCATTTCTCGGGTATTTGATCTTCAACACTGGGGGAACAAGGACCTGATACTGATTTTCAAGATCAGTTTCACTATTTTTGAGAACAATTGCCATGAATGAAATTATTCACTACCAAGACACCTACACGATGAAGGATGCCGGGAACGAACACTCCAACTTCTCTCTCCTTCCATCCACTGATCTGATGCTGCTTCCCATTGGCCAAACCCAAACAGAAGCCAGAGGATGAGGGATCCTGCATAATGCAATATGTAGAGGTCAGCCTTCCAGGGAACAGAGCAGTACAGAGAAGAATAGAGAATGATTAGGGTTGGAGCAACCAGAATAAACAAAACTATTGTAGGCAGAAGAATGGATATATCCATGGAAAGAGGAATAGATAGATGAGTTAATGGACAAATATCTGAGTGAAAGGATGGAATAATAATTATTGTTGTAAGAATAGAAAGCCCAGTGGTCCATTTTCAGAATATAGTATTTAGCCTTAAATATAAAACGGATATAAGAAAAGCACAGGAAGGGAGAACAGAATGAAAAGTTACAAGCAAATAACACAAGAGTGTGAAAAATTCACAGCCCCTTGACAAATAGGAGGTAACAGGGAAGAGGCCCCAGCCTATCTCACAGATAAACTGTGTAGGCACCAATAGGCACTCATTCCCCCCAAAAAGGCCTTCCCACCACAAGAGAGCAAAGGGAGGTGGGGGAAAATTAAGGTACATTTCTTTAAATAACTCAATAGGAGACAGTAAAACCTAGATGATGTTGGGGAAGACTGTACACCCCACAGTATTCAGCCAATGAGGGATCTTTGTGCACTAGGGAATAAAATGAGGAATGTAACTACTCTAGGTGTGTCTGCTCACCCAGACACCTGATCTTGAAAGATCGTCATTAAAAACTTTGCTTTCGGGCTGGGATTGTGGCTCAGCGGTAGAGCACTGGGTTCGATCCTCAGCACCACATAAAAATTAAGATATTGTGTCCATCTACAACTAAAAAAATATTAAAAATAAAAAAAATCCTTTAAAAAAAAACTTTGCTTTCTCTGTACCTTTTTTCTCTCAGTACGATCTTTGTGTTTGGGCAGGTGAGCATGTTTTTCACAATGGTTAATATTTAGTGAGTGCTTATGTTACTGGGCAGATACAGTGCTTATGTTATCTTATGTTACAAGATTCCTCCCAGGGAGGAAGAGGTTAGACTCCAACAGTTACTACTCTAGAAATATTCAGAGTCAAATAGTAGGAAAATAGGCTTTATTCAAAGCCAACTTTGAAGGAAGATGGAAGAAACTTATTGTTCCAATTTTCCATTTTTGAAATTCCTGAAAATTAGCAGAATATTAAAGGAGAAAAAGCAAAAGGCAGGAAATAGACATATGCAGATTTAGTTAGTCTGTGCTATGTCATGGGACATATGGGTGAGGTGGGGCCTGGGACAAGGGTTCCTAATTTATTCTGCCTTATGTTAGACAGGCCTGGGAGGAGGGGGGGAACTTCCATTCTCAGTTTTCTTGGTGTTAGACCACAGGGGTGTGAGGAAGACAGACCTTCAGCTTCTATTCTCAGCATGAGGAAGTGGTTCTCAATTTCAGAGGGGGACCCCAAATTCAATCTTATTCAGCTCCAGCACTTACTAGCACTTATGAGCTGTGTGAGCCTTATGTGTAAAACAGGAACAATAATATGAAGATAATAAATACTAATTCAAAGTGTGGTTGGGAAAAGTAAGTAAGGTAAATAGTGGTAAAACACTAGCTTGATACAGAGTCTAGCACATAGTAAATGATCAGAAATACTGTTGGGAATACAGTGCTCAGTGGTAGCATGTCTACCACTTGTCTAGCATGCATGAGGCCCTGGGTTCAATCCCCAGTACTGCAAGATACTACTACTACTGCTGCTGCTAATACTACTACTACTAACAATAATAATGGATAAAAAATAAAATATGGGACTGGGATTGTGGCTCAGTGGTAGAACGCTTGCCTTGCATGTGTGAAGCACTGGGTTCCATCCTCAGCACCACATAAAAATAAATAAATAAAGATATTAAAAAAATAAAATATGTCAATAACTTATGAGGGAAACATTCCTCCCTCTTCATCCTAGAGTCTAGAGCTCGAGTGAGGATGGTTTAGCAAGTATCCCATATATTAATTCCTCTTTCGAAGCCCTTTCTTCTGGCCTTTCTCATAAGGATGAGAAATCCAATTTTCTCCCCCGTTGATTCCTTGAAATTTGGGGATTTGTCTGAATATGAGCTGGCCAGTTCTTCTCATTAGAATTCCCCTCTTGGTTCCCAGGATTGAGAGAAGGGAAAAATGAAGGGGGGTGTTCCAGGTCAGGCTCCCTCTAGTGGTTCCTCTGACGTAGGTGTTAGATTTAGGGAAATGGTGAAAAGGGGAAGGGGCAGTGCTTGCAGAGCCAGAAGGTGGAATCCCAGAGGCCTGAGATATGGGATGGGGTTCCTGGGACTTCCCTTTCAATACTTCTTGTCTCGAGAGAGGGACTGGTTCCCAGATGGTGGCTAAACAGACACTGTGATGACACTGGAGGCCACCCTAGGCTCTCACTGTTGTTCTGAGGGCACCAAGGAGTTTTCATCACTGGCCTCACCAAAAAGGAGAGAGGCACCAGTGAGGATTAGGGATAAATTTAGGCCTCCTGCAACCCTGACCTTCACCTCTGAACCCCAGACCTATCTATAGCTGATGAACAAATACTATCAATTGTTACAATGCTGGGGTCTTCCAGGAAACTGAAGCAGTAAAAGACATCTTCACCTTCAAATCCTGATTCTTGCAAGTTGCTCAGAGCAAGTGTTTATTAGAAGGGATGGAAAAGGGGAAAAGGAAGCCGGGCGCAGTGGCGAACGCCTGTAATCCCAGCACTTTGGGAGGCTGAGACAGGAGAATCGCGAGTTCAAAGCCAGCCTCAGCAACAGCAAGGCGCTAAGCAACTCAGTGAGACCCTGTTTCTACATAAAACACAAAATAGGGCTGGGGATGTGGCTCAGTGGTTGAGTCCCCCTGAGTTCAATCCCCGGTACCAAAAAAAAAAAAAAAAAGGGGGTGGGGAGGAGGGACATTCTCAAGAGAGAAAATGGGTTTTAGAGAGGAGAAGGACTGCGTGTCTCTCCTGCACTCCAGTTTATTAGGAATCCCAAAGAAGTGTCCAGAGAGTCCTACCCAAGTATACCTCTTGACTTGATTGGCAGCAGAATGACATCAGACTTTCAAGTCACCACTGCCATGACCTATCTCTTTCCTTCTCTTTCTTTCCTTCCTTTCTTCCTTCCTTTCTTTCTTTCTTTCCTTCCTTCTTTCTTTCTTTTTCTTCTCTTTCTTTCTTTTTTTGAGAAAAAAGGAAAAAGAAGTTCTATTGCTTTGCTAGCAAAAGGGAAACACAGGGGACTCTTGTCCTGGAGACTGTGATTCTCCCCATCAGGGCTGTCATGACCTTTTTAGGTTATTTTGGCCCATGCTGACCAGTTCTAATTGGATTATTAACCATAAATTCTTATAAATTTTATGATTAGGAGCAATTATCCTTATCTACCTGAGTTCTGGGATCTGGTCTATGAAAGTGTCACAAAAGTCTCCCCCTTCAGGGTGTCTTGTGTTCTTCTTATCGACATGATTTTGAACCTGCATTTCTCCTGCAGATAACAGGTAGTTTGCTGAAAAATGTGATATGTCCTGGACACTTCAGTGAGGCAGAGCTACAGGTAAATTGCTTGTTGGAAAAGAAAGAGTGTGGGGACAGCACAGTGGGCTCATTTTACAGAATTATTCCCTTAATCTTGTGTTCCCACCACTTGCATCTGTCTATCCCCTATCAATGTGCACAATAGCATTCGCTACTAAATGGACATTTTATATAGGAAACCAGACCGAAGTTTCAGAAGGCGTGAGTAAAAGCATAGGAAGATGGTGCAGACACCTACACATGTTATTTTCTGCTTCTTCATCTGATCAAATAAGACATTTGTATCACATTCACACAAAAAGTATGCATTGAGGGTGTCCTGTGTGTCAGATACTGTTCTTAACAGTGAGACACAGCAGTAAACAAAACAGATACACACATCTGCTCTTGTAGGATTTTTATTATAATGGAGATAGACAATTAATAAGCAAACAAGAAAACTCCATGGTGTGTCAGATTGCAGTAAGTGCTATGAAGAAAAATGAAGAAGGCAAGAAGGTTAGGAAGCAAGGAAAGGGTGTTATTTTAAATAAGGCAGTTAGGGAAGCCTTTACTGGTAATATGCAGCAGAAAGCACATCTGGAGAAGGCAGGCAGAAAGCCATACAGAGACCTGGGGAAGATGTTCTAGGTAGAAAAAGCCACTGGTACAAAGGTCTTGAGGCAACAGTGTGTTTGAGGAATAGCCAGGATGCCAAAAGGGGAGAATGGTAAGACATACAGTCAGATAATAACAGGACCACACAGTTCAGGGCTTTGTTAGCCTTTGTAGGGTTTATATTTTACAGAGATGGGGAGCCACTGGAGAGTTTGAATAGAGGTATGACATAATCTGATTTATGTTTTAAAAGGCTCCCTCTAGCTGTTGAGTGTAGACTTAACCAAAGTGGTACACAAATGGAAACAGGGAGGTAGGGCTGGAGGTTATTGCAATAATCCAGGGGGCAGATGGATGGTGTTTGGAGTTGGTGAGAAGGTGCTCAGTTCTGGAAACAAGGTAGAGCCAATGGACTTTGCTGAGGGGCCACAGGGTTTTATATAGGGTAAGACAGAAAGAAGAAGCAAGAATATTATAAGGTTTTTGGCTTGAACACCTCAATAGATGGAATTATAATTAGCAATGTGGATGGTTGCCGAGGAATGAGTTCGTGGAGAGGAGCCTGGTTTTGACTTGTTAAGTTGAAGCTGCAAGTTGGACAGTAGGTAGTTGGCTTATATCTGGAATTCAGGGTAAAGATTCTGGCAGAAGATACAAATTTGGGAGTATATGGATGATATTTAAAGCTGCAAGACAATGAGGTCACCAAGAGAATGAGTGTAGATAGAAAAGGCTCAAGTTCCAAGTTCCAAGCCTTGACCAACATTTACATATGAGGGAGGTGAAGAGAAATCAGGGAAAGAGGGGGAAGTCAGAGCGTTCTGAAGGTACTTACTATAAAAAGAGAGAAGATACAGGCTCCATTAAAGATACCAACCCCCAGCTATTGGTTTAGACAGTCCACTGGGGGTGGTGCTAGGTGGTCAGGGAAGTAGGTTTGATACAGTTTCTGCACAGAGCCTACAAACGTCACTTAGTTCACCCTGTACTCAGCCCCGTTGCCTTTGTGGGGCTGAGCACTCCCGGTTCGGTGTGTGAACCCTGAGAAAGTCTTGCCCTACCTCAAGGCAACTCAGCTCCGCTCAGTTTAGCTAGCCTCGTGCTTCTCAAAGGAAACTGCACAGTCTACACTACTCTAGTCTGAGCAAATCCCCGCCCCAGGAGTCAGAGAACTTGGAGGGCGCCTTAGCCATTGGTTGAGGGAAGAGGGCCCAGGAGTCAATCAAGTTTTCCGTGGATGCAAGGGTGCAGGGGAGTGAATGGTTGTAGGCAGAGGATCCAGACTAGACGCTTAGTGTTTGTTGAATGGATTGAATGTCAGCATCCCAAGCTTTGTTCTTGGGACTGTGGGCGACTGGTGTGTGTGGGGTGGGTGGGTAGACATTTGTCTGTATGCCTAATGTGTCTCCGCTCACAGGCCTGCAGAGGGCGCCCCAAGCTTGGGAAGGGAGGCTCTGGAGGGAGGCGCGGCTCTGGCAAAGAGATGCACGGGTGCGGCTGTGACCCCGCGGATTCCTCAGTTAGGCTGGGAGGAAACTTGGCGTCCAAAGTCCCTGAGCCTCAAAAAGCCTCTCGCTCTCTTAGCGCCCTGTCGGCTTCAGCCTCCGGGAGAAGGGTCGCCCTCAGGTCCTCGCGCACGCGCCAGGCATGCGGAGGGGAGGCTCGGACTGTAGATGGTGTCCACACCTCCAGGGACCTGTGCCACCCTGTGCCCCGGTTCCCTGGCAACCGTTTCCCGGATGCAGGACACGCCCCCTCTGTCATATCCCCGGCCTTTGAGGTCTGAGCCGGGTGGGTACTCTGCGGAACCGGTCGAGACTCGTAGGCGGGCCAAGGCGCGTGTGTGTCCGCGAATAAGAGGCATTTACCTTCTCCGGCCCCACCCGAATGTCCCCAATTTACCCTAGGAGTAAAATGTCGAAGACAAGAAATAATGTTTGGCTTGAAGGCCGAAGGAAGTTCACATCACCTCCGGCACTTCCTTCGCAGCATAAATAACCTGCACCCTGCTGATTCCTGAACCAGTTAATTACGGTGCCAACTCCAAGCAAAGGTTTCTTTATTCCCCAGAGATTTATTGAACTCCTAGCAGCCCTCTTGGTGCCACACGAAGGGCTTAAATCTGACAAGCAGAAAAAGAGTTTGTCCTGCTCATAGATGGACAAAGAAAAACACAGGACCTCTGGCCTAGCGTTGGACACATTTGAAGCTAAATAGAAAAATAAATTTTGAAAAAGTCCCAGGAAGATGAAGAAAACGGAAAATCCAGGGGCAGCATCAATCGCTGCCCCCTGGTGGCCGCGCTGGGCAAAGTCAATCATGTTTCCAGCGGTGACGCACCGGGCGCAGCCGGTATTGAGAACGCGAATAAGCTACAGCCACTCAGGTATTCAAAAGCAGTGTCGGGTTACTCTCTCAATACCGGATTGAACTGCATTGTTATCACAATTTATTGCTCTACAGCAAAAGTCTAAAAAAAAAGTCAATACAATTGTAGTTTGCCACCAACTGAGAAACAACTTGAAGAAAACGAAGTTTTCAGCTAGCAATCTGTATAATATGGGAATTGTAGAGCAGAGACCATTAGAACTATTACAAATACAGGTGTTAGAAAAAAAGACTTGGCAAGTTCAGCACTCATAAAAATGGCAATTCATCGGTCAAGACTGATGGCAAAGGATAGAGCGTTGATATTTTTTAACAAAGCAGCAGCACTTTATCCCCAAATACAAGAAGAAACAACAGCAGGGTGTGGGAAATAAAGAGGTCATCTGACACTGGAGAGGTGTTCCTAGATATATGATTAAAGCTGGGAAACAAGTTATTTTAGACTTTGATAGATAGTTTTTATAGTGCTCTTATTTATTTTGTAAATTTTCAAGTTATTTTGAACTTTTCAAGTTCTAGACCCCATCCTGAAATCCACTAGGCCATACAGCAAGGTGGAAAATGCCAGGTATATTAGGTGTGTTGTTCTGGTGGCCTCATGCTGCCCCATTAAAAAATTTTAAGGTATTAAAGAAAAAAAAAACAGGCTAGGGATGTAGCTCAGCAATGGAGTGGTTGGCTGGCATTTATAAAGTTCTGAGTTCAATCCCCAGCAACACACAAACACACACAGACACACACACACTTACAGAATAAACACCACCTCCCCAACCTAACTGTCTGTTGGTGATCATATCCCTCTAAAGAATGAAATTGTGGGGGCTGGGATTGTGGCTCAGTGGTAGAGCACTTGCCTGGCATGCGTGAGGCACTGGGTTCGATCCTCAACACCACATAAAAATAAATAAAATAAAGATATTGTGTTCATCTACAACTAAAAAATATATATAAAAAAAGAATGAAATTGTGGCTAGTCAAAGTGTGGTCCAGGTATCATGGGAAGTGGAGTTGTTAAGAAATCTGACTTTCAAACTATGAAACCAACCTACATGTGTATCAACAGATGAATGGATAAAGGTAATGTGGTATGTATACACAATGGAGTTGTATATATATATAAAGAGAACAAAAATGGAACTTGAGAGCATGATGTTAAGTAAAACAAGCCAAACTCAGATAGTCAAGGGTCATATGTTTTCTCTTGTATGTGGAACCTGGAGAGGAAAAAGGATTAAAAAGGGGGGTGATAGTGGTGGAAATCTTGTGAAAACAGAAGGGAGTCTCATAGAGTAGAAGAAGGGGGCCAGGGGGAGATAGAAGGAAAGGGAAAGGGGAGACACTGGGGAATTAAACTGACCAAATTATGTTGTGTTCATATATGAATATGTAACAGTGATTTCTACTATTATGTATAATTATAATGCACCGTGGGGGAAAAAAAGGAGGCTGGGCATGGTGGATCATGCATGGTGAATCATGCCTATAATGCCAAAAGCTCAAGAGGCTGAGACAGGAGGACCACAAGTTCAGAGTCAGCCTCAGCAACTTAGTGAGGCCCTCAGCAATTTAGGGAGATCTTGCCTCAGAATTAAAAAAGAAAGAAAGAATGGAAAAAGGAAGCCTGGCTTTTTACCTGAAATTTGGTCTCAGGTTTATATGACTGAGGTTGTGGAGACCTTTCTATTAGCTCAAATCAAAGAGGCCCTTCAAGAACTGACAAGGTAGGAATGAACCATGGGAAGCAGGAGGCTTTAGTTTCTGTGGTAACTCTGACACCAAGGAGCTAGTCCGTATTTTGTGAGTGAGTGTAAGTGTGTGTGTGTATGTGTGGTTATTTCATGGAAAAGATAATGGTGAAGTCTTTTTAAAAATTTTTTTTTAGTCGTCAATGGACCTTTATTTTATTTATTTATATGTGGTGCTGAGAATTGACCCAGTGCCTCACACATGCTAGGCAAGTGGTCTACCACTGAGCCACAACCTCAGCCCAAATAGATTGGTTTAGAAGATAGCAATTGTAATTTTTTATTTTTTATTTTTGGGTAACAGGGATAGAATTCAGAGGCACTTGACCACTGAGCCACATCCCCAGCCCTATTTTGTATTTTATTTAGAGACAGGGTCTCACTGAGTTGCTTAGTGCCTCATTGTTGCTGAGGCTGGTTTAGAACTTGGGATCCTTCTGCCTCAGCCTCCCGAGCCGCTGGGATTATAGGCATGAGCCACTGCACATGGCTGGTGAAGTCTTCTAAAAATATGCTATTAGTAATTTTTTGGATGGCACTGAAGATAACTTATTGTTTAAAGGTAGTGATAGCTCAGTTTCAAAGCAATGAAGTGCTTTAGTGTTTTAGTGCTAAAACTCAGGATTCCGGGTGTTAAAATGTCTTCATTGGGGCTGGGATTATAGCTCAGCGGTAGAGCGCTTCCCTCGCATGCGTGAGGCCCTGGGTTCGATCCTCAGCACCACGTACAAAGCAATAAAATAAAGACATTGTATCCATCTACAGCTAAAAAAATTAAAAAATAAAAAAAGATTTAAAATAAAGACATGTGTCCATCTATAACTAAAAAAAAAAATTTAAAAAAAAATGTCTTCATGTGTAGGGGATGATGATTTTGTAAATTTTGGAGATAATTTATGATATTTTTATTTTATATTTCTAGTAGAAATAATTGTTTTCCTGTTTACCATGGTCATACTAATATTTAGTAAAACGTATATTTTTTAGTGTATACTGGAAGATGACATTGAAAATCCTTCGAATTATAATTTTATTTTATACTTTGTCCCATCTTTACTGAAATATTTACTTGTTTAACCAGTAGTCTCTTGGAGAGTTGCCTTCCATTCGAGTCCTTCTGTGTTTATGCCTTTACATACATACACACATCAAAAATATTTGCTGTGTTGTAGTTTTAGTAGGGGCTCAGGAAGGAGTAAATATAAAGGCATGCATTTAATTTGCTATCTTTTCCCTGAACTACCAATGTCTTTGAATTAAGTTATATTGACTTTTTCCCTTATAATTTATTTTTGGTACTAGCGATTGAACTCAGGGATGCTTTACCACTGAGCTACATCCCCAGCCTTTTCCATTATTATTGTTATTTTTTAAATTTTGAGAAAGGGTCTTGCTAAGTTTCTGAGGCTAGTCTCCAACATGCCATCCTCCTATAACTCAGCCTCCTGAATAACTGGAATTACAGGGGTGTATCATCACATATGACTATGATTTGGTTTAATTTTTTTAATTGTTTTTGGTACTGGAGATTGAACTCAGGGGCACTCGACCACTGAGCCACATCCCCAGCCCTATTTTGTGTTTTATGTAGAGATAGGGTCTCACTGAGTTGCTTAGCGCCTCACCATTGCTGAGGCTGGCTTTGAACTCACGATTCTCCTGTCTCAGCCTCCCTAAGTGCTGGGATTACAGGCTTGTGCCACTGCGCCCGGCTCGTTTTATGTCTTGTTTAAGAAGTTCTTTTCTGCCTCAAGGTTATAAACACACTTGTCTATATTTTTTTCTATTACATATATTTTAATTAATTAATTAATTATATTTTGTGGTGCTGGGGATTGAACCCTGTGGGCCTTGTGCATGCTAGGCAAGAGCTCTACCACTGAGCTACATCCCCAGCCCTGTTACATGTATTTAAACATTAGATGTTTAATCCACCTCATATGATGAAGCATTTGAAAAGCTCCAATAATGGCAAGAAGGGAGACATTTTTAAAAAGGAAAGAGCTATTAAAACATTTAAGAAAAACAAGCTGTTTTCTTAAACAAAGAAGTAAGCATAGTATATTGCTTGGAACATTATTTACAATAGTCATAATAATGTAAACTATCATGGTCTAAATACAGTAGTCATGATAGTTGTATTTAGAGGATGGAGTGACAGGAGAGAAGAGTTGGTAAGGGAGCAAAATTTTCACTTTTTATAGTAAGAATTCAATTAGTAACACTTAAAACAGATAAAATCAAGAAATAGGATAAGCGCCAGGCATGGTGGCACACTAAATTGCCTGTAATCCAAGCAGCTCAGGAGGCTGAGTCAGGAGGATGGCAAGTTCAAAGCCAGCCCCAGCAATTTAGTGAGGCCCTGAGTAACTTAGCAAACTCCTGTCTCTAGATAAAATATAAAAGGGGCTGGGAATGTGGTTCAGTGGTAGAGCACTTGCTTAGCATGTGTGAGGAACTGGGTTTAATTCTCAACACCCCATTAAATAAATAAAATAAATGTCCATCAACAACTAAAAAAAATTTATATTAAAAAAATAAAATACAAAGGGCTGGTAATGTAGCTCAGTGGTAGAATGCTCATGCATGAGATCCTGGGTTCAATCCCCAGTACCCCGCCCCTAATGTATAAGTAAAGTATTTGTTTATATGGCAGTAAGTCCTAGAAGAATAGCTTAAGAGTTAAAAGTTGCAGGAAATGATGGTGTTCAGAATAAGATTCTGGTACTTTTTGATTTTTTTTTAAACCATGAATAGGATTTTTTTGAGTTACATATTTTACAGAAAGAAGAAAGGACAAAGATGAAAGCAGACAAGGAGAGTGACCACTTGTTCTCTGATGAAATCAGTAACATATTACACGCAGTCCTCGAGGACAAGTCCAGGCAGGTTAGCAAGGTGGGATAATTCAGTGAACTATCAGGTTTTGTTTGTTCTGCTTAAGTTTTTCCTCTCACTTTAGAGCAGGTGAGGATTTTGGCTGGGCTGAGGGTACAGGCATCCTATGTCAAAGGCCTTTTGCTTTTTGTAAAAGTCTCCAGTAAACCAAAGAAGAGGCTGTGCTCTGGAGGGACTGGGGAGAGGGAGAGAGAATTCTTTATGACTGTGGAGGGGATGGGTTTGTAGTTCCAGCCAGTGTAAACACTGGGCTCTGGTCCCTGGCTGTGGTAGAGCAAGTGATGGGACACTGAATAGATGGCTTTGGAGGGCTCGGAGGGCAGGCCAGGTTCAAGCTCAGAGGCTCTCAAATCTGAATTCCCACATCTCAAATTTGGCACAGATCTGAAGAAACATAACTGCTGGGACCACAGGCGTCAGAGCATTCATTGGTGATATCCAATGATGGGATGGTGCTGGCAGGGAGGTAGGTAGGAGGCCTCCCCTGGGACTTGGTGTTTTTATGACCTTTACATGGCCTTTGACAGATGGGATTCCCTAAGTGTGCCTGATGTCAAATTTTTCACCAGCACTCCAGTGCAGGAGCTTGGAGTAGCAATTAAGTTCACTTAAAAGAACGTTTAAAAAATACAGTATTATTTCTTGCACATCTGAGTTTGCAGGCTAAGATCACACTTGATGCACAAGGACAGGTAAGGAGGAGGCCCATCTTTAGCAGCCCCAAGAAGAGTGAGGGCAGAGGGCTGGGATTGTAGCTCAGTGGTAGAGCGCTTGCCCTGCATACGTGAGGTACTGGGTTCGATCCTCAGCACCACATAAAAATAAATAAAATAAAGATATTGTGTTCATCTACAACTTAAAAAAAAAAAAAAAAGAGCCAGGGCAGACACTGTAATGGCTTTGGGGTAAATGGTAAATGCTATGGCATACTCATACTCTGTGGAAAGAAAGGTGGCTGGGCAGTCACCTCTAGCTTCTTAGGTCCCTGCCTTCCTTGTTTTCCCCCCAGGATCTGTCCCTTTTCTTTCTTAATTTCTGGGCCCCATCTAACTGTCTTTTCTCTCCTTGACTGGAAATGAATGGGGAAAGGAGTGTCTCTCCTCTGAGGAGGAAAAGGTTGGGAGCCCAGGTGGAGTCTTCTTAAAGACTCTGACAGATTTAATCTGATCCTGGGCTTCCAAAATGCCCGGGAGCCTTGTTTCTTGGTTTCAAAAACTTGAAGGAGCTCTGGTACCCTGGGTCCTAACCAAAGGAGAAAGGAGGAAAAACAGAGGGAAGGGGGCTTTCCCAACAGGGAAAAAGCTGAGGGAGTCAAAGGGCTCAGACAGAACAAGAAAGAGATCACAAAAGTCCCATTACACAAAGAGATAGGCCGGCGGGTGGAGGAGTGGGGGAGCTTCATTGAACAGGGCAGAAAGGAGTCCTCTTGTGTCTTTGGGGTTCCTTTTACAGCTGGAATTATGACTAGGGTAGGTTTCAGTAGAACTTGTATTTGCCTTTGTTATCAATGGGCCCAGGCCACAATGTTGCTCTTGAGGACCTCTAGGGTACTTGGAGGTTCTCATTCATCAGACCCCAAGGAAAGGGGAAGCAGTCCTTTGTAGATCTGGGAAAAGATCGGGAGGTCACTGCTGGAGTAAGAGTTGCTGAACAGACTCAGGAAAAGGAATCCCTGCAGGGTCCCAGAGGCCTGCAGAGCCATGGTGTGTGTGTGTGTGTGTGTGTGTGTGTGTGTATGTGTGTATGTCCCCACACGCAGGTGCACATATGCTCCAGGAACACTGGCAGAATATCCATTGGCAGAAACTCCCCAGGGAACACGGCCCAACCTGCCCATCAGCCTCCCTTCAACTGCCCAGCAGTCTGGGCACCTAGGGTGAATGGGAACATAGAATTGAGTGCATGACCCCACCCTGTAGTGACACAGACACAAGAACAGGTATTTGGGTGGGAGGCTACAACAGCTTTTTATTCAGTTAGTATAAATCACATTTAAACGGAAGAGATGAGGTGCAATGGGGAGCAGGGTCAGGTCTTGGATCCTGGGTGTCCTCCCAGAGGGGACAGTCCTGCTGTCTCCTTCATCTGTCTCTCTGGGCCTGGCCCAGCATGGGCAGCTCAGCCACGCAAGGTAGGGATGGGAATGCAGATAGGAGGGTTGAAGCAGCAGAAGGTGGTGCGACAAGGCCAGCATGGGGTGGCTGCTCTGGGGCCCTTGATCCTTCCTCTCTTAGAGTCCCCTTCTTGCCTCTTGGGTTGGGGCTCCAAGCCCTGGTGAGGCTGGTGGGGGGTGCCGCCTGGGCTCCAGTCTGGTCACTGAGCTAAGGACCTTTTGGGGTCTGTGGCTCTTCAGTCCTGGGAGGGCAGAAGAGGCTTGTGAGGGGCTGACCGAGGCTCCCCTTCACCTCCCCCCTCATCCCCTCCGCTTTCTCACCTCTTGCAGCCTTTGGAGCCCTTTCTCTTCTTTTCAGGCTTGTAGGTCCCCCTGTCCTTCCTACAGCCCTGGTCCTTCTGTGGGGCTGGTGGCTTGTCCAGGCGCTTCATCAGCTGCTGCACCCAGGCCTCCTTGGGGTCTCCACAGAGCTCTGGATGAGAGCGCTTCTGGGGCAAGAACCTTGGGGTTGGAGGTTAGTAAGCCTTCTTAGTTTTGCCCACCATGGCTCCCCACTCAGCCATCAGCCTGTACCCACCCGTTGTGCCCACTCACAGGATAGCTGGGATAGGGCAGCCTAAGCTTGGTTCCTGCTTCCGGTAGCTGCGCACAACCTTGTAGGGGATCTTCCTTTGGCTATACTTTAGGCAACAATCCTGAGCCCCTCCATCACTGCCTGCAGAGCGGGGATCACAGGGAGAAAGAGGCTGCTTATAAGCTCTTGCCTACATCTCTCTAGCCCCTTATCCCCAGCTAAGACTCTTCCCTCCTTGGTACCTTGGGTCTGGGGGGTGCAGAGGGCCAGGACTAGGATTAGGAGGCTCAGAGCCAGCATCTGAGCCATGGCTGTGGTTGAGGATGAGTATGAGGCCAGAGCTGTAGGCAAGATGGGCAGCTGAAAGTTGGGGGTCTCTGTGTGGGTTGGGACTGGCCTGCTGCCTATTTATGCAGTCCGACACTTTCACTTCCCTCATCACCCCTCCTTTTCCTTCCTGAAAGCTGGGCTGAGCCCTTTCCTGGCGCTCAGCCTCACTGGTATGCCTGAATCCAAACCTCACAGCCAGTCAGTCCCCAAGCTGCCTGACCCGACCCCCTCAATGTCGGTGGAATCCATTAGGGCCCTCCTCCTATTTTCAGACACTGCCTTGGTGCAAGATTTGTCACTGCTCCCCTGGACACTTTGGTGGCTTCCTCCCTATGCCCTAGGCTCCACACTCTCCTTCAAGCAAATCTGATAATAGGCCCTTATCAGATATATGATTTGCAAATATAACCTCTCATTCTATGGGTTGTCTTTTCATTTTGTTGATAGTGTCTGATGCAAGAAAATTTAAAAAAATTTCAATGAAGTTCAATTTACCCATTTCCTCCCATCATTATTTGTGCTTTTGGTGTTATATTTAAGAAATCATCACCAAATCAAGACTCATAGTGATTTCCCCTGTTTTTTTTTTTTATTTTCTCTTTTTTTTTTAGTAGATGGACACAATGTCTTTATTTTATTGGTTTGTATGTGGTGCTGAGGATCGAACCCAGGGCCTCATGCATGCGAGGCAAGCGCTCTACCACTGAGCTACAATCCCAGCCTGTGATTTCCCCTGTTTTAAGGGTTTTTTTTTTTTTTTGGTACTGGGGATTCAACTCAGGTGTACTCAACCACTGAGCCACATCGCCAGCCCCATCTTGTGTTTTATGTAGAGAAAGAGTCTCACTGAGTTGCTTAGCACCTTGCAGTTGCTGAGGCTGGCTTTGAACTCGCAATTCTCCTGTTTCAGCCTCCTAAAGTGCTGGGATTACAGGTGTGCACCAAAGCACCTGGGTTTAAGGGTTTTAGAGTTTCAGTTCTTACATCTAGGCCTTTGATACACATTGAATGAATTTTTTGTGCATAGTATAAGGCAAGGATCCAACTTCTTTATGTGTATGTGTGTGTGTGTGTGTGTGTGTGTGTGTGTGTATGTACTAGGGATTAAATCCAGGGCCTCATGTATGCTAGGCAAACACTACCACTGAGCTACATCCCCAGCATTTCCTCCTTTTTTAAAATTTTGTTTTGGGACACAGTCTTTACTAGCTTCTAAATTGCTGATGCTGGCCTCAAACTTTGCAATTCTCCTATCTTAATATCCCTACTCTGGGATTAGAGGTGTGTACCCTCACTCCTGGTTTAGAGTCCAGCTTTGTTAGCATGTGGATATCCAGTTTTCCAACACCTCTTGTTGAAAAGACTGTCCTTTCCCAATTAAGTGATTTTGGTACCCTTGTTGAAAATAACTGACCATATGTGTGAGGGTTTATTCCTGGGTTCTTTATCCTATTGCATCTGTCTATATATCTATCTTTATGTCACTGCCATTACTGTTTTGATTATTGTAGCTTTGTAGTAATTTTTGAAACCAGGAAATGTTAATTTAAAAACATTGTTCTTTTTAAAGATTTGGTTTTTGGGAGTTCCTTGAAATTCAATATGAATTTTATGATGGGTTTTCCTTTTTTTAAATATTTCTTTAGTTGTCAATGGACCTTTATTTTATTTATTTATATGTGGTGCTGAGAATTGAATCCAGTGCCTCACATATGCTAGGCAAGTGCTCTGCCACTGAGCCACAACCCTAGACCTGGTTTTACTTTCTATTTTTTGTTTTGGTACCCGGGAACTCAGGGGTATGTGACCACTGAGCCACATCCCCAGCCCTACTTTGTGTTTTATGTAGAGACAGGGTCTCACTGAGTTGCTTAGCGCCTCACTGTTGCTGAGGCTGGCTTTGAACTCGCCATTCTCCTGTTTCAGCCTCCCAAAGTGCTAGGATTACAGGCATGCGCCACCTCGCCTGGAGGGTTTTACTTTTTGATAGAGATTGCATTGAATCTGTGAATCATTTTGGAGATTATTATCATTTTAGTAATATTAAATCTTCTAATCCATGAATAAGGGATATCTTTCTATTTATTTAGGTCTTCTTTATTTTTTTTCTGGTGATGTTTTGTAGTTTTCAGTGTACAAATCTTATACCTACTTGGTTAAATTTACTCCCAGGTATTCTTTCTGGTGCTATTATAAATGGAATTGTTTTCCTAATTTCCTTTTAGGATTGTTTACTGCTAATATATAGATGTCCAACTGATTAATGTATGTTGGCTTATATCCTGAAATATTGTTGAATTAACTTATTAGTTCTAACAGGGGTTTTTTTTTAGGTTTCTTTTCTACATATAAGATCATGTCTTATGTGAATAGAGAGAAATCTACTTTTTTCCAATTTGAGTTCTTTTTCTTGCCTATTGATAGTATTGTGGAGTAGAAGTGGTGAAAGTGGGCATCATGTTCTTGTTCCTGATCTTCAGAGGAAGACACACACACGCACACACACATATATAATTGAACCCAGAGGTGCTTTACCACTGAGCCACATCCCCAGCCTTTTTATTTTTTATATTGAGACAGAGTCTTGCTAAGTTGCTTAAGGCCTGGTTAAATTGCTGAAACTGGCTTCGAACTTGTGATCCTCCTGCCTCAGCCTCCTGAGTTGCTGGGATTACAGGCATGCACCACTGTGCCTGGATTTCCCCATTGAGCCTGATGTTAGCTTTTCAATTATTGTCTTCATCATGTTGAAAAAGTTCACGTCTATTTCTAGTATATTGATTTTTTAAAAATGTTTTACTTGTCAATGGACTTTTATTTTATTTATTTATATGTGGTTTTGAGAATGGAACTCAGTGCCTCACACATGCTAGGCAAGTGCTCTACCACTGAGCCACAACCTCAGCCCTGATTTTTTTTTAAATCATGAGAGGTATGGGATTTTGTCAAATGTGTTTTCTGCATTAACTGAGAGGATCACGTTTTTTTCCTTCATTCTATTGATGTGATATATTACTTTGGCTGATTCTTGTATGTTAAATCACACTTGCATTCTGGGAATAGATGTTACCTAGTCATGTTATGTAATTGTTTTAATATGTTACTGCATTTGTTTTTCAAATATTCTGTTGAGGGTTTTGTGTTTATATTTGCAAGGGATATTTGTCTGTAGTTTTCTTGTGGTGTCTTTGTATATCTTTGTCTAGATAATGCTCATCTCATAGAATGAGTTAGGAAATATTAGCTCTTTTTCAACTTTTTAGAAGAGTCTGAGAAAGACTGATGTTACTTCTTGAAATTTTTGGTAGATTTCATGAATGAAGCCATTGCTCCTGAATTTTCTTTATTGGGATTCTTTTTATTACTGATTTAATCTCCTTACTTGTTATAGATCTGTTCAGATTTTTAAAAATTTTTTTTTAGTTGTAAATGGACACAATATTTTTACTTGTTTATTTTCATGTGGTGCTGAGGATGGAACCCAGTGCCTCACATATATGAGGCAAGTGTTCTACCACTGAGCTACAATCCCAGCCCCCTGTTCAGATTTTTTTTTTTTTTTTGGTTGTAGATGGACACAATGTCTTCATTTTATTGCTTTGTATGTGGTGCTGAGGGTCGAACCCAGGGCTTCACGCATGCGAGGCAAGCGCTCTACCGCTGAGCTACAATCCCAGCCCCCCCGTTCAGATTTTTAATATTTTATTTGGTTTTGCATATTTTGGGAATTCATTTATTTCATCTAGGGTCTCCAATTTGTTGGAATACAGTTGTTCATAGTATTCGCTTATAATCCCTTTTGTTAGGACAAATTGATGTCATACTTTAATTTCTTTCTTTTTTTTTTTTTTTGTGGTACCGAGGATTGAACTCAGGGTCACTCGACCACTGAGCCACATCCTCAGCCCTATTTTGTGTTTTATTTAGAGACAGGGTCTTACTCAGTTGCTTAGCACCTCGTCATTGCTGAGGCTGACTTTGAACTTGCGATTCTCCTGTCTCAGCCTGGGATTACAGGCTTGCGCCACTGTGCCTGGCTTCACTTTAATTTCTGATTTTAGTAATTTGAATCTTTTGTTTGTTGACCTAGCTAAAGGTTTGTCAATTTTGTTGCTATTTTCAAAGAACCAACTTCTGATTTCATTGATTTTTCTCTTTCTAAAAATTATTGTTATTGGGGGCTGGGGTTATGGCGCAGTGGTAGCATGCTCGCCTAGCACGCGTGAGACACTGGGTTCGATCCTCAGCACCACATAAAAATAAAGATATTCTGTCCACCTACAACTGAAAAAATAAATAAATATTAAAAAAAATTATTGTTACTGTTAGTATTTGTCATACCAGGGTTTGAACCTAGGGGCATTCTATCACTGAGATACATTTCCAACCCTTTTTATATTTTTAACTTTGAGACAGGGTCTTGCTAAGTTGCCTGGCCTTGAACTTGTGACCCTCTTGCCTCAGCCTCCCTAGCCGCTAGGATTACAGGCAGGCATCATTCCTCCTGGCTCTCTATAGCAAAAGCTATTCTTTATTTCATTTATCTCTACTTCAATTTGTATTATTTCTTTTTTTTTCTGTTGTTATCTTTAGGTTTAGTTTTCTCCTATGGTTCTTTAAAGTGTATAGTTAGATAATTGATTTGAGATTTTTTTTCTTTTTTGGTTGTACTGGGTATTGAACCTAGGGCCTTCTGCATGGGAGGCAACTGCTCTACTGCTGAGATACATCCTCTAGAGATCCTTCTGCTTTAATGCAGGCATTTAAAACTATAAATTTCCCTCTCAGCACTGCTTTCACTACATCATATATGACTTGGTCTATTATGTTTTTATTTGCCTCAAGTTACCTTCTAATTTATTTCTTCATTGACTCTTTGGTTGTCTAAAAGCATGTTGTTTAATTTCAGCATATCTGAGCTTTCTAGTTTTTAAAAAAATTTTTTTAGTTGTAAATGGACACATCTTTATTTTATGTATTTATTTTTATGTGGTGCTGAGGATTGAACCCAGTGACTCACACATGCAAGGCAAGAGCTCTACCACTGAGCTACAATCCCAGCCCTGAGCTTTCTAGTTTTACATCTCTATGGACTTCCAGTTTGTTTTCCATTGTGATTGGAAAAGATAACTTTGTATGATTTCAGCCTTAAACTTCATTAAGACTTGTTTTGTGGCCTAATATGTGATCTGTTTTGTAGAATGTTTCACATTCACTTGAGAAGAAAGTGTACTTCTCTGTCATTGGGCAGAATGTTCTGATTATACCTGTTAGGTCTAATTGGTTTGTAGTGTTGTTCACATTCTCTGTTTTATTGATTTTTTAAACATTTTTGGTATTGGGGATTGAACCTAGGGCACTTAATCACTGAGCCACATCCCCAGTTCCTTTTTTATTTTTCTTTTGAGACAAAGTCTTGCTAAGTTGCTTAGGCCATCACTAAATTGCTGAGGCTGGCCTTGAATTTGCGATCTTCCTGCCTCAGTCTCCCAAGTTGCTAGGATTACAGGTTAATGTAATCCTCCACTGTGCATGACCTCTTATTAATCTTTTATCAGGTTGTTTTATCCAGTATTAAAAATGGGTTCTACAGCTGTTATTGTAGAACTGCCAATTTCATCTTTCAATTCTGTCAACCTTTGCTTGTAGTGTTTTGGAGCTCTGTAACAAGGTATTTATAACTGTTATGTCTTCTTGCTGTATCAGACCTTTTAAAAAATATATGATGTCCATCTTTTGTCTCTTGTAAACTTTTTGGACTAAAAATATATTTTATCTGTCAATTATATAGCCACCTCATCTCTTTTTTTGGGCACTATTTGAATAGAATATTTTTTCTATCCTTTTCAGATTGTGTCTCTTTCTCTCTCTCTCTTTTTTTTTGCACTAGGGATCAAACCCAGGTGCATTTCACCAATGAGCTACATCCCTAGCCTCTTTTATTTTTTTATTTTGAGACAGGACTTAACTAAATTGCTAAAGGCTGGCTTTGAACTTGTAATCCTCCTGCCTCAACCTCCTGAGTCGCTGTGATTGCAGGTGTGCGTCATTGCTCAGGGTGTCTTTGTGTCTTTATATCTAAACTGAGTCTCTCATAGCATACAGCTGAATCACATTTTCCACTATATACATTTTAATTGTAGGATTTAATTAATTACTTACAAGGAAGTATTTATTTCTATCATTTAGGTAATTGTTTTCTGCACATCTGATATGCTTTTTATTTCTTAATTCCTCTAAACTGCCTTTTTTTTGGTATTTAGTTCATCTTTTTGTAGTGTACCACTGTGATTCTCTTCTGCATTTCTTTTTTGTATGTTTTGTAGTTATTTTTGTAGTGGTTGCCTTGGTAATTACAATTAACATTTAAATGTAAAACAATCTAGTTTAGTTTGAATAATACCAACTTAGTTTCAATAGTACATAAGCACTCTACTCCTATACATCTTAGTTCCTTCTCCTTTATATTGTTATTGTTATAGATTACATCTTTATATATTGTGTGCCCACTAACATAGATTTGTAATTATTGTTTTATGCATTTTCCTTTTAAAATTATGTAGAAAAAAGAGGTACAAACCAAAACTGCAATAACACTGACTTTATATTTCCTCATTTAGTTACTTTTACTAGAGATCTTTATTTTTTTGTATGCCTGTGAATTAGTATTTTATTGTCCTTTTGTTTCAGCATGAAGGACTCCTTTTAGCATTTCTTGCAGTCAAGTCTACTGGTAAGGAACTCCTTCGTTTTGCTTATTTTTCCTTAACTCTTTATTTTTTTAGTTGTAAATGGACATAATACCTTTGTTTTATTTATTTTTTATGTAGTGCCAAGGATCGAACTTAGTGCCTCAAACATTCTAGGCAAGTTCTCTACCGCTGAGCTACAACCCCAGCCCCTTTCCTTAATTCTTGAAGGATATGTTTGTTTGGTTTTTTTTGGTAATGGGAATTCAACTCAGGGGTACTCAACCACTGAGCCACATCCCCAGCCCTAATTTGTATTTTATGTAGAGACAGGGTCTCACTGAGTTGCTTAGTGCCTCACTGTTGCTGAGGCTGGCTTTGAACTTGTGATTCTCCTGTCTCAGCCTCCCAAAGTGCTGGGATTACAGGCATGTGCCACTGTGCCCGGCTTGAAGGATGGTTTTGATGGAAATAGAATGCTTGTTCAACAATTTTTCTTTTCCCTTTCAGGACTTTGAATATACCATCCCATTGCCTTCTGGCCTCCATGGCTTCAGAAAATCAGCTGTTAATCTCACTGAAAATTGAGCTGGGGATGTAACTCAGTGAAAGAGCACTTGCCTAGCAAGTGGGAAATCCCTAGGTTCAGTCCTCAGTACTGAAAACAAAATTATTGATAATCCCTTATACATAATGAGTCGCTTCTGTCTTGCTTTCAAAATTTTCTTTTGTCTTTGAGTTTTGACTTTAATATGTCTTTGTGTGGATCATAAAGTTTGAGTTTATCCTGCTTGGAGTTTGTGAGCTTAATGGATATGTGTATTTATTTTTTCATCAAAAAATGGAATGGGATATTTTCAGACATTATTTCTTCAAAAACTTTTCCCATCCTGTTTTTTCTCTTTCCTACTAGGCCTCCTATGATGAAATATTTGATAGTTTCTCTCAGGCTTCTTTAATTTTTTTCATCTTTTTTTCTTTCCATTTCTCAGGCTTGATCATTTCAGTTGTCTTATCTTCAGGTATGCTGATCCTTTCTTTTGCCTGCTCAAATCTGCTGTTGAATGTTCCTAGTGATCCTTTTTACTTCAGTTATTGTATTTTCAGCTCCAAACTTTCTATTTGGTTCCTTTTTCATAACTTTATCTCTTTATTGATTAAGTTTTTTTTTCATATCCTGTTTTCCACATTTCCTTTAGTTATTTGCTTAAGGTTTCTTTCAATTATTTGGGCTTATTTAAGACAGTTAGTTTCAAGTTTTTATTTAGTATTCCCAATGTTTGAGCTTCCTCAAGAATGGTTTCTGGCAGATTATTTTTCTCTGTGAATGGGCCATACTTCTCTGTTTCTTTGTAATATTTTGGTGAGAACTGGACAATATGAATATCATAATGTAGGATGATCTTTGGAAATTTAATTCTTCCACTCCTTAAATGTTGCTGATATTTGCCGGTTGAGAACTATGCCATCCATTTGTGACTTTTTGTGACTTATTTTGCAAAATGTGCATTCTTTGATGTGAGTTGTCACTGAAGTTTCTGTTTGAATCTCTGGTCAGTTATTGACCTAAGAAGTGTTTCTCACCATCCCCCTGTAACACATACAAAAAGTTTCTGTCTTTTGGGGCTGGGTTGTAGCACAGTGGTAGAGTACTCACCTAGCAGGTGTGAGGTACTGGGTTTGATCCTCAGCATCACATAATAAATAAATAATAAGCAAATAAAATAAAGGTATTGTGTCCATCTGCAACTAAAAAAAATTTTAAAAAGTTTCTGTCTTTTTGAATCTTCTGATATATATTGGTGTTTTCTGAAAGATGGCTTATGAAGGGACAGGGAAACCATACAGTGTTGGAGAGGGGATGAGGACTTGGTCATATGTGGTCAGGGACATAGTAGTGACAAAAATATTGGGCCCACAATAGGGGTATTGCTTTGGAGGAGGATGGGATGTGGAGGGGTTGGAGATGGGGATATTTTGGGAATGGAAATGAAGAGGTGGTGGTTTACACTAGGTTCACAGACAACAGGATGAGATTTGAATGACCTAAATGAGAAACAATTGAGCCCATGAGTCTTAGGTTTTGCAACAGAAGTGCCCTTGCTGGAAAGAGGCTGGCATTCCTGGAACATGACTGGGCAAAAACAAGGAGATAAGATTTCCTGGATCTTTTACCTGCTCTGAAGGCAGAACCCAACACCATAAACTTTCAAATTCCCATCTCCTCATCCCCCCACTGCCTCTGTGGAAGTAACTAAGGAAGTAGTGAGTACCCTATGTGTGAAGTTTTCTAAAAAGGCAGGAGAGCATGGACCTGGATGGGGGTGGGAGACACATAGATGATAACAGAATCATATTGGTGCTTCCAAATTGGGATGTACTTCACAATCACCTGGGGAGCTAGTTAAAAATACAAAATTAGAGTTAGTACCCTAGACCATCTTAAATAGAATCTCAGAATGGAGCCAAAGAATCTGTAAGTTGTCTAAGCATTTGGTGAGGGTGGGGCTGAGAAAAAGCCACCTGGGCCAATTCTGCTCCCAGCCCACACTCCAGATGGGCACAGAGCTGATGGGAGGGAACAAAGGTGGTCTGGGGAAAAGGAAGCTAGAGAGATGTCCCCCCTACCTCTCTTGAGGGAGGAGACTTTCTAGCCTGGCAGAGTGTATAGAAAAAGCGAGGCAAAGGAAAGAAGGGGATTGTGCTGTATCCTTTTCTGAAACTCCAGGATTCCCCCCCCCCCCTCTCTCTCTAACTCACTCAAGAACCTTGTTGTCCTGTCGTCTTATTTATGCTATTTTAGAGGCTTCATATTTGTGTCAGATGCATCCATAGCTCCATCAGGTCCCATACTCACCTCTCTTTCCTAAATTCAGGAAGATCTTCCTAGGATAGACCCAAAGTCCCTACCTCTTTTAACTTGAGCCTGCAGAGGTAAAGCAGCCTCAGAGGGACATTGGGTCCTCTCTCCTTGCTCCTGAGGCTTAGAACCTAAATTAGGATCCCCAAGAGAAAGGAGGTAAACAATAGGGGCTTTGCTGGAGGTGGAAACCTGGCTGGACAAAAAGCCAGGGTGGAAAATAGCTGCCTTGAGAACAAGAGGATAGCAAGTCTCCACCCCTCCCTGGTCTGTGGAGGACCTGGGGGCATGCGAGGAGGGCAGTGAGTCCAGGTATACACACAGTGCCCAGGAGGAGGACTGAAGTGATAAGAGAAGTGTGACCTTTCTCTGGGACCTCAAGGTTTTTGGGGACCCAAACTGTTCTCTAGGACCCTTGGCTACTCACCCAGTCATTCCTTTGCCCTCAGCTGCTGGCCTGGCTTGTCCCACCCCACAATACCACTTGAACCTTATCCTGAGTATGGCAGTCTGGAATCTATAGCCCAGTCCCCAGGCCTCTTTTGGTCCTCAGGTCAGGATATGTGGATATTGGGGAAGGGACACAAAAACGTGGATGGCTGCACATGGGAAACGTGAGTGTTCACCTAAGAGTTCCAGTCCTGAGGGTGAAGGTTTTGGCTTGATGAGCTCTTGAGGAAACCCAGATACTATTGGATGAAGGGTCCCTGGTAGTGTTAGTCACCTTTTCACTGATGGGGCAAAATACCTGAGCAAAACAACTTAAGAGGAGTGAAGATTTATTTTGGCTCATGGTTTCAGAGGTTTCAGTCTATCATCAGCAGGCTCCATTGCTTTGAGCATGAGGTGAGGCAAAATATCATGGCAGAAGGGTGTGACAGAGGAAAATTGCTCTCCGAATGGCAGACAGGAAGCAAGAGAGAGAGCGAAGGTGTGTTGGAGATATAGATATTGAGGCCAACCTATCAACCCAGTATCAACCCAACCTATCAACTCAGTTCCCAAGGGCACATCCACAGGACCCAAGCCTTCAACTAGATCCCATCTCCTACAATTTCTACCAACTCTCAATTATGCCATAAAATTATTAATTCACTGGTGAGGCTAGAACTCTCATGATCCAAAAACTTCCCCAAAGTCTCATCTCTAAACACTGCTGCACTGGGGATTAAGACTTCAATACATGAGACTTGAGGAGATATTCCAGATCCACACCAAAACCCTGGGGGTGAATGGAAGGGGAGGCACATGGGGATGATGTCAGCTCTAACCTGATGGTGAGTGCAGAACTCATACACCTTATGACCATATCAGGACCCTAGAAGCAGGGAGAGGAACTATGTTTATTGAGCCTCCCTCAGCATCAGTATCAGCAGGCACTCTACCTGTTTAGGACAGGCACCTGGCCCACTTCTGTGGTAGACATCCCAGGTGTGAATGTTGCAAGAGTCTGGAAATTCCCACATTGGGGAGGGCTACATTCCCCTCAGCCCCAGGCCCGCCTGCTCCCGCCTGCTTCCGCCTGCTGGGGGCTTCCAGGGCAGCAGATGCTCCCAGCTTGGCAAGCAAGAGCGGGGAGGGCTATGGCCGGAATTTCAGCTAAGGGACTCAGCTAGTCCTGGAACAGGATTTGGGGTGGGCAGGGCCCCATGGGCCTGTGTATTCAACAAGGGTCAAAGAGCCTGGGTGCTTTGGTGCTCCTGGGTTTCCAGCAGAGCACTGAGCCCTCCAGGAACAAGACGCCCAGGGGACTGGGCTCTTGGTCCTGAAAGAGCCGCCAAGTCCCTGAGGGTACAAATGACACAACTCTTACTAGGGGTGTGACATAGGTATGCCCAGAATAGAAGCCTATATTACCCAATGTGTCACAGCCCAGGGTTAGGATCAGAGTGAGGCTTCTGCTTAGAACAGCACTGATGTTGTGGTTGCAGACTGGAGGTGGACAGTGGTGAGCTCAGAGCTGAAATCCTGGTGATGTGAAAGTAGGATCCAGGATTGGGTTTGTGATTATGGTTGATAAGAGCTGGTGTGCCTTGGATTAAGATTGTGTTGGGGTTGGAGTGGGGCACTGCGTGCATTTAGGATTGGGATTAAGATTGTCCAGGAGTTCAATTTTGTGTTGGAGAGCAGTTTTAAACTTCTTCTTCTTCTTCTTCTTTTTTTTTGGTACCAAGGTTTGAACTCAGGGGTACTCGACCACTGAGCCACATCCCCAGCCCTATTTTGTGTTTTATGTAGAGACAGGGTCTCACTGAGTTGCTTAGTGCCTTGCTCTTGCTGAGGCTGGCTTTGAACTCGCGATTCTCCTGTCTCAGCCTCCCAAAGTGCTGGGATTACAGGCGTGCACCACTGTGCCCAGCTAGTTTTAAACTTCTAAGAGAGTCTGAAGAGGGACTTAGGCTTGTGCATATCGTGGGTTATTGATCCGGTAGAGGTGAGAGGGTGTTGGCTGTTTTCTGGGCCTTCCACATGTGAGGGGGGAAAGTGTCCCCATGGTTATCCAACTAGGGCAGATAAGTGCCTTGATCCTGGGGAGAGGGAACACCACAGTTTTCTACGTCCAACTCGTTTGGCCATGTAAATCATTCAGTTAACACCCAGCAGTATTACCTTTCTGATGTGGATTGTCCTAGGGTCTGCCTTGAAGTTGTCTCTAGGAATGGGGTTGGAGTTGATTTAGACTAGGGTTGTAGGGTGGGATTGTGGTTCCCATTAAAGTGTGGGTAGAGCTACACAGTTGGTCATGCCCTGTGTCAGGAGCACCGTCCTGGGGACCCAGGACCTGGTTCTTGAGGGTTCCTTGAGGGTAACCTGAACTGGGTGTGTCTGCCATGTCAAGGAGTCAGGGGCTCAGGACCCTGCAGGCACGGATCCAGCATTAAATTGGGGGCCCTCTGTAGGTGAAGGATGGGTTGCTGAAGAGGGCAGTGGACTCACTTCCTGAGCTTGACAGTTCTGTAAGAGAACACAGCCAAGTCGTTGAGCCCAGTGTTATGCACATGACTTAAAGGACAAGCAATAGGACAGAAATTAGAAACCAGAGCTCAGAGGAAGGAGAGACAGGCCTGGTCAGAGGTGACATAGAGGCTTAGGGAGGACAGGAGTCTGAAGGATGGGTTTGGATTGCATTTGTCTGTGGGTCTGTGCGATGGGCTGTGTCACTTACGTGTGCAAGCCTGTTTTTGTTTCTGCATGAGTTTTGTCTGTACCGGGGCATGTCTGACTCAGGGTGTTCACGGGTTAGTGCAGGTATGTTTCCTACACGTGTTCGTGTGTGCTCTGAATGATTCTCTGAGTGGCATGGGTGGTATTGCATCTTCTCTCTTACGTACCTGTGTGGCTGAGTGTCTGTCTTTGTCTCTGTGTGTGTGTGATCTCCTCTGTCTTCTCACTTCTCTGTCTGCCCCACTCCACCCGCCCCCCTTTTGCCTGACACACCCCAGCTGCCAGCACAATTTACGGCAAGCAATGGCTTCCCTTCCCGCTGTCTGGATTCCCATGGTGAGGCTGCCTGCCCAGGGCCCTGCCCCTGTGGCCTCTGTAGGGGGCCTGACCTTGGGAGTGAGACACTCTGGAAATCCCCAAGCGTGCTCCTTGCCTGGTCCTGGACTCAGAGAAGTTACAGTGGAGGAGGGGCACGTGGCAGGGAAAGGGGGCTGTTGGCAGCACCCACCCAACCTTCT
>CM053399.1:150302039-150349078 GCA_028644305.1 Xerus rutilus
TCTGTCCACATTTGGAGTCAATGTGGCTCTGCAATGTTGCCTTGGCCTGGGCAAACAAGTGTGGCATGGGAGTGGGCATTTGGGCCACCATGGGTGAGAATAGGCCTCCAGCCTCATTGTCACCTAGGGATGTAAGCGGGGGCATGCTTACACTGGGTAGGTCTCTAGCGCTCCAGGACAGGGTCTGCTGGTCAGTGGAGGAAAGGAGCAACTGGATGGACTGCTGTATCTTTGGGGGCAGGCCCCAGCGATGGTGAATCAACTGCCTCTGGAGGTGGAATTCCAGCAGCCTGCGAGCATGCTCTGGGAAGAAGAGCAGCTCCCTGGTGAGGACTGAGGAGGGCTTCGCTGGCCAGAAGGTCTTCACAGTCTCAGGAGATTGGATTTTGTCACATGGCTCATACTGCATGGGGCCTGGGGCATGCTGAGGTCTCTGCAAGACTGCTGGCAGGCCCCACTGAAGCTGGAGTTGCCTCTGCAGCAAGTGCCATTCCAAGGCTTCACACTCAACTGGAGTCAGAATTGGGACACTGGTCTTATTCTCAGAGGGAGACATGCAATCTGGGGAGGTTGGTGGTAAGGCTGGGACTGACTCAGGTGGTGTTTTGGACAGTGGAGGGTGGAGCTCATTGAAGATAAGAGGACCCTTTAAGGGGGACTTGGGCACATTCTTGGTCTTGGAGAGGCCTTTAGAGTCTAAGAAAGTAGCAATCAGGGACTCACTGTGCAGAGTAGGAAGGCCACAGAAGAGCTGGTTGTATTTCTGCTGCAGATTGCGCTGTTCTCCAGTCAGTGAATGGAGGTCATTTAGGACTTTAATGGCAGGGGAGGGTAAGGCTAGTATCTTATAGTTTTGAATTTGCTGACAGTGATGTCTTTGTTCTCGATCTACCTCAGACCATTCAGAAACCCAGATAGACTGGGTGGGCTGTCCAGCCACAAATGAACCCCAAGTCTGGTGGGAAATGGTTCTAATTTTGTCAATAATGACCTTAGAACTCATGGAGGAAACTTGTGAGTTTTTTTCAGATCGGAAAAACAATATTGGGTCTGGCATAAGCTGCCTCAGGGAGTCTTCAACACGCCTGGGGAGCCCCCACCTCTGGAAATGCATCCATTTTTTTATGTGTACTTCAAGAAGCCTCAGGACTTGAGGACTGAGTAAAGGCAGGCGGGCAGGGAGGACTGACTCCATGTGTAAGGCCATAGGACGGGTCAGCTTAGTGATCTCTGAATTCAGTGATACTAAAGAGATCTTGGGCTTCAAGTGATGATGAACTTGGTTCTCCTGGACAAGGTAAGTGTTGTTCTGCATCATCTCCTGCTCATTCACTGTAACCATAGACTCCTCAAGCCTTGAAGAAGTCATAGTCTCTGGGCCCACTGGCCCATCTGCCAGTTGAAATTCCTGCCCTAACTTGAGGTGATCAGCCAAGTATTCTTGGATGCTGATTCCATCAGTTTTCTGGGAAACTGTCTGGGTTAAACATTTGTGTTCTATTAGTTGTGTTAGTGTCGGGGTTACAGATGCCACTGAAGAGTCTCTGGAGTGCCGGGAATGAAGCTCTAGATTCTGCTCAAAAGACCCACTTGACATGGACAACATCTCTAGGCAAGAAGAGCCCAATGATGATCCCAGTAAAGTAGAGGAGATCTGGTTGTTCTCACCCTCCAGCAATTGGTGAATCTCCAGAGCCACACCATTGCAGATTTGGCAGCAGGGATCTGTACACAGAAGCTGCCGCACACTTTCCTTCTGAGGAAACCAGCCCTGGCTGGGAAGGAAAACATGGCAACCGTTAAGGATGGAGTGACATCTGCCTCTTTGCAAGAGTGTGGCTGGGGATTGCTGCCTCCATCCCTGAGTCCTACAAGAGCTGGGCCTACACTGTGGAACATGAGGTCCTTATGGGAACTCATCATTCTAAGAACTGTAGGATGCTATACTCTGCTTATATATCCAGCATCTGTTGGATATCATTCTCTAGAAATTTTAGGGAGTGAATAAGATAGGGGTGAATAAGTTCCTGTATAAGGGGTCCCAGGAACTGTCTCCCTTGAAGACAGACCAGAGGAAGTAATATCAGTAGAGTCCAGCCAGACTCAGAAGTTGCCCTTGAAAGGGTGTAAATGTAAAGAGAGTATGACAATGATGACTGCATTTTTCATTCTCTTGATAGGATAATTGGTGTCATGGCTGAGTGCAATCCCATGTAGTGCCTTTCATGAATTATGCACTAGTCAAATCCTGAGTTGTAGAACTGCTGTGACCCTAGCACAGAGAAGAATTGGGTGACTGTCTCTTCCCTCCTGAGACATCTGGACTCCTCACTGCCATGGCAACTTTCTCAACCAATAAACTAGTCCCCACCATGCATGTTTCCTATCAGCCATTATCCCTGTCCTCATCCCTGCCCCAGGCCTAGCTAAGAAATCATAGGGTAGGTGGGGAGTTGAAAGAGTGCAAAAAGCAAGAGATTACCTTTTCATGAAAGAGAGCAGCTCCTGCGGCTCCTTAGCTTCCTCTTGGGAAGGTCTCCTAGCTGAGGAACCAGGACACAGTGTTATATGGTATAGGATTGTTTCAGGGGCGTCCTATAGGAAGCTGAATATTAAGACCTTTGACTCAGCAAGAGGAAACTGAAAACTCAAGATCAGTGCTCCAAGGCATGTTTATGTATAGAACCACCATTTACAATGTCATGTCCCTTACCTATGTCATATGATCTTCACAATCACAATGTGAGTGAGGGAGGATTATCCGCCTATTTTATGGATAAGACTGAGAGATGAAATGATTTCTATGAGGTCATAAAACTAATAAATGACAGTTAAGGACATCTGCCTTACTTCTTCAATTATTTATTCTCAGGGTCATAAGGTAGTGAATTTTGGAACATTCCCATGTTCAGATTTCCCACCCATGGAAGTCCTCTGTGAAAGTCATCAATTTGGGGAAATTGGAGCCTTCAGTGATTAGAACACCTGGCTCCTGGCACCAGGGGTAGAGGAACAGATACTATATGGGAAGCTAGCCCAGAGTGGGAGTCAGATGAGCGGTTGGGACTTTACCTCTTGATGCTGCATCTCTATCCCTTTGCCTGACTTTTCGGTGATGCTTGAAGACAAAAACATGAGAATGTGAGGCTAGGATACCATTTTCTTTTTTATGTCGAAAATGAGATAAAACTCGTATTTCCCACTCCCTTTCTATATAGCTGTTTGTGTTTTATACACTCTCTTACATTTCCTTTACCCATACTCCACCTTTTTTCACCCCAATATTTCCCTTCTCTGCTTATTTCTGATTCACTTTGAGATTCTCCATTCTTCATCCTCCTGTCCCCATGACAAGTTCTGCAGGGAGCTTGGGATGACACAGGAAGAAAGGTGGAATGGATTAAAGGGTGAGAATTTCTAATGACCCAAGGACTTCTGCTTATAAAACCCACCAACCAGAAAAATCCCCCATATTGGGAGGTCTTCTGAGATCTAGTGAGGTCGACTCTATAGCATCTATTTCTGAGCTCAAGCCAAATACGGAGGGTCTTGGCTTTTCCATTAGTGTACATTGGAGGGAGAGCTGGTAAGGAATTAAATAGGTTCTCAGAATAAATGCAATACACAAAGGTAAATGAAGGTATGGTATAAAAATGGGGTCGGGGGAGAATTTAATGTGGAGAAACACTGAAAACTTGAAAGCTTCTTATCTGAGGCTTAAACTAGCTCAATTGCGATGACAGTGGTTCCCTACCCGGCAGCAGCTCCTTGAAGGTTTGCTCTTCAATCCATAGTGACTCCGTCTAATTTGCCAGATAATTAGGATAACAATGAAAACAGAGCCATAGGTATATACGGAATATCCAGTGTCCCACGGAACAGATGTAAGGCTCAACATGGCCTAAACTTCATTAGCATGAGGAGACCAACCATCTCCATATCTAGGCATTCAGGAGCCTAGTGCTGAATGACTCCCTGTGCTTCACCCTTGTTATGTCCGCCTCACAGAGGACAGAACAGGCTGCAGACTGCATCACAAAGCCCTCCTGTTTCACAAGGGAAGCTCATGTGGTGGTCAGTCTGTAGGTGAGGGTGTCTGCTTCTCTGTGAAGGTGCAGAGCCTGCATCTAGGGGTGCCACACTCACATGTCTATTTCCCATTTTCTCTTCATTCTCCATTCCCCACACAGGGCTGCTGGCTGGGCTCTCTCCTTCACAACTGTTTGGTCACCTGTCCTCAGAAAACTGAGTGCTTTTGTGACCCAGGGCAGGGCAGCTTGTGAGGAGGAGTGGCTGGGGTGGAGGAACTTCACCAACTCCCCCACTTCCCTGGAAATATAACTGAGAAGTGCACAGGAGTTTAGGGGGGTCAGCGAGTGGTTATGGCTTGGAAATGGAGAGTTTTGATATTTCAGGCAATGGGAGACAAGAAGTCAGAAGTGCAAGGAGAGGAGACCATGGCTGATGAAAGGCAGGGTTAGCTGTATCTTTAAATGACATTGTGGGAGGAAGGAAGGGAGGCCCTGTGTGTGGGGTGGGGGGTTGTAAACATCACCTTCCATGGGGACACATTAATGTGGCTTGCTTCTGGAACTCTGTCCAGGATTTTCCAGAGCTGTTTCTGCCCAGCTTATAGCATCCTCTGCTCAGGGAGATGAAAAAAACCTGCAGAGATAGATGGGTTAATGGCCACTTTCATCTATGGGACACAACCTGCTTGCTGATCATGGTTGAATGTATTATTTGCCTGGAGTCCCAATTTGATTTTGGAAATTTTAAGGGAGGCCAAGTGTCTTCCAGTCAGCCCAGGGTCCTATCACTCCTATGTCCTGTTTATTTAGACATTTGTGTTACCTCCTTGGCCTCTGTGGATACTGTAATATGTCTCTAATACCCCAGCATTTCTGAATTTTCTTGAGAGCCTTGCCTCGATGACAGTAATTCAAGCCAGGAAATCCTTAGGCTCAAAATCTTTGGAGAAGCTGATTTGTCTTTTTTGCTTTCCCCGAGCATCCAGCCCACCCAGTGCACATGGTGAGCACTCAGTGTGCTCAATTCTATGCTGAGCATTGACAAGGGTACAAAGACGTTCGAGTTGTGTAGTTGTGTTCTCCCTGCCTGGTCTCAAAAGACTTAAACATACAGTTTCAAAAATATAACTAATTCATATAGAGCAAGAGTCAACAATTTAAGATAAATAGAATTTAAACTCATTTGTGGGGCCCTAGTCACAAACATCCTATTTCAGAAGATAGAAATCCTAACAATGCTCATGGTCACTGGAATAGGCTGTTGAGTTGTTGGAAAATCAAAATAATGATCATGGTCTTTTTTTTTTTTAATATTTTTTTAGTTGGAGATGGACACAATGTCTTTATCTTATTGCTTTGTACGTGGTGCTGAGGATCGAACCCAGGGCCTCACACATGTGAGGCAAACGCTCTACCGCTGAGCTACAACCCCAGCCCCTGATCATGGTCTTTAGAGAGAGCTATTGGGTGGTTGGAGTTGGGTTTAAAAGTGCAGGTTGTGGGGTAAAGGATTGTTCTTGGTGGGAGGGAAACTTACCAACAAACGTAGAAACTAAGGAATGATCCACAGAGTTCATTTGGTGGTAAGAAATGCAGTGAATCTGTAGAAGAGATGCAGGTACGAAGATGAGAAAGCCATTGTGGGGAGAGACTGAAAGGGAAGGAATGAGGCCTCTTGAAGGAGGCATTTCTTTTATGCAGTTACTAAGATCAATTTTTTAAAAAGTAGGCATACACATACAAGCTAAAAATTCAAAAAGCAGAAGTGTCTCTCCCATTCTTATCTCTCTTCACTTATTTTTCTTCTTTGTGTATCTTCCAGAATTAATTTGGCATAGGAAACATAAATAAGTTGATATATTTTTCTTCATAAATGGAAACATATCATAGATACTGGTTTTCCCTTTTCTTATTTTGTTTAGCAATATGAACACATTTTTATTTAAAAATTTTTTTTTTTTAGTTGTTGATGGACACAATGTCTTTATTTTATTGCTTTGTATGTGGTGCTGAGGATCGAATCCAGGGCCTCATGCATGTGAGGCAAGCGCTCTACCGCTGAGCTACAATCCCAGCCCCACATTTTTATTTTTAAAATCTCTTTAATGCCTGTACAGTATTCTTTGGTAGAACAAAACACACAATTTATCTTTAATTCTATGTTCTTCGATATTTCATTACATAGTCTTTTGTTCAACCAAGTAATGCTGACATGAACCTAACGTGTAGAAGTCTTCTCACAGGTATGAGTACATATGTAGGAGAAATTCTTAAGGGTTGAATTTACAGATCAAATGGTGTGTGTATTTTCATTGTTGATACTGCCTATTGTCCACCAATTGTACAAATTTTCACTTTCACCAAAACTGCATAGGAATGGCTCTTGTCCCATACTTGTTCACTAAATATTACCAAAATTTTTATCTTTGTCAATCTGAGAAGTAAAAAATCGTATTTTATACATTTATAAATTTGTTTTGAGGTAAGTGCAACACCTTTTGGTGTGTTTATTTTTTCTGTGAAGTATCTATTCCTATCTTCTGCCCACAGGGTATTAGACAAAGGATTTATTATTGAGAAAAAGTCAGATTGATTTATAAGTGCTTTTCAATATTAAAAAAAACTAGCTCTTTATGTATTACATTTTTGTCCTCAGTTTGTCTTTTGATGTTTATGATGAATTTTTGTCATACAGAAAATTTTGCATTTTATGTAGTGTGTTAGTTTTCTGTATTTCAAACACACTTAGAAAGATTTTTTCCCTCTCTGAAGTTATAAAAAAGTTCTAATTCTTTACATACAGTTTAATTTTTTATGTTTATACCTTTGCCCATTTAAACTTTATTTTTGAGTCATGAGTGAAGTCGGTACCTGTATTAGTTAAAAATTGTGTTCAAAAACATAGAACAGAAACTCATCTACCAAATAGTGTTTCTCAGAGGCTTCTGGATTTCAGTTAGGACAAAAGAAATCTGGAAATAGCGTTGCTTTCCTTCTTCTAACTACACAAAAATCACAGGACATTCTAAAATTTATAATTTTTCCTGAATTTATCGGCAAGTTGAGATTCTAGAGCAACTCAGTTAAACTTAATCCAAGGAAAGATGAGTTCCTCCAAGGAAACGTGGCACAGGTGCACTCGCTTATTTGGGGGTGACTCTGTTCCTACCCCCATCAAGCTGGTAATAATTCAGCTAAAATGTTTTAAAAATTTTAATTGGGGCTGCAGTTGTAGCTCAGTGGTAGAGTGCTTGCTTAGCATGTGTGAAGCACTGGGTTTGATCTTCAGCACCACATAAAAATAAATAAATAAGCCAGGTGTGGTGGTGCACACCTCTGGCACCAGAAGCTGAGGCGGGGGATTGCGAGTTCAAAGCCAGCCTCAGCAATGGTGAGGTGTTGAACAATTCAGTGATACCCTGTCTCTAAATAAAATACAAAATAACGCTGGGGATGTGGCTCAGTGGTCAAGTGCCCCTGAGTTCAATTCCTGGTACTCCAAACAAACAAATAAAAAAAATAAAATAAAGGTATTATGTCAATCTATAACTAAAAAATTAAAAGAAATTTAATTGTACATATTTATAGGGTCCAGTTGGATATTTCAATACATGTGTACATGTGCTGATCAAATCAGGTTACTTAATGTTTGCATCTCCTTATCATTGTTTTATATTTGGAGACTCTGCATTCCTGTCTTCTAGTTATTGATAAAATAGCTAAAAATTTTAATGAATTGCTAAAGACCAAGTATAGGCCAGCATGAGAATATAGAAAATTGGGACCCAATGATACAAGAGGAATTCATACTCATTTTCAGGCTCTTCCCCATAGACTTTAATGCTTTACTATATGTTCATAAAAAGCACTGTGAGAAGTGGGAGAATCTTGAGAAGATCTCCCTTGTGGAATAGGCTTGGGGAAAGACCAAGCCCTTCTCAGATCCTCTCCCTATCTTCCCTGTGGGAACAAAGCCTCAGTAGCTGGATTAAAGGTCAATAAATCCTCTCATGAGACATTAAGTTATAAATTGATGAAGGCCCACTGCAGCCAGAGAAAGGGAAAATAAACAATAACAACAATAAAACACTTCTATCCTTGTGAGCCCTGGACAATTAGAAGTCTTGCATCTGAGGGTGGGGTAGGATCATGGAAAGGCTGTACTCCTGAGACCCAAGGTCACAGTGTCTGTCTAAAACTGATACTGAAGCAGAAAAGCAGAGAACATCCCCATTTCCACCCCCATCACCACCAACAGCCAAGGTAATATGCATCAAGTAACAACGGGTCACCTACTGCTGAAATGGTATCAAGAACGTAGAGGAAGACATTTAAACAGGTCAAGGAGAACATGTAAACCAAGGGTAGGACAGACACTGAGAAAACCTCTGGCAAACTAGCCTCAAACATAAACACGAGGCAATGTTAGAGAAAGCTGGAGTCTACAGTGCACTGACAGTAATAGAACAAGAACAAACACCAAATGTGGCTCAGTTATGATGAGGTGAAATCAGTCTCCCACACTAGAGGCCCAGCAGAAAGAAAAGGGTAACCATTTCCAGGCAGGCAAACGACTTTGCTCAGTCTCTGCAGTCTTAAAATAGATGTTCATCTTTCAACAACATATTATTATGAAGCAACCTTCCTGATCAGATGGGCAATCTCAACAGAAAATGGAAACTCTAAAAAAGAATCAAATGGAAATTCTGGAAGTAGAAAGTGTAGTTACAGAGATAAAAAGTTGCTTTTGTCGGGTTCATCAGTACTCTTGACACAGGGAACGAAAGAGTCATCACTGAAGATAATTTGTTAGAAATCGAAGATAAAAGTGAAAAAAAAAAAAAAAACAGAAACAAAACCCAAATAGAGCATCCAAGAGCTGTGACATAACATATGCCACTGGCTTCGTAGAAGCAGAGGAGAGAGACAAGGGGACAAAAGAAACATTAGAAAAGATAGCTAAGAGTTTTTCAAAATTAATGACAAACACCAAATTGAAAATCCAGGAAGCTCTTCAGCTTTGGTGATTTGCTACTAAATAAGATCATATCAAAAATCTTTAAATGTATTACCTGATAAAAAATAAAGACAGCTTAAATTTATAATATGCCACTTTTACTCACTTGCATTCCACACATGATTTGTTCTATGGGAGAGAAAGAGTTCAAATTACAGCATGTATGCTGGAAATTGTGCTGTGGGTACACTGAGTTTTTGAATATCATTTATCAAATGTATCAGGGCAGAAAAAGGGTTGAGAGCTGCTTCCCTAAAGAACAGATCTTGCCCAAATCAGGTCATCTTTGGCACAGGGACATTCCCGGTAGGTGGAGGAGGGGCTATCACCTGTCACATCTTGGCAGAGTTTATTTTGATCCAAGTCCACAACATACTCATTAATCATCTGTTCCACCAGCCAGACAGATGTTGAAAGGAAGCCAGGAGTTAGTTGCAACTTGACAGAAATTCATAAGCATAAGGGAGAAGAGAACGTCATCTCTTAACTAGCAGGCTTGGGCAAAGACTTGTGCCATTGCTGGCATGGATGCTAATGGAGCATGATGGGTAAACTGTGCACACAGAAGCAGAAGAGGGATTAGAACAAGGAGCAACCAGTTCATAGGTTATCCACTCTAACCCAAAGCAGAGGAAGGGTCAGGAAGGGCTTGAAATAGGCTGAGTGTCTGGACCTCACAGCTGGGGTATTGTTAATTCTGGTTAAACCTCCCCTTCCTGCTCTCCTATACCTGGTTTCTTGGATGCACAGATCCACTAGCCAAGACTGTGAGTCATGATCCACAGAGGGGGCCGGCAGAGAGGGCTGCTCTATTTTCTACCCATCAATTCGCTTCACTTTATAGGCTATTGGTTCACTAGAGTGTGAGAAGTAGTGGTAAGTTTTCTCTTGGAAGAAAGAGAGAGAGAGAGAGAACGAGAGAGAGAGAGAGAGAGAGAATTTAAAGATTTGGTTTTGGGGGGCAATGATGTTTACAATATGAAGTAACTAGGTGAAAAATACTGATTGGAATAAGGTTATAGGCAAAAAACCAAAACAAACAAATCAAAAACAAAACAAAACCCAGCATGTGAAATTATTTGAGAACCATGAATGCAACCATATTAAAATGTACCCTTGAGAAAAAGATGAGGAAAAATACCCCAGACTGATGGCAGTGTTTATTAGGGGGGTAAAAAGTTGTGTGAATATTTTTTTCCCATTTTTCTGAATATGCATCATACATCTACAGTTTAAAAAAACATTTCAAAAGTAAACATTAGGGAACTTTCAACACAATGATAAAATAAGTTAATTCAACCACATCTTCTCAGATCAACTAGAAATTGACAAACATATTTTTTTAAAAATCTGCTTGAAAGCATTGTATGACTACCAAAGCCAAGACTGGGGTGAGAAGGGAAGCTTAGGGAGGTGAGCTTGACATTTGGGGCTGTCCTTCCCCTTAATGCTATTGTTGGTGACAAGAACTAACAGGCTAAGGAGCAGAAAATTTGACAGGTTCATAGGACAGAGAGAACAAAAATTGGAAGTCAGGGTCTGCTAAGTAGGAGGGGTTCTGGAAAGCACCAAAGTGGTTTTCTGATGATCCTACAGGGCTCTGCCATAGCAATAAGTATGAACTGAAAGTGGACAAGCCCTTGGAGAGGGGTATCCACTCTGAATCCTTTTAGTCTCTGATTGAACAATGGTAATTTGGATTGCCAGTGGCTCTGGTTTAGGGACAGTCATAAGGTACCAAAGCCTGACAACCACAGTATGAGAAAAGCTGATCTTATTTGTGAACAAAGATATTACCAACCTAAACAAAATATTTCTAAGCCAAATCCAATGATATATAAAAATAACACATTATGACTAAATTGGTTTTATTTCAAGAGCATAAGACAGGTTTAAGATTGAAAAAGCAATCAGTGTAATTCACATGAAAATAATTAGGAAGAAAAATGATCATGTTGATGAATATAGGAAAAAACTTGGAAAAATTAAATATCTATTCATTACAAAAACTTTTATCAAACAAGGAATAGAAGGAATCTGATAAGGCATATGAACTAAGCAAACTATGTATAGTTGGCCTTCTCTGTAGCTTCTGCATCCTCAGATTCAGCTAAGCACTGTGTGAAAATATTTGGAAAAAAATGTGTCTGTACTGAACACCTGACCATGTTCACGTGGGTTTTCTTGTCATTATTCTCTAAAAAATACAATACAACAACTATTTAGATAGAATTCATATTATATCAGGTATTATAAGTAATCTAGAGATGCTTTAAAGTATACAGAAGTGTGTGCATAAGTTACACACAAATACCATGCCATTTTATATAAGGGACTTGAGCATTGTAAGATTTTGGTATCTGCATGGGGGTCTTGGAACCAATGCCCCCATAGATACCAAGGAATGACTATACTTAAAGGAGAAATGTTAAAAAGTGTTTACATCTGAAATAAAGATGAGACAATTATGCTTGCTATCACTTTTTATATTCAATATATATTAAACTGGGGTTTCAAGCCAATGCAATACATGATGAAAAAGAAGGAAGGGTTGAGGATAGGAAAAGAGGAAATAAAGCTGCCATAATTCACAGGTGGCTTGAGTTATATGTTGAAAATCCAAAAGAATCTGTAGATACAAACGGTTAGAATAAGTAAATGAATTTAGCAAGATTACCAGACAGAAGATGAATATATAAAAGTCAACTGAATTTCTATACATTTGCAACAAACTGTCAGAGAATAAACTTAAAAATATAAGACGTACAAGATCATCAAAAATCATCAACAACCAGGAATACTCTAACAAAAATTGTGCAAGAGCTCTGTGCATAACTTGCAAAGCATTCAGTGAAATTAAAGAATGTACCGTGTTCGTGTACTGGAAGTTTCAATATTGTAAAGGGATCAATTTTCCCAAATTACTCATCATTACTCTCCCTTCCTTCCTTCATTTTGCACCCAGAGGCACTTTACCACTGAGCTACATCTCCATCCCTTTTTATTTTTATTTTTAATTTTTTTTGGTACCCAGGATTGAACCCAGGAGTGCTTGACCATTGAGCCACATCCTCTGCCCTTTTTATTTTTTATTTTGAGACAGAATCTTGCTAAGTTGCTTAGGGTCTTGCTAAATTGCTAAGGCTGGTTTTGAGCATGGCTATCCTCCTGCCTCAGCCTCTTGAGCTGCTGGAATTAGAGGTGTGTGCCATTGGGGCCTGCTTTGATCTGTTATCTCAATGCAATCTCAATCTCAAATCTCAATCTCACTGTTATTCTTTTATTTATTCATATTTTGGTGAACATTGACAATCAGATTTCAAAATGTGTATGGAAATGTAAAGAACCAAGGATAACTAAAACAATCTTGAAGAAGAAAGGATATCATCTACCAGATATTAAACTTATTGTGAGGTGACAGAAAATCAACAACTTAGTACTGGTGGGAGAACAGACAATCGCACACAATGCAACAGAATACAGAATAAAAGAGCATAGACAGACACTTGATTTATGACCAGTATGGTACCGCAGGTTAGTGGAGGAAGGAAGAGTCTTTTTTTTTAAAATATTTTTTTTAGTTGTCAATGGACCTTTATTTTAGTTATTTATATGTGGGGCTGAGAATCGAACCCAGTGCCTCACATATGCTGGGCAAGCACTCCGCCACCAAGCCACAACCCCAGCCCAGGAAGAGTCCTAAGTTAGATTCTTTTAAGTAAGATTCCTTTCCAATACTTAATCCTTCCTTCTTTTTCATGATTTATTACATTGATTAGAACCCCAGTATAATCCATACTCAATATAAAGAGTGTCTCATCTTTACTTCAGAGGTAATGCAGCTAGGTCATTTGGATATCCAGAGATGGACAGTGTATTTATACAACAAAAGTAAAACCATGTAATAAAAAGCCTGACTTATTTTATGATGTTTGGCTATTGACAGCTTTTAAAGCCTCATTCTTTTTTGCTTGTGCTCCACATATGGGCAAGCCATCTGATAAAAAAGTCAAGGTGTTCTCTCTTTTGGCGGTGGTGGAGGATTCAAGCCACACAGCCCCCACTCAGGCATGAGAACTCGTTACACTGACCCCAACACCAAATCCACAAGAAAAACAGAGCCAGTCTCCTTTTCTTGGTTGCCCAAGCTCTTCAGGATCAGATTGGAAGGCACACTCTGCTCTCTGGAGGCCTCAGTTACGTAAGTAATACACTTTCCATACCCGTTGTTTGTGTGTTGCCTCATCAGTCTTGACATTCAAACCAAGTGTTGGGTGGAGACCTGCTAGGGTTTGAATTTCTCCACCAAAACTCATGTCAAAATCAGTGTTAAGGAATGGGACCAGGTGGGACCATGAAGAGGCGATAGGGTTATGGGGCTCTGTTTGATGGACCCATTCATGGATTAATGCACTCAGGGATTGATGAGTTATTGTCTGAGTAGCTTTGTTATAAAAGTGAGCTCCCTCTGGCTAGCTTGTTCTGTCTTACCATATATTGACCTCTATTATGTCATTGACCTGGCAGGAGGGTCCTCACTAGATGCCAAGCAGATGCCGGTGCTATGCTCTTGGACTTCCAAAACAGTGAGCTAAATATACCTCTTTTCTTTATAAATTATTCAGTCCCTGATATTCTGTTATAGCAACAGAAAACTAAGATTGATCATGTTGTATTAGGCTGGTCACAATAAATCATAAAGATTCTAGAGTATGACATAGAATTTCTACATTAGAATATTTTGAGGATAGGAAAAATACCTTAAAAACATAAAAAGCACTAATCATAAAGGAAGATTTTCTTTTAAATGCATTGGACTGCATTAAAATCAAGACTTTTCATTCATCAAAAACACCATTAAGAGGGGGTAATGGCAAGCCACAGAAAGGGAAAAGACATGTGCAAGCCGGGCGCGGTGGCTCAAGCCTGTAATCCCAGCACTTAGGGAGGCTGAGACAGGAGAATCGCGAGTTCAAAGCCAGCCTCAGCAAGGGTGAGGCGCTAAGCAACTCAGTGAGACCCTGTTTCTACATAAAACACAAAATAGGGCTGGGGATGTGGCTCAGTGGTCGAGTGCCCCTGAGTTCAATCTCCAGTACCAAAAAAAAAAAAAAAAAAAGACATGTGCAAAGTATGTAGCAAATAAAGGTATTATATCCAGAATATGTGGTTCTGCAAATCAATGAGAAAAAAGCAGACAACCAAATAGACAAATGCACAAGGGACCTTAACAGGTGTTTCATAGAAAAAGATAACTATATATCCTCTAAATAAATGAAAGGATTCTTAACCTTATTAGAAATTACAGAAGTACAAATAATTGAAACCACGATGAGATACTGCCATAGGTCTGCTAGAAAAGATAAAATTTAAATTGACAATGCTGTGATGAGAAGGAACTTCTGCCACTTGCCTAGTCCCTGCTGTCTCAGTACTGAGGAGTTAGAGCCACTTGCTGAGTCACTCTGAGCTGCCTGAAGCCTTTAGGATAGTTCAGTCAATACCTATCCTACTAGCGGACAAAAAGTGCTCATGCGGACAAGAAGGCAGACTCAGAGTCTTCCTAAACAAGGGCACATTACAAGGTGCACAGCTAGGCCTGCTATTTTTTTAAATTTAAAAAAAAATTTTTTTAGATGTTGATGGACTTTTATTTTATTCATTTATTTGTATGTGGTGCTGAGAATTGGACCCAGTGCCTCACACATGCTAGGCAAGCACTCTACCACTGAGCCACAACTCCAGCCCTAGGCCTGCCATTTTTAATGATATGGGTATGGATCTTCACATCTGTCCACCTGCCTCATGGCTTGAACAGCAAACCAGGGAGAGGAAGTACATGAAGAGCCTCTGTGGACTCTGGAGGGCCCCTCAGCTGTGAAGGATTCTTATTCATTTGTTTCTAGGAAAATAGCTTAATCCAGATCCTGCTTCCATTATAATGCTGTAGTGCCACAATTATCGTCCTCAAATTTCTTCAGGAAACTGTTCGTGGCTACCAATTTATAAATGTTATAGGTCGTAGGGCCTTGTAAAGAAAAATTCTGACAGACGTGCCACAAATGTGTCTTTTTCCTCCGCACAAGCCTTACCACTGATGTTGCAAGGTGCTGGGGACAGAGGTGCATCACCACTTTTATACCTGAGCATCATTATTAATGACCAAGAACCAAAATTCCTGGGGAGTTTGACGGGAAGCCCCAAAGCAGTGTCAGGCAGCAAGAAGGCCAGAGCTCACAAGGTTAGTACACTCTGCACCAGTGGAGCGGCATCGCTAGGGGGCAGCAGCGGCCCACCCAATACTCCTAGGCCTGCGCAGTCTCGGCAGCCAGAAGGACATTAGAAGGTCTGCTCCAGTGGCTCTCAATCCTGGTCTTTCGTCAGAATTACTGGGAGGCTTGTTAAAAATAGGACTGGCTACATTATTTGCAAGGCAAAGTATCAGATGAAAATGTAGATCCTTTGTTAAAAAAATAGAGAAAGAATGCCGTTAAAGGTACTGAAATATAAACTTTTCCCTTTTTTACTGTGGTTTCTCTCTTCGCTCCTTTCCCCTCCTCCAACTTATCCTGGTGTCTTTTTCATTTGCTTTTTAATGTCCTAAATAAAGGAAAGTTAAAACTTTAAAAATCTGTATAAATTTTACATCCATCTTTACACTGTGCACTGTCAGTTTTAAATGTAAAATAGAGCATTTAACGTTTATGCAGAATCACCAACATTATACAGTTCCTGCTTTACAGCTCATTTGTGCATACTCATTTCATTCTTACCAGAAAGGTGAAAATGTTGAATAAAACTAAGTCAAAAATTTTTATTTTACTTCTCCTTTTTCTTCTCCCCTCCCCCTTCTTCTTTCTTTATTCTCTCTCTCTCCCTCTCTCTCTCTCTCTGTCTCTCTGTCTCTCTCTTGTACTGGGGACTGAACCCGGAAACCTTCTACCACTGAGCTACATCCTCAGTCTTTTTTATTTATTTAGGTGTCACTAAGTTACTGAGGCTGGCCTTGAACTTGTGATCCTCCTGCCTCAGCCCTCCTAGTTGTTGGGATTGCAGGCATGTGCCACTTCACCCAGCTTTATTTTATTTTACTTCTTGATTTGTGCACATCTACCAAAACCCTGTGGAAGTCAGTGGCTTCCACAACATGCTTATCTTGTCCTCACTTGTAGTCTTGCTGAACTTCCACATGTCACAGTTCTGTTGGAATTCGGTGTTCATGGACATTGTAAATGCTACATATGAATGATGAACAAATATATGGATCTCCACTGCCTGTGCAAAGACTCCATTATCCCACTGGACATTACTTACAAATGACAAGTTCAAGGTTAAAATTATACTCTACACAAAAATGTTTATGACATTTCAAAAATTATAGGCAACTTCAAACCCATTAAGGGATACCTTAGAGAGCCCATTTAACTTGAGCCTGGTTAAGAAACTTGAATCTGAATCCTGCCAAAAGCACAGACTACTGTTTAGAGATGGGTGTCTTGGGGCTGGGGATGTAGCTCAGTGTTAGAGCACTTACTTAGCATGCATAAGATGCTGCTTATGCAACTCTCAGGTGTACCCACATACTATGGCAGTTAAGAATAGTTTCCTTAGAATTAGATAAACCTGTATTTGAATTTTCATTTTTTTATTACTTTTTTTTGTAACCTTGGGGGAAGTTTTTTCTCTCTGAGGTTTTTTTGTTTTGTTTTGTTTTGTTTGTACTGGTCTTTCGTCAGAATTACTGGGAGGCTTGTTAAAAATAGGACTGGCTACCTTATTTGCAAGGCAAAGTATCAGATGAAAATGTAGGTCCCTTGTTTAAAAAATACTGAAGATTGAACCCAGGGGAGTTTACTGAGCTACATCCCCAACCCTTTTTATTTCTTTTTTTGAGACAGGGTCTCACTAAGTTGCTTAGGGCCTCACTCAGTTGCTGAGGCTGGCCTTGAACTTGTGATTCTCCTGCCGTAGTGTTCTGTGTTGCTGGGATTATAGGCATGAGTCATCATGCCCCACTCTTTTTTTTTTTTTTAATCTGTAAAAGGAAGCTGGTAGTAGTATAAGATTCAGAGCATGTGTGGATAATTAAATAGGATTTTGTAAATTAAGAGTTTAATATTATGTTAGGCACAAATTGGTGGCTATCATGGAAGAAAAAATATGACAAAATACATATCTCAGGAGCACCCTCAGTGAAGGCCTCTTCTTGCCTCTCTGATTCAGTGTTTGCCTGGTTCTTTATTGCCTTTGCTTAGTAGGATTTTGTGCCTAATAGCATCGTTAAAAACAGCATAGATCTTGGTAATGACCATTTAAGAGCAAGTTAGTAGTTTCATGATACTCAGTCACAAGCAAAATGGTAGATCAGCTGGAAGTTCAATAGAGAACCAGAGAAAGATACAGCTAAGAAACTGAGATTGGAGCAAGACTCAAAGATTGACAACATCCTGCCCTTGAAAGGGAGCCCAAAGATCAGATCACATTGTGGAGCATGTATTCCTCAGATCATTATTAAAAAATAGAACAACAAGCTAGCAATTAATGGTGGCTTACAAATGGGGTGATATCAATAGAGTATCAATGGCAGTTTAGAAGCTTAGGGAGACAACGTGCACTTCCAAGTCTGCTTTTTCTTGGGAGTTGTACACTGGGAGAAAGATATGTCAATAAATCAATACAGCAAAGAGGCCCTACATATTTGGATCAGATTATGGGGCACTTATGCTTCAGAGCATTGTCCAAAGAAATAGAACCACTAGCTAGCAATTAAGGGTGGCTTACAAATGGGATGATATCAATAGAACATCAGTCCCAGTTTAGAAGCTTAGGGAGACAGTGTGAATTTCCAAGGTTGCTTTTTCTGAGGATTGTACACTGTGGGATAAAGATATCCCAATGAGGGGCTGGGATTGTAGCTCAGCGGTAGAGCGCTTGCCTTGCATGCGTGAGGCCCTGGGTTCGATCCTCAGCACCATGTACAAAGCAATAAAATAAAGACATTGTGTCCATCTACAACTAAAAAAATATTAAAAAAAAAAAAAGATATCCCAATGAATCTATCTAGGCAAGTCCCTAAACAAATTAAAAAGAACTCAAGAAAACAACAACAAACCCTAGATGGAAGGGAAATCAGAATTCAGAGATGCTACAATGCATTATATAAAATATTCAGTTTTAAAGAAAAGATTATAAGACATGCAAAGAAACAGGGAAATATTACTCAGTAAACAGGCAATAAAAAACTGCCTGTAAGGGAGTGCATGTGGAAACTGAAGATAAAGACTTCAAAGCAGCTATTATAAATATGTTCAAGGAACAAAAGGAAACCAGGTCTAAAGAATTATGGGAAGGCATGGTGACAGTGTCTCATCCAATAGAGAATATCAAGAAGGAAATAGAAGTTATAAAATAAGAACTGTCAATTTTGGAAAGGAATAGAATTTCTAGAGTTGAAAAGTATAATAACTGAAATAAAAAAATTTTGCTAGAGGGGCTCAATGTTAGGTTTGAGCTGGCAGAACAAAGAAGTCAATAGAGATTATTTGGTCTGAAGAAGATAGAAAAGAATTTAATAACTGAGCAGAGCCTCAGGTAAATATGGGGCACCTTTTATCACAATATACAAGCAGTAGAAAGATAGGAAAGAAAGGAACAAAAAAATGTTCAAAGAAATAATAACTGAAAACTTCCCAAAACTGATGAAAAATATCATTTTATACATCTGAGTTGTTCAATGAACTTCAAGTAGGATAAACACCAAGAGATCCATGCAAACCATAGTCGAAATGTTGAAAGACAAAGAGGAAATTTTGAAAGCAAAAAGAAAACAATACTACAAGGGAACACCAAGAAGATTAACAGATGACTTCTTATCTGAAATAATGGAAGCCAGGAAGCAATGGGACAATATGTTCAAAATACAGTTGTTCCCCCTTATCTGTGTGGAATATGTCCAGTATCTCCAATGAATGCCTGAAACCATGGATAGTACTAAGTCCTATATAACTATGTTTTTCCTGTATGTACTTATCTATAATAAATTTTAATTTACAAAATAGGCACAGTAAAATATCAATGATAGCTAACGATAAAATAGAACAATTATAACAATATTTTTAAAAAATTTTTTTAGTTATACATGGACACAGTGTCTTAATTTTGTTTACTTATTTTTATGTGGTGCTGAGGATCGAACCCAGTGCCTCACACATGCGATGCAAGCACTCTGCCACTGAGCCACACCTCAGCCCCTATAACAATATATTTTAATTAAAGTTATGTGAATATGCTCTTTCTCAAAATATCTTTTTTTACACATTTCAATAAATTTATTTTGTAAAAACACTACTTTTTGTCTTTGATTTCTTTTCTTTCTTTTTTTTTTACAGTAAACTCCTCAACTACAAACGTTGAATATGCAAAAAATGTTGCAAGGACAAGCATAACAGAATTCATAAAACTCAAATTGACTAAATGTGTCTTTACAATATAAGCTGGCATAAAAATAAATAAAATTTTTTATTATCACAATAGCACAATAGTGTACACATAATAATGGTTTATTGGTAAATACTAACTATTCTAATTCTAGTTCCAAAAGAAAACAGTTCCTTTAAAAAATGTCTATTTAAAAGTCAATGCTTTGTCTGGTTTCCTGCAGAGCTGCTGGTGATTCCAGCCTTAAAATGTAAAGTATCCACCTTGAGTGATTAGCTCAAATTGTACTGTATTGGGAAAAAAATAAATCATTTCCTTTTCTTTTCTTTTTTTTTTTTTTTGGAGTAACACAAGAAGACTAACTTCACATATGGAAACCCAATTTTTGTATATAATGACATGAGTTTTGAGAAGTATAAGCTGTCAACTAGCTATTTCTAATACAGAATAGATGTGCAATATGGTTAAAACTTTACACAAGGCCTCAGAACTGAAGGACAATTTTAATTTCAGTTTTGATATACCAACATGTATCTAGGAATCACTTCCTGGGTTCTGTCAAAAAGAGGAAATCCTTGGGGCTGGGGTTGTGGCGCAGTGGTAGCGTGCTCGCCTAGCACGCATGAGGCACTGGGTTCGATCCTCAGCACCACATAAAAATAAAATAAAGATATTCTGTCCACCTACAACTAAAAAAATAAACATTTAAAAAAAAAAAGAGGAAATCCTATCTTTAAGCATTATGGAGTGGTCATCTAAAATAATGCTAATTAATATGTAACCAAGTATTGGTGGTGGAGGGGTAAAGGCAGGAAAATGATGAACATAATTGCCTTGGTAAAAGGATCTTAGACATGTATAAATCTGTGCAAAAATTTCGATAATTCTTAGTGGTTAAGAGCAACTTCATGCAACCAAATAACATGAAATTAAACCAATAACCTTTTAAAAAAGGTTAAAATGTCTCTTTTCCCAACCAGAGAGGAATATGAATAATGTACATAAAAACTGGGGTTCTGTCAATGACAACAAGGACTATGTGTGGGTTCATATCAAATTCAAGAATACTAGACAACCAAACGTTTAAACTTCTTGTAGTTTCTTTCTTTTTTAAAAAATTTTTTTGTTTTAGATGGACACGAATATCTTTATTTTATTTATTTATTTTTATGTGGTGCTGAGGATCGAACCCAGTGCCTCCCGCATGCAAAGCAAGCACTCTACCATTGAGCTACAATCCCAGCCCTGTAGTTTCTTTTAATATGCAGCATTCATTATGGTACTTAGGTCCCCTCACTGGTTTTCTGCAAGCCTGAAGTTGTTTCCTGTGTCGTTGCCAGTATCTCCAACCTCAGAGCTGCTTTTGTTTTCTTCTTTGCAGTCTTTATCATCTTCATCTCCTGGAGATTTCTGGGATTGTTTAGAGAATTTCTTTGATGTGTATGACTTTTTCCATTTTGAGCCTCCTCTATCATTTGTTCTTTTGTCTTTTCCATCTTCTACTCTATCGCCTTCTTCCTCACTGGTTGCATTTGTAGTGTTTCCACCTTCTCCCTCAGTTTCTGAAGAGCTCTGTTGCCGAATTGCCTGGTATCCGTTAAACTTGACTACTGGGTTATTTTCTATTTCCCATATTCCTTCATTAAATCCTTTCCTTTTGTTTGACTTCCCAAACTTGTCTTTGTATTCCTTATATGGAAAAAGGTCTTTGGGACCTAGAAACGCCGTTTCATGAGTGTCAAAAAAGAAGATAGGATACTTGTTTGCTGGAGGCTTCACAGCTCCCTCTGGGAGTTCATCAATCTGCGCTGGCCAGCGCGGGAAGCCCTTCATCTTGGCAAAGACTAGGTCGCCTGCTTTGTACTCGTGGATCCGCGGATGCGCCATCCCCGATGCTCTCCTCCCGGGTGGTCCTTGGATGCTGCGAAGATGCCAAGAGGCCGCTCTCACGGGCCTCAAGCGGGGTGGGCCTCAAAATACCTTGTTTTCCTGTAATCACTCTTCTTTTTGTGATGATGTGAGATAATACAATGCCTACATCATGAGATGAAGTGAGGTGGATGATGTACGCATGGTATCATAGCCTTATTCTACTCTGCAAGGATTATTTGAATATAAACACTGTGATATTGTAACTGTCAATCTGATGACCAAGACTGCTACTAAGTGGCTGATGGATGAGTAGAGTAGGCAAAGTGAGCATGCTGGACAAAAGGCTGATTTGTTCTGGGGGAGACAGAGTGAGATGGCACAAGACATTATCATGCTCCTCAAAAAGGCTTCCAATTTAAAAACTATGAATTGTTTATGCTTGGAATATTCCATTTAATGTTTTCAGACTGGTTGACCATGGGTATCTGAAACCATGGAAAGTAAAACTGTATATATAAGGGGACTGATATACTAAAAGAAAAAACTATCAAGCAAGACTTTTTTTTAAAAAAAAAACACTATTATTATGTACCAATGAGACGTACCTTGTATACCTATGCATACAAGATGTACCTATGTATACAATGGATAATGATCAAATCAGTGTTATTGGCATATTCATCACCTTAAATGTATACATTTCTTTGTGGTGAGTACATTCAAAATCCTATTTTCTAGCTATTTGAGATATCCAATACATTATTGTTAATTGTATTTATCCTACTGTGCCCATAGAATACAATACTTATTCCTCCTAACTATGGGACTATGCCCATAGACCATTTTCTCTCTTTTCCCCACTACTCCCCTAGTCTTGGATAATCACTATTCTACTCTCAACTGTGAAATATTTTATCTAGCAAAGATAACTGCTATGGTTTAGATCTTAAATGTCCCCCAAAGGCCCCTATGCTGAAGGCTTGGATAACCAACCTAGATGCCCTTCAATAGATGATTGGATAAAGAAACTGTGGTATATATACACAATAGAATATTACTCAGAGAATAAAATCATGGCATTTGCTGGCAAATGGATGGAGTTGGAGAATATCATGCTAAGCAAAGTAAGCCACTCCAAAAAAACCAAAGGCTGAATGTTTTCTCTGATAAGTGGATGCTAATCCATAAAAGAGGGGCATAGGATGAGTACAGGAACTTTGGATTAGCCAAAGGGAAGGGAGCATGGGGAGAGGAAAGATGATGGAATGGGATGGGCATGATTACCCTAGGTACATGTACGATTGCACGAATGGTGTGACCCTACTTTGTGTACAACCAGAGATATGAAAAATTGTGCTCCATTTGTGTACAGTGAATTGAAGAGCATTCTTCTGTCATGTACAACTGATTATAAATAAAATAAATAAAAGAGGTTTGTGAATGTAGTTCAGTGGCAGAGAACTTGCCTAGCATGCATGAGGTTCCAAGTTTGGTCTTAAGTGCTAAAAAAAGAAAGAAAGAAAGAAAGAAAATAAACGGATTATATAATACAATCTAAAGGCAGATTGTCACATTGGATTAAAAAAAATGAGAACCAGCATTATGTGAAGGAGACATGCTATAGACAAAGATGCAGTAGGTTTAAAGTAAAAGGATAGAAAAGAAGAAGCAGCAATTCAGACCACTCCAATCTCTAAAGGAGGGATATGGGTCTGGTTGAGAGAAGCATTTATGGATTCACAGGAAATAGTTCTTCTTTCATATTTGAAATAGCTTCCCAACTATGTCATGCTTTGTACAAGATAAACTTGAGAATGCTCCAGACTCAACCTACTGTCTGATTGGGAGAGGCCTAAATAGTGGTGTAGGATTTGGATGTGGGCTGGAATGAGGGGTGGCTCTCTGCTGTAAACCTGCACCATTAAGCTAGCTTGATTTATCCAAGCACTGGGGAATCTGCAAGCCAATGAAGAACAATCTCAAGTATGTGCATTCCAATCCCAGTAAACATCCAGGCCCTTCCCTCCTGATTTGGCTGCAAACTATGTTCAGTTAGGTTGCATTTTGTTTCTGTCCAGTTTCAGACCTCTTTTTTTTTTTTCTGCCCTTGCTCCTGTCTCCAGAATTCCCAAATGATCTCTATTTTCAGTTTGCTCTCAGCTTTAAGAACTTTGTCTCAACTCTCTATGGATCTTTCTGCTTCTTTTGGCCCCTCTCAGTTCAGTTTACGGAACTTAAATCCCATCAGTGATACTTACCTGATGCTTCAGCCAGGGCTGATACTAGGTTTAGTCATAAGCACAAAATTGGTAAGCCACAATGCTCCATCTTATCTGCAAAGACTTTATGAGAGCCAAAGAGCTTGTCAAAATCCATCTTCCCTTCTCTGGGCTCTTAATATTGAGAACTGAAATCATTTATCCCTACACATGTTGCTGTCTACATTAGCATGACTTTAATATTCAGTTGTCTAATATTTAGTAATTTCATATTTGTTATTCCATGAGATTTTTGCTCAAGAAGATAAAACTTTATTGTTCATTGCAGTAAGTAACTTTATCCTTCATTTTAGGAACTTCCCCAAAGACCAATGACTCTTCAACAGAAAGTATCAACAGTTCACATCTGTAGACTGAACTCTTACCCTCAAAATCATCCTTATCCTCTTTCCAGCCTAATATTCCATCATAATCCTTACACAATCCTAATTAGGCCCTTTCCCATTGCTCCAACTCCTGCACTATGGACCTGCCTTAAACTAGACTTCAGAATCTGAATAAATCAACTTTATCTTTTGTTCTCCAAGAAACTATCAGATTCTGTTGAGGTAGGGTTCTCCCTTACAACTGTAAGCAATAAAGTCAATTCTGTCTTATCAACTAGTTGTTCTGGTGGTGTTAAGAAATTGAAATTTGATAATCCTTTATCAATTCCCTAATGTATTTTCCTAATGATTATAGGAAATGGAATATAGCACAGGGAGGGTGTTGAACATGATTCTCTTATAGAGAATAACAAATAAAATGAATAGAAATGTTTGGAATGCAACCTGAACTCAAGTTTAACTTCCTAATTGATTTTTTTTTTTTGAGATAGGGTCTATGTTGACCAATCTGGCCTCAAACTTGAGATCCTCCTGTCTCAGCCTCCTGAGTGGCTGGGATTACAGATACGCAGTATCATGCCCTACTTAGTTGACATATATTATTGCCATTCTTGTATTAGGTGCTCTATAATCTTCAGGCATCATTAAAAGTTTTCTTTGAGGCCAATAATACTCTTCATCTACTCACTGAATTTTTTAGTCTATGTATTTTTAGCACAACCTTTGAAATAGTTCTTGAACACTGCCTCCAAGAAGCAGTACCTAGTGGGTTTGACAACTATTTCCTCTGTGCTCAAGTCAGTGCCAAAGCAGCTTCTGTGGGTAGTTTCCTTGCATAGCTGGCAATCTCATTTTAATTTAAGATATTCTCTAAGGAAGAATGTCCATAAATAGACTTGCTGCTACAGCTGGTGGAAGCATCTTGCCTTGTAATTAGGGTTTCTTATACAAGGAGTTATATGATTTTGTATGTGCACAAGTGAAAGTGCATATGACATACATGGGCAGGTGCAGACCCAACTTGTCAGTGATGTTATCAATTAAGAGTTCATGCTTCAGAGAGAAGGAAATAGTTGCTTATCTTACCAGTCCAGAATTCAGAGAATATTTTTAAAAATACTATGATCTTTTTGTCCTATAAAGAATTGCAGGACTGGAGGATATCCTAACAGGTTAGAACAAAGTCTAGCCTCTATCAGTACCTGAAATGGATAATAGGTGTAAGGAGATACCAGGGTTAGCACAATGTTCAAACTCACTGTCTGAAAGTTTCCATTTTCTGACTTTTAATTTTCTTCACCCAGGACAGTGTTACACACAGCTACTCCTTGAAATAAATTTATTTGATGACTCCTATAATCCTGCTTTTGTACTCTAGATTTTCATCTGGTGGCAAAGAAGGCAAGACCCTTCTTGGCAAAGAAAACGTATATATGATGAGAACAAACTAACCCTCTCAAATTTTCAGTGATTATTAAAAGTAAATATATCTTTACTTTAGACATAGAATTTTCTTAGCAATTAAACATTTTAAGATAGTGTAAGAATTAAGACCAATTTTACAGATATATAGAATTTTAGAACTTGAATTGTCATAAGGACTATTTATATTGTTAATCAATTTTTTATGTGTTATTGTGAAAAATTCAGTGAAAATGTTTCAGTTGTTTCACAAATGTTTGGTTTTAATTTCATTTTTGAAATATGTTTTAACTTTTTTAGAATGTGAATATAGCACACAAATTTAAATGTGTCCTTTAATTGTCTTAGTTCATTTGTGTCACTATAATAAAATACCACTGTTGCTATAACAGGATATCTGAGTCTGGGTGATTTATAAAGATTAGAGATTTATTCTTGCTTTTGACTCTGGAGGCTAGAAAGTCCAAGGGCATAAATGTGGCATCTGGCAAAGAAGTCATAACATGGTAGAAGGTGAAAGGCCAGGTGGGTGAGTGTAGAAGAGCCAAACACAAGGGTTATACTTGCTTGATAACAACTCACTCTCATGGTTGCTAACCCAGTCCTGTGAAAAAGGCATTAATCCCTCTTAAAGACCTCGTAATCTTTTAAAGGCCTCATTTCCAGTACTATTACAATGGCAATCACATTTCAACCTGAGTTTCAGAGGGGATAAACCATATTTAAACCATAGCAACCAAAAACTGAGTAATTTGTAAATATAAACTTATTTCTCACAGTTCTGAAGATAAGAATATCCAAGATCAAGGTGCTAGCAGGCTTGAGGACTGTTCTTTCTGCTTTCAAAATGGCACCTAGTTGCTCTATCCTGTGGTGGGAACAAATGCTGTGTGCTTACATGGGCAAAGGCAGAGGACAGAAAGGGAGACACTCTCTCTGAAGCCTCTCTTATAAGGGTGTTAACTCACTTGTGAGGGTAGATCCCTCTAAAACCCCCTCAACAGGGATTAAGTTTCAACACATAATTTTGGAGGGGACATATTTGAACTGTAACATCTACCAATTTTTAACACATTTGAGGTTATCAAAGTATTAATTTGTGTAAAACTTGCAATAGAGCTTTTATTCTGTTTCTGCATAACTGAAGAATATTCTAGGAATGTAAGGCTGTAAGAGAATGAATTTGTTGTTCTGAGCAACCAAGCTGTGATAATAATTTTTTATAGCAGGAATAAGAACTAATACACACCCAATTTCAAATCTGGAACTTTTAGGTTTGTTGCCTGCTACCAAGCTCTCACAGTCTCAGGTCTTCATCCTCCTTACCTGGAGATTTCTACTGCAACCTTCCACTGTTCTGCCTTTAATGAGATGCTTCCTTTTACTTCATCTTCTTGTCTGGAGAGAGTTTCCCTTTTATAATCTGTTTCCTCCTTTAAGAGACATTCATCATTCTTCTTCCCTGGGACTGTGTATTAGTGGAGTGGCCATAGGGGAACATGATTCAATGTTGGGAACATGACTGTGGATGGCAGGTCAAAGAAAAACATGAATTAATGCACTATGAACATATTAAAATGAAATTTCGGCTCTCACCACAAGATGTAGGTTCTAAGAATTCTGGGACTCTCTTGTCTGTTTTCTTTTTCTTTTTAAAGGTTTTTTTTACATATTGTTTTTAACTGTAGTTGGACACAATATCTTTATTTATTTATTTTTATGTGGTGCTGAGGATCGAACCCAGTGCCTCACGCATGCAAGGCAAGCGCTCTACCACTGAGCCACAATCCCAGCCCCATTGTCTGTTTTCTTTACTGTTTTATCTCCAACATATAGCAAAGGGCTTGCTATCTAATAAATCATTGTGGGGGGGAGAAAATGAAGGCATGAGATGAGCAAACCAATGAATGATGAATAATTTATCCTCTTGGCACTGGGATTCATTGGAGGATTTTGAGCAGAAGATTGAAGCAATCAGATTTGCAGGTTGTCAGATGTCTTCAAGCTGTCACAGTTATCATAAACAGTAGTCTTTATTATCTCAAGTAACAGCTAGTATATTAACCATCAAGTACACACTAACTACAGTGGGAGAACTCGCTATTGTAAACATTCAAATTCATGAACAGCTGCCTAAGAAGAGCTGAGGAAGTTTAAACTACCCTACCCCCCTAATATTATTGCACACTTTACTCTCTCTTTCCTGACACTGGGTTCCTTTCATAAGCTGAACTAGCCTGCCATAGGGACACTTTCAGGGAATTTCAGCTAAGATTTGGATACCCAGCCCACTCTGCTGTGGTATTTGCATTTCATACTAAATTTGCCTATAACATTACAAATTTCACACTCCTACATTTCTGTTATAACATCATACTCATAAAAAGTGACATTTTAGTTTTCTATTTTGCAAGTGAAATGAGCATTTCCACATATAAATAGAGAAGGAAAATTGTTGGTCATCTTCCCAAGTGATTTGGGGGCTTGATCCAAGCCTAAAGTTTAAGTTTTCAGTGTCTGGGAGTACCCATTTATTTGCGTGGGTTTTTCAACTGAGGTCTCACGCTGTGGGTCCTTCCTTGTTGGGGAATGACCTGGTTGATTTTCCTTTCATTGAAACATAAAGAACCTGAGATCTGACACACCATTTGGGAGTTGTCTGATTGAAATGCTTTACCATTTCTTCTTCCTTACTTACCTTTACAGGATTTCCTACCAAAGGGCAGGGTGCACCTGGAATTCTGTGGGTCTAATGTACAGAATAAAGAGAGCTGGGGGCTTATGACTCGTGCTGACCTCCAGAGCAAAGGATGTGTCAGGAAAGGGGCACATCAGAAGAATAAGGGCCCTAAATGCATTTTCATAAAAATCAAGTTCTTTAACTCTTTGTATTTATGAAAATTCTTAGTAATTATGTGACCGTTACCTTTAATGAACTCTTGTCATCAGAGAATTGATATTTTAAGCAGGACAAAGAAATTCACAAACTTTTTAGACAGTGTCAGGTACATACATGAAGAGTAACTGGCCCAGATGACCTTATAGTCATCTTTTTCAATTTTATAATTCCAGTGCTAACCTTAAAAAAAATTCATGAACTTGCTTAGTGTCTGAAAGGTTAAAACTAAATTGGTAAACTGCATCTCAATTCAGCCATCTAGGCAAGCACTCAGCTGGAGAAGACATCCGTTGCATCTGGACAAGAAGACAAGAGGCCAAACTCTTATTCTGTAGAACTCAAAATCATTTCAAGGTTACTTTGAAGAAACTCTGACTTTGATCTCAACTCATAAGCCAAACTCTAAGAGACAGAAAAATGTAGGTGTTTATGTTGTAGGGTAGGGGCAGCTATTTCTCGGTTGAGGATGAGAAGTCCACAGTGAGAACCCAGGGCTCCTCTCCACCTCCAGAACCTTCTCTGTGGTCTTTGAGTGCCTGATATATTCCAGGGGTTTAATCCTGCTTTAGTCTTCTGATATTTATCTGCTTTTTCTCAGCATGGTCAATATTCCTTACAGCTGTTCAGGCTACTATAATAAAATATTTTAGGTAACTTAAAAGCAATAAAAATTTATTGCTCACAGCTCTGGAGGCTTGAGCAGTCCAAGATCAGGGAGCTAGCATATTTGCATTTGGTGAGAGCTCAGCCTGCTTAGGGGCACAACTTGGTGTTGTGTTCTCACATGGAGAAGGGGGCAAACAAGCTCCCTTAGACCTCATTTATAAGAGCAGTACTCCTATTCATGAGGGTTGAGCCCTCATAACCTAACCATCTCCCAAAGGCCCCACCTTTCTATGCTACACTGAGGTCAGTTTTGGAGGGGACACAAACATTCATTCAATAGCACCTCCCAATTTTTATTCATCCCTCCAAAGCAGGCTGTGGGTTATGGAGGTCAGTGTGCCTGTAGGTGCTCCTCTCTTCCACTGTGGCAACTCTGCTGAGCTGTCTGCAACTCTGAGAAAAACTGAGCCTATTTTTGTCATTCTGGAGCAGAGAGATGTTGTAAGAGCTTCAAAGATGGAAAGGGGTGGGGTATGATGACTGTTATCTCTTCCAGCCTTCAGGTTCTGCAGGGTACAGATGAGCAGACTTCCAGGGCAAGGGTTATCATAATTCTTTTACTTAATTTTATCTATATTCTCAGTAGCTAATTACTTTTGAGTTTCACATGGACTAGGTGAAATGGTACAAAACAGATGTTCAGTAAATGTGTCCTGAATAAACTATGTACAAATAAATACCTGCTAAAGAGTTTTAAGAGGAATAGTATGAGTAATGAAATTATGGATATTTTTCTCCATTCTTCAAAATTCAGTATGGTAGTATTATATTCTTTGTAAAATAAACAGAATATTTTCTTTTATAAAACAGAATATTTTATTTTATAAAAGCATATTGTGTTTTTTTTTTTTTTTTTGTACTGGAGATTGAACTCAGGGGTACTCCACCACTGAGCGACATCCTCAGCGCTATTTTGTGTTTTATGTAGAGACAGGGTCTCACTAAGTTGCTTAGTGCCTCACCATTGCTGAGGCTGGCTTTGAACTCGCGATTCTCCTGTCTCAGCCTCCCTAAGTGCTGGGATTACAGGCTTGCGCCACCGCGCCCGGCTCGCATACTGAGTTTTTGAATTATCATATGATCTAACAATTCACTTCCCACCCAAAGGAATTGTAGACAGATCTTGAAAAAATATTTGCATAACCATGTTTGTTGCAGCATTATTCATGGCTAAAACATGGAAGCAATCTAGGTGTTGATGGGTAAATGAATAAGAAAAATATGGTATATTCTCATAATTAAATGTGATTCAGCCTTAAGTGGAAGGAAATTCTGTAATATGCTATCACACGGATGAACTTTAGGACCTGATTCTAAGTGAAATAGGTCAGTCACAAAAGGACAAATAGTGTATGAGTCCATTTACATGAGGCACTTAGAGGAGTCAAAACCATAGAGACAGAAAATGGAATGGAGTGTGCCAGGGGTTGGAGAAAAGGAGAAATGAAGGGTTATCATTTAATGAGTATAGTTCCAGTTTTACTAAATGAAAGGAATTCTAGAGATAGATGATGGTGATGGTTGCATAATAATGTCAATGCACTTAATTCCACTGAACTGTAAACTTAAGAATGGTTGTATGGCACATTTTACGTTATGTGTATTTTACAATTAAAAATAAGCTTGAAATGAAATTACGGCATTTGCCAGTGAATAGATGGAACTGGAGAGTATCATGCTAAGTGAAATAAGCCAATCCCCCAAACCAAAGGTCAATGTTCTCTCTGATATGTGGATGCTAACACACAATAGGGAGTGGGTGGGTAGGGAAGAACAGAAGTTCATTGGATTAGACAAAGGGGAATGAAGGGAAGGGAGGGTGGATGGGAATAGGAAAGGCAGTAGAATGAATCAGACATAACTTGCCTACGTTCATATATGAATACATGGCCAGTATAATCCCACATCATGTTCAACCACAAGAATGGGATCCTAATTAGAATGTTATACTTCATGTATGTATGATACGTCAAAATACCTTCTACTGTTGTGTATATCTAAACAGAACAAATTTTTAAAAATTTAAAAAAAGAAAAATAAGCTTGAGGACACTGAAGTTTAGAGTGATTAATTGTCTTAGTTCTTTTTTTATTTCCAAATATCATTAGTGACTGAATTTGAGGATTAAGCATCCAGCACATGAAATTTGGGGTACACATTTAAATCATAATATTAATATTGTTATTAAGTACTTGCATATGATATCTTGTTTAATTTAGCAAAGCACTGAATTATCTTCACATGTTATTCTTCATATTAGAATTAATGGGTAAGATAATGTTAGAGTTTTCATTATTTGGATTCTCAAAGCACACAGTGAATAAAAGAGCTGCAATGAGGATATTGTTCTCTCAATCCTATTATGTGACAGCAGCTCAGATTCTTCCCAGAAGATAAAAACAAGCATATGTAGTTGCCTATGTCACAAGGCTGTGGAGGAGGAGAGTTAATAAGTGATTACAAACTTCTTCATAAATATAGAGTGCCACAGAAATGCAAAACATCTACAACAACAGTAATTAGTTTTTTAAAATCACTATCTCTATTCTATGTGTGCAGCTGTTTCTCAAAATTCACTTTGTGAGTTTAATCACCCCATATCAATCCATAAATTAACCTCCCTCTTTCTCAGACCCTACTGAGAAGCTGTCCCTCATTCCTTCAGCTGTTGGACTCCTCCCTCTTCCTATACCCAGGTGGTCAGCAAGGGCTGAACACTGAAATTAATAGGAAAAAAAGAAGTCTGCCTGAGCCTCCAGCCTTTCAATCGCTTTTTTAAAAAAATTAAGCAGAAAGGCCTGAAAAAGTAGAGACCCTTCAGAATAGAACTACCCACCTTACCTTACACAGGAAGGAAATTTTCCTCTCCTTGAACTCTAGTAATGTTCAGTGATATTGTTTGGACATAAACTGTCCCCTAAAAGCTCTTGTGTTAATGCAGGAGTATTCAGAATTGAAATGATTAGATTATGAGAGCTGTAACCTAATTGGTCATCCTAACTTGAACGAACTAACTGGGTGGTAACTGCAGACAGATAGGGCATAGCTAGAGGGGTGTTCCTCTGCCATGATGTTCTGCCTTACCATAGTCCCAGAGCAATGCAGTTGGCTGACCATGGACTGAACATCCGAAACTATGAGTCAAAATAAACTTTTCCTCCTTTAAAGTTGTTCTTGTCAGGTATTTTGGTCACAGTGATGAAAAGCTGACTAATAAATTCAGGTAACTATGGTGAAACATCGGCTTTATGAATCATAAGGAAAAAAACTTCTTAGATGACCTAAATTTAATTACAAGGGGGAGGGAGGATGGGAGGAAGGAGAGAAAGGGAAAGGCTAATCAGTAACAAGTTATAGGCCAAAAAGAACACATGACCTTTAATATTCTTGAATACATGTTAAATTTTTATCTTAAATCCCATCACCACCCTTTAGGTGCCATTTCCTCCTGCCTGTAGCCCCAACCAATCCAGAGGTAACACTTACTTCTCCTTAGGTCCTCCTGTCCTAAAGCTTTCCGGCTAGGTGTTAATTCTGCTCCTCTTATCTATAGTCAGTGTAAGTGCAATGTAAACAACTTGCCTTCTTCAAATTTTCATTTTAAAATACTCTGTGGCTGGAGGTGTAGCTCAGTGGTAGAGCACCTGCTTTGCATGCATGAGGCCCTTGGTTTAATCTCTAGCACCCCCGAAAACAAACATAAAACTCTGGCCTTTTAGATCTGGTATATATTTTCTAACAGCTTCCTAGGCTTCCTGCTTGTATTTGAGAAAATTTGTTCCAGGATTTTTTTTTTTTCCTGGCCAGCATCTATGAAGGTTCAATAAACTCTTTTATTTCAGTTATCTCTCAGTCACAGGAGTTTGGGTTCAATATGAATCATTGTTTCCTATTCAGGGGTACTGGAAAAAAAACCCATAAAGGCAGGAAACGAATATACATGGTTATTGTACTTACTGATACTTTATTTAAAAAAAAAAGCAACATCAAAACATTAAGGACTCTTAGGCTGCTTTTGCTAAAAACACTGACTCTTCACTTGGGCCTGATGATCAATGGGTAACTAAAAGCAGGATAAAAAACACCTGGCATCTGTGCCTCTATTCTGCATCTGTCTCCACTGCTCCGAATCACCTTGGATTCCAGGAACAACAATCTGATTGATATACATTTTGTGATAAGTTGAAAGTACTCACCTGGCAACAGCAACTTTTTTATCTTAGACAAGGCTGGCCTGACCCATCCTGAGATAATGATCGTCCAGACCACAGTTCAATGGAGACTGCTTCACTATGCATATTTCTTATCTATATAACCTGGAAGCTCATGTTAGTATTTCAAATACAGTGCTGGAAATGCTAGTCCTCTTTGTCTTTTCGATATAGCTATACTGATTAAAGTTTCTTTCCTGCTTTGCACTATTACTTTTTCCATTTGGTTTTTGTGTTGAGGAGCCAGACCTGATTTGTTGGGGCCCCCAGAGTTGGATCTCTAGCCTGGGACTCTGGTAACAATACAAACTTCCCTATCATTAGCTTCAGTTATTTCAGTGGTGTGTTCCCATCAACACAGGGGCTCATGCCTATCCCTGTAGCACAAGCAAGAGAAGGAGGAGTTATAGGAACCCTTTCAACTTTTAAGGTAGAGACTCCTGAAGTAGGAGTGGGCCAGGTCTAGGAGTTTGGTCTTTACACAGGAAGAACTCACAGGATTGCATAGCATTGGAAAGTCCATAGAGAAATGAATCTGTTATTGCATGTTGGTGTTTTGAATAATACATATAAAGCATTTAGCAACATAAGGTATATAGTATGAGTTAAATAAGTGTATCAGTCATGACAATGATCAATTTAACATATATTTAACTTTCTATCAGATGTTGCTCGGGGTGTTGGGTACATAGCAATGCATGAAACAAAACCACTGCAGGGAGACAGACAATAAACAAGTAAACAAAGTATTGTATAATATGTCAAACTCTGAAAAAGACATAAAACAGGATAAGAGAAGAAAGAATCCAAACATTGCTGTTTTAGGTGAAATGATCAGGGGAGGTCTCTCTGAAGAGGTGATATCTGAACAGGGACCTAAATGGAGAGAGAGCGTGCACAATGCCAGTACCTTGGGTAAAAGAAGAGCAGAGGCTGCAATTGTAAAGGCCTTAAGTTAGTGATAGAATAGCGAGAAAGCCAGTGTGATTGGACTAACATGTCATTAAGAAAGGAGAAAGTTGTAGGAGATAATTTTGGAGTTTATCAAAGGCCAGATAATGTAGGGACTTTAGGACATTAAACTTTTAATCTTATTCTAAGTGTAATGTAAAATTATTACATGGTTGAGCAAGGGTGTAACATGATCATATTTATTTTAAAAGGGCCAGTCTGGATCCTCTTTGAGAACTGACTGTAGGAGTAAAAGAGAAAGTAGGACAATCAGTGCAGAGATTCATGCAGGCAATTCCAGATGGCTTGGACTGAGGTGTTTGTAGCAGAATTGGCAAAAAATGACAAGACAACAGAATTTGCTGATGGGCTAAAAGTGGTATATGAGAGAAAAAAGAGGAGTCAATAATGGCACCAAGGATTTTGGCATGAGCAACTGTGTGAAAGGATATGTTGTTTACTGAGATGGGGAACTGTGAGGAGGAGCAAAAGCATGCAGTTCCAGAGATGATATATATGAGATATCTAGTTGACATAGAAGTGGAAAAATTGATTAGGTAGCTGTGTAGATTAGTACTGAATTCAAAGGAGGGGCTGGGTCTGAAGATATAAATTTGAATCATCAGCATATGGAAGGTATTTAAAGTCATAAGAGTAGATAGATCATGTAGGGTGGAAATATAGATAAAAAAAGAGAGGAGAACTGAGCACTGGGGCACTCCAATATTTAAAAATCTGAAAGATGAGAAGGAGCAAATAATGATAGAGAAAGAAGGTTAGGAGAATGTGGTATTTCAGAAGCTTTGTTACAAATGTTTTTAAGGTAAGAGGGAATGCTCAACTATGTTAATGCTACTCAGAGCATGTTAAGATGTGAACTGATTTAAATACTGGACTTTACAACTTGAAGACCATTTGTGGAATAGTAGGAATTGATGTGTGTGGGTCCAAGAGAGAATGAGAGGAGAGGAAACAGATAGCTCGACCAGGCAAGAGTTTGCTGTAAAGAGGCAACTAAAAGAAAAGAACCATAAACTTAAAAGGTATAGAATAAAGGGAGTGTTTTGTTTTATGTTAACATATTTTATAGCATGTTTATGTCCTGAGGGAATATTGGAATGATTCACTAGAACTAAGAATGAGGAGGAGAGTATTTTCAATTAAATAATGATATTGACAAACAGTTGAAGGCACATCCCTACTGGCAAAGGGCTAGGACTTGGCCAGCAGGATGAGGTGATTCCCTCTGTGAAATATCTAGGGAACATAGTAATCCTCAAAATAGAAATCTCGAACAGAATCAAGAAGGTAAACTACCTGGCCTTACTGCATGTAAAGTATGCCTGTGTTCAGATGGTTCCCACCTTATGGAGGCAGACTGAGTGCTGGGGTTACGGTCTGTCCTGAACCAGCGGGCCAAAGAGGCACCCCCACATTCACCTAGCAGTGGAAGTCAGGAAGAGTTGGAGCCGACTGGCCTCCTGTTCCCAGCCCTCCGTGCAGGACAATCAGACGCACCAGGGAGACCGGTCAAAGGAGGCACTCGTTTATTTGAGGAACAAACATTCAACTTATAGGGCCGTTCGGCCAATCAGAGACAATGAATGTAACCAGCAGCTGTCCACGTGGCAAGGCACACAAGCTCCCTGAATTCTGTCCAGGAGCTGATCACGTTCACGGAACCAACAGTAAACCAATCACATAGTCCCTCCTTCCTCCATGCCCTTCCTGTTTACACACTTTTCACAATGGCTAGTCGCCATCTTAAGGGCGTAGCATGGAGCTAGCTCCCCACAACTGAGTACCAGGAAGAACCAGTGTAAGGTTGCTCAGCAATGCAAAGAAACCTGCAAGCTCATAAACACAATTGTTGACTTGCAATTCATATTGTTTTTGCATTCATTTTGTTCTCTGTTAATTTCCTATTTGTTATCTCAGAACATTTACCAATGTCTCATCTAGATATTCTAACCTAATCAGCTGTGCTGTGAAAAAGCTAGCAAGAGCCTTGGGTCCATATGAGAGTTAGAATGTTAAAGGGAAGCAATTTCCCCATGAAGCAGAAACTGTGGCCAAGGAGGGTGAATAATTGCTGGAAAAATAGTGACTGGACCACAGATAGCACTTGCCTTTTTTGGGGGGAGGGGTACCAGGAATTGAACCCAGGGGCACACCACCACTAAGCCACATCCCCAGCCCTATTTTGTATTTTATTTAGAGACAGTCTCACTGAGTTGCTTAGCTTTTTGCTGAGACTGTATTTGAACTTGCGATCCTTCTGTCTCAGCCTCCCTAGCCACCGCGCCTGGCTAGCCCTTGTTTCTTATTCTAGTGTTAATCGTAAAGGGTCTGCATTTATTTAATTAAGAAGAGTAGCGGGCACGGTGGCACATGACTGTAATCTCAGTGGCTGGGGAGGCTGGGGCAGGAGAATCGCAAGTTCAAAGCCAGCTTCAGCAAAAGTGAGGCGCCAAGTGACTCAGGGAGATCCTGTTTCTAAATAAAATACAAAATAGGGTTGGGGGTGTGGCTCAGTGGTCGAGTGCCCCTGAGTTTAGTTCCGGTAACCCCCCTCCCGCCCCAAAAAAGTGTATAATATCCTAATAAGAATCATGAAATATTGTATTTTTATTCTAAAACCCACAAATACTATGATTTTAAAACTCATTAAGGATTTTTATTTATTGATTTTTTTGATGGCATTGGGCATTAAATCCAGGGCTTTGCACATGCTAGGCAGGTACTCTATCATTGAGCTACACCCCCAGTCCTATTTTATTTTGAGACAAGTTCTTGCTAAATTGTCCAATCTGGTTTCAATTTTGCAGTCTTCCTACCTCAACCTCTCAAGTAGCTGGGATTACAGGTATGTGCCACTGCAAGGCTAAGGATTTCTATTATAATTCAAATAAGATCACAGATGTAATAGCATATTGTCTATGTTGCAAATGAAACTCAAAACTTTCAAGATTTAACTCTGGGAGGAGACTTTCTGGGCAGGAAGGGGAAACTTGCCAAAGCCATTCTAAACTGTCCCCTGAGATTCTCTTGTCCTTTGGGACTCCCTTAACTCAAGAACCATTGACACTCACAGGGACACACTGTTTTTCCTGTCACACTGTATCAGAAATATAGCTCTGCCTTTGAAGAGCAGAAACAAGACTATCCGAGAGCCTTTCCAAGAGAGGTTTCCAAGAGAGGTTGGGTAAAATGGATTAAACACATGCCAACCAATCTCTTTTCACTGGGTGAAACTGAAAAATCTGGACAGAATACAAAGGGCACTCTGAAAAATAAATAGTAGCAGGTGGATTGGAGAAAAAAATTAGAGCTCAAACTACCAATACCAGTGGGAATTTTATGACTTTTTTCTTTTTAATATTCTCTGATTGGAATTCAACCCCAATCTGAAACGTAGGAGTGGGCATTAGTATAGACAAAAAGAGCTTTTAGCAGAAGCCCTCAAATTCTAGTCCAAATACACAGAAAGGGATCTCCTAACACCCACTAGAGAATGGAAATTTGTTTCTTTTCTTTTCCCCCTATTTATTCCTTTTTTCTCTTAAACAACATCTTTGGCAGTGAAAGCAATAGGGAAGTTTCTGCTCTGATCGAAGAAGATGAGGTTCCAAGAGGGTGGAGTGAACCCCTACTAGTTTTCTTTGTGTCTTCCTGCTGCTTGGTCCTGACACAATCATGAGAAGTAGTCCACAGAATGGGATAAATAAAGCCCTGGCTTTCTCACTTTAGGACAAGAAAAGAGGAGTCCCAGAAAAAATGTAAATATTGGAGAGATTACAGAGTGAGGGGAGCTTGGGAAGGCAACCTCTGAAAGCTGTTTATGTATTCCTGGCTCCACCTCCAAAGTGCACATGCATTGATCTAACCCTAAGTAGGTATACAGTTTCTGAAAGCTAAACTATGGAATAGACCACTGTCCAAATCCCATACTAGGCACTTGCTGCTGTACCTGCAAGGAAAATCTGAATATATTACAAAAACATTGAAAATGGAACTCACATTGAAACACAACTCACAGAAAGCTAGTTGGAACTTGTAGTCTGAATCCAGTTGGATCTATTGACTGCTAAAGTTAAAATATCAACATTATCTATAGGATTTAAATAAGACTCAAAGTCCCATAAGATCATATAAACATATCTGGGATATAATCTAAAGTTACTGAGCATATGAAGAACTAGGAAAATCTCAACTTGCAGAGAAAAATACAAAAACAAAAACAGACAATACTGCTGAGATTAGATGAATGTTGAAATTATCTGACAGAAAGTTAAAGCAGCTTCTATCAGAAACAAATGAAAAGATAGAAAAATCTCTGCAAAGAAATAGAAGATACATAGAAGAAATGAAAAATGTAAAACCAAAAGACATGATAATCAACACTGAAAGAAAAAACCTCATTGAATTGGCTTAGAAGCAGAGTAAAGAAGGCATTGGGAAGTATTAGTGAACTTGAAGATAGATCAACAAATATTATTCAATTTGGACAGTACAAAGGATAAAGATTTTTTTTTAAAGAAAAGACAGAGCCCCAGGGACCTGAAGCAAAACCTTCATTTCTAACATGCATGTCACTGAAGTCTCATAAGGACAGAAGAGATAGAAATGGTACAGAATAAATACTTATAGAAACAATGCCTGAAAACTTCCCAAATTTGGTGAAAAGTTCAAATATACAAGCTCAAGAAGCCCAGTGAACTACAAACAGGAAGAAATTCAAAGAAATTTATGCTCAGATACATAAAAATCAAATTTCTGAAAATTAAAGACAAGGAAGAAATCTTGAAGGTAACCAGAAAAAGAAAAAAAAAAACAAGAACAAAATTTCATTGATTGTATATTTCTCATTAGAAATGGCAGAGAAAAGCCGGGCGCGGTGGCTCAAGCCTGTAATCCCAGCACTTAGGGAGGCTGAGACAGGAGAATCGCGAGTTCAAAGCCAGCCTCAGCAATGGCGAGGCGCTAAGCAACTCAGTGAGACCCTGTCTCTACATAAAACACAAAATAGGGCTGGGGATGTGGCTCATTGGTCGAGTGCCCTTGAGTTCAGTCCCCAGTACCAAAAAACAAAACAAAACAAAAAAAAAAAAAAAAAAAAAAAGAAATGGCAGAGACCAGAAGAAGGTGGAACAACACCTTTAAAGTGCTGAAATAAAACAACTGCCAAGACAGAATTCTCTAACTTGTGAAAATATTCTTCAGAATGAAGGCAAAATAAAGACATAATATGAGAAAAATGAAGAAAAACTAAAGAATTAATTACCAGCTGATCTAGTCTTTTGATCATTGCTTAAAAGTGAAATGATAAGAAGGAAATTTAGAACATTAGGAATGAAGGTAGAACAAGAGAAATGGTAAACTTCCATGTGTGATTTTTTTCCTTTCTGTTTTTTTTGGTGGTATTAGGGAATGGACCCAGGACCTGACTGAGCTACATCCCCAGCCCTTTCTATTTTACTTCAAGCTAGAGTCTCATTGTGTTATCCAGGAGGGCCTTGAACTTGTGATCCTCCTGCCTCAGCCTCCCAAGTAGCTGGGATTAGAGTTCTGAGCCACCATCCCTGGGAAATTTCTGTGTAAATATTGTAGATTATTTTTTCCTATCAATTTATTTGAAATGTTGAGTACTGAAAGAAGAAACTATAACATTGTCTAATGGGGCTGTCAATGTATAGAGATCTAATATGTAAGATAATATAAAAGGGGAGATGAAGGAAACTATATGGTGATAAGATGATTCCAAAAAAGAAAATAGAATGTTCAGAACAACTTTGAAAAAAGGGAACGATGTTGGAGGAACATCATCCAATATTATGACTTCTTATAAAACTACAATAATCAAAATACAGTAACATACACAAATAGGAAGACACAACATCAATGGAACAAAATAAATACACCAGAGAGAGCTTCAAACAAATATGGCCATCCAACATTTGAATTTGTATAGAATGAATTCAATGAGGAAACTAATGCTTTCCCATCAAGTAGTATTGATTATCCATATACATATGGTTATCACCACGCAAAAAAGTAAAACATAACCTCATGCTTTATACAAAAACTAACTTAAAATAGGGCTGAGGATACAGTTTAGTGGTAGCTTACCTAGCATATGTGAGGTCCTGGGTTAGATCCCCAGAACTGCAAAACAACACAACACCAAACACTTAAAATGGGCCATAATCTAAATGTAAAATGTGAAACTATAGAACTTATAGAAAAAAAATAAAAGAAAATCTTGTGACCATGGGTTAGGAAAGAATGCTTAGACATGATACGAAAAGAATGGCCCATAAGAAAGAAATATATGTTGGATTTTATCAAAATAAATTTTTTTTGGTTCTAAAGAAGATACCATTAAAAGAATGAAAGGACAAGTTATAGACTGGTAGAAAATACTTATAAATCTAACATTGAACAAAGGACTTTTATACAGCATATAGGCAAAAAATAAATAACCAGTTAAAAAATAGCTCAAGATTTGAAAATCTTAATCAAAGGAGATGTATAGATGGCAAATAAGCACATGGACACATGCACAACATCATTAGCCATTTGGAAAATTTAAATTAGAAAGTGCTAACTATGCCAAATACTGGTTTTTTAAAAAATGTATGAAAACTCTTTTGTTCATTGTAATTTAAGATGAAGAGCAGAAATTATATTCATAGATCTTTAATCTGTAACTGAGGTCTACTTCATGCTTGAAACATGAACCTTGCTACTTGATCATTTTTTCTTTGAAAGAAATACAAATGGCCAACAAAAATATGAAAAAAAGTTCAGTATCATTAGTAATTAGGGAAATGCAAATCAAAACTACACTGAGATTTCATTTCACACCAGTCAGAATGGCAGTCATTGATAAAAAATAATAATAAATGCTAGAGATGATGTAGAGAAAAAGGAACACTATTACACAGTTGGTGGGATTATAAATTAATATAACCACTATGGAAATAAGTACAGAGTTTCCTTAAAAGAGTAGGCATGGAACCACCATATGACCCAACTATACCACTCCTAGGTATTTATCCTAAATAATTAAAGTCATCAAACTATATAGTGATGGATGCATACCCACGCTTATAGCAGCACAATTGCAATAGCCAAACTATAAAACCAGGTTAGGTGTCCATCCACGGATGACTCAATTAAAAAAATGTGGTATATATACACAAAGGCGTTCTATTCAGCCACAAAGAAAAATGAAATTATGTCATTTGCAAGAAAATCGATGGAACTAGAAACCATTATGTTAAGTGAAATAAGTCAAACTCAGAAGGTCAAGGGTCATATGTTTTCTTTCATATGTAGAAGCTAGGAAAAGAAAGGGAGAATAAGGATCTCATAAAAATAAAAGGGACATCAGTAGAGGAAAGGGGCTAGAGGATGGGAAGCAGGGAGGAAGGGAGGAAGTGCTGTGGAGTGATATTGGCCAAATTATACTGTGTGCATCTTATGAATATGTAACAACAAATCCCACCATTATGTACAACTGTAATGCATCAATAAAAAATGTGGAAAGCGAGGCTGGGATTGTGGTGCAGTGGTAGCATGCTCGCCTAGCACGCGTGAGGCACTGGGTTCGATCCTCAGCACCACATAAAAATAAAATATTCTGTCCACCTACAACTAAAAAAATAAATAGATATTTAAAAAAAAATGTGGAAAGCAACCTTCCCCTGCCAAAAAAGAAAGAAAGAAAGAAAGAACCACAGCCTTTGATATTTTAGTCCACTGATTTTCTCATTTGCTAACAATCAATAAAACTTCCTTTTTCTCAAAACCTTGTCCTTGTTATCGATTGGCATCAGGGACAAGAACTGAAATTTAATTACCAAGTCCTCTCCCAAATTAAACTTATTTCTGAGTTAAATATGTCTGACTTCTTTTGAGGTCACATGATTAGGCAAATCCAATTTAAAATTTTCAAGAGCTGTTCAACAAGTCTAGAAACTCTATTGTATGGATAGGATTTTTTAGTCCTTCCATTGTAGGATCTTAAATGCTAAGAAAGCTAACCCTTTGATCCTCCTGTCTGACCTCAATGCCCACTACAAAACCTCAGTCCTTACCATCCTGGGAATAAGATTAACTTTGAACTTTGCAGACTTATTTGAGAAGTCCTCTTTATCAAATGTCCTGTTTGCAAACTTCCTGCCATCAGAATGCTAATGAGCCCGGCTTGATTCAACACAAACAAGCAAATCCTTGCTGGCCTGTCTGTCCCACTCTAAATGTGCTTTCTTCAAACAATATCTCAGTGGATATGCATGTTGTGTGCCCTAGCAGGGATCGATCTGAAAGCATATTCTATTTTGTAGAATAAACTGAGGCAGACAGAGACCACAGCAGAGGACCAAATGGTGGATAAACTCTCAGGCCTGAATTCATAATCTGTTATTAAAAGTATTTTCCTACTCTTCCATGCCTACAATGTATGGTACATACCTTTGCTAATGCTCTTATGCTTAATCAAACCAACCATAAACATCAGGTGTAGGGTAGTGTCATGAGACACTCCTTAAAAAAGTAATCATAAAAATACCAGACCCTTCCATCCAGCCACTCAATAAAAGGCTGGGCTATTGCTTTGTTTTCTGGCAAAGCAATAAAAGGCTGGGCTATTGCTTTGTTTTCTCTCAACCTGGGCTGTCCCCTTCACTCTCAGGTGAAGGGCCCTCTACTTCCCTTACTCCTTTTAAATCTTTGCCTGTGTTCTTGCTCACTCAACTCAGCTTGATTCAGACTCCACTCTTACCAGCATTTAGTTAAAAGTGCCATATCTCTAGTATCAAAACTATGCAATGAGGGCACAGATGTACCTTCAGACTGCAAAAGAGGCCCCTGGGAATTTGGAGTAATTTCAATTTGCCACTCAAGAACTACATTCCAGGTGGTGGCAAGTATTAGCATCAACTCAGGTGGATGTCATTCTAGGGTGTCAAAATCACCCTGAAAAAAATTAGAATAAAAAGCAGCTCTTTTGAAACATTTAGTATTTTCCAGATAGATACTTTAAAAAATTTTTTTTCTTTTATTTTTTTAACCTTTATTTATTTGCTTTTATGTGGTGCTGAGGATTGAACCCAGTTCCTCACATGTGGCTAGGCAACCGCTCTATCATTGAGCTACAACTCCATCCCTGAATACCTTTTTGATATATCTAGAGATATTAGAATCTAAGTCTAACTTTTTTATTGAGGAAGTTATTAATTTGCTGAATTCTAAAACAATAACAAAAGCAACAGTTCACTGACATCCCTGGACTCAGCATATTCTGATTCTATTAAAAGGTCAGGGAGGCTGAGGCAGGAGGATCACTTGAGTCTGACAGTTTTGAGGCCATCCTGGGAACATAACAAGATTCTATTCCAGAACAAAACAAAATAAAAATGTCATGGTTAGGTCAGAGAAAAGCAAAGGGTGGGGTATGGGGTGTGAAAACATGGATGAACAGGAATTCAATTTCCATTTCCTTTGAAATTCAGTTGATCACAGGTATATGGGTTTATTTCTGGACTCTCAATTCTATTTCATTGCTTCATATTGAGATAGGAATTTGGGGATATAATGTTGCAGGACATGGGTCTGCTGTGAAGCTGAGCAGCCATGGCAGTCCTTTCTCACCCTGGTTCTTGGGATCATGCCACGAAGATTTCAGACCTGTCACTCAGAGTATCAGGCATGAGTTTACTGAAGGGATAGGAAAAGAGAAAGGGGACACTTGCAAGGGAGTGGGTCCTTTCAGAGGGCAGAGGGACAGTGTGCCTTTTCTGCACTCCAGTTTTATTAGGGATCCCAGAGAAGTTTCGAGTTTCACCCAGGTCTACCTTTTGACTTTTGACTGACAGGATAACATCAGACTTTCAAGTCTCCACTGCCATGACAACTCTAGGTCACTTTGGCCCATGCTAACTGGTTCTAACTGGAGTCTGTTCTTACATATTTTATGATTAGGGGAAATTATCATTATCATTATCATTTTCCTTATCCCTGAGTTTAAGGATCTGGCCTATGTAAGGGTCGCAAAAGCCACCCTCCCCTCCTTTAGTACAACTTGTGTTCTTATCAGCATTTTGGCTGTCATTTCTTCTGTAGATAACAGGCTGTTTGCTGAGGAATGTAACCACCTATTGACTTAAGCCAAGCAGAGCTGCAGGTAAACTGCTTTTTAAAAGAAAGCTTGTGGAGATCAGCACAGTTGATCCAGTTTATAGAATCATTCCCTTAAATTCATGTTCTCACTGCCTGTGGTGTGTGTCCCTATCAACAAGAATAGAAAGATATACTGAGTCTCAAAAGAGAGGCACCCATGAATGCTGGAATGCAGGAAATGCCCATGAACCTCTGAAATGCAAAACAAGCAACTCCTGAGCAACCCAGCCCAGATCCTTAGCCTCTGTCCTTCCCCACAAAGAATAACATGATGCAAGGGCAATATGCAAGCAAGCACAGGGAAAACTGTTGCAAATCTGTGTAATTCCATCCTGAGTCCTCCTCTAGTTCAGCCCCTAGCTATTATCCTTCTATAAATATTAGCACCCCAGACAAAGGGATTGCTTTCCTTCCCTCTGGAGATGGCCTGCATTTCCCTTGAATGGATATCTACTTCACTAAATAAGTCTGTTTGTACCTCTGTCTGGCATGTGCAAAAATTCTTTTCTGCTACATACGACAAGAACTCCACTTGTCCTGAGTCAAGGTCCCCTCTCTGGTAACTCCTTCGGTGTGAGAGAGAGCTGGCCTGGGCACATACACAGTACATAATGTGTAACAAATATCAGGTTTGTTAATCATGTGGCTTTGGCCATAGTTCCATCTTGTAACAAGTTCCGCATTCCTGTGAATAGCCACAGGATACTAATAGAATAGTCACACCCTATGCACCCTGTAAGGGATGCTAATAGAATAGTCACACCCTATGCACCCTGTAGCCCTTGGAGGACAAAGGGCCTCTTAGCATTTATAAAGAGGGACCTGAGCTCAATAAAAGAGTCTCTTGCCTTGTTCTGTGTGTGTGTGTGTGTGAGTGATTTTTCATCTGCGGCTCCCTCGCCTGACTTGGTTTCCCTTTGTGCTGGCACGGGCGCTGGCATCTGGAGGTCCCACTGAGATCGGAAGAAGGGAAGGAACGCCGCCGGACACCCTGGGACTGGCCAGTAAGTAGGGGGTGAATTGTTAATAGTGCAGATAAAGATGGGCACTACCCACAGTAGGGAATTGTTGAAAACTGGTAAAGATGGGCACTATCCTCAGTAGGAAATTGTTGAAAACCGGTAATTGTTAATAGTGCAGATAAAGATGGGCACTACCCCACAGTAGGGAATTGTTGGAAAATCCAATCGAAACTCTGTGGAGGAAACAGGGTACGGGGCTAGAAAGGAGTACTCAGTCCCTTAAAGAAGTTGAAACGGATAGCGAGGAAGGGAAAGAAGGAGAGGATGAGGAGAAAGATGAGGAATTACAATTGGAACAGAATATCCAGACATTGCAAGAGAGATTACAGGAATGGGAATTAAAAAAACAATGTAAGCAGGAACCAAAGCATTATTCAGTGGAAAGACCACCTCCCTTTAATCCAGGACATGAGTCTAGGAGGCCTGCCGGTCCTATGGCGCCTCCAGAGCCTCAATCGGGAGGCGTGCTCTTCCCAGTAACAAAAGTACAAAACCAACAAGGACAGACAGTCAGGCAACATCAGCCATTGGATTTCAAGGATGTAAAAGGTTTAAAGGATGCTGTGGTACAATATGGCCCTCATACGCCCTTCACTTTAGCCATTTTTGAATGCTTTTCATCTTTGAATCTTACTCCATGTGGTAGAGCGTTCCAGTGGGTGCACAACATAGTATCCAGATTGCTGAATACGATATCGGAACAAATGAGTGAACTAGCCAAAACGTTTGAGATAGTGCAGGAGACTGTATCTGCTCAATCTCTCAAAGAAAAAGATGAAGAAATGCTAGAACGAGAGGTTGAAGATTTGTCTGAAAAACTTAAAAAATATGACATCAAAGAGCAATTATATGAGGAATTGCTTGCAGAGCCGGTAGGGCGACTGATAACACCTACAGAGCCCCCTGTTGACTGGCCTGAGAAAAGGGGAGATATATGCTTCCCAGTGATTGAGACTCAAACTCAAGAGGGGCAAGTAATCAGGCAGCACCAACCATTAGATTTTAAGGATATGAAATCATTGAAAGATGCGGTGGTGCAATATGGGCCCCATGCTCCTTTTACCGTGGCTATTTTTGAGTCTTTCTCATCTTTGAATTTAACTCCTTCTGATTGGTCTCAGTTGACCAGAACTGTCCTGTCTGGGGGGGATTATCTCATCTGGAAAGGCAAATATCATGAGCAATGTAAAATAACAGCTGCCAGAAATGCTCAGGCTGGTTTCCCACAACGAAACCTAGACATGTTTGCTGGACTAGGGCAATATAACAGTGTGCAAGCTCAAATAGTGTATGATCCAGGGATATATGCTCAAATATCCATGGCTGCTACTAAAACATGGAAGACCCTGCCTAATTTAGCAGCTGGGGAGAGTCTATCAAAGGTTATGCAAGGGCCCTCCAAACCTTTTGCTGACTTTGCAGATAGATTAATACAATTGGCCAGGAGATTATTTAGAAATGTTACTGATGCCATGCTGGTAATTAAGCAGCTTGCATATGAGAATGCAAATAAACACTGTCAACAAGCCCTCCATGCTCATAGAGACAAAAGTCTTAATGATTATATCAGACTATGCAGAGGTATTGACAATACTCACATACTTGGGCAAGTTATAGCTTCCGCTATCCATGGACCTAAAAATGATAGGGCAGGAGCTCGTCCTAAGGCATGTTTTGGATGTGGCCAAACAGGACATATTAAAAGGCATTGTCCTGTACAA
>CM053399.1:150349578-150373126 GCA_028644305.1 Xerus rutilus
TCTGTCATATCACAACATTGCTGGCCAACATCTTGGCCAACACATCAAGTGAATACCATATTACAGGGCTTGGGCTATAATTCTGCTCCTCGACAGAGCACCAAGGTCCTTCCCTGGAGAGATCATGAAGGACATCAAGGATTTTTTCAGCCATATGTTCTGCCAGAATTGCCAGTTAATCTATGGGGAAGAGATATTTTAAATGTGATGGGAGCTATTCTGACAACTCAACCTGTCTCTCAGATGCTACAAAGGCAAGGGTATATCCCTGGGTTAGGATTGAGGAAAAATCAACAAGAAATCCCTAAACTATTAACTATTGAAGACCAAATAACCAGACTTCCTGGGGATCGAACAGGTCTTAGAAGGTTTTGGTAAGGGCTACTGTTAATACAGCCTCCAAGATAGAACCCATACCTATCACATGGAAAACTGACAATCCTGTATGGGTAAAACAGTGGCCCTTATCTAAAGAGAAATTAGAGGCTACAAATAAATTGGTGGAAGAACAATTGAAAACAGGACGTCTTGTCCCTTCTAAATTGGGAAAATGGAGATTGCTACAGGACCTGAGAGCTATTAATAAGGTTATGCAAATCATGGGGACAATGCAATTAGGCTTGCCAGTTCCATCCGCCATTCCTAAAGATTGGCATTTAATAGTTATTGACCTCAAAGATTGTTTTTTCCACATACCCCTGCATAAAAAGGACCATGAAAAATTTGCGTTCAGTATTCCTTCTACTAATTTACAACAACCCTCGTGGAGATATCAATGGACTGTCTTGCCCCAAGGCATGGCTAACAGTCCTACCCTTTGTCAAATGTATGTATCTGCAGCACTACAACCCATAAGAGACAAATATGATATGGATGATATTTTAATAGCTACACCTGTAAAAAGTCAATTATTAGCAGCTTTTGGTGATCTAATTGTGTATTTGAGGATGTGAAGGCTCACTGTTTACAAACCTTTGCTTTCATGGGAGTGCCCAAAGTTCTTAAGATGAGATTACGCATAAGAATCCCCAAGGGCAAGCAATCATTAAAGGTACTCATCTAACTATTAAAACCTATCTTTCCAAAACAAAGGAGGGGGAATTACCTTCCCAGCATGGTAGACTTGCTCATGTCCTCTATATTGATTCCAATGGACGCTCAGCGGCCCTGCAGCATTGGAATTCTTGTGGCCCAGATCCCATTTTGACACACACTCGAGGCTCAGTTTGCATATTTCCCAAGAATGCTGAGTCCCCTATATGGGTACCAGAAAGATGTGTTCAACCTGTTAATGATCACAATAACTCCACCCAGGGGTAGAAGGTAATTACTGATTCCTCACCATATGTTTTGCTTGGAAATGTTATCCTGTTAATGTGTCTAAGCCTTTCTTTCTAGTGCAACTTTACAGAGCTCCACGAAATTTTGGGATTACAGCTGCAGCAGTTGTGGTGCAGGCGTCGATGACAGGCAGCGTGAGCTCACATGCTCCCCGCGCGGCGCACTGCTACACCATGGAGCCTGCCCTGTCGCTGGCTGTGTGAGTGCTGCTGCTGCTGCTACTGTGGGAATCATGCTAGTTCAGTCTGCTGCAACGGCTGTGACGGTGGAGGTGTGGATGGAGACGCTAGCACGCTGTACTGCTGATCCACTTCCGTCACAACAGGCCATCAACAATCATTTTCAAGGACTTTTCAATTGTTAACCCAAATTGAGAAGACTCGGGTTGATTTAATGGATTCCAGTGCAGTGCTTTGCAAAAGTTTGGAACAATGTTACATCAGTGGGCTGGGTCAATAGCCTTGATTGTACTCCTGTTGGTTGCCATAGTACTGTTGCGATGGTGATATTGCAAAATTGTAAGATCAATTCAAAATCAATCAGGCCATGATAGCTCTTTAAAAACAACCTCTCTGCCCAGATCTGGCTGGGCTTGGCACAATCCTAGAAAAGCCAATGACGGGTAAGATGGGGCATGGTCACAAGCAACCTAAGACAGGAAGCATACCATATCATCAGAAAGTATGCTCTCCCATGATGGGTAAGCTGTGTTCCAGAGTTCCCACGACCTAAGACAGGCTCTAGGAAAAAAGAGGGGGAATTGTGAGAGAGAGCTGGCCTGGGCACATACACAGTACATAATGTGCAACAAATATCAGATTTGTCAATCATGTGGCTTTGGCCATAGTTCCACCTTGTAACAAGTTCCGCATTCCTGTGAATAGCCACAGGATGCTAACAGAATAGTCACCGGATGCTAATAGAATAGTCACACCCTATGCACCCTGTAGCCCTTGGAGGACAAAGGGCCTCTTAGCATATATAAAGAGGGACCTGAGCTCAATAAAAGAGTCTCTTGCCTTGTTCTGTGTGTGTGTGTGTGAGTTGATTTTTCATCTGCGGCTCCCTCACCTGACTCAGTTTCCCTTTGTGCTGGCGCGGGCGCTGGCACTCTGGTGACATATATGTGCTAGTACAACACTGACTTAATACTGTTGCTTTGTAGTAAGTTTTGGAATTGGGAAGTGTGAGTCCTTTTATTTTATTTCCAGGATTGCTTTGGCTATTTAGGGTCCCTTGAAATTCCATATGAATTTTAGAATAGAATGAGCTTTTCAATTATTACAAAGTCAGCTGGGATTCTCGTAAGAATTGCATTCAACCTATAGATAAATTTTTTGAGGGGGTATTGCCACTTGAATATTTTCTGATTCATGAACATGGGATTTAAAAAAAATATTCACTTAGGCTGGGCGCAGTGGCACAGGCCTGTAATCCCAGTGACTTGGGAGGCTGAGGCAGGAGGATTTCAAATTTGAGGTCATCCTCAGCAACTTAGTGAGACTCTTAGCAACTTAGGGAAAGTCTGTCTTAAAATAAAAAAATAAAAAGGGCTGGGAATGTAGCTCAGTGGTAGAGTGCCCCTGATAAGGACAGACTGATGCAAATGGTGAGAACACAAGGTTAAGGGAATAATTCTATAAAATGGGCCCATCGTGTTGACCCCCACTTGCTTCATTTTCCAACAAACAGTTTGCCTGCAGCTCTGTCTGGCATATGTGGACAAGATGTGTCACAATCCTCAGCAAACTACCTGTTAACTGTAGGAGAAATGCAGGCCCCAAATCATGTTGATAAGAGGAACACAATTTACCTTGAAGGGGGAGACTTTTGTGGCACTTCCGATAGCCCAGATCCCAGAACTCAGGGAGATAAGGATAATTGTTCCTAATCATAAAATCTGTAAGAATTTATGGTTAAAAATCCAATTAGAGGGCTGGGGTTGTAGCTCATGTGAGGCACTGGGTTTGATATCTCAGTGCCACATATAAATAAATAAAATAAAGGTATTGTGCCCATCTGCAAATATATATATATCTCCAATTAGAATTGGTCAGCATGGACCAAAGTGACCTAGAGTTATCATGGTGTTGGGGACTTGAAAGTCTGATGTCATCCTGCTGTCAATCAAAAGTCAAGAGATGGATCTGGGGGCTGGAGCGGTGGCTCAGTGGCAGAGCACTTGCCTGGCATGTGCGAGGCACTGGGTTCGATTCTCAGCACTACATACAAATAAATAAAATAAAGGTTCATTAACAACTAAAAAAAAATTAAAAAAAAAAAAGAGGTGGATCTGGGTGAGATTCTCTGGAAACTTCTCTAGGACCCCCAATAAAACTGGAGTGCAGGAAAGGCATGCTGTCCCTCTGCTCTCTGAGAGGACCCACACTCTTTTGAGAGTATCCCCTTTCCCTTTTTCTATCCTTTCAATAAACTCACACCTGATACTCTGAGCCACATGTCTGAAATTTTTCTGACTTGATTGCAAGAATCAGGGTTTGAAGGCAGAGGTCTTCTCACTGCCTCAGTTTCACAGAAGGCCCCAGCCCCGTAAAACCTCTGGGTTCAATCCCTAGTATCAAAAATTTTTTTTACTTAGATATTCTTAATTTCTTTCAATGATGTTTGTAGTTTTTAGAGTATAAGTTTTGCACTTTTTTGGCAAAAATTATTCCTAAATATTTCATTCTTTTTGATGCTAGTAAGAATGAATTTTTTTAAAAAAGTTCACTTTTGGATTGTTCATTTTAGGTATATAGGAATAAAATTAATTTTTGTATATTGATTTTATAGCTTGTAACCTTGGTGAACTCACTTATCAGTTCTAATTTTTCTTAGTGGATTCTTTAGAATTTTCTATATACAAAGTCCTGCCATCTGCGGACAGACAATTTTACTTCTTCTTTTATAATCTGGATGCTTCTTATCTCTTTTTCTTGCCCAAATACCCCGCCTAAAAGTGGTTAGAGTGGATGTCCTTGTTTTTTTCTAGATGTTAAGGGGAAAGTATCTTACCATTAAATATGATGCATGTATTAAACTTCTCACAAATGCCCTTTTTCAAGTTTGAGGAAGTTTACTTATATTCTGTTAGTAGTTCTGTTTATTAAAAAGGGATGTTTCCCGGCTGATCTTAGCCTTACTGGAAAATGGGTGGATGCCATTTGGATTTCTCTTCTTACTCAGCCAACTGCCCCTCAACTATTCTCTCTGCTGTTGGCAATGTAAAGTAGGTGTGCAGGCAGCATTAAAAGAGAGCATTCTAGGGGCTGAAGTTGTGGCTCAGTGGTGGAGTGCTTGCCTGCCATGTGTGAGGCCCTGGGTTCGATTCTCAGCACCACATACAAATAAATAAATAAAATAAAAGGAGCCATTGACAACTACAAAATATTTTTTTAAAAAAGAGAGCATTCTAGGAATGGCCTAACAAATTCAAGAAAAGACATGGTTGGAAGGCATGCTGTTCTACATTGACATTGTAAAATTTCATAGGCTAAATTTAACAATCCAGAAAACCAATCATCATTCACATTTGACTATATCCTTTGCATAAGACTTGCATTTAGGGTCAACTCAATGAAATATAGTACCACTGAGAAAGACTTTAAAAATCAGGATTCATAGGTGACAAGATGGGTGATCAAATATAATAAGTAATGACATAATTAGCATTAAATTAAAAGTGTTAGGAAACTAAAGAAGGAAGATCTATATTGTTTCCAAATGAACAGGTTCTGAGGAGCCATGGCCTTATGAGTAATATTAGCACCATTATCTTTTCATATATGGAAGATGTAAAATTAGGCAGGAATGGTGCATCTGACAATAAAGACAGGAATGGTACTTGTATAGAAAGAGACAGTGCCTAGATACTACCAAGATTTTTATGCACTGATGTGACAGTTATCAAATATATAAGTACCACTTTCAAACCATTATCTCAAATCTTCATTAATAAAACATTATACTTCATATATGGGGCCATGAATTATGTAGTACATAGTTCAATCAAAGAGTTTACATAAGTGGCACCCTCAAAATATTTATCTGGGATACTAAAAATTCTAAAGGAGGTCCTGGAGGTAGCTGATTAAGTATGGGCTCTGGAATTAGAATACCTAGATTTCACTGTTAACCTATGTGGCCTTAGGTTTCTGTGCCTCTGTTTCTATAGATGTAACATAAGGTATGAAAATACAGTATTTGGGGCTGGGATTATGGCGCAGTGGTAGCGTGCTCGCCTAGCACGCATAAGGCACTGGGTTCGATCCTCAGCACCACATAAAAAATAAAATAAAGATATTCTGTCACCTACAACTAAAAAATAAATATTTAAAAAAAAAGAAAATACAGTATTTTAGGGGCAGGGGCTGTGGCTCAGTGGCAGAGCACTTGCCTGGCATGTGTGAAGCACTGGGTTTGATTCTCAGCACCACATATAAATAAACAAAATAAAGGTCCATCTACAAATAACAAGATATTTTAAAAATATGAAATTTTATAGTAATATTGTGAAGCTTATATGACTTTTCTAAACATTAAAATGTTTAGAAAGTGACACTTTATATAAAAAATGATAGCAATATATAGTACTATCTTCATCTATTTTGTGCTGCTATAACAGTATACCTGAGATTGTATCATTTATAAAGAACAGAAATTTACTTCTTACAGTTGTGGAGGATGGCAAGTCCAAGATCAACATTCTGGCAGTTTTGATGTCTGAAGGGGTGGGTCTCTGCTTCCAAGATGCTACCTTGAATGCCTATATCCTCTGGAGGTGGGGAACACTGAGACCTCACATAGCAGAGGAACAGAATTGCCAAGAGACCTAATCTACTGAGGAAAACCCTATTAAAAGGCATTAAACCCACCCATGAGGACAGAATCCTAACGGCCTAATCACTTCTTGAAGGGTCTCACCTCTTAATTCTGTTAACAATGGCAATTAAATTTCAACATGAGTTTTGGAGGGAACATTCAAACCGTAGCAAGTACTCTACTTACTTTACAGTTCCTACTGGTAAGTTCTATGATGGTAAGGACAAAGTAAGTTCTCTTTTTATCACCCATAAGATGAAATGACCTGTTTTTTATGACATAGTAATGGAACTCATCTGGAAATATCACATACATATTTCCAATGTATGTGAAATATAAAATAACTTAATAAAAGCCACAGTATATCCTTTGTTATTTTTCAGTTATTGCTTTATAAATAGTTATTATCAATTCAGCCCAGGAACACTCTATCTCTGAGTTACATCTCTCTCTCCTTTTTTTTTTTCTTTTTTGAGACATGGTCTCGCTAAATTGCTAAGGCTGGCCTCAAACGTGCCATCCTCCTGCCTTAGCCTCCAGAGTATCTGGAATTAAAGATTTGTGCAACTGGGCCCAGCTTGTTTGGTGTGATGCACGTTTAGCCTTCAGAACTGCTGAGTGGATAGTCTGAGAGATTAGGATGCTGCAGCAAAAAGTGGGTTACATGAACTCGGCTCTGCTGCTGGAGATCAAATACCACTAATCTCCAAAACCAAAGCACAGGAAAAGTGGGGCCATGTGAACATTCAGGAGGCCAATGGGGTATTGCAAAGTGCACTGATGCCAGCTTTCTGAACCCGAGGCCTGGGTGGACAGATCGGCTTGTTGAAGAGCCCAGGAAGAGGTGGCTGAAAAGTCTTTCTCACCTCCCAACGCAGGAGCGCGGGCTGGAGTGGTGAGCGACCACTGCTCCCCGCAGAGGCCCTTCCTGGTCGCCTCCTGCGGGATGGCTCCGACTTTGCCGCTCCAGGGGATGCCCGCTGGCACCTGGGCAGACCGCTCTAAAGAGCCGCATCGCACTCCAGCGCCGCCACCGCGTGGGATGAGCCGCGAGGCCGCGCTGAGGCACAGGAGGGCGGGGCGGGGCGCGCGCCCACCGGCTGGCGAGGGCCTCGCGCGGGCGCACGCGCCGCAGCCGCGCGGGGCGGGTGGGTGTGCTCAGGGTGCGCGCGCCGCCGCCTCAGCTTGCCGCGCCGCCCGCTCCCGGCGCTCGCCCCAGCACTTCAGCGCCGGAGGGGACGTGGGCAGCCCGGGGCCAGCGGTGTAGAGCCCGCCAGCCCCGGACCCAGTGCTGCACCCGGACGGTCCCTGTAAGCGGGGTTGCGGGGTTGGCGGGGCCGGGCCGTCATCCTAAGGGACGGTCTGCGGGCCCGGATGGTACTCTTGGACTCTCGAGGTGCCAGTGTTGGAGCGCCCTCTAGGGGTACCCCCCGTAATAGGATTAAACCCGAGTGACCGCTGTCTTACCCCTATGGGAGACTCCTTGTGTGGGTGGGGACGCTCAGGGCTCTCTGCACTTACTGTCATGGGGTGTCCCAGTGTAGAGGCCACCAGTTCCAGTGTGGAGGGCACTGTCCCCAGGGAGACTGAGTAATTTGGGAAGCGAGCATCAGAGTGGTCTCTGGAGTTTCCTCCATGGAAGACCTTGTGGGAACATAGGGGAGCTCCCAGGAGCCTGTGAGGTGGTGGTGGATCCCAGAGAGGAGTCCCTTAGCTCAAGGAGGACCGTAGACTGTGCCCTAGAGCTGCACAGAAGAACCTGACCGAGGAGAAGGATTCTTGCCATGGAATCCTTGAGTGACTTCTCCTCGCTCCAAGGAGTTTAGCCTTGACCTCCTGTAGGGGGCTCCATCTCACTTGTCCCCCACCCGCAACATGTTTCAGAGGTGAGAATCCTGTGGGGTTGTGGTCCTGGTTCATTTCCTGCTCCTACCTTCCCCTATTAAAATTTCTCTTCTCTCTGATAGCCCAGTTGGCTCCAAGCTGGACTTTAGCAGAGGCAGAAGCTGCTAGAAGAGCACAGGGCCCAAGGGAGAGGAGGACCAATGAAGCCCTTGAATCAAAGATAGGAAACGCGGGACTGAGACTTCACTGTGGAGAAGGAAACAGCAAGATAAGGTAGAATAATTGAACTTGGCATGTCCTGGAAGAGCAAGTTCTTTGCAGGAAAAAATAAAGAATATTGAGCACAAATGTGTTCGGTACTATACTATTAAGTATGTTTAAACATCTCAAATAATTTTTACAACTGCTTTGTGAAATTATCTTCTAAAATGGACTCAGAGCTGGGCGCGGTGGTGCAAGCCTATAATCCCTGCACTTTGGGAGGCTGAGACAGGAGAATCGGGAGTTCAAAGCCAGCCTCAGCAATGGCGAGGTACTAAGCAACTCAGTGAGACCCTGTCTCTACATAAAACACAAAATAGGGCTGGGGATGTGGCTCAGTGGTCGAGCGCCCCTGTGTTCAATCCCTGGTACCAAAATAAAGTAAACAAACAAACAAATAAATAAAAGGAGACTCAGATTAAGCAGTTTGACCAAGATTGCTAAAGTTAGAATCATGGAATCTGTTTTTCAGATCTGGGAAGAAATATTAAGGAGAGACAGAAGCAAGAATATGTATTTTCTTAAGGTCAACAGCTAAAACTATAAAGCTGTTAAAAATAGGGAAGACCTTCACGGTCTTGAATTTGGCAATGGTTTCTTAGATATGACCAAATCCATAAGTAGCAAGAGACAAAATATATAAATTGGACTTCAAAGTTTAAAAAGTTTTATGCATCAAAGGATATCAAGAGAGTGAGCAGACCATCCACAGATGGGAGAAGACATTTGCAAATCAAATGTCCAATAAAGAATTAATATCCAGTAACTATGAAGAACTACAACTCAATGAGAAAGAACCCAATTCAGAGAAATGGCTATGAATTGTCAGAATGTCCAATTAAAAGGACATGAATAGATTTTCTTCAAAGATGTACAAATGGCTCCAAAGCATGAAAACATGGTTAATATCTTCAGTCATTAGAAAAATGCCAATTGAGTGGTCTGCTCCTCCTCCTCCGTGTGCCCAGCCGGGTCCTGTGTCCCTTGGGATGTCCAGTCGAAGTCCAGGTCCTTGGTGTCCCAAACAAAGAATTGAGCAAGATACAAAGAAGTAACAGATAAAGTATTGATTTATTAGGGGTGAAGATAGCACTCCATTAGGTAGAGCGGAGTAGACAGAGAGAGACAGACACAGAGAGAGAGAGAGATGTCAAGGCCCCAATGTCTGGAAATCCCTTGCTCGTACTTTTGAGATTTGGCTGACATGTCACTCTTCTGGGAAGCTCTCCATAATCCCACCTTTCTTCCCCAAATACACACATACTCTCTTATTCTCATTTTTCCCTTTGTATCATTGTGATATGCCTGTATCTTTCTGGCTGGCCCTTGAGCTCCCTAAGAGGCAGGAACCTTATCTATAGAATTTAGTCTGCCATCTCCCCTGGCTTCAAGACCCAGTCTCCCTCCTTAATGACTTTCTCTGGGCAAGTTCCTGCCACCTACTGCAAAATAAAGACAGTGATACCCCAACCTCATAGGGCCATTGATGGAATTTGACAAGGTTTAAAGTTTTAGCCCAGGACATGGTGAGCTCTCAGTATTAACTTTTATTGTTATTAGTTAACCCCTAATACTTTATTCAATGCCATGCATTTGGTGGTATTCTGTCGACACTGAATGAACAGATCCATGTAAGAGCCACCATACTTTTGCTACATATATTAATAGTAGAAACAGCATGATTAAGTAGAACATAGCACAAATATGGAAGCAAAGCTTTACAAGTTTTGTTCAGGTGTTGGTTCAGCACCGTCCAGTTGAAACACAGTGCCTGCAGCCACTATGTAAACTTAATGTTTTCTGGATAGCCACACCAAAAGATTTTTGAAGACTATGAGAAATTGCTTCATTCTGAGTATTGTGTGACTAATAGACAATCTTTAAAGCTGATAGCTGAACTGATCCTGGACCGCCATTATGACCAAGTACATCAGCAAGCCAGAGAACCTGAAGCTGATGATGAACCTTCTTCGAGATAAAAGTCCCAACATTCAGTTTGAAGTCTTTCATGTCTTTAAGGTTTTTGTGGCCAGTCCTCACAAAACCCAGCCTATTGTGGAGACTCTATTAAAAAATCAGCCCAAACTCATTGAGTTTCTGAGCAGCTTCCAGAAAGAAAGGACAGATGACGAGCAGTTCACCCATGAGAACTACCTGATTAAATAGATCCGAGACTTGAAGAAAACAACCCCCTGAAGACTGTTTCCTGCCACAGTCATGAGTCACCTTTGCCCAGTTTCTACAATGTCATATCAAAAAGTCATCATTCTTGAGGAGGCTTTGGAAGTGCCTGTTTTTTCTCAATTAATTGTTTAGGGTGGATGGAATATAAACATTTGAATGAAAAAATTAATCTAGAATAATATATTCATTTTAATTAAAAAAAGAAAAATGCAAATTGAAACTACAATGAGATAATCATTTCACATTCTAGGATGGCTCTCTACATACGCGTGCACACACACGTGCACACACACACACACACACACAGGGAGAGATGGATGTGGAGAAATTGGAACCTTGCATTGCTAAGTAGAAATATAGAATGATACAGCTGCAGGGGAAACATTTCACAGTTCTTCAAAATGAGCTGGGCATGTGGCATACACCAGTAAGCCTAGCAGCTCGTTGGAGGCAGGGAGGATTGCAAGTTTATAGCCAGCCTCAGCAACTTAGGCCCCAAGCAACTTAATGAGTCCCTATCTCAAAATAAAAAATAAAAAGTGTTGGAGATGTGGCTCAGAGGTTAAGTGCCCCTGGGTTCAATCCCTGGTACCAACAAGAACAAAAACAAAAGTTAAAAAGAATCTTCTTATAACCAAACAATTCTGCCACTATATACTGAAGTACACATCCGAGAACAATGTGATATGGTATATAAACTATCTAAAACTTTTCTGTTGTCAGAGAAATCATCCATTTATGTTATATTGGTTAACTGTCATTATCCCAGCTAAACTCAGTTCACCATTCAGGCTCTACCTTTGAGGTAGCAGAGTGGATATAATGAGCCTGTGACTCCAAAGTTTCTGTAAATGAGTTCTGAAAATTTAGTCCCAGCTTCTTTTGCCCTGCTTTGAACTAGAGAAAGTTTATTAACACTGTGATCTCAAATAAACTCTTTGCTTTCTCCAGTCATCTTTGCAGTATTTATTCAACAAAGATTTATCGAACACTTGCTCTGTGAAAAGCATTTGATACTATCCTCTTTGTTCTTCCCTTCTGAGCTCAAAGAAAATCTGGGATGTCCTTTATCTGTGAAACCCACTGATGTTGGTTGCTTCTCTTTTCCAAGAGTTTTCTTTTGCTTTAATACTGCCTACCTCCAACCCCATGCCAACCCCGACATATTCTTCAAGATTACTGTTACATTTTTGAGCTTTTATAAATATCTGCCACTCTCATACTGAGAAATCAATGAAAGCACATGAGGTACTTCACATTTAACATGCAGGATGAGGTGGTTCCAGCCTGTTAGGAGGGCTAAAGACTCTCCACAGCTATATATATATTTCTGTAGAATAAGCTAAGGAGAGGAGTTATCTAGATGCTTATTTCATCCTTATTTTTTTCCCCTAGCTCATGCTGTGGAGCAACCTTTTCTTCCTCCTACTTCTGCTTATCTTTTCTTTTTTTGGTACTGGAGATTGAACTCAGGGGCACTTGACCACTGAGCCACATCCCCAGCACTATTTTGTGTTTTATGTAGAGACAGGGTCTCACCGAGTTGCTTAGCGTCTCGCTGTTGCTGAGGCTGGCTTTGAACTTGTGATTCTCCTGTCTTAGCCTCCCAAAGTGCTGGGATTACAGGCTTGCACCACTGTGTCCAGCTACTTCTGCTTATATTTATGAATCATCTCACTGCAGTGTGTAAACAGATGTTCTACAGAGAATGGATTATAAATTTTGTGCTGCTAACATATGCCTGACACTTCTTTTGCTGTCACAGCTATAGCGTTGCATTAGTTTTCTATTGATAATGTAGCAAATGATCATAGACTAGTGGCTTAAAACAATGTGCAATTTATTATCTCATAGTTTCTGAGGGAAAGGAGTCTATCTTGGTTCTCTGCTTATGGTCTTACAAGGCTGCAATCAAGGTGTTGTTTGGGCTGCAGTCTCAACTGGAGACTTGGTTGAAAAAGAATCTGTTTCCAAGCTCATTCATGTTGTTGGTAGAATTTATTTCTTTGGATTTATAGAACTGAGGGCACTGGTTTCCTGTTGACTGTCAGCTGGAAGCTACCCTCATCATCTAAAGGCCATCTGCAGTTCTTTTCCACATGAGTGTTCCCAACATGGCTATTTCTTCAAATTGGAAAGGAGAATCTCTAGATCAAGTATGCCAGAAGACAGAGTCATGTAATATTCAATCTCCAAGACTAGAGGGAAAAAAATGGACTCTGCCAGTTTTTGACAATAGCTACCACTTAATTTCTGGACGTTAAAGCTAATTTTGTTAATTTTTCAAGCACCTTAGGTACAAATCTTAGATACTTGGGCAACATCTTTTTATTTTTTATTTTTATCTACTTATTTATTTTTAAAATATTTTTTAGTTATACGTGGACAGTGTCTTTATGTTGTTTTTATTTTTATGTGGTGCTGAGGATTGAACCCAGTACCTCACACATGCAAGGCAAGTGCTCTGCCACTGAGCCACAACCTCAGCCCTGGGCAACATCTTTTTAAATCAGTGTCTTTCATCATATAAATTTCATGGGTGTCTCAGTTAAACTTCAAAGGCTTTAGCTTAATTGGTTGCATACTCAGTTTTCTCTCAGAAGTAAAGCTATGTTAATTTAAAAATGACTTGATGTATTAGGATTCTCCAGAAACACAGAACCAAAGGACATAAAGATATATGTGAAGCGACTTATTAAGGGAAGCGAATCACAAGATTATGAAAGCTGATAAGTCTTACTATAGTCTGTCTAGAAGCTGGAGACCCTGGGATGCAGTATGGCTCAGTCCAAGTCCAAAGTCGTCTTCAGCAGTAGTGAAGTGGATGGTATAACTCAGACAGAGGCCAGATGCCTGGAAACCCAGCCGGCATCTCTAGGACTGTGTAAGTCCTAGAGACCAAAGGCTGGGGAACCTGGATTTCTGGTTTCCAAAGACAGGAGAGGAAGACTGTATCCCAGTTCCTGACATATATGGACATAATTGCCTATTTTCTGTTCTCTCCATATCCTGATTGGATAGTTCTTGCCCACATTGAGGGTGGATCTTCCCTGCCTCTCCCCTCAGACTCACATACTAAAATCCTCTGAAAACACCCTCACAGACACACCCCAAAATAATCCTTTGCCATATTTTTAGATATTCTTTAGTCCAGTCAAGCTGATTCCTAAAAGTAACTATCACACTTCTTTCCTAGTCAAGTCTCTAACTGATACTGCAGCCTACCTTGATCACAGCCTTGTGAGACCATAAGCAGAGAACCAAGATGGACTCCTTTCCCTCAGAAACTATGAGATAATAAATTGCATATTGTTTTAAGCTACTATGTCTATGTCATTTGATACATAGCTATAGAAAACTATGTGATTATTGTGTAGATTGATTTTGTTTTCCTTTAATAATTCTCTATGGATTTCTGCCATCATGGATTCTCTGGTCAGGGCTGAAAAGCATTTCTGTGTTTGTTTTGAATATAACCTTGATATTCCTCCAGTAAATCAGTCTCAAAAAAGTCAATTTAGTACATTTATTCTAGGTCTCCAAATTCACATTTCTATACCTTTTGAACTCATGCCCTCTTTCTGTGAATGTAAAAGTCACATGATTGTTTCTCCCTTCAAATTCTGCTACTCCTTTGGGGACAGGATTGCTTTACTATTTGAAGAGCTAAAACCTTTCACATATTTCTAGCAATCAGGTAGCCAAGATAACAATGTTAAATTGTGCTTTCCATAGTCTGCATTACAAAAAAAATGAGGTTTTAAGAAATATCTGTTTTTTAAATATAATTATAAACCTTTTCAGTCCACTAATTTCTCCAACTTCTTGCTAGAGTTTCTGAATTCAGTGTCCTATGGCTGAAGGTCTAGCTGATTTGATTCTCAGATGGAATCGCTGGTTAGTCACTGAGTTCCCTTTGGATTAAAGCAGTATTTTTTTCTTTATTTTTTTATTTGTAGTATGAATATATCAAAATTTATTAAATAGCTCCTTTTTGAGATTGTTCCCAACTGCTGATCACTGTCAGCAATGCTGCAATAAATAAATAAATAAATAAATATAAATATATATATATATATTTTATATATTCCTACAGATAAGTGTCTTGGTCTGTTTAGGCTGCAATACTAAAATACCACAAGCTGGGTAGGTTATAAATAAGAGAAATTCCGTTGGCTGGGAAGTCTAAGATCAAGGCACCTGCAGATTTTGTGTCTGGTGATGACCTGCTTTCTAGTATATAGATGTTTCTGTCTTGCTGTGTCCTCATGTAATGAAAGAGGGAGTTCTCTGAGACCTCTTTTATTAGGGCACTAATTCCACTTCTGAGGGCAAAGCCTCCCAAAGTTCCCACCTCCTAATACGGTCACATTGAAGGTTTCAACATATAAATTTGGGGAGATACATTCAGACCACAGCAGTCAGCTTCTTGTATGGAGTTTTCTTCAGTAAAAGGCATATTAGTAGCGGTCTCTGCTAGAACCAGCCTGAATCATCAGTTACTGTACCACTCCAAAGGCATAGCTTGCTTTATACCTCATGTCATCCTTGTCTCTTAGAGGTCATCTTTAAATCAAAAGATAGAGTTCTGTAATCAAAACTTAAAAATGATCCTAAATTATTTTAGAGTCACTATATTTACGATTGATTTAACAAAATAGGGTAGTGTTTTTAAAAATCAGGGATCCTCATTTAGTGAAAGGATTGTTTTCACAAAACTTTGAGTTCAGTCACAGATCTATAAACACATACGTATACACACAGGGTCACATTATAAGCTGTTTCTTATTATGGGTCAGAGTGAAAAAAAAGTCTGAAATATATACCATAAAGAATTTCTGAAAAAAATACCGTGGCCTTGGAAATTGTAATTGATCATGAGGAAGATGTGCAATGAAGGGTTGTGTTCAGTTTTACATTCTCCCTCCTGGTTAGTCTGTTCTTGATTGGCAACATGTTTCCCACCTGACCATAGAGTGCAGATGGTGCTTATGAATGAATCATGTGGGGGCACTGTCTGGGAACTGTAGGCCTAGTTGGACTGACAGCTTCAGCAAAAGCTTACACACACACACAAACACACTTCTTCCCCCAAGATGGGTGCTTTTATTATGACCATGGACTTCAAAAAAAAATTTTTTTTAGTTGTAGATGGACACAATATCTTCATTTTATTTATTTTTATGTAATGCTCAGGACTGAACCCAGTGCCTCACATGTGCTAGGCAAGTGCTCTACAACTGAGCCCCAGCCCCAACCTATAACCATGGCCTTTTAAAAGAATTTTCAGGAAAGCATGAAAATTTCCTGTGTAAAAGAGAACAGGAACTCTGAAACTCTCTACTCCAATATTGTTAAACAGAAACCCAGAGCAGTAGAGCTACTTGTTCTGGGTCACAGAGGGACAAATAGTGAACTAGAAAACTCTCCAGATTGCTTATCTGATTTTCCCCCCTTCTAAAGCCTGGTTTAGTTTGTTTTGTTTTAGTTTTTCTGAATAATATTTTATTTTTTTGGTTGTATCACATTTATCCACTCAAAAGAACATTTGAGGGGCTGGGGCTGTAGCTCAGTGGTAGAGCGCTTGCCTAGCATGCGTGAGGCACTGGGTTCAATCCTCAGCACCACATATAAATAATAAATGAATAAAATAAAGATCTATCAACAACTAAAAAACATATTAAAAAAAAGAACATTTGAGTTGCTTCAGTTATTTGGTTATTACAAATAAAACTTTTTGAGAATTCACATACAAGTGTTTACATGGACATATGCTTTCATTTCTCTTGTGTAATTTGGGATTGGTAGGTTGTGTAATAAATGTCTTATTAACTTTACCACAAATTGCAAAACTGTTTGCCAATGTGTCTGTATCATTTTGTATCCCCAGTAGAAATTCTTGTTAAGAATTCCGGTTGGGGCTGGGGCTGTAGCTCAGTGGCAGAGCACTTGCCTAGCACACGTGAGGCACTGGGTTCAATCCTAAACACCACATAAAAATAAATAAAATAAAGGTATTGCATCCAGCCACTAAAAAATATATTAAAAAGAGAAAAAGAATTCCAGTTGGCCTTGTCACTGTTTTCAGTTTTAGCTGTTCAAATAGGTATGAAGTGATATCTCATTGTGATTTTAACTATATTTCCTCAATGACTAATTATGTTTTTGTTTTTGCTTTTTGCGACAGTCCCACTATGTTACCCAGGCCGTCTTTGAACTCCTGGGCTTAAATGATCGTTTTGGTTCAGCTCCCAAGGAGCTTGAAGTACAGGCTTACAACACCATAGACCTGAATTGAGGATCTTTTTATGTGCTTGTTTGACATTTTCTTGTCTTTTTTAGTGAAGTGTCAGAAGTTTTTAAACTTTTTTTGTGGTGGTGGTGATTTGTTTTCTTGTTATTTAATGAGTTTTGAGAGGCCATTTTGGTGAATTCTATCAATATTTTTAGACAAGTCAACTTTGTATATGGTGTAGATATAAAGACAGTTATCTTTTAATGAGAATATGCAATTATTGTAGCATTATTTGTTGAAGACTTTTTTTTTTTTTTTTTTTTTAAAGTATTTATTTATTTTTTTAGTTGCAAGTGGACAGAATATCTTTATTTTTATGTGGTGCTGAGGATCGAACCCAGTGCCTCACGCATGCTAGGTGAGCACGCTACCACTGCACCACAATCCCAGCCCCTGTTGAAGACTTTTTTCCACCATTAAATTGCCTTTGCAGTTATGTTGAAAATCAATGACCATGTACATTTTCCCCAGTGGGCTTCATTATTTTGTTCCTAATAGTAGGAGAAAGTATTCAGTCTTTTAGCATTACAAATTACATTAGCTGTAGGATTTCTACAGATGCTTTTTTATCATGTTTAGGATGTTTCCTTCTATCCTAATTTTCTGAATGTTTTATCATAAACAATTATGGATTGTTTAAGTGCATTTTCTGCACCTATTAAGAGAATCAATTATTTTTCTTTTTTTCCTATTTCCTTACAGTGGAATTTTAGGTAATTTATTTGAGACTTTTCTTTTTGTTTTTGTTTTTTTTCCCTAACATTGGCATTTATTGCTATATATTTCTTTTTATATTTATAAAATTTATTATTGGTAAATTTAACTGCTTTAGCTGCACACCATCGTTTATGATATATTTACACTTTCATTTCTCATTAGTTCAAAAATGTGTTCAAATTTCCCTGAGTATTTCTTTTGCCCATGAGATATTTAGAAATATGTTATTTAGAGCTAGGGCTCTGTAGCTCAGTGGCTCTGTAGCTCATGGATTAAAGTACTGGTCTCATATTTAGTTTACAAATATTTGAGAAATATTAACTATGATTAATATTAATATAATCACCCCAGATTTCTTTTGATTAGTGTTAGCATAGTATATATTTTTTCCAATCTTTTATTTTTAAACTACTCGTGTGTTTATATTTAAAATGAATTTCTTGAAGGTAGCATAGAGTTGAATTTGACTTTTCAAAATCCAATTTCACATTATCTGTCTCTTATTGCTATTTTTTTACATTTATATTCAATGTAATTATTGACATAGTTGGGTTTAAATTTACCATCTTGCTATTTACTTTCTATTTGTTTCACATGTTCTTTCTTCTCGTTTTCTTCTTTTCTGCCTTCTTTTGAGTTAATTCAAAATTTCTATTTTAACTTTGCTTATTATCTTTTTGTTTTGTTGTATTTTGCTCTAATAGTGGTTGTTTTAGGGCTTATGCATCTTTGATTTATCTTTGTGATGATTTTATAATATGCCAAATTGGGCACATTGAATTAAATTGACCAGAATATGGTTTCCTTTTTATTTCTGGTTGTGATGGATTGCAATAAAGATTCTCATGGGGACTTGGAGGGCAGGAGTGAAGCAACAACTATTTTGTAGCACATATAGTTGCCCCATCAGCTGTGTTATCATTTTCCACAGTTTCAGGTAACTGAAAGAAATTTTTAATTTTTCTTTTTTAATTGTGGATTCATCTAGATCTCCTTGCAATTCTTTCAGGTTCTATTTTATGTAATTTTGAAGTGATGTCCAAAAATATTAATGGAAATTTCCAGAAATTAGCAATGTCTAAGTTTTAAATAGCCATTTTATTTGTTATAGCTGACATTAGAATGCATTTTAACACATTTTACGCAAATGAAGCATAATGAAGTTCATTCCTCTGACTGCACATGGTGCTGAGTCACACCAGTAGTGTAATCATACATGTATATAGGGTAATAATGTCTGGCTCATTCTACTGTCCTTCCCATCTCCACTGCCCTCACTCCCCTCTGCACAATCCAAAGTTCCTTCATTCTTTCCTATCCCTCCGCCCCCCAACTGTGGATCAGCAACCACTTCTCAGAGAGAACATTCAGCCTTTGGTTTTTTGGGATTGGCTTATTTCACTTAGCACGATATTCTCTAGTTCCATCCATTTACCTGAAAATGCCATAATTTCATTCTTCTTTAAGGCTGAGTAATATTCCATTGTGTATATGTATCACATTTTCTTTATCCATTCGTTTGTTGAAGGGCATCTATGTTGGTTCCATAGTTTAGCTGTTGTGAATTGAGCTGCTATAAACATTGATGTGGCTGCGTCACTGTAGTATGCTGATTTTAAGTCCTTTGGGTATAAATTGGAGTGGAATAGCTGGGTCAAATGGTGATTCCATTTCAAGTTTTCTAGGGTATCTCCATGCAACTTTCTAGAGTGGTTGCACTAATTTTCAGTCCCATCAGCAACATATGAGTGTACTTTCTTTCCCACATCCTCGCCAACACTTATTATTGCTTGTATTCTTGATAATTGCCTTTCTGACTGGAGTGAGATGAAATCTTAGAGTAGTTTTGATTTGCATTTCTCTAACTGCTAGAGATGATGAACATTTTTTCATGTTTGTTGGTCAGTTGTATTTCTTCTTCTGTGAAGTGTCTGTTCAGTCCCTTAGCCCATTTATTGATTGGTTTATTTGTTTTTTGGTGTTGTTTTTGATTTCCTTACATATCTTGGAGATTAGATCTCTGAGGTACATGTGGTAAAGATTTTCTTCCATTCTGTAAACTTTCTCTTTACATTATTGATTGTTTCTTTTGCTGAGAAGAAGCTTTTTAGTTTGAATCTATCCCATTAATTGATTCGTGATTTTACTTCTTGCTCTTTAGGAGTCTTGTTAAGGAAGTCAGGTCCTAAGCTTAAATGGCCATTTTGAGTAGTATGATAAAATCTTGTCCCATTCATCTTCATCCCATACTGGACACGAATGATCCTCTTGTCCAGCACATTCATGCTCTGTGTACTACCCACCCCATGGCAGTTAAGAGAAATTTGGTTATGGCATATTGTTATACTTGTTATAGTTTATTACAGGTTATTGTTAATTTCTCAATGTGCCTAAATTTAGCAACAAAACTATATCATAGGGCTGGCTTGTGGCTCAGTGGTAGAGCTCTTGCCTAACATGTGTGAGGCACTGGGTTTGCTTCTCAGCACTGCATACAAATAAAATAAAGGTCTGTCAACAACCAAAAAATATTTTTAAAAAACTATATCATTTAAGTATTTATAAGAAAAAACAATATATATGGGAATTGGTACTACCCACAGTTTTAGGAATCCACTGGTGGTCTTGGAACATATCCCCCATGTCTCTTATTTGCTGGCTGAACTGGTTGGTAGGAGGCAGTGGGGCGACTGTGAGTGTCATCTTTCCCTGAATCCTCTACTGTGTTCTGATGCCTAAGCCAAGTGTGTATGTTTAGCTCCATAATGAAGAGCCTTGATCTCTGTAGACACTCACATCACCAGGATCAATGGCAAAAGGCTTTTAAAATGACTAAAAAATAAAGAAAAATTTAAAACATTTATCCACAGTTATCATTTCTAGTTATCTTCATTCCTTTGTGCAGATCCAGATTACCATGTGGTGTCATTTGCCTTCTGCCTGAAGGACTTTCTATAATATTCTGTAACATTACTTTTTGTAATGTAGTTCTGTTGGTGATGAATTACTTAAGCTATTTGATCTCTGAAAAAAATCTTTACTTCACCTTTGTTTTTCTTTGAGACACAGTTCACTTACTATAAAATTTATCTTTTAATGCATAAATGTGGTGGTTTTTAAAAGTTATGCAACTATCACCACAATCTTATTCCAGAACATCTTTCTACCCTGAAAAGTGACCCTGTATCCAGTAGCAGTTGTGTTAGGCCATTGTGTTAGCTGTGTTTCTGTTATTGTAACAAAATACCTGAGACAATTGACTTTAAAAGAGGAAAGGTTTATTTAGGCTCATGGTTTCAAAGGTTTCAGCCTATGTTTGGTTGGCCCCATTTGCCTTTGGGCCTGTGGTAAGGTAGAACGTCATGGTGGAGAGTGTGAAGTGGAACAAAGCTGCTCAACTCATGGTGGCTGGGAAGCCAAAGAAAGAGAGGGAGAGAAAGGAAAAGGGGTCCCACCAGCCCATTCAAGAGCATGTCCCCATAACCTGCCGTCATGGTTGAACTGTAAATAACTATAGGTTATCCAGGGATGCCATTTACCCAGGTAAACTAACCACTTTCTGTTCCCTTCAGTGGCCCACATTCAAGGTCAGATGGCCTCCAGAGGGGACCAAGGAACTCCCCACTGGCCCTCAAGCCAGGCAGTATGTAGACACTGGGGGAAGGACACAAAGCTTTGGATAATGGTGTATCTGAGACTTGAGTGTCCACTTACAGTTCTAGTCCTAAGGGTAAGAGTTTTAGCTTGATGAGCTACTGAGGGAACTTGGATACTATTTGATGACCTCTGGGGAGGCCACGGTACAGAGTGCATCACTGGTACTTAGGGGTGAAGGGTGGGGGAGGTACTCATGGATGATGTCAGTTCTAACCCATTGGTGAGTGCACAACTAACACATCTTATCACCAGACTGAGACATTGAAAGTAGGGAGAGGAACCACATTTATTGAGCCTCCCTCAGCCTCAGCATCAAGCAGGCCCTGTACCTGTTTAGGATAGGCACCTGGCCCACTTCTGTGGTAGACATCCCAGGTGTGAATGTTGCAAGAGTCTGGAAAGTCCCACATTGGGGAGGGCCACATTCCCCTCAGCCCCAGGCCCGCCCGCTCTCGCCTGCTCCCGCCTGCTCCCGCCTGCTAGGGGCTTCCAGGGCAGCAGATGCTCCCAGCTTGGCAAGCAAGAGCGGGGAGGGCTATGGCCGGAATTTCAGCTAAGGGACTCAGCTAGTCCTGGAACAGGATTTGGGGTGGGCAGGGCCCCATGGGCCTGTGTATCCAACAAGGGTCAAAGGGCCTGGGTGCTTGTTGCTCCTGGGTTCCCAGCAGAGCACTGAGCCCTCCAGGAACAAGATGCCCAGGGGACTGGGCTCTTGATCCTGAAAGAGCCATCAAGTCTCTGAGGGTACAAATGACACAACCCTTACTAGGGATGTGACATAGATATGCCCAGAATAGAGGCCTATGTTACCCAATGTGTCACTGCCCAGGGTTAGGATCAGAGTGAGGCTTCTGCTTAGAACAGCACTGATGTTGTGGTTGCAGACTGGAGGTGGACAGTGGTGAGCTCAGAGCTGAAATCCTGGTGATGTGAAAGTAGGATCCAGGATTGGGTTTGTGATTATGGTTGATAAGAGCTGGTGTGCCTTGGATTAAGATTGTGTTGGGGTTGGAGTGGGGCACTGCATGCATTTAGGATTGGGATTAAGATTTCCAGAAGTTCAATTTTGTGTTGGAGAGCAGTTTTAAACTTCTAAGAGAGTCTGAGAGGGACTTAGGCTTGTGCATATCATGGGTTATTGATCCAGTAGAGGTGAGAGGGTATTGGCTGTTTTCTGGGCCCTCCACATGTGAGGGGGGAAAGTGTCCCCATGGTTATCCAACTATTGCAGATAAATGCCTTGATCCTGGGAAGAGGGAACACCACAGTTTTCTATGTCCAACTCATTTGGCCATGTAAACCATTCAGTTAACACCCAGCAGTATTACCTTTCTGATGTGGATTGTCCTAGGGTTTCCCTTGAAGTTGTCTCTGGGAGTGGAGTTGGAGTTGATTTAGACTAGGGTTGTAGGGTGGGATTGTGGTTCCCATTAAAGTGTGGGTAGAGCTACACAGTTGGTCATGCCCTGTGTCAGGAGCACCTTCCTGGGGACCCAGGACCTGGTTCTTGAGGGTTCCCTGAGGGTAACCTGGACTGGGTGTGTCTGTCTGGTCTGTTGTTCCCTGGTGTCTGCCATGTCAAGGAGTCAGGGGCTCAGGACCCTGCAGGCACAGATCCAGCATTAAATTGGGGGCCCTCTGTAGGTGAAAGATGGGCTGCTGAAGAGGGCAGTGGACTCACTTCCTGAGCTTGACAGTTCTGTAAGAGAACACAGCCAAGTCTTTGAGCCCAATGTTATGCACGTGACTTAAAGGACAAGCAATAGGACAGAAATTAGAAACCAGAGCTCAGAGGAAGGAGAGACAGGCCTGGTCAGAGGTGACATAGAGGCTTAGGGAGGACAGGAGTCTGAAGGATGGGTTTGGATTGCATTTGTCTGTGGGTCTGTGCGATGGGCTGTGTCACTTACGTGTGCAAGCCTGTTTTTGTTTCTGCATGAGTTTTGTCTGTACCGGGGCATGTCTGACTCAGGGTGTTCACGGGTTAGTGCAGGTATGTTTCCTACACGTGTTCGTGTGTGCTCTGAATGATTCTCTGAGTGGCATGGGTGGTATTGCATCTTCTCTCTTACGTACCTGTGTGGCTGAGTGTCTGTCTTTGTCTCTGTGTGTGTGTGATCTCCTCTGTCTTCTCGCTTCTCTGTCTGCCCCACTCCACCCGCCCCCCTTTTGCCTGACACACTCCAGCTGCCAGCACAATTTACGGCAAGCAATGGCTTCCCTTCCCACTGTCTGGATTCCCATGGTGAGGCTGCCTGCCCAGGGCCCTGCCCCTGTGGCCTCTGTAGGGGGCCTGACCTTGGGAGTGAGACACTCTGGAAATCCCCAAGCGTGCTCCTTGCCTGGTCCTGGACTCAGAGAAGTTACAGTGGAGGAGGGGCACGTGGCAGGGAAAGGGGGCTGTTGGCAGCACCCACCCAACCTTCT
>CM053399.1:150373626-150408763 GCA_028644305.1 Xerus rutilus
GTCACTTGCTGCCTGCAGTTCCAGGTGCTGGCTTTGTGGAATGCAGGCGAAGGGAGCCACTGCCAGGCTCCCAGGAATTCTGCATTCCCACGAGCTGCACACACAGGCAGGGACCTGGCCCTGGTGGATCTGTCCACATTTGGAGTCAATGTGGCTCTGCAATGTTGCCTTGGCCTGGGCAAACAAGTGTGGCATGGGGGTGGGCATTTGGGCCACCATGGGTGAGAACAGGCCTCCAGCCTCATTGTCACCTAGGGATGTAAGCGGGGGCATGCTTACACTGGGTAGGTCTCTAGCGCTCCAGGACAGGGTCTGCTGGTCAGTGGAGGAAAGGAGCAACTGGATGGACTGCTGTATCTTTGGGGGCAGGCCCCAGCGATGGTGAATCAACTGCCTCTGGAGGTGGAATTCCAGCAGCCTGCGAGCATGCTCTGGGAAGAAGAGCAGCTCCCTGGTGAGGACTGAGGAGGGCTTCGCTGGCCAGAAGGTCTTCACAGTCTCAGGAGATTGGATTTTGTCACATGGCTCATACTGCATGGGGCCTGGGGCATGCTGAGGTCTCTGCAAGACTGCTGGCAGGCCCCACTGAAGCTGGAGTTGCCTCTGCAGCAAGTGCCATTCCAAGGCTTCACACTCAGCTGGAGTCAGAATTGGGACACTGATCTGATTCTCAGAGGGAGACATGCAATTTGGGGAGGTTGGGGGTGAGGCTGAGGCTGAGGCTGGGGGTGAGGCTGGGGCTGACTTGGGTAGAGTTTTGGACAGCAGTGGGTAGAGCTCTTTGAAGAGAAAAGGACCCTTCAAGGGAGACCTGGGCACATTCTTGATCCTGGAGCGGCCTTTAGAATCCAAGAAATTGGCAACCAGGGACTCACTGTGCAGAGTAGGGAGGCCACAGAAGAGCTGGCTGTATTTCTGCTGCAGATTGCTCTGTGAGTCATTAGCCTGACTACTTGGCAATGAATAGAGGTCATTTAGGTCTTTAAGGGCCGGAGATGGCAAAGCTAAAGCCACAGGTTTTAGGATTTTCTGGCAGTGGTGTCTTTGTTCTGAATCTTTAAGGGACCATTCAGAAATCCAGAAGGTCTGAGTGGGTTGGCTGGTCACATATGAGCACCAAGTCTGGTGAGAAATAGTCCCAAATCTATGGACACAGATCTGAGAAGAATTATTTTGGATAAAAGAAATTGGTTGGTTATTTTCAGACTGGTAATACATTGGTGGGTTTGGCATAAGCTGCCTCAGGGACTCCTCCACACGCCTGGGGAGCCCCCACCTCTGGAAATGCATCCATTTTTTTACATGTACTTCAAGAAGCCTCAGGATTTCAGGACTAAGAAATGGCAGGTGTTCATAGGGGACTATATGCAAGGCCATAGGTTGTGCCAAAGTTGTGAGCTCTTGGTTCAGGGGCAAAAAATTGACCTGGGTGTTCAAGGACTGCTGGCCTTGGTTCCCCTGCACAAAATTGGCATTGTTCTGCATCATCTCCTGCTCAATCATTGGAACCACAGACAACTCAATCCTTGAAGAAACCATACTCTGTGCATCTACAGGCATCTCTACCACTTGAAATTCCTGTCCTAGCTGGAGGTGATCAGCCCAGTATTCTTGAATGCTGATTTCATCAGTTGTCTGGGCGATGTGTTCTGTTATCTGTGTTAGTGTTGGGGCTGCAGATGCCACTGAAATGTCTCTGGAGTGCTGGGAATGGAGCTCCATATTCTGCTCAAAAGACACACTTGACATGGACAACATCTCTAGGCAAGAAGAGCCCTGTGATGGCCCCAGAAACGTGGAGGCGATCTGGTTGTTCTCACCCTCCAGCAACTGCTGAATCTCCACAGCCACACCATTGCAGATTTGGCAGCAGGGATCTGCACACAGGAGCCGCCGCACACTTTCCTCCTGGGGAAGCCAGCTGTGGCTGGGAAGGAAAACATGGTAACCATTAATGGAGTGACATCTGCCTCTGCAAGAATGTGGCTGAGGATTGCTACTTCCAACCATGAGTCCTATAAGAGCTGGGCCTAAACTGAAAAATGAGGTCCTTATGGGAACTCATCATTCTGAAAACTATGGGATATCTCTGCTGCTGTACCCAGCCTCTGTTGATTATCAGTCTCATTCTCTAGAAATTTTAAGAAGATAATAGGGTCCTGTATGAGGGGTCCCAGGAACTGTCCTCCCTGAAGACAGACCAGAGGAGGAAATGTCAGCAGGGTCCAGGAAGACCCAAGGAATCTTCCCTTGAAAATGTGTAGCTCTAAAGAGAATATGACAATGACGACAGCTTTGTGCAATACCTATTCTCTGAGTGGGATAACTTGTGTCATGGCTGAGTGCAACACATAGTAGGGTCTATTATGAATTATTTACTGATCAAATCTTGAATTGTAGAACTACCATGACCCTAGCACAGTGCAGAATAGAATGTCTCTTCCCTCTTGAGATGTTTGAATTACCCTCTGCCCTTGCAAACCTCTCAACCAGGGAACCAGCATCCATCGTCCATCTGTCTCCTCCCAGTCACTATACCTCTCCTCATTTCTGCTCTAGCCCAGGACAAGAGATCATCACAGGGCAGGCTGGGTGTTGAAAGACTGCAAAGAGCAAGAGATCACCTTTTCATGACAGAGAGCAGCTTCCGCGGCTTCTCAGCTTCTTCTTGGCAAAATCTTCGAGCTGAGGAACCAGGACAGTTTTATGTCACGTGTGTGCTTCAGGAACATTTTCTAAGAAGCTGGAGCCCTTTGACTCTCAGCAAGAGGGGACTGAAAAATTCAACTGTTCAGTGCTCTAAGACACTTCAATGTAAAGCTGATCATTCATGACTTGCTCTCCTGCACCTATTCTCATCTGACCTTCACAAACTCACTGTGAGGGAGCATCATCAAATGATTTTATGGAGAACAAGATTGAGAGATGAAATGACTTACAAAGGATTTTAAAACTAGCAAATGACAGTTAAGGGCATCTGCTTTACTTCCTCAATTCTTTATTCTCTGGGGAATAAGGTAGAGAATTTTCAAACATTCCCATGGTTCTGATTTCCTACCCACAGAATTCCTCTGTGAAAGTTGCCAATTTGGGTAGTTTTAGAGACTTTAGTGGTTAGAACACCTGTTTCCTGACAGCAGGGGTCATAGAGGGATAACTACCATATGGGAAGCTAGCTCAGAGTAGAAGGGAGTCAGAGAAGAGATTAGGACTTTACCTCTTGATGCTGCATCTCTAGCCCTTTGCCTGACTTTTCGGTGACGCTTGAAAACAAAAACATTAGAATGAAAGTGGGACACCATTTTCTTTTTCATGTCCAAAACGAGACAAAGCCCACATATATTTCCTATCCCTTTCTATGTATTTGTCTGCATTTTATATACTCTTCTACATTTCTTTACCTACATTTCATCTCTTTTTCACCCCAACATTTTTTCCTTCTCTGCTATTTCTGATTCACTTTAAGTCTTTTCCAAACTCTGTACCTCCCATAGGTGTATGAGAAGTTCTGATGGAGATGGGCATGAAACAAGAGGAAGAATGGTATACACTGCAGGATGTATGGTTCTAATAGTCACAGGACTTGAGCGTGTAAATGCCTTAAAGGACTATAAACCAGAAATTCCCCCATATGGGGAAATCTTCTGAGATCCAGTGAAGTAGATCTCATATCCAGGTCTCCACTCAAGTCAATCAGAGGTTGTTGGCTTTTCATTTAGAGTATGCTACATGGGTAAACTTGTAAAAAATTACTTTTAGCCTCTGAGGAGAAAAGGACTGTATGAAAGTAACTGAAGGTATGGTATTAAATTTGGCAGGGAGGGTTAGTGAGGTCATAAGGAGTGACCCTGGACTTTGAAAGTTTAAACTAGCTCAATTGTGGTCACAGCGTTTCCCTACCCGGCAGCAGCTCCTTGTAGGCTCGAGCTTCAGTCCACAGTAACTCCGTCTAATTTGCCAGATAATTAAGATAATGATGAAAATGAAGCCATATGTATATAAAAATTGTCCAAAGTCCCACAGAACAAATGTAAAAGTCAACATGACCTAAACTTCATTAGCATGAGGAGACCAACCATCTCCATATCTAGGCATTCAGGAGCCTAGTGCTGAATGACTCCCTGTGCTTTACCCTTGTCATGTCCGCCTCACAGAGGACAGAACAGGCTGCAGACTGCATCACAAAGCCCTCCTGTTTCACAAGGGAAGCTCATGTGGTGGTCAGTCTGTAGGTGAGGGTGTCTGCTTCTCTGTGAAGGTGCAGAGCCTGCATCTAGGGGTGCCACACTCACATGTCTATTTCCCACTTTCTCTTCATTCTCCATTCCCCACACAGGGCTGCTGGCTGGGCTCTCTCCTTCACAACAACTGTTTGGTCACCTGTCCTCAGAAAACTGAGTGCTTTTGTGACCCAGGGCAGGGCAGCTTGTGAGGAGGAGTGGCTGAGGTGGAGGAACTTCACCAACTCCCCCACTTCCCTGGAAATATAACTGAGAAGTGCACAGGAGTTTAGGGGGGTCAGCGAGTGGTTATGGCTTGGAAATGGAGAGCTTTGATATTTCAGGCAATGGGTGACAAGAAGTCAGAAGTGCAAGGAGAGGAGACCATGGCTGATGAAAGGCAGGGTTAGCTGTATCTTTAAATGACATTGTGGGAGGAAGGAAGGGAGGCCCTGTGTGTGGGGTGGGAGGTTGTAAACATAACCTTCCATGGGGACACATTAATGTGGCTTGCTTCTGGAATTGTCCAAGGCTGGGTTTTCCAGAGCTGTTTCTGCCCAGCTTATAGCATCCTCTGCTCAGGGAGATGAAAGCCTGCAGAGATAGATGGGTTAATGGCCTCCTTGACTCTGGATATATGCTATTTGCTGGTAGGATTCTTTATTGTTTGACCTGGATTTTTAGAAATCTTAAAATAGAGCAGGAGCTTTCTAAAGCACCCTTGCAACTCTTATACTGTGCCCATTAATTTACATATTTATGTCACCAGCTTGACCTCCTTGAATATTGTAATATTTTTCTAATGTTAAAGATTTCTGAATCTCCTTGAGACTTTTTTGTCCTGGCGAGAATAGTTTCAAATTCTTTGGGTCCAACATCTTTGAAGAGTCTGTCCCTTACTACGGCATCCAGGCTTGCACTCTGCTGGTGTGGGAAATGTTCAGTGTGTTTATCTCTAACCTGGAGTGGCCAAGGTACAAAGATATTTGAGACATAATCTCATTTTGCTTTTGAGACAGTTAAACATACAATTTCAAAGCCAAGGCTAATTCACATGAAGCAAGAGCCAATTCTTTATTTCAAATCATTTCATGTGCTTATCTTTGAGATTCAGATCTCAAAAGTAACCTTTGAATATGGAGAATGCTCAGATGGGATCAGTGTAGTCAAAGAAGTTCTCTGGAATAGCAACATTGGAGTTTGGCCTTCAATGGCAAAAAAGTAGCAAAGGACTATTTTAGGTGGGACAAAAAAATTACTAACAAATGCAGGAAGGGAGGGAGGCCCTGTGTGTGGGGTTGGAGGTTGTAAACATCACCTTCCATTAGGACACATTAATGTGGCTTGCTTCTGGAATTGTCCAAGGCTGGGTATTCCAGAGCTGAGGAATGGTCCCCAGAGTTCATGTGACAGTAAGAAATGCAGGCTATCTTTAGCAGGGGTGGAGGTGGGTAGATGGCAGTGTAACAAATTCATATGTTGAATCCTAGTCACTAAGGTGATATTATTAGAAGGTGGGGATTTGGGGAAGTGATTAGGTCATGAAGGCTGTGCCTTCACAAATGGTATTAATGAACTCATAAAAGTAAAAGGGAGCTGTTTTTCCTTTTGGCCCTTCCAGAGGATGCAGGAACAAGGCACCATCTTAGAAGCAGACACAACCTTCACCAGATGCAGAACCTGTAGGCTCCTTGATCTCGGCTTTCAGCTTCCATAACTGTTAGAATTTTTAAAAATAAATTACCCAGTGTGTGGCATTTTGTTCTAGCAGCATGAACAGACTAAGATAGTGTATATTTAACTTTTTAAGAATTTCCTACTGTTTTCCAAGATGTTGGTACCATTTTCATTCCTGATGCAGTGTAGAATAGTGCTGGAAGCCCTTGATATAATGTCTTTTTAGTTTTAATGATTCTAATAAGCATGAAATGGTATCTTGTGATTTTAATTCATGCTTTCCTAGTAGGTAATGACATTGAACATCTTTTCATGTTCTTACAAGCCATCCATTTATTTTATATAGTGAAGCATGTACACAACATTGTGTTGATTTGCAAAATGCACTGAAAATAAATTACGAAAAACTGGTGCAGGGTTTTATTATCTATACACCTATAAATGTCTGATTCTTGCCATTTTTATGTGAACTGATTTCAAAAGAGTGAGATTAATTTTCTGATGGATTTTAGGAATCCAGTAGAACACTATGAACTCTAACAAATATAGAAACATTCAATTTCCAAACAACTTTGAACTTGTGTATATATGCATGATCGTTCTAGTTGCTTTATGAAAGATGAACTTTAGGGGAGCGAGAATAGAAAAGAAACTTAGGATGTCATTGTGGTAGCTCAAGCTAGACATAGATGGGGCTTAGACTGTGTTTTTAACAATCTTGGAATTGATGAGATCTTGTGCAGTTTAGGACATATTTTGGAAACACATGTTCTGATAGATTGTTGAAGGTGAAGTTAAAATAAAGAATGAAGGAAAAACCCCAGGTTACTATTGGCAGGAGGAATTAAATGAATGATGTCATTTAATGACAATGTAAAGCTTGAATGTGCGTGTGTGAGTGCGTGTGTGTGTGTGCGCGCTTGCGTGCATGTACAGATTAATACTTCATATTTGGCTATATCATGTTTAGAGTATCTGTTACACATTCAAACAGAAATGTCATGAAAGGAGTTGGATAGACTGGTTAGAAATCAGAGTGTAAGTTTCAGCAAGAAATATAAACTTGAGAGTCACTAGCTTGACTGAAGCCATGTGGCCGATAAAACCAACACTTCAACATCCAGGAGCCTTGTAGAGGAAGATGAGCCAGCAGAGAAAATCAAAAAAGTGTCCATGTTGAGTTTGAAGGAAAATGAGAGTGTGATGCTCCAGAAACTTCAAGAAAAAGGTATTTCAAAACAAAGGGAACAGCCTTCCATGTCAAATGTTAACGAAAGGTCAAGTAGGATGAAGATAGAAAATGACCACTGGCTTTAGTAAGACAATGGTCGTTTCTGCCACAAACAAGGTCCTTTCAGTGGGAGCCCTGGAGAAAAAGCCTGATTGGAGGGGACAATAGAAAGTGAAAAAGTAGGGCAGATGAGCATAGATAGACAATACATTAAACAAATTTTGCTGTGAAGGAAAGCAAAAGAGTTGTTTGGTAACTGTAAAGAATGTGAAATTAAGGGCGTGTTTATGTGTGTGTTCAATTTATATTACTATATGTTTGTGTACTGTTGAGAATGAGCTAGACAAGAAGAAATTAATAGAAGGAGGGAGGAAAGTACGTGTGAAAAACAAAACCAGGAAAATTTGTTTTGAATTAGCATAATGTATAAAAGCAAGTGCTAATTTTATTTATATCTTATAACCAGCATCTGGCTGTCACAGCTCAGTGATACCAGCGCCTGAGATGGTCACACTCACACCCTTAACTTGATTACGGGTTTATACAACACCTTCTGAGTAGAACAGGACTTTCAGTGGAAATAGAACCACAAGAAGGAATCAGCAGGTGGAAGTACACCGGGTCCCTGGGGTTACGTTTCCCAGTGGCAACTAGTAAATTAGCACTCTGACCTGGGCCTCAGTGTCTTTTCAGTTTAATTTCAGTGGTTCCATCCCAAAGAAACCAAATTCCAATGTTATTTGGCTATCCTAGTTTTTTTTGCCTTTCCATATGAACTTTAGAATCTGCTTTTCTATGCATGTAAAAAATCCTGCCAAGAGGCTGTAGCTGTAGCTCAGTGGCAGAGTACTTGCCTAGCATGCGTGAGGCACTAGATTCAATCCTTGGCACCACACAAGTATAAACAAATAAAATAAAGGTATAAAAATACAATAACCTTATTTTAAAAAGTGTCTAAAAATCCTACTGATATTTAAATTGGGATTGTAATAAATCTATGGATTTAGAGAGAATAGATATCTTAACTATACTGAATGTTCTAATTCATGAGCATATGTCTTACCAGTATTTAGATCTTTGATTTTTTAAGTAGTTTGTAATTTTCAGCATACATATCCTGCATGTATTTTGTTTCATTTATACTTCAGTATTTTTTCCAGCTATTGTAAATGATACTCCTTTTTAAATTTTGGTTTCTACTTAATTGTTCATTGTAAGGACATGAATATACATTGATTTTTGTAGGTTGGATTTGAAACTTATTCGGAACTCACTTGCTTTTCTATAGCTTGTTCATAGATTTTGTTTTTGAATTTCCTGTGTGGATAATCATGTCATTTGAAAATAGGGAAAGTTTTATTTCTATATTTTAGTTTGCATGGCTTTTATTTCTTCTTATTGACTATTTCATAGCTAGGACTTTCCACATGCTTTAGAATAGGAGTAGTATGAGTGGATATCTTTGTCTTGCTTCTGATATTAGGGGGGAATATTTAGTCTTCACCATTATGTAGAAGACTTTTAACAATAACTTTATTTAATCAACATAGGGGTATTCAAATTATCAGGATGATAGTGAGTTTTGTTAGTTTGCACCCTGCAGGTATTTGTCCATTCAATGTAAGTCCTCCAATGTAAGCACATAAAGTTGCTCATAAGATTCTCATTTTATGCTTCTAATTTATGTAGTACCTATAATGATGTCTCCCTTTCATTTCTCATATTCATAAAATTTTTCTTCTCTTTTTTTTAAATATTTTGTTTTAGTTGTAGATGAACACAATATCTTTATTTATTTTATGTGGTGCTGAGGATCGAACCCAGTGCCTCACGTATGCGAGGCGAGCGCTCAACCGCTGAGCCATTACCCCAGCCCCTTTTTCTTCTCTTTTTTCATTAGTCATTGACTAGAGTTTTCCTAATTTTATAAATCATTTCAAAGAATGAGAATTGTCTTCAGTGAATTTTTTGTTTTAAGTTTTGCTCTTTATTATTTTCTCTTGTCTGCTTACTTTGAGTTTAATTTACTTTCCTTTTTTTTTCTTGATTGTAAAGGTAAAAGCATATATTATTGTTTTGAAATCTTTCTTCTTCTTCTTCCTTCTCCTCCTCCCCCTTTTCTCCCCCTCCTCCTCCTCCTTCTCCATTCCCCTACTGGAGATTGAACCAAGGGGTGCCACAACCTCAGTGCCTCCCTGCCTTTTAAAAAAAATTTTGAGACAGAGTCTTGCTCAGTGGTTTACGGTCTCTCTGAGTTGCTGAGGCTGGCCTTGAACTTGCAATCCTTCTGCCTCAGCCTCTGGAATCTTTCTTCTTTTCTAAAAAGGCATTTGATGCTATGGATTTCTTACCAAGAGATGCTGCTTCCCACATTTTTTCCACTTTTTGGCATAAGGGCTATTTATTATCTTTTTGTGTATTATAATTATACAAAATGGGGCTGAGGCTATAGCTCAGTGGTAGAGCACTTGCCTAGCATGTGTGAGGCCCTGGGTTCGATCCTTAGCACCACATATAAATAATAAATGAATAAAATAAAGATCCGTCAACAACTAAAAAATTTTTTTAAAAATTATACAAAATGGTGGAGTTCATTGTGATATATTCATACATGCACATAATGAAATTTGATCAATTGCACCACATAATACCTCCCTTTTCCTTCCACCAAACACCTATTCTACAGGTCTCCCTTCTATTATTCATGAAATCCTCCCCTGCTCCCCACCTTTTCTTTTCCCTTGGCTTAAGAAGATTAAGAAAACATATGATCCTTGACTTTCTGAGCCTGGTTTGTTCCACTCAACATGATCTTCTCCAGTTCCATCCGTTTTCCTGAAAATGACATACTTTCCTTCTTTTTAATGACTGCGTAAAACTCAATTGTGTACATATACACAATTTTCTTTATCCATTCATCTGTTGATGGGCATCTAGACTGGTTGCATAACTTGGCAATTGTGAATTGTGCTGCTATAAACATGGGAATTTATGTATTGCTATAATATGCCGATTTTAGTTCTATTGGAGAAATACTAAGGTGTGATATAGCTGGGTCATATGGTGGTTTCATTCCTAATTTTTTGAGGAAACTACCATCCTGAAGTTCCATAATGGTTGTACTAATTTACAATCACAGCAATAGTGTATAAGTGTTCCCTTTTCTCTGTATCCTTGCCAGCATTTATCATTATTTGTATTCTTGACGATCTTCATTCTAACTGGAGTGAGTTGAAATCTCAGTATAGTTTTGATTTGCATTTCCCTGATTGCTAAGGATGTTGAACACTTTTTCACTGACCATTTGTATTTCTTCTTTTGAGAAATGTCTTCATTTCACTTGCCCATTTATTCAGTGGGTAATTTGTTATTGCTTTTTTGGTTTTGTTTTTGGTGTTAAGTTTTTTGACTTCTTCATATATTCTGGATATTAATCCTCTGTTGGAAGAGTAGCTGGCAAAAATTTTTCTCCCATTCTGTAGGCTCACTCTTCATGTTCTTAGTTGTTTCCTTTACTATGCAGAAGCTTTTTAATTTGATACCATCCCATTTATTAACTCTTGGCATTATTTCCTGAGCTTTAGGAGTTCTAATGAGGAAGTCGTTGCTGGCACCTATATGTTGTAATGTGGATCTTATGTTTTCTTCCAGAAGTTTCAAAGTTCCTGGTTTTATTCCTAGGTTTTTGATCCATTTTGAGTTGACTTTTCTTTAGGGTGAGAGATAGGGATCTAGTTTCAATCTTTTACATATGAATATGCAGTTTCCCCAACAATGTTTGTTAAAAAGGCTGTCTTTTCTCCAACATACGTTTTTGATGCCTTTGTCAAAGATCAGATAACTGTAACCATGTGGGTTTATCTCTGTGTCTTCTATTCCATTGGTCCACTTTCTGTTTTTATGCCAATACCATGTCATTTTGTGACTATAGCTCTGTAGTATGATTTGGGATTGGGTATTTTGATGGCTCCAGCACTGCTCTTATTGCTCAGAATTGTTTTGGCTATCTTGGTTCTCTTATTCTTCCATATGAATTTTAGGACTATTGTCTATAGTTTATTGCTGGAATAAGACAAACTTGATCATGATGTATATTTTATTAATGTGTTTTGAATATGGATTGCTAATATTTTATTAAGGATTTTTTGCATCTATGTTTACCAGGGATTTGTGTCTGTACTTCTCTTTCCTTGATGTGTTCTTATCTGGTTTTGATGTCTAGATGATACTGTATTTGTAGAATGAATTTGAGAGTGATCCTCCCCTTGGTATTTCAGGGAATAAGTTGAGGAGCATTGGTATTAGCTCTTTAGAGGTCTGGTAGAATTCAGCTGAGAATTCATGGGGGCTTTTCTTTGTTGGAAGGCTTATTACAGCTTTAATCTCATTGCTTGCTATTTGTCTGTTTAGGTTTTTTATATCTTCTTGGTTCAGTTTTGGTTGTGTCTAGAAATTTGTCCATTTCTTCTAGATTTTCCAATTTATTGGAATATAAGTTTTCAGAATAGTCCCTAATGACCCTCTGGATTTCAGAGATGTCTTTGGTGATAGCTCCTTTTACATCTCTTAATTTTATTAATTTGGGTTTCCTCTCTCTTTTTGTTAGTTTAACTAAGGGTTTATCAATCTTGTTTATCTTTTCAAAGAACCAATTCTTTGTTACACTGATCCTTTTTTAAAAGAAAGTCTTTTGTTCATTAATTTAGGCTCTGATCTTAATTATTTCCTTCCTTCTACTGATTTTGGAATTGGTTTGTTCTTGTTTATCTAGGGCCTTGGGGTGCATCATTAGGGGATCTTATTTGGGATCTTATTTGGGATCTTTCTGATTTTTTAAATGTAGGCATTCATTGCTATAAACTTTCCTCTTAGAACCACCTTCATAGTGTCCCTGAGATTTTACTGTGTTCTATGTTTATTTTTGTTTGATTCTAGGAATTTCTAAATTTCTCCCACATTTCTTTGATGATCCATTCATTGTTCAAAAGTGTATTGTTCAATCTCCATATTTATGAAATTTCTTTAGTTTTTCTTGCAGTTGACATATAGTTTCATTCCATTATGATCTGATAAAATGCAAGGGATTATATCAAATTATTTTTGTATTTGCTGAAAATTGTTTTGTGACCTGAAGTATGGTATATTGGAGAAGTTTCCATGAGTGATTGAGAAAAATGTAAATATGGCTCTTGTTGGATGAAACATTCTATAGATGTCTGTTGTGTCCATTTTATTTGTTTATTTTAATTTTATTCTCACATTTTAATTGGTGAATTACTATTCTACATGATGGTAGGATTCATTGTTACATATTCATACATGCAATTGATGTAATGATATAATTTGGCCAATATCATTTTCCAGTATTTCTCCTTTCACTCTCTTTCTTTCTCTCCCCAGGTCCCTTTCCTCCACTCTACTGATCTCCCTTCAATTTTCATGAGATTTCTCCCCCTACCAGCTTTCTTTCCCTTTTTCCTTTCTAGCATCCACATATGAGGAAAAAAATATAAGTTTATTTTGTTCAACACAATGGTGTGTTCTCAAGTCCCACCCATTTTCCTGCAAATGTCATAATTTCATTCTTCTTTGTGGTTGACTAAAATTCCATTGTTCATATAGACCACATTTTCTTTATTCATCTCTTGATGGACACTTAGCCTGGTTTCATAGTCTGGCTATTGCGAATTGTGCTGCTATAAATGTGAGTATATATGTATCTCTATGGCATGCTGACCTTAATTCTTTAGAATAAATACCAAGGAATGGTGTAGCTGGGTCATATGGTAGTTCCATTGCTAGTCTTTTGAGGAACTTCCATACTGACTTCCATAGTGGTTGTACTAATTTACAATCCTACAAACAGTGTAAAAGTGTTCTTTTTTCTCCATGTCATTTCCAGTATTGACTATTATTTGTATTCTTTTTTTCATATTTAATTTATTTATTTGTTCTATTTAGGTTTACATGATATCAGAGTGCAATTTGATTCATTGTACACAGATGGAAGATAACACTTCATTGCTCTGGTTGTAAGTGATATAGAATCACAACATACATGCAGCCATACATAAAGCTAGGGCTATGATGGCCATCATATTCCACCACCTTTATTGTCCCCATGCCCCCTCCCCCCTTACACCCCTGTGAATAGAGTTCCTCCATTGTTCTCGTGTTCTTCCCCACATTATGGATCAGCATCCACTTATCAACAAGTAAATTCAACATTTGGTTTTCTGAGATTGGCTTACTTCTCTTAGCATGATATTATCCAACTCATTCCATTTACCTGCAAATGCCACAATTTTATTCTCTCTCATTGCTGAGTAATATTCCATATAATATACCACCGTTTCTTTATCCAGTCATCTATCGAAGGGCATCTAGGTTGGTTCCACAGTTTAGCTATTGTGAATTGAGCTGCTATAAACATTGAAGTGGCTGCGTCAGTGTAGTATGCTGTTTTTAAGTCTTCTGGATATAGACCAAGGAGTGGGATAGCTGAGTCAAATGGTGGTTCCATTCCAAGCTTTCTAAGGAATCTCCATACTGCTTTCCAGATTGGTTGTACCAATTTGCAGTTCCACCAGCAATGTATGAGCGTGCCTTTTTCCCCACAACCTCGCCAACACTTGTTGTTTATATTCTTGATAATTGCCATTCTGACTGGTGTGAGATGAAATCTTAGGGTAGTTTTGATTTGCATTTCTCTGATTGCAAGAGATGTTAAACATTTTTTCATAGGTCTGTTGATTGATTGTATACGTTCTTCTGTGCAGTTTCTGTTCAGCTCCTTGGCCCATTTATTGATAGGCTTGTTTGTTTGTTTGGTGTTAAGTTTTTTGAGTTCTTTATATATCCTAGAGATTATTGCTCTATCGGCTGTGTGTGTAGCAAAGATTTGTTCCCAGAATGTTGGCTCTCTGTTCACTTCATTGATTATTTCTTTTGCTGAGAAGAAGCTTTTTAGTTTGAATCCATCCCATTTATTGTTTCTTGATTTTACTTCTTGTGCTATAGGATTCTTGTTAAGGAAGTATGGTCCTAATCCAACATGATGAAGATTTGGACCTATTTTTTCTTCTATTAGGCACTGAGTCTCTGGTCTGATTCCCAGGTCCTTGATCCACTTTGAGTTGAATTTTGTGCATGGTGAGAGATAGGGGTTTAATTTCATTTTGCCACATATGGATTTCCAGTTTTCCCAGCACCATTTGTTGAAGAGGCTATCTTTTCTCCAGTGTATGTGTTTGGCTCCTTTGTCTAGTATAAGGTAACTGTATGTAAGTGGGTTTGTCTCTGTGTCTTCTATTCTATACCATTGGTCTACACATCTGTTTTGGTGCCAGTACCATGCCGGTTTTGTTACTATAGCTTTGTAGTATAATTTGAAGCCTGATATTGTGATGCCTCCTGCTTCACTCTTCTTGCTAAGGATTGCTTTGGCTATTCTGGATCTCTTATTCTTCCAAATGAATTTCATGATTGCCTTTTCTATTATTATAAGGAATGATGTTGGGATTTTAATTGGGATTGCATTGAATCTATATAGCACTTTGAGTAGTATGCCATTTTAACAATATTGATTCTGCCTATCCAGGAGCATGGGAGATTTTCCCATCTTCTAAGGTCTCCTTCAGTTTCTTTCTTCAGTGTCTTATTGTTTGCATTGTAGAGATCTTTCACTTCTTTTGTTAAATTGATTCCCAAGTGTTTCATTTTTTTGTTGAGGCTATTGTGAATGGGATAGTTTTCCTAATTTCTCTTTCAGAGGGGTTTATCACTGATGTATAGAAATGCAATTGATTTATGAGTGTTGATTTTATATCCTGCTAGTTTGCTGAAATCATTTATTAATTCTAGAAGTTTTCTGGTAGAATTTTTTGGATCCTCTAAGTATAGAATCATGTCATCTGCAAATAATGATAGTTTGAGTTCTTCTTTTCCTATTTGTATCCCTTTAATTTCTTTCATCTGTCTAATTGCTCTGGCTAGTGTTTCAAGGACTATGTTGAATAGGAGTGGTGAAACAGGGCATCTCTGTCTTGTTGCTGTTTTTAGAGGGAATGCTTCCGATTTTTCTCAATTTAGGATGATGTTGGTCTTGGATTTAGCATAGATAGCTTTTACAAAGTTGAGGTATGGTCCTACTACCCTAAGTTTTTCTAGCATTTTGAACATAAAAGGGTGCTGTATTTTGTCAAATGCTTTCTCTGCATAAATTGATAAAATCATATGACTCTTATCTTTAAGTCTATTGATGTGATGATGTATTACATTAATTGCTTTCTGTATGTTGAACCAACCTTGCATCCCTGGAATGAACCCCACTTGATCATGGTGCACTATTTTTTTGATATGTTTTTGTATGTGATTTGCCAGAATTTTATTGAGAATTTTTGCATCTATGTTCATCAGGGATATTGGTCTGAAGTTTTCTTTCTTTGATGTGTCTCTGTCTGGTTTTGGAATCAGGGTGATACCTGCCTCATAGAATGAGTTTGGAAGGGTTCCCTCCTTTTCTATTTTATGAAATAGTTTGAGAAGTATTGGTGTTAATTCTTCTTTGAAGGTCTTGTAGAACTCAGCTGAGAATCCATCTGGACCTGGGCTTTTCTTGGTTGGAAGGCTTTTGATGGCATCTTAGATTTCCTTGCTTGAAATTGATCTGTTTAAGTTGTGTATGTCCTCTTGGTTCATTTTGGGTAGGTCATAGGCCTCTAGAAATTTGTCAGTGTCTTAAGGGTTTTCTCCTTTACTGGAGTATAAATTTTCAAAATAGTTTCTAATTATCCTCTGTATTTCAGTAGTGTCTGTCGTGATATTTCCTTTTTCATCACGAATTTTAGTAATTTGGGTTTTCTCCCTCCTTCTTTTTGTTAGGGTGGCTAAGGGCTTGTCAATTTTGTTTATTTTTTCAAAGAACCAGCTTTTTGTTTTGTCAATTTTTAAATTGTTTCTTTTGTTTCAATTTCATTGATTTCAGCCCTGATTTTGATTATTTCCTGTCTTCTACTTCTTTTGGTGTTGATTTGTTCTTCCTTTTCTAAAGCTTTGAGATGAAGAGCCAATTCATTTATTTGCTGACTTTTACTTCTTCTAATGAATGAGTTTAGTGCAATGAACTTTCCTCTTAGCATTGCCTTCATGGTATCCCAGAGATTTTGATATGTTGTATCAGAGTTTTCATTTGTCTCTAAGAATTTTTTTATCTCGTCCGTATTTTTGTAGAGTATAGATTTTCAAAACAGTTTCTATAATTATCCTCTGTATTTCAGCAGAGTCTGTCGTGAAAATTCCTTTTTCATCACAAATTTTAGTAATTTGGGTTTTTTCTCTTCTTTTCATTAGGGTGGCTAGGGGTTTGTCAATTTTATTTATTTTTTCAAAGAACCAGCTTTTTGTTTTGTCAATTTTTTGAATTGTTTTCTTTGTTTCAATTTCATTGATTTCAGCCCTGATTCTAATCATTTCCTGTATTTTTGTATTTTCTAAGACTATCTTTATGGCATAGCATATGATCTGTTTTGGAGAAGGATCCATGTGCTGCTGAGAAAAAAGTATATCTGCTTCTTGAAGGATGGAATATTCTATATATGTCTATTAAGTCTAAATTATTGATAGTTTTATTGAGTTCTGTAGTTTCTTTGTTTAGTTTTTGTTTGGAAGATCTGTCCAGTGGTGAGAGAGTTGTGTTAAAGTCACCCAGTAGGATTGTGTTGTGGTCTATTTGATTCTTGAAATTGAGAAGGGTTTGTTTGACATACATAGAGGCCCCATTGTTTGGGGCATAGCTATTTAAGATCGTTATGTCTTGTTGATGTATGATTCCCTTAAGCAGTGTGAAATGACCTCCTTTATCCTTTTTCACTAACTTTGGTTTGAAGTCACTTTATCTGATATAAGAATGGAGATCCCTGCTTGTTTATGCAGTCCATGTAATACATTTTTTTCCATCCTTTCACCTTCAGTCTGTGAGTATCTCTTTCTATGAGATGAGTCTCTTGGAGGCAGCATATTTCATCATTCAAAAGTGTATTGTTCAATCTTTGTGTGTCTACATAATTTTGTGTGTGTGTGATTTCTAATTTTATTCCATTATGCAAGAAATTATACTGATTTTTTTGTTGCCTTATGGTCCAAAATATCATCTACTTGGAGAAGATTCCAGGAGCAGCTGTAAAAGTGAATTTAGAAAAGTGAATTGTGTAAAATATTCTATAGATAGCTGTCACTCCATTTGGTTTATAATATTTTTTAGGTCTGAAGAGTCTTTACTGAGTTTATGTCTGAATGACCTACCTATTGGTGAGAAAGGTGTGTTGAAATCACCCAGTATTATTGTATTGAGGTTCATCCAAGTGTTTATACTAAGGAGTGCTTGTTTATGTAATTGGAGGCACTGACATTGGGGCACAAATATTTATTATTGTTATATTATTTGTTGGATTGTTCCTTTACCAGAATGAAACTAATCACTTCTGATTAGTTTTGGTTTGACATTGGCTTCATCAGATATGAGAATAGCTACTCCTGCTTGCTTTGTTGATCCACTTGCATGAAATATTTTCTATTCTTTCACTTTTAGTCTGTGGATGTCTATGAGATAAGCTTCTTATGGACAACATAGTGTAAATTATTGCTTTTTAAGATACTCTGCCAGTCTATGTCTTTTAATTGGAGAATTGAGATCATTTATATTCAGCATTATTGTGGAAAGATGTTTATTATTTACTAGCATTTTAATTTATTTCTAATGTTTAATTAAGTCATATTTTTCATTTGTTTAGCTACTCTTCTAATGATACTGTTCTCTGGAGTTTGTTTTTAAGTTCTTCTGCGTGCAGTATCTTTTTAAGTATTTTCTGTAGTGCAGACTTAGTAGTCACAAATTCTTTTAGTTTATGCTTGTCTTGGAAGGTTTTAATTTCTCTTTTAATTCTGAAGGATAATTTTGCTCAATATAACAATCTTGGTTGGCAGATATTTTCCTTCAGGGCCTGGAATATCTCATTCAAATCCCTCTTAAGGAGTTTCTCTTAAGAAATCTTAAGTTATTCTAATTGGTTAACCTCTAATTGTGACCTGGCATTTTTCTTTTGAGGCTTTTAAAATTCTATCCTTGTTCTGGATGTTAGGGATTTTACTTATAATATGCTGTGGAGAGTTTTTGTTTTTAGTTTTTGTTTTTGTCTGTTTTGGATTCTAAATGCTTCCTGTATCTAGTTGTCCTCTCATTCCTAAGATTTGGGGGGAAAATTTAGCTATTATTTCACTGAAAATGTTATCTATGTAATTAGCCTCTCTCTTGGTTCCCACTAGAATTTCAATGAGTCTTAATTTTGATCTTTTAATGTTGCTCTATAGTTCTTGCATATTCTGTGTAGGAGCACTCCCCATACCTTCAACCCCTCCCTTCCCTCTTTTCCCATTCTATGGTGATGAAACACATGCCCAGCAGAGCGTGCCTCATTGGTTGTAACCTTGGGGCCGTGATTGGTCCAAGGACCCTATATAAGCCTCTGTACTTCCTTGATTAAACGGGTTCTGCATCTGGCTCTGGCAGAGCAGTCTTACCTACCCCCGGAGTCTGGGTGGAGTGACTCTGCGGACTGTCACCCCTAACCTCGTCCTGTGAGACCCCACTTTGTCTTCTCCGAAGACCCTTTTCATCTCTCAGGACCCCAACTCGTTGAGGAGACCCCAAGACACAACTACAAACAATAATTCTGCTTTCTTTTCTTTCCTTTCCTTTTCTTTATTGCAGATGAGTATTCAAATTCATATACCTTATATTTTGGGCCAGAATTTCTGTCTTCTACATGGTATAATCTATTGGTGATACTTTCTTTTTTTTTTTTAAATATTTTTTTTAGTTGTAGGTGGACACAATGTCTTTATTTTATTGCTTTGTATGTGGTGCTGAGGATTGAACCCAGGACCTCACACATGCGAGGCAAGCGCTCTACCACTGAGCTACAATCCCAGCCCCCTGGTGATACTTTCAAATGATCTCTTTTGTTTGTTTGTTTGATGTATTTGTGTCTTTTATTTCCAGGATTTCTGTTTGGTTCTATTTCAGAATCACTATCACATTCTGTATTTTCTCTCTTACTTCATTCCTTATGTCTTCTTTTAGTTCAGTAATCATTTTAATAATCAACTTTTTGAATTCTTTTTCTGATATTTCATCCACATCAATAATTGTGTATTCAGTTATTTGGGATTATCAAAATTTGGAGGCATCTTATTGGTCTGTTATGTCTTCTGAGGTCCTACTTTTGCACATCCATTGAAATGGATTCCTCTGCCTCTTTTATTATGTGAGGGGTTCTTTAGTAAGTAGTTGGTCTCACATCCATCAAACACTCCATTTGATGTCATTATTAAAGTGTTAATTTCAACTTCCAGTTCCTTTTTGAAAGGAGAGACTAAATGCAGTAACAGTGATAATGTAAGAGCAAATCAAATATCAACTAATGATCCCAATAGCTCCATTAGCCAAAAAAAATGTGGGTTAGAAGCAATCTATAAAGGCTTAATAGATTAAGAATTAGTGATAGTACACTAAATTGAATTGGAATATGGGATAAAAAATTTTAAAAAGAGGAAAAGAAAAGAAAAAGGGTGTGGGAAGAAAGGGAGACAGAATTTTTAAAAACTTTTTTTTTCATTTTATTTGAAAGAATACAGTGTGCAAAACTGAGGGGCAACATCATGAAGAAGTTTAAATAAACTGATATCAACTTTATAGCTGTGATTCCTAACCAGAAACACCACTTGGTAAATAACATAAAAAAGGGAGACAAAATTTAAAATGGGATGAGTAAAGAGGATAAAGGAGAGGAGTCAGGAATGGAGCTGGTAGAGAAGAAAAGAGATATCAAAAGAAGACACAATTAATTGACAAAATACAAAAAATTAGAACCCTGACAAAACAAATTGTGGAGAGGTACTACAAATCAGTTAATATCAAGCAATTAATGCAATCACCATTATACAAATGTTTGGTTTTCTTCTTGCTGAGATTTTAAAAATAGAAGCCTTTCTTTCCAGAGTTTTGATTTTAGAATCTCCCAACTATATAGAGATTTGTGTGATGCATATATTGTGTTGTTTGTCCTCAGCTGTGAGGCAAACTGGCCAAATGTGTTAGGACTCTGCCCCCTCTTTGCCTAGCTACCTCTGGTGGGGGAGCATTGTCTGCTTAAAAGCAGACTTCACTCTCAAAATGACTTTGTTTTTATGTCTGGGGGTGGCAATGTAAGACTGGTATGGGTGCTGGCCTGGTCTCCCACCCACTATCTCTAGACCAATTTGAGATGTGTTGTACACCTACTTCCAGGAACCTCAATTGATTTACTAGTGAGGCATGGGACATATCAGTCTATCCTCCAGCCCCCTTTGGGCTTATGGATGGTAGCACAGGGGTCTCCTACTGATCTGTTCCAGATTCTCCCATCAGCCATGCTCCAGGGATCGGTACACCAGTTTCAAGTGAAAGCACTCTTCATTCTTCTCTGCTCTGCAGACTGATCAACTTGCCACTCGAGTTTCTCCCCAGTCTGTGTTAGACTCATTCCTATGCCCAGACTGACTCACAGGATGGGTACCTACCAATCCATTGTAAAGTAAAGCCCGAGCAGTTGTTTGGTTTTAGAAATTCAAAAAGCAAGTATACCAAGAACAGGGCAAAAAAGAAAAGAAAAAATAGCAAAATATGAAAAACAAAGGTAAACTGCAGACAGAGATTACTGCTGTGCTGCTTAGGAAATCCAAATAGAAACTTTTTAAGCTAGTGCTGCTTCCCTGCTTTATCTATTTCTGCTAGGAAATGCCAAGGCTTTCTCCTGCTCAAGAATGCCAGGATTTTCTACCATGTTGGCTCAGCTTTCTGTTTCTGAGCTTATTTTCTGCTCAGATTGCAAATTCATTGACAGTGTGTTTTTCTTAAACTTGGTGGGAGAAAGTCTTTCATCTTGTTGGAGGGGAGGTTCCTCGCCTCACTGAGCTATGGCATGCCCAACAATACTGCCATCTGTCATTTTTGTTAATTCTCCTTCTTTTCTAAAAACTGATATTTTTGGTTTTTACTTGTTTGCTATCTCACTGCATTGCCTACTGGGATTTTTCCAGTCTTCCTCCCTCAGTTTGCTGATGCAGAACTGCTGTTTTGATTGTGTTCCTCTTACCTGCCACTTTTTCTGTCTGTGTTCTCTGTTTTTTGCATCTATTACATTTAACCTGATACTAACCATAATGGTTGCTTTTCCTTCATTCCTGAAGCTCCATGTTTTCCTCTGGGATCAGTTCCTTCAATCCAAAGAGTCTTGTTTAGCATTTCTGTTAGAAATATCTGCCGATCACAGATTCTCTAAGATTTCTTTCATGTGAAAATGTGGTTAGTTTGCCTTCATTTCTGAGGCATATTTTCACTGGATATTATGGACTGATAGTTCTTTTTGACCATTTTAAGAATGTTGTTCCATTGTCTTCTGTATGCCATGATGAGAAATCCAAACTCACTCAAATTTTAATGTGTTGCTTTTCTCTCAGTGATTTCAAAATTATCTTTTCTTTGGTTTTCAGCCGTTTGATTATGATATGTCTGTGTAGTTTTTTGAGATCATCCTATTTTAGGCTCACTGGATTCTTGGATCTGTAATGTTAGAGTTTTATTAAATTTTGGGATTTTGGAGAATTGTTTCTTCATATTATTTATACCAGTAGTTTGCTTCTTTTGAGATTCCACTGACACAAATGTTAAACCTTTTGATATTGCCTCACAGTTCCCTATGGCTATTAATTTTTTTAAAATTTTTTTTCTTTAGTTGTAGATGGACACAATGTCTTTATTTTATTGCTTTGTATGTGGTGCTGAGGATCGAACCCAGGGCCTCACGCATGCAAGGCAAGCGCTCTACCACTGAGCTACAATCCCAGCCCGATGGCTATTAATTTTTAAATCATTTTCTGTTCTTTTTCCTGTTGGATAATTTGTCACTATACCTTCAAGTTTATTGATTTTTCCTGTCTCATCTCCATTCTACTTTTGAGGATATCCACTGACCCATGGAGAATGATATCTGTGATTATATAGGACTGAATTCTAATCAAGGAATGTGTGAAATGTACTTTTCTGGGTTTCAGAATTTATATGGACCATTAATCCCTGAGTGCCTCTTATTTTCCTTCTTGCTCAATGGAACTGTCTATATTAGCTATTCTATGCAGTTACCACCAGCATGTGTTGAGTATATATATATTGGCTTATTTCGCTTAGCATAATATTCTCCAGTTCCATCCATTTACTGGGAAATGCCATAATTTCATTTTTCTTTATGGCTGAGTAATAATCCATACATTTTCTTTATCCATTCATCTGTTAAAGGGTACCTAGGTTGTTTCCATAACTTAGCTATTGTGAATTGAGCTGCTATAAACATTAATGTGGCTGTGTCACTGTAGTATGCAAATTTTGAGTCCTTTGTGTATATTCTGAGGAGTGGGACAACTGGGTCAAATGGTGTTTCCATTCCAGATTTTCCAAGGAATCTCCATACTGATTTCCAGAGTGGTTGCACCAATTTGCAGTCCCACCAGCAATGTGTGAGTGTACCATTTCCCCCCACATCCTCACCAACATTTATTGATACTTGTATTTTTGATAATTGCCAGTTTGAAGGGAGTGAGATGAAATCTTATTGTAGTTTTAATCTGCATTTCTCTGATTGTTAGAGATGTGGAACAGTTTTTCATGTATTTGTTGACTGATTGTATTTCTTCTTCTGTGAAGTGTCTGTTTAGTTCTTTAGCCTATTTATTAATGTTTTTTTAAAATATTTTAATTTTTTGGTGTTAAGTATTTTGAGTTCTTTATACATCCTGGAGATAAATACTCTATCAGAGGTATAGATGGTAAAATTTTTCTCCCATTCTGTAGGCTCTTTCTTCACATTCTTGATTGTTTCCTTTGCTGTGAATAAGCTTTTTAGTTTGATAACATTCCATTTATTGATTCTTGATTTTATTTTTTGTACTTTAGGAGTCTTGCTTGTAAGAAAGTTTTTAGAAGTAAAACTTATAAAGGATTTCATGTGTGATTGAATTAATAAATTAATGGGTCTTTATAGAGGCTAAATAGATATCAAATTTACATTAGTGCTATTATAGAGATATGTTTCTTGGCTCCAACTTATTACACAAACAATATTTTTGCTTTTATTAATTTTATTTTATATTTTATTTGTAAAACTTTGTAACTGTTAGCTGTTAGTGTTTTGTGGAAGTACTATTTCTAATAAAGTAACCTAAGTTAAAACAATAAGGCATCACCTCCAGGACAGATACAATATAATGCTGACTTCCAGTACTGATACTAACCCATTACTCCCATTTAAAGAATAGGAACTGACCTACTATATGTTTAAAACCAAACTTAAAGACAAAAGTCAAGAAAGTGAAAGGGCTAAGGAAAAAACAGCCAATATTTTGGCTCTTGCTCTTTGAGGTCAGCCAAAACTCAGGGAATGACAAGATTTCTCTGGAATTCCCCCAACTACAGCAAGTAACCTGATCTCCTGATCAGGGGGATCATGAAGACCCTAGAGGACAGGAAGCCAACCAATGCACATTCTGCAAAGAGGAGGGTTATTGGATAGGGAAATGTCCCTGATGTTCCAAGGGAAGGCCATGTATGGTCAGCAAAACCCTGACCCATCCATAGATGGCACGACTGATAGAGGAAATCTAAAGGACATGAGAGTGTTCTCACAAGTGTGAAAGAATGATCCCTGAGGAAACTTAGCTGACTTGTTTTAAAAAATAAATTTTAGTTGTAGATAAACACCGTACCTCTATTTTATTTATTTATCTTTTTGTGGTGTTGAGGATCGAACCTACTGCTTCATGCATGTGAGGTGGGTGCTCTACCACTGAGCCACAACTTCAGCCCTTTAGCTGATTTTTAACAGCAGATATAAACAAGGTCAATTTTTTGACCAACTTAGTCTTAAACACCTGGCAGGAGAATACAACCCAAACAGTGTCATTCATAGACATTTTAAAGAAAATACCATGTTTATTTTAATGTAACTTGTGATGTATACTTGTGTCAGTCCTTCCAAAAGTAAATAAAACTGAGAGGCTATACAGAAAGCGTTCTTATACAGGAGTATCTGATAACTACCACAAAAGATGCTGCCAGAGTCACAAGTTTTTCTGAGTTAGTTTGAAACCTACATATTTTCCTAACTTCCTACATAAGTAAGCTCAATTTGTTTTTCACAGTATGAGTATATAGCCGTGATATTTATCCCTCAGATTGACCTCAAAGATATAATGGGGCACAGTAAAGCCTTAACTTACCTTACTTACCATGACAGTCCTAGTGACACAGCTAAAGGGATCTTTCTACCAACACAGAGGTAACAGCAATGAGAAAGCTGTTTTACAGAAAGCAGAGGGTATTCCACACTCAAGCAGACGCTTTTGCCATCATAAAAACTAAGTTGTGGATATGCCTAACAACTCTGCTAATGTTTCTAAAGCCTTAAAATTACCTCCACTCGGGGCTGGGATTGTGGCTCAGTGGTAGAGCGCTTGCCTCGCATGCGTGAGGCCCTGGGTTTGATCCTCAGCACCACATACAGAGCAATAAAATAAAGACATTGTGTCCATCTACAAAAAAATTTAAAAAAAAAATTACCTCCACTCACAAATCAATGGCTTGTCAGACTATGCCTTTAGCTTTAATAAGTTACTATTTTCAAGGTCTTCAGAGGCTGGCTAATCATACTGATTTTTTGTGCTAGTTGTTTGCAATAAATAATGCTTTGCTATCATGTTTATTGTTATCCTAACATGATCCATGACCCATGTATACCTCATCCAGTAACCATGGACCTCTGGGCTGCCAGATGCACACAGAATCCATGAAGTTCCAGATAGTTATAGAAATGAAACTTGCCATGCAAATTCTACCTGACTCCTATAGGAGTTCATTAGATATACATCTGCAGAGGGATCCTGGCTGTTGTTCCCCTGCCAGTACCCCAATCAGCTTGAAGAAGTCAGAGCCATCATCATTCTTCTTCCCTAACAACTTAGGGTAACCTCATCAGAGTGGGGAATGAGGTCAGAGAAAGGGTTAAAATGGAGAGGCAGGCTGGGTGTGGTGGCGCACACCTGTAATCCCAGCAGCTCGGCTCAGGAGGCTGAGACAGGAAGATGGTGAGTTCAAAGCCAGCCTCAGCAAAAATGAGGCACTAAGCAACCCAGTAAGACCCTGCCTCTAAATAAAATACAAAATAGAACTGAGGGTGTGGCTCAGTGGTTGAGTGCCCCTGAGTTCAATCCCTGGCACCCCCTTCCCCCCCCAAATAAAAATGGACAGGCAGGAAACTTGAGCTTTGTCAAGGTCAGGTCTCTGTGTAGCAGGGATGAGAAATACAGACACAAGCCAGGCCTCATCAAAGTCAGGCCGTCTCCTGTTAGGAGAAAGAAAGAAAGAAAGAGAGAGAGAGAGAGAGAAAGAAAGAGAGGGCTGGGATTGTAGCTCAGTGGTAGAGTGCTTGCCTCACATGTGTGAGGCCCTGGGTTCGATTCTCAGCACCACATACAAGGCAATAAAATAGACATTGTGTCCATCTACAATTAAAAAAATATTAAAAAAAAAAGAAAGAAAGAAAGAAAGAAAAGAACTGATAGTGAGACGTCTACTGCCTGGTACCTAGACTCCCACTACAAGAGGCCCAGTAACCTGATGGGACCAAAGAGCACATGAAGAGTTCATGGACACTGAGTGCCTTACCCAAGATTGAATAGGAAGGAGGCTAACTCACTTAACCCTGTAGATCTATATGAACTCCTAGACAACAGCCAATTGCCAGTATCCCTCCCCTTTGGGAGCTCTGGTTGCTTTTTTTCATCGATCTTTCCCTTCCTTCCTTCCTTCCTTCCTTCCTTCCTTCCTTCCTTCCTTCCTTCCTTCCTCCCTTCCTCCCTTCCTCCCTTCCTTCCTTCCTCCCTCTCTCCCTTCCTTCTTTCTTCCCTCCCTCCCTTCCTTCCTTCCTTTCTTCCTTCCTTCCTTCTTATTACTCTAATAAATCCTGTTACCTTGTTCTCACCCTTGTGTCCATGGATTTCATTCTTCAAATTCATAAGACAAAGAACCCAACCTCATGCTCCATGCTACACTAATTAATGCAGTTATTATGCCTTAATGATCAGCACTTACTTGTTTTGATGATCTACAGACATTTTCTAAGTGCATTCTAATATATGCCAGGCACAGATCAGACCTTTTTTTTTTTCTCTTCAGTTGTAGATGGACACAATATCTTTATTTATTTATTTGGTTATGGTGCTAAGGATTGAACCCAGTGCTTCACACATGCTAGATGAACACTCTACCACTGAGCTACAAACCCAGCCCCAGATCAGCCTTTTAACAAATGTTGGTAGAATGTACAAATGGAACCTCAAACAGCTTGTGAGAATACAGTGTGAGTATGTATGTGTGCAAGGGTCTTAAGGAGAAGATTTAGTTTTTTCAAACATTGTTATGGCTTGGATCTGGAATGTCTCCCAAAGGCTCATGTGTTGAAGGCTTGGTTCCCAATGCAGCAATGTTCAGAGGTGGCGTTCTGCAAAGTGAGTGAGTTATGAGGGCACTGATCTCATCGAGTATTAATCTGCTGATGGGTTCAGAATTGAATAAACTAATGGGAAGCTAGTGGAAACTGTAGGAGGAAGGGCCTAGTTGGAGGAAGTAGGTTACTGGGAGTGTACCCTGGAAGGGTACATCTCATCTCTGACCTCTTCCCCACTCCACCCCTCTTTGCCTCCCTGCATTCTGTCTGCCAAGAAGGGAGCAGCTGTGCTCCACCACAGCCCCTCCACTCTGACGCTCTGCCTCACTACAGGCCCATAGCAAGGATCCTGCTGACCATGGGCTCAAACCTCTGCAACTATGAAGCAAAATTAATCTTTCCTCTTTTGAGTTGTTTTTCTTGGGTGTTTTATCAGTAACAGAAAACTAACACAAACAATTCACACACACATCTTGGATATAGGCTTTATTCTTTCCTCCATTAAGTATTAAATGGTTTAGCCTTATTCACAAAGTCAAATTTTTTGTGTTCTCTGTTTACTCTGAAAATAAAAGGCCTGTCAATTTAAAATTATTTGGGATCTTGTTTACATCTTGATGTTTTATTTTTAATGGTTCTGTTACACATTCTCTGCCTTTACAGGCATAAACTTGCCTAGAAGTGCTCTTAGAACCTGCAGTCAGGGATGGAAAGTATTTTTCTTCCCACTGGGAGGGACCAGGGGAATTATGTTTGTGTTATTAGTGAATGCCAGTTACAGTCTTAGTTGCAATTCCTGTAAAGAAAAACTCCCAAACCACAGCAATGACATCATGAACAATTGATATGGTTTAATGGTGATTGTTGTTCTTCTTACAGAGGATAATGTGTTAAAGTGGTACTACAGTGCGTTAGGAGATGCTTGTGGTTAGTTTGCTGATTAATGAGTCAGTTTATTTATAGAATAATCCTTCTAATTTGTTGTCCTTTGCTCAATAACTCTTAGTATATCATCTAAAAAATGCCAATAAGAACCACATACATACCATTGGTTTTCCTCCAAGTAATAATTCTCAAAAAAGTGAATTTAGTGTGTTTATTCCAGGTCTACAAAACTAGTGTTTCACAACTTTTCCTTAAAACTTCTGATACTACTTCTGAGAGGTGACACCTCTGAGCTATTTAAAATGCTGTTTTCTTCTGTACATCCCCAAGAACACAAAAGATAATGTGAAGCTCCACTGATTTATAGTCTATGTTACAAAGAAAACAAAAGTAACAGTTTCCCCAAAGTAAAAAAGGTTTTAATATTTGTTTTTTAAATATGATATGATTTTTCAATCTATTCATTTATCTCCCCTTCCTACAGTTCATTTTGCATACTCCCCAACCTGTCCAGGATCCTGCCAATATATCATTTGAGAATCATTGCTCTAGACTTTGTATTCTTGTTGAATTATTACCATCTCTCTCTTTTTTAGTAACATAAATATATCTCAAGTTATTTGGTAATGTCCCAATTAAAATTGTTCCCACCTCCAAATCACTCTAAATGATGCTCTAATAAATATTCTTTTAAATATGCCTGGTCGAAGAAAGAAATATTCTTTTAAATATGCCTCTCATATAGTGTAGAGTTTTATTCAGTCAAAATCATTCTCTATCTCTGCTAGATGTTCCAGCTACACAGACTCTTAAGCTTGAGGATTCTGTTCTTATATCAATATAGTTTAAGATGAAATTTACCTTGTACTGCATAATATTGTCCTTGTATTTTCTAGGTAACCATCCAGCTACACAGACTCTTAAGCTTGAGGATTCTGTTCTTATATCAATATAGTTTAAGATGAAATTTACCTTGTACTGCATAATATTGTCCTTGTATTTTCTAGGTAACCATCTTTAAATCAAAAGACAAAAGGATAGCCCATTAATAAAAAAATGTAACATGGGGTGCAGTTGGATTGGAGAAATAACTTCTAATGTTCTATAGCACAGTATGCATAGTATATACACAGTATAGCATAGTAATTAACTATGGTTAATTAATTGAATATTTCAAAATAGCTAATAAATAGGACTTTGAATGTTCCCAACAGAAATACTTCTGAAGTGAGATATGCCAGCTACCTTAATCTGATCATAGTACAATCTATGAATGTATTAAAATGTTATATCATGCCCCATAAACATGTACAGTTAAAAACATTAATAAAAAAAGAGAAAAGGATCAAGCACATTGAGCTATGTTTTTTCAACAGCATAGATCAGGATAAAAATATGTATTTAATAAATAATTTTTGCATAAATAAAATTTCATTTCTATGTTTAAAAAAAAGTAAAATGATCATAAAGCTGTGTTCCCAAATTGTAGGTCCAGACCCATTAGTAAATCATAAAATCATGTCACTAAATATATAATATTTAATATATATAATTATAAATATATAATAGAGTCACTGTGAGAGATTTTGTTTGGTTTTGTTTTTTGCAGTGCTGGGGTTTGAACCCGAGGCCTCATGCATGCTAGGCAAGCATTCCACCACTGAGCTATCTTCCCAGCCCCCAAATTTTTTTAATGAAATAGGATAAAGAGAATAGAAAATATAAGGGAGCATCACATGTCATACAGATAGGATTGTTTCACAAACCTGTTAGTTCAATTATAGATCTAAAAACATATTTATAAATATATACAGGGTCACATTATAAACTACATTTCTTACTATGCTTAACAGTGAAAAAAACTGGAAAACATACCATGAAAAATTTCCAAGGGAAACACTGGCTTTGGAAACAGTAATTGATCACGTGGAAGGTAGGCTCTGAAGCGTAGGCTCAAAATCTACTCGATTTTGCATTCTCCCTCCTGGTTCATATGTTCCTCTCAGCTGAGAACATGCTTTCCCACCTGACCACAGATACTAGCTGGTGCTAATGAGTGACATGGGCAGTGTGACTTTAGCTCCAGATTCTTCCTTCAAGAAACTCCTAGTCTAAGCAAAAGCTCTCTCCCACTCTTGGTCTCCCTGTCTCTCTCTCCCTGCCTACCCCCTCCACTCCCTCCCTGTTCCCAGCTGGACACTCCAATTAAGTATGGACTTTTAGGATCAGTTCCAAGATGGCGGCCTAGACAGACACGGCCTTCCTAGTCTCTCCAGGACCAGAGTTTAAAGTAGTGGAAACATTGTTTCTCAGCGAGTTTTTAGAGAACACCTGACAGCTGTCTCCATGCAGGAACTCCACTCACGTGCCCACAGGGTAGCCAGGCCCCAGCATTTGCACAGGACTCCATCTGCAAACCGGAGCAGGACTCCAGCCACGGACTTCAGTGCAGGACTCTGACCCATCCCCCATGCAAAACTGCTCTGGCACAGGATCTCTGGCTCCAGTGCCCACCCACGCAGGACCCCTAGCCATTGCTCCCACGTGGACCCCTGGCTCCCATACAGGACCCCTGGCTGCTGCTCTTGTATGTATCTCCATCTACCAGGGCAGAACCTCCCTGTTTGCATACACCTGGGGACATGGGACAGGATCTGGAGACAAACTTTTACTTCTGCACAGCACACTGCAGAGCTGCATCTCCAAACATGTCACCCAACGCCACCGCCTGGCTCTGGCCCTTCACCCTATCTCTGAAGCAGATGGCTTCTTTGTGAGACTCCAGCTTCACCATCTTTGACCTGAGCAGGCAGATACCAGTAAGCAACAGACAACTCCACCTACTGGAAGAGAAAGGAAGCAATTGTGTTTATTCACATTGAGACTTTTTATTTTTTATTTTTTTCCTAATATTCCCTTTGTTGTTGTTGTTTTTGGTTTGTTTTCTCTTCTTCTTTTCTTTTTTTTCTTTTTTCTCTCTCACTCTTTTCCCACTCTCACATCCCCAACATTTGTGAAACCAAGTATTTTTTATGCATTAGGCTATGGTGGACCCGGATATCTGATTAGTATACTACAGTTGTATTATATAGTCTCCTAACTTCCACCTTTACATATTTTATTTTTTTAAATTTTTATGTCTCCTTATTAGTTGTACTGTATTTTCTCACTACTTACTGGTCTTCCTCAAATCTCTTTCTCTCTTTTCTACTAATAGCTAACTTATTTTGGATTCTTCTTCCATGCTTTCTAGGATCTAATAACTATATCCTCACTTCCTACCTCCCTAACATCTCATCCTACACCCCACCCCCGGTTCTCTTTAGTCTACCAGCAGAAACTGTAGGCCCTTGTGCAAACCTATTGTTTATTATAGTAGATCATAATTGAAGTCATAATTTCTGTATTTTGTAACAAAGTCATAAATGTCCTACTAGGAGCTACTTGGTCTAAAATTATATATTGTTTGTATTGAGATCTGTTAATATTGGTCTCCCCCAAAGGAGAGGTATTGGAACCCTGTAGGGGATCTATAAGCCTATAGGATAAATACTGTGGACTGATCATGCATGTGCAGAGAGGGAGAGCAACTGAGTGTCATGCTGTGGCCCCTCATCTACCAACTGGTGGATGCTAACTGAACTCATAATTTTTGTATATTGTGACTAAGCCATAAATGTATTTAGAAGCTATTAGGAGCTACTTGGTTTAAAACTATGTATGGTTTGTATTGAGATCTGTCAATAGTGGTCTCCCCCTTAAAGGAGAGGTATTGGAACCTTGTAGGGAATCTATAAGCCTATAAGATAAAAGCTATAACAACTCAGATCTGCAGTGCTAGAAGGGAAGACACACAAACAACATGAAAAAACAAAGGAAGAAAGTTCCTCAAACAAACAAAGATACTACATTATTAGAATCCATGGTCAGAACAGCAGAAGAAATGTCAGAGAAGGAGTTCAGGATATACATAATTAAAATGTTCTGTGAATTAAAGAATGATGTAAGAGAGCAAACACAGGCAGCAAAAGATCATTTTGATAAAAACCTAATTAAAAACTCAATAGAAAGCATCACCAACAGATTAGATCACTTGGAAGACAGAACCTCAGACAATGAAGACAGAATATTTAATCTTGAAAATAGAGTTGACCACACAGTGGAGATAGTAAGAAACCATGAATGGAACATCCAAGAATTATAGGATAACATGAAAAGACAAAATTTAAGAATTATTGGGATAGAGGAAGGCATAGAATTTCAAAACAAAGGAATGAACAATCTATTCAATGAAATAATATCAGAAAATTTTCCAGACATGAAGAATGAATTGGGTAATTAAATACAAGAGGCTTACAGGACACCAAATGCACAAAATCACAACAGATCTACACCAAGGACATTATAATGAAAATGCCTAGTATACAGAATAAGGAGAGAATCTTAAAAAACACAAGAAAAGGAATCAGATTACATATAGAGGGAGACCAATTAGGATCTCTGCATATGTCTCAACCCAGACCCTTAAAGCTAGAAGAGCTTGGAAAACATATACCAAGCACTGAAAGACAATGGATGCCAACCAAGAATCTTATATCCAGCAAAATTAAGTTTTAGGTTTGATGACAAAATAAAAACCTTCCAAGATAAACAAAAATTAAAAGAATTTACAGCAAGAAAGCCTGCACTACAGAACATTCTCAGCAAAATATTCCATGAGGAGGAAATAAAAAACAACAATGAAAACCTACAAAGAGAGGAACTACACTAAAGGAAAGGCCAATAAAAGGAGAAACCCAGTCAAGTTAAAAACTACGAATAAACCAAAATATCTGGGAATACAAACCATGTCTCAATAATAACAGTGAATGTCAATGGACTGAACTCATCAATTAAAAGACATAGACTGGCAGATTGGATTTTAAAGAAAAAGACCCAACAATATGCTGCCTCCAAGAGACTCATCTCATAGAAAGAGATACTCACAGACTGAAGGTGAAAGGATGGAAAAAAATGTATTACATGGACTGCATAAACAAGCAGAGATCTCCATTCTTATATCAGATAAAGTGACTTCAAACCAAAGTTAGTGAAAAAGGATAAAGAAGGTCATTTCACACTGCTTAAGGGAATCATACATCAACAAGACATAACGATCTTAAATAGCTATGCCCCAAACAATGGGGCCTCTATGTATGTCAAACAAACCCTTCTCAATTTCAAGAATCAAATAGACCACAACACAATCCTACTGGGTGACTTTAACACAACTCTCTCACCACTGGACAGATCTTCCAAACAAAAACTAAACAAACTACAGAACTCAATAAAACAATCAATAATTTAGACTTAATAGACATATATAGAATATTCCATCCTTCAAGAAGCAGATACACTTTTTTCTCAGCAGCACATGGATCTTTCTCCAAAAGAGATCATATGCTATGCCACAAAACTAGTCTTAGAAAATACAAAAACAAAAAAAATAGAGTAACTACCCTGCATTCTATCTGACCAGAATGAAATGAAATTGGAAATTAATGACAGATTAAAAAATAGAAGCTACTCCATCACCAGGAGACTCAATAATATGCTATTGAATGATGCATGAGTAACAGAAGACATCAGGGAGCAGATATAAAATAAATCCTTAGAAGTAAATGAGAACTCCAATACAACATATCAAAATCTCTGGGACACTATGAAGGCAGTGCTAAGAGGAAAGTTCATTGCATTAAGCTCATTTATTCAAAGCAGAAAAGGTCAACAAATCAATGACTTGACATCTCAAAGCCCTAGAAAAAGAGGAACAAACAAACACCAAAAGAAGCAGAATACAGGAAATAATTAGAATCAGGGCTGAAATCAATGAAATTGAAACAGAGAAAACAATTCAAAAAATTGACAAAACAAAAAGCTGTTTTTTTGAAAAAATAAATAAAATTGACAAACCCCTAGCCACCCTAAAGAAAAGGAGAGAAAAAACCCAAATTACTAAAATTCGTGATGAAAAAGGAATTGTCACGACAGACTCTGCTGAAATACAGAGGATAATTATAGAAACTGTTTTGAAAATATATATTCTACAAAAATAGAAAATTCCAAAGACATTGACGAATTTCTAGAGGCCTATGACCTACCCAAACTGAACTAAGAGGACATACACAACTTAAACAGATCAATTTCAAGCAAGGAAATAGAAGACGCCATCAAAAGCCTACCAACCAAGAAAAGCCCAGGACCAGACAGATTCTCAGCTGAATTCTAGAAGACCTACAAAGAAGAACTAACTCCAATGCTCCTCAAATTATTCCATGAAATAGAAAAGAAAGGAACCCTTCCAAACTCATTCTACAAGGCTTGTATCACTCTGATACCAAAACCAGACAGAGACACATCAAAGAAGGAAAATTTCAGACCAATATCCCTGATGAATTGCAAAAATTCTCAATACAATTTTGGCAAATTGCATACAAAAACATATTAAAATATAGTGCACCATGATCAAGTGGGGTTCATTCTAGGGATGAAAGATTAGTTCCACATACAGAAATCAATCAACATAATCCATCACATCAACAGACTTAAAGATAAGAATCATATGATTTTATGAATTGATGCAGAGAAAGTGTTTGACAAAATACAGCACCCTTCATGTTTAAAACACTAGAAAAACTAAGGATAATAGGAACATACCTCAACATTGTTAAAGCAATCTATGCTAAACATAAGGCCAACATCATCCTAAATGGAGAAAAATTGGAAGCATTCCGTCTACAAACTGGAACAAGACAGGGATGCCCTCTTTCACTACTCTTATTCAATATAGTCCTTGAAACTCTAGCCAGAGCAATTAGACAGATGAAAAAATTGAAGGGATATGAATAGGAAAAGAAGAACTCAAACTATCATTATTTGCAGATGACATATTAGACTTGGAGGATCCAAAAAATTCCACCAGAAAATTTCTAGAATTAATAAATGAATTCAGCAAAATTGCTGGATACAAAATCAACACCCATAAATCAAATGCATTTTTATACATCAGCAATGAATCCTCTGAATGAGAAATCAGGAAAACCACTCCATTCACAATAGCCTCAAAAAAAATAAAATACTTGGGCATCAATCTAACAAGAGCAGCGAAAGACCTCTACAATGAAAACTACAGGACTCTAAAGAAAGAAATTGAAGATCTCAGAAGATGGAAAGATCTTCCATGCTCTTGGATAGGCAGAATCCATATTGTCAAAATGGCCATACTACCCAAAGCACTATACAGATTCAATGCAATCCCAATTAAAATCTCAACATCATTCCTTATAAAAATAGAAAAGGCAATCATGAACTTTATTTGGAAAAACAAAAGACCCAGAATAGCCAAAGCAATCCTCAGTAAGAAGAGTGAAGCAAGAGGCATCACAATACCAGACCTTAAACTATACTACAAAGCTATAGTAACAAAAACAGCATGGTATTGGCACCAAAATAGACATGTAGACCAATGGTACAGAATAGAAGACACAAAGACT
>CM053399.1:150408863-150456962 GCA_028644305.1 Xerus rutilus
AGCAAATTTTTGCCACACACACATCAGACAGAGCACTAATCTCCAGGATATATAAAGAACTCAAAAAACTTAACACCAAAAAACCAAACAACCCAGTAAATAAATGGGCTAAGGAGCTGAATAGAAACTTCTCAGAAGAAGATACACAATCAATCAACAAATCTATGAAGAAATGTTCAACATCTCTAGCCATTAGAGAAATGCAAATCAAAACTACTCTAAGACTTCATCTCACTCCAGTCAGAATGGCAGTTATCAAGAATACAAGCAACAATAAGTGCTGACAAGGATGTGGTGAAAAAGGCACACTCAAACACTGCTGGTGGGACTGCAAATTGGTACAACCTATCTGGAAAGCAGTATGGAGATTCCTTAAAATCTTGGAATGGAACCACCGTTTGGCTCAACTATCCCACTCCTCGGCCTATACCCTAAAGACTTAAAAACAGCACACTACAGTAATGCAGCCACTTCAATGTTTATAGCAGCATAATTCACAATAGCTAAACTGTGGAAGCAACCTAGATGCCCTTCAATAGATGAATGGATAAAGAAACTGTGGTATATATACACAATGTAATATTACTCAGCAATAAAAGAGAATAAAATTATGGCATTTGCAGGTAAATGGATAGAATTGGAAAACATTATGCTAAGTGAAGTAAGCCAATCCCAAAAAACCAAAGGCCAAATGTTCTTTCTGATTAGTGGATAATGATTCATAAGGGGAGTGGGGGTGGGGAGCATGGGAGAAATAGAAGAACTTTGGGTGGGAAGGGGGGAAGGTGGGGGAGGGGAGGGAGAATGAGAGTAGCAAAAATGGTGGAATGAGATGGACATCACTACCCTAGGTACATGTATGAGGACACGAATGGTGTGACTCTATCTTGTTTGCAACCAGAGAGATGGAAAATTGAGCTCTATATATGTACTATGACTTGAAGTACATTTTAAAAAATAAGTAAATTAAAAAGGCCAAAAAAATTAAAAAATTAAAAATAAAAGAAATTGGACTTTTAAAAGAATATGAAAGAAAGTATGACCATTCCAGATGTTTATGACAGAAAAGGCTCTCTGTAGCCTACATTCTGGGAGCAAATTTTCACCACATGCACATCAGATAGAGCACTAATCTCCAGGATGTAAAAAGAACTCAAGAAACTTAACACCAAAAAAAACAACTCAATCAATAAATGGGCTAAGGAGCTGAACAGACACTTCTCAGAAGAAGATATACAATCGATCAACAAATACATGAAAAAATGTTTAACATCTCTAGCCATTAGAGCAATGCAAATCAAAACTACTCTAAGATTTCATCTTATGCTAGTTTTTTTATTTATAGTTTTTTTAAAATTAGTGTCTTGAAATCTCAGCAACTCTGGAGGCTGAGGCAGGAGGATTGAAAGTTTGAGTCCAGCCTCAGCAACTTATCAGGGCACTAAGCAACTCAGTGAGACCTTGCCTCAAAGTAAAAAGTAAAAAGGGCTGGGGAGGTGCATCAGTGGTAAAGTGCCCCTAGGTTCAATCCCCAGTACTCCCCCTCAAAATTAGTGTCTTGTGGATATACATAATAATGAGATTCACTATGGTATATTCATATATGTACATAGGAAGATTAGGTCAAATTGATTCCACTGTTCTCTCTCTCTCTCTCTCTCTATATATATATATACAGATATATATAGATACAGATATATATAGATATATATATATACTTATTTATTTATTTTAGTCATCAATGGACTTTATTTATTTATACGTGATGCTGAGAATCGAACTCAGTGCCTCACACATGCTAGGCAAGTGCTCTACCACTGAGCCACAACCCCAGCCTCCACTGTTCTTCTCTCATCCTGTCCCTTCCTCCTGCCCCTCAATCACCTTTCTTTACTGATCTACTATTTTGATGGAAACCACCTCGCTTTTCTTTTCTTTTCTTTTCTTTTTTCCTTATTTTGGATTAACTTCCACATACCAGAGAAAACATTCGACGTTTGACTTTCTGTATCTGTCTTATTTCGCTCAGAATGATAGTCTCCATTTCCATCCACTGGCAAATGCCATAATTTCATTCTTTATGACTGAGTAATAATCCATTGTGTGCATGTGTGTGTGTGTGTGTGTGTGTGTGTGTATCACATTTTATTTATCCATTCATCTGTCAAAGGACACAGCTGGGTTGGTTTCATAGCTTGGCTATTGTGAATTGTGCTACTATGAACATTGATGTGGCTACATTTCTATAGTATGCTGATTTTACATGTTTTGGATACGTACCGAAGAGTGAAATTGCTGAGTCATATGGTGATTCCATTACTAGTTTTTTGAGGAATCTCCATACTGCTTTCCAGAGTGGTTGCACTAATTTTCAGTCCTGCCAACAATGTAAGAGTGTACATTTTTTCCTACATCCTCACCAACACCTATTATTTGTGTTTTTGATTATTGGCATTCTGACTGAAGTGAGATGAAATCTCAGTGTAGTTTCAATTTGCATTTCCCTGATTGCTAGACATGTGGAACATTTTTTCATGTATTTGTGGATGATCTATCTACTGGTAGGTAGGTATGTTTAAATCACCCAGTGTTATAGTATTGTGGTCTATTTGATTCTTAATATTGAGAAGGATTTGTTATGTATGTAGATACAGCATTGTTTGAGGCGTAAGTATTTACAATAATTAATTGTATCTTGTTGTTGGATGATTCCCTTAACCAGTATGAAGTGACTTTCTTTAGGCAAAGAACTCTTAAAACTTAATTTCAAAATAGGCAGAAGATCTGGACATCTCACCAAAGAAAATGCAAATGGCAAATAAGCATATGAAAAAATGTTCAGCATTACTGGGGAATGGCAAATTAAAACAACAAAAAACTCCACACAGTTAATAGAATGGCCAAAATCCAAAACACTAATACTACCAAATACTGCCAAGGATGGGGGAAGCAACAGGAATTCTCATCCATTGCAGGTAGGAAGGCAAATGGTATGAGCACGTTGACAGTCTGACTGTGTTTTACCAAACTTAACACACTCACAGCATATGACCTATAATTGCACTCCTTGGTATTTATCCAAATGAACTGAAAACTTATATTCACACGAAAACCTGCACACATGTTTATGCCAGCTTTATTCATGATTGCCAAAACTTAGAAACAAATAAGATGTCCTTCAGTGGGCAATTGGATAAACAAACTAGTGTAGTCATACAGTAAAATATGACCCAGCATTGAAAAGAAATGAGGGAGCTGGGCAGCTTAGTGGTAGAGTGATTGTCTATCTACCACTAAGGCAAGTGAGCCTGAGCTCTAGCACTGCAAAAAAAAAAAAAGCAGGAAGACATCAAGCCATGAAATGGTATATGTGAAGAGTGCAGAGACACGGAGGAATAGTAAATACATATTAGTATATGAAAGAGCCATTCTGAAAAGGGTATTGTTCCAACATAGGACATTCCAGAAAGGCTATGAAAAACTATGGAGACTGTACAAAGTTCAGTAGTCAACAAAAAACAAACAAAAACCAAAATCCCAATTCAGAAATGGCAATGGACCTGCATAGATGTTTTTCCAAAGAAGATATTCTAATGGCCAATAAATAAGCACATGAAAAGATTCACAAAACCATTAATCATTACAAAACTACAAATCAAACTCACAATAAGATGCCACTTCATACCCATTAGAATAGCTAATATGTTAAACAACAACAAAAAGTGTTAATGAGGATGAAGACAAATTGGAATCCCAGTGGAAATGTAAAACAGTACAGCTGTTGTGGAAGACAGTTTGGCAATTTCTCTAAAAGTTAAAGATAGAATTACCATAATGATCTAGCAATTTCACTCTTAAGCATATATCCCCCCCCCCGCCAAAAAAAAAAGAAAGAAGGAAGGAAGGAAGAAGGAACTTAAACATTTTCACACCAATATTCTTAGTAGCACAATAGTCAAAAGGAGAAACAACCCGAGTGCCCATCAACAGATGAAAGGATAAACAAAGAATGCTATATACACACAATGAAATATTATTTAGCCATAAATGACAATGAAATTCTGACATATGCTACAAGAAGGATGAACCTTGAAAACATGCTGAGCAAAATAAGCCAGAGACAAAAGGACAAATATTGTATGATTTCATTTATATGCAGTACTTAGAATAAGCAAATTCATAGAGGCACAAAGTAGAATAAAGAGTTATCCATGGTCTGGGGCTGGAGAGGGGGAAAAAGATTAATTGTCTAATAGGTTCAGAGTTTCTCTTTGGAATGATGAAAAAGTTCTGGAAATAATGGTGACGGTCACACCATATTGTGAATATACTTAATGCCACTGAATTCTACACTTAAAAATGACTAAAGCGGGCCGGGTGCAGTGGCACACGCCTGTAATCCCACGGCTTGGGAGGTTGAAGCAGGAGGATCACAAGTTCAAAGCCAGTCTCAGCAACAACGAGGGGCTAAGCAACTCAGTGAGACCCTGTCTCTACATAAAACACAAAATAGGGCTGGGGATGTGGCTCAGTGGTCGAGTGCCCCTGAGTTCAATCCCCAGTAAACTGCCCTCCCCCTCAAAAACATGACTAAAGTGGTACACTTCATGTTATATATGTTTTTACCACAATTTAAGAAAATATATCAAAGATTGATTGCCAGGGGCTTGTAGGGATTTAAAAAATGAATAGATGGAACACAGTGAAATTATGGGCAGTGAAATTATGCTGGATGATACTGTAATGATGGATACAGGTTATTATACCTTGGTCAAAACCCACAGCATGTAAAACACATAAAGCAAACCCTGAATGGCTGAAGCAACTGAGTGGCAGGAGCTGTTAAAGGAGCCAGAGCTGCCAATTAAGACTAGTCAAGATGGCAGCCTCCCCAAAGCACCAAAACTTCACGGCAGATTCCAGTGGTGAGCCTGGCTGGCATTTGTGAATCCTGGGCAAGAAGCTAGAGGAAAAGAGATTTGACAAGGCCAAAGTGGTCCCTGGCCAGTTTCTGGTGCTAAAGAATGATGAAGACCTCTCCTGGGAATGGCTGAAGGACACATATGGCACCAATGCCAGGCAGTCTGGGTACTGCTTTGGGTGCTTTCCAAAGTGATGTGATGCCTTCTTGTGATGCTCTGTGGGGAGCTCTTAGTCCCCAAGCCCAGCGCCGAGTCTCCAGAGTCTGCAGCCATGTGGGGGCTCCTCTCTGTCCTCTACAAAGGAAAAGGTTTGCTGTTGTCACACGTACTTCCGACTAACTCCAGGGTCTTTGAGAGTTCTCCCCCCTTGCCAGTTCTACCTTTTTGGATTTGTCCCTCTTGCGTGCATCTCCCTTCCTTATTCCTCTGCCAGTTCCATGGCAACAGTTACCAACTTTCCTGAGTGGATTCCTGATCCCCTCCCTCACCCCAGTTCACCTCTGGTCTATATAATGCCTTTGGCTCCTGTTTTAGCAGAACAGACACTGTCCTTATAAAGTTTTTTGGCCTTAAGAGGAAAAGTGAATCCTAGTTTACACAATGGACTTAGTAAATCATGATGTATCATTATTGGTTCAATTGTAATGTAGAAACCACACTAATGCAAGATATTAATAGTAGGGAGACTGCATGTTTGCCTGGGGCAGGAAGGGGATTTGGGGGAACTCTGTGCTTTCTACTCAGTTTTTCTGTGAACCTAAATCTTCTCTAAAACATAAATTTTAAAAGATCATAATATGAATATTTTTGTAATTTGCTTTCTAAACAACTTTATTCATATTAAAATCTTTCCAAGAATTCAGCCTGGGGCTTGAGTTGTAGCTCCATGGTAAAGCACTCCGTCTCCCACATATGAGGCACTGGGTTCAATCCTCACCACCATATAAAAATAAAGGTATTGTGTCCATTTAAAACTAAAAAAAAAAGAAAAGAAAAGAATTCAGACTGGATAGTCAAGGGCAAAGGGTAAGTATAGGGTGACATTGGAAAGGTTAGCTCAAGGATAAAATGAAGCTGTTGAAAGATATGATTCAGAAGAGATGGGAATTTAGTGGTAGGAAATGTTTTATGCCAAGCCCACAGAGGAGGGGGACTAGAATTTGAGTGAATTATAGAAATAAGTGAACATCTGAATCTCAGGATCTCGGGGAGACAGAGACTGGAAACAGGGCAGGGAATTTCTACCCCTGTTCAGGGAGGCTCAGTCCCCTGCTGGCAAGAGGCTGATAGGACAGGACCAAACAAAGCAAGATTAAGTCTCATTTACTCTTGTGCTCAGCACATCCCGTGACCTCCCTGCAAGGGTGGAGTAAACAGGTGCAAAAGTTGAGCAATTACAGAGGTCAGTTACCTGAAATTACCATGATAGAAATGATAGAAATCTGCTGGGGCAGATAAGCCTGTGGGGTGGAGGCCCTGGGAAGGACCTGCTCCACCCTAAGCCAGGATGTGTGCACACTAACCCCGCTTCCCACCTGCCTAAATGAATTCCCTTCATTCGAGGCCTCTCTCTATGTCCTAGCTCTGTACAACTCCCACCAGGCAGGGAGGATGTGCCTGTCCCAAGACCTCCTTTGTTCTCTGGGGATGCTTCAGGAAAACACCTGGAGAGTGTTGGCTCAACAGGCCTGGGCCTTGTGCCTCCCTCCCTGGGGGTCAATTAGGGACTGGGCCTCCATCCTTTGGGCACAGAATCACTGTTTAGGGGGCAGGGAGGGGAGGTACATCCATGTTTTTTCCATCTGAGTTTTTTGCATCCTCTAGCAGAGGACAATTGTGCTAAACAGTGGGGTCTATCAGAGGAAGCAAGTCCTGCCACCACTTCCTCCTGGTTTGATGGGGTGCTGAGTGATCCTAGATTTCCTCAGGGATCAAGGGCATCTCTTGTCCCTCAAACCACATCATAAGGAAAGCCAGAACTTACTGTCCTTTCTCAAATTCTTGCCTCCTTTAAGGTAGGTTGGAAGGAGGATGCGGAGGGGCCACCTTCTGAGGGGTGTTAGGTGGCTAACACAGGTCCATCCCATCTACTTGGGGCAGCCTGATTGTCTTCCTGCTTCCCAGCCTCCTCTCCCCACACCCAAATCCTCCCTGGCCCCTTACTGAGCACTAGGATGCCACACTGCCCTATTTGTCTCTACCCTATGCTCTCATTCAGGCTCCACATGCTTAATGTCTTCTCTGGGGTCTCTTCTGCTGCTCCAGTATTCCAAGAGCACCTGCTTCATGCACACAATCTGCAACTTCAACCACCTTTAGTTGTCTACATGGGCTCTCACGCTGCCAACTCCTTAGACCCTAACAGAAACTTTTCACAGTGAATTCCAGAATACCTTTCTACCTGCAGCTGTCTAGCTTGGACTCCCCAGGCACCCTCAGCGCTGCAGCCATGGCCCCTGTTCTTCACTCATCCCTCTGGGTCTTTTCCCACACTCATTCATCTTGGGAGATAAGCCTTCTACCACAAAGTCTTCCCTCATCAATGCCACCATTAATACCACCAGCAAAATATCTGTGCTTTTAGCCAAACCCAGCCCTTCCACTTGGGTGCTTGCTTTCATGCCTTCACTTATGCAAAGCAACATTGTTCCAGAAGCTTCTCCCTTGGCTTTCTCACATCATTATTTTATCCCTCTTGGCTGAATCTTTCCATCAACATCCAATAGGCTACCTCTCCTATGTTTAAAAACATCTCTTTCTGGATCCCACTCCCCCTCCAGCTATTGCTTCCGTTTCCTGTACTTCCATGAAACGAGAAAAGCTGATTACACGTGCTATCACCAATTGCTCTCCTAGCATTGTATGTTAAATTCAAGCAAAGCATGTCTGTTCCTACCTGAAGCTATTCTTATCAAGGTCCTAAATGATCTCTGTGTTGCTAGAACTAATAGTCGACTCTAAGTTCTCATCTTCCTTAACTGACTGGAACTTTTCATTCTATTGATCATTTTCTTTTCCCTTCCTTCCTTTTTCTTTTTTCTAGTACTGGGGGTTGATCCTGGGAGCATTCTACCACTGAGCTACATCCCCAGTAATTTTTATTTTTATTTTCTTACAGAGTCTCTCTATGTTACCCAGGTTGGCCTCAAACTTGTTATCTTCCTGGCTTGGCCTCTCAAGTCACTGGGTTACAGGTGTGTGCCACTGCACCTGGCTTTATTTTCTTCTTGAAATACTTTTCTCTCTTGATTTCCTGGCCACCACACTCTTCTGCTTTCCTCTCACCTCACTGGCTACTACTTCTTAATACCCTCTGCTTTGCTTCCTCCTTTCCTTACCATTTCTTAACAATGTAGAACAGCAGGGACCAGCCCTTAAGATGTCACCTTCATTTACACTCATCCCTTTGGTGGTCACATCCAACCTCGTGGTTTTACATCTATCTGTCTGTTTATCTATATGTACCTAGCTGTCTGTTTCCTGTAGCCTGGGCCCCTTCCTAAACTACAGGCTCATATGTCCAAATCACCTAATCAACATATACACTTGGATGCCCAGTATTCATCTCAAAGTGTATGAAAGTGAACTCCTGATTCCCTGTCCTCCACCACCACCCAATAGCATATCGAAACCCACTTTGACGCCTTTCCACATCAGTTAATAGCAATTCTAGTCATTCAGGCCAAAAACACTTGTGCCGTCCTTGACTATTTTTTTCCACTAACTATCCACAGTAATCTAATCCTTCTCTGCTCAAGTACCTTTATCTATATAGTCTAGGGACTGGAAGGAGTCATATGGATATGCTGACACATCTGAAATGGATTTAAACTCCTGCACCACATGGGAAGTATTTTTATTTCCTCTACTCTATCACATATTACATTGAAAATAAAGAGGCACAAACAGGTGGCTCTTTGCTTACAGGTATAGAGTATATTTGGAGAATGCCATGCCTCACCTGCATGTTAATATAAATGGTGATTGACAGTCTTCTTCAGGGGGAATGTAGAGGTTTAGGAACCTACAAACTCCTTTTTGTTGGAACAGGTATTTTCCTGGGTAAACCGGTGCCTTCTGCTGAGCTGAGAGTTGAGACTTGGGATAGATTTTCTGGTTGGGTAGCACAAATCAGTTGACAACAGAATTTGGAGCAGTTGTATCAGTGGCACAGGCCATAGGACTGGCTGGACTTAAGGGAGTTTTGCCGGAACTGTTGGTGAAGGCACAGAGGACATCAAGGAAAGACAAGTGCTCCTTCTTAGTAGGGGGAGGCTGGGCCTTGGGGTCTTCTTTTTTCTTCTCCAGCCTAGATCCCCCACCATGGTCTTTGGTGTGGGTTGGACCCTTTTTAACCTCTTTTGTCCTGGATCTGGTCACTCTCTCAGCCTTAGAGGGGGAAATGCGTTCCTCGTGCCTTTGACCATTCACTTCAGGGTTAATCCAGTGTGAATAGAGCGTCATGGTATTTCCCAAGTCAACTTCTGGAGTTCCTGGAAAGGTGGAGCTCTTGTGAATATGAGTTGCCCTTACCCAACCCTCTAACTCTTGACCCTGGAATGTGTGCCCCTGAAAACTCTGGCCCTGCCAAGGTTCATCCCATAAAACCTGAAACATTTGTTCCTGAAAAGTTTGGATTTGGAAAATATGGTCCATTAAAATATTGGACTTGCAAAATATAGACCAGCAAATTATGGCCCAATAAGTTGGCACACTGTAAGTTCTGACCCTTTAAGGCCAGAAATCCTCATTTGGGTGAGATCTTTCAGCTTAGTCTAATAGCCTTGCAGATCTTTTTTTAAAAATATTTTTTTAGTTATAGATGGACACAATACCTTTATTTTATTTATTTTTTAATGTGGTGCTGAGAATCAAACCCAGTGCCTTATACATGCTAGGCAAGCACTCTACCAGAGCCACAACCCCAGCCCCAGATCATTTTTATCTGGTCTTTTTGTTTCCAAGGAATCTCTGAGAATGCTCTGGGAACTCAAGTGAGAGAGATGCTGGTGAAGCTGCTGGTATGGAGCCGCTGAAGGTGGAGATGGTGACTCTACAGATCTAGACAGATCCTTGCCAGTCCTTACTTACTCAAGGCAACCATCTTGGCTAAAGTTAAGTTCTACCTGAGAACAATCCTGGAGATATATTTGAGAAGTTGGGAGCTCTGGAGTTCTTAGAAGTTCTGTACTGGCCCCTGAAACTTTGCAGAGTGGATGCTTGCTCTGATTGGGGAAAGCCCCAGTGCCACACTTCCCTCTCTCTGATTCTCAGTTGCTTTGAATTTCACTGGGTCCTCTGTTTTCTCTGCTGATGTAGGGACTTGTTTTCATACTTACAAAAGCCTCGATCAAGGGCTCCAGAGGTCCTCCAGCTATGCACAAAACACCTGGGCTTCAGTCATGTCCGCACTGGGCTGTAAGATCTCAGAGGCACAGCGGGGCTGAACCATGGGGCACTGCTTTGGAACTAGGTTGCCTTTGGCTCTGCTGCACTGTAGTTTGAGTTCAATTGCAAGTTCTTCTTTTAAGCAGACACATTCTGGATCTGAGACATGTGAGATGTCTGGTAGAGTAGGGAGTTCCTAGAGAAATGTTTTTGTTTGGTTGTTTAGACTCCTAAAGGTCTATGTGGAGATATTCTTTGGGATGAACAAAAATTGTTCCTTGTAATCCTTTGTCTTTGAGATTTCCCCACATGTATTCCTAAGAATTTCTGAAGACTGAAATTTTGTTGTGGCATGATGGGTGCCTTGAGTAATTGGGGCTGTCAGGGATCCATCTGGCACTATAGAGGCACCATTTCCATTCACTTGTACTTCGGCCTGTAGTACTTGTACACTGTCGGCATAAGTCTTACCGGCACCTCGAAAGTATGGCCCAAGACTTCATATGTTGCTGTTCAAATGAGATTGAGTCAGAAGTTCTAATGGGCCCAAGCACCAGCTCTGTGATTGTAGATTAGCTACTGATTGCTGGGGCCACAGCTCTGGAGAAAGCCACAACATAGACAGCAGGCAAGAAGGAAAACTTGCCTCCTTAGTTTCTCAGTGGCTCCCTGGGACAGGGCCCAGGCAGCTCAAAGTCATCAGTAACAGTATCTAGTGAAAACTGGCTAAGGCCTGTCAGTATTCAGGGAGTCACTTCCTGACTGGTGTGAGGACTGACTGCTGCCTCCAAGTTCCAGGGGCTTATTTTCCAGAGGACGGGGGGAACCAACTTGCTGTCAGAGCCCCTGGAATGTTGAAGATCCAGTGATTTGGGCAAGGATAATGACCAAGCAGATCTTTCTACTTCGTAGTAATCTATGTGGCAACATTTCTTAGGCCTTAGCAAGCAACTGTGGATTGGCTGGCACTGCTGCCACATGGATGACTACAGGTGGGGCTGCAGGCTGGGGGCACAGCTATGCTGCTCCAGGGCAGGAGCTGCTTAGTTATCAGGGGAAAGGAGCAACTGGATAGACTGACAAATCTTTGAAGGAAGGCTCCAGCATGGTAAACCAACCATGTTAACTGTTTAACCAAATCAACTATTTGAACTGCTTCTAAAAATGGAACTCCAACAGCCTGTGGGCATGTTCCAGGACAATGCTGCCACCCTCTGGAGGACTGAAATGGGATTCCCTAACAAGGAGGGTCCTAGATCTGGTGGGACAGGCTGCAACATGTCTCAGGGCTTATACTGTGTGGCTCTCTGCATCTGCAGAGATCTCTGGACAACAGCTGGCAAATCTTTACTGGAGCTGGAGCTGACTCTGTGGTAGGTGCTAAACAAAAACTTCATACTTGGCCAGAGTCAAAAGTGAGACATTGATCTGGGCTTTTCAATAATCAGGTGGAAAAGGCCAAATTTGGGAATGTGGGGAAGAAGCTGGAATTAACTCAAGTGGAAAACATTTTAGGTAGTACAGAGACAAAGGGGAAATCATTGACTAGAAAAGGTCTAGGGCTCCCCGGTTGTGGAGAGATCTCTAGAGACCAGGAACTCATTGTGCATCCCCCAGGTGAAGGAGAGAGTCCACTTAAAAGCTGAAACGTGGGAGAGGGTAGGGCCAGAGCCGTGGGATGGGGTTTGGATTTGCTCAGGTGATGTTTCTGCTCTGTGTTGGACTGGCTGGCCTCCCATGAGACTAGAGTTGAGGGGATGAAAGCCTATCTTTTCAAGAAACACGTCAGAGGTAGTATTCAGGATAAAAAGGGAAAAAAAAGTTATTTGTTTTCCAGGCCTTGAAAACATTGGGAGAAGAAGCGGCCACAGGAACTCCCCCACAGGTCACGGGGCCCTCAATGTAGAAATGCTTGTGTTTATATCCTTACTTTAAAAGATACATCAGGGCCTTTTGAACATAGGAATAGCAGGTGAAGAGAATGCAAGGTTGTTGGGTGTTGTCTTAAATTCAGGAGCTCCTGGTGAAGGGAAAGAAAGGGAACATACAGTATTCAAGGTCTGCTAACCTCGGTTCTTGGCTACAAGTGCAGAGTTGTTCTTCCTTCTCTCCTTCTGGTTCACAGGAATCCTAGGCTCCTCAAAGCTTGAAGAAGACAGAGCTCCTGCATCCTGGGGCTTTTTTGGCACTTGCAATTTCTGCCTTTGCTGGAGGTGATCAGGCCAGACATTGTGGACCCCGGCTGTGTCAGTTGACTGGATGGCTGACTGAGTTAAAGATTTCTGACCCCGTAATTGTGACAGCATGGGGTCAGATGCCAGTGAAAACTGTCTGGAGTTCTGGGAACCCTGCTCATAAGACACACCTGATGTGGACAATGTGTCTAGGCAAGAAGAGTCCTGCAATGGCCCCAATAAAGAAGTAGAGATCTGATTGTTGTCATACTCCAGCAATTGCTGAATCTCCAGAGCTAGAGAATTGCAGATTTGGCAGCCAGGATCTGCACACAGGAGCCGCCGTATACTTTCCACCTGGGGAAGCCAGCCCTGGCTGGGAAGGGAAACATGGCAACCATTAAGGATGGAGTGACATCCACCTCTTTGCAAGAGTGGGCTGGGGATTGCTGCCTCCACTCCCAGTCCTACAAGTCCTATACTCCCTGGGTGTCTACCCCTCTGCTCTTCTTCCTAGGAAAATGCCATTTGGCAAGGATGGTGGACTGGGCTAAAGGTCTGGAGCAAGCTCTCAGACAACCTATGGAAGGGCACAACTCTCAGAGAAGATGAGAAGCTGGGGTCAGTTCTCTGCTGACCTTGATGAGAAGCTGAATTGAATCAGACAGATGGAGTAGCTGAGTAGTTAGCTGATGGGACATCACCAGGATCATCATTAGGTAGGACCAATATTACTTTCATTTGTGGGAAATAAACCTGAAGCCTAGGACTTATTACATCCAAACTGTGGAAAATGAGGTTCTTGTTTCGAGAACTATGGGATGTCCCTGTCTCCATACCCAGCATTTGTTGGGTATCAGTCCCATTCTCTAGAATCTTGAGAGGATAAGACGATAGACTCCTGTTTGAGTGGTCCCAGGAACTCTCCTCCCTGAAGACAGACCAGAGGAGGAAATGTCAGCAGGGTCCAGGAAGACCCAGGGAATCTTCCCTTGAAAATGTGTAGCTCTAAAGAGAATTTGACAATGATGACTTCTTTTAAAACCCATTCTCTTAATGGGATACTTTGTCTCATGGCTGAATGCAATCCCATGTAGTGTCTTTTATGACTTACACACTGATCAAATTCTGAATTGCAAACTACAGTGACTCTAGCAAAGAGTAGAATTGGGTGACTCTTCCCTTCTGAAATGTCTGAAACCCTGCTGGTTCTGACAACTCTAAATAATTGAGCCAGCCTCTACCATGCATGTCTCTTTCCAGCCATTATTCCTCTCCTCATTCCTGCTCCAGCCCAGGCCAACAGAGCATCACAGGCCAGGCTGGGAGTTGGGAGACTGCAAAGAGAAAGAGATCACCTTTTCATGACAGAGAGCAGCTTCCTCAGCTTCTCAGCTTCTTCCTGGGAAGTTTTCTTAGCTGAGGAACCAGGAGACAGTGTTAGGTAGAACAGGAGAGGATTCAGGGACATCCTATAAGGAAGCTGAAGGCTTTTGAATGAGAGGAGACTGAAAACCCCATCATTCAATGCTCTAAGTCACATCTGTGTTCAGCTTAACCATTTACAACAATGTACTGTCCCTAATCTCATCTGATCTTTACAGTAAGACTGAGTGAGCAGGATCCCTGGTGTTATGCCCACTTTATGGAGAACAAGACTGAGAGATGAAGTGACTTCCACAGGGCTGTAAAACTAGTGAATGACACAGTTAAGGACATCTGCCCTACATCTTCATTCTCAGGAGAGCAAAACAGAATTTTGGAATGTTATAGGCTCTGATTTCCCACCCATGTAGGTCTTTTGTTAGCAGTTGCCACTGTGGGTATTAAAGGCTGCAGTGGTTAGAACACCTGGCTTCTGGCACCAGGGATCACTAAGGCTCAATGGGAACCTCACTCACAGTGGAAGGAGTCAGAGGAATGATTGGGACTTTACCTCTTGATGTTCTATCTCTAGACTTTTGTTTGACTCTTCGATGATGCTTAAAGATAAAAACATTAGAATGTGAAGTTGGGTCACCATTTTCTTTTCATGTCTAAAATGATACAAAACCCATAAGCATTTCTCAATATTTTTCTGTATTCCATTTAATACTCTTCTGTAATTCCTTTATATACACTATCATTTTTGCCCCAAACTTTTCCTTCTCTGCTTATTTCTGACTCACTTTGAGGCTCTTCCATATTCTGTACCTTCCATTCCCATTCCACGGACAAGGTCTGTGGGGAGTTCAGGATGAGATAGGAGGAAAAGTGGAACAGACTAAAGGATGGTGGCTGAAGGCTCTAAACGGCCACCAATCAGGATAATGAGCCAAATTGGGAGCTGTTCTGGGATCCAACAAGGAAACTCCATTTAAAAAAAAAATCAAAATATAAGAGGTAAGGATATAAGAGAAAGTGAGGACATTAAATCTTCTTATTGGAGGCTTATCAATTCATTCATGGTCACAGTATTTCCCTACCTGGCAACAGGTCTCATTAGGTCCCGACTTTAATTTTTGGCGCCTCTTTTTCACTTGCCAAATAAGTAATGCAATAATGACGATGGTTCCATAGGTATAGAAGGGATATCCCACATCCCAAACAATAAAGGCAGGAATTAACATGATCTAAACCTCACTAGCCATCCCTCTTCCTAGGCTTCCAGGGTCTTGGAACCTAATGCCTCCAGATTCTAGACTTTGTCATCTCTGCCTCACAGATGGATCAAGACCACCAGACTACATCACAAAGCCCCCCTGTTTCACAAAGCAGGCACAGCATCACAGACTTTCATCTTACAGAAACTCATTGGTGATTCATTGTTCAGATGAAGATGTCTAGTTGTCTGTATAGGCTACAGAGCCTGGGAGAAAAGATGCCAAGGTCAATGGCAGCATATAAGGGTCTCTAGCTCTCTCTATTCCTTGTATCCTGATGCTCAGCTCTCTATTACTACAATAGTCTGGCAACTATTCACCAGATAACACTTTATGCATACTGCATGTACTTTGAGTGACTAAATTAGAGAATGAATCACATCATTTGTAACTGGGAGAATAACTAAAATATACACAATAAGATAGGGCCAGCATAATATTGTTATGTCTTGGAATCTTTTTTTTTTTTTTTTTGGTACCAGGGATTGAACTCAGGGGCACTGGACCACTGAGCCATATCCCCAGCCCTATTTTGTGTTTTATGTAAAGACAGGGTCTCACTGAGTTGCTTAGTGCCTAGCCGTTGCTGAGGCTGGCTTTGAACTCACGATTCTCCTGTCTCAGCCTCCCAAAGTGCAGGGATTACAGATGTGAGCCACCACGCCCGGCTTGGAATCATATTTTTTGACCTCATGAGCAATAACAGGGTGGTCAGTATCAAGAAGTTCAGAGCCCACGTGGTGGTGCAACACTGATAATTCCAGTGGCGTGGGAGGCTGAAGCAGGATGGTCATGAGTTCAAAGACAGTCTCAACAACTTAGTGAGACCCTAAGCAACTTAGCAAGACCCTATCTCAAAATTTAAAAATGTAAAAAGAGCTGAAGATGTTGCTCAGTGGTTAAGCACCTCTGGGTTCAATCCCTAGTAGGAAAACAAAGAAATTCAGGAAGAAGATCGTGTCAGATGTATCAAAGAAAGCATGAACCTGCTGTCCTTTCAAATATTTCTGAGAGTTGAAGACCCCTCCCAGGCTAGGTGGTCCAGTATGAGGTGGATGGGAAGAGATTGTAAACATTATCTTCCATGAAGGCACATGAATGACGCTCATTTTGGGAGCTCCGTCCGTCCAAGGCTTTATTTTTCTAGAATTGCCTCTATAGATCTTACGGTATCTGGCCTATTAATAGAGATAGGTTATTGGCAAGACTTCTTGGCCACAAACTTGTGGCTCTTTGTGGAATCTGCTACCACTGGAATATTTGGCTGAGTGTTTTATGAAAATCTGAATTTGAATACCTTTAGCACGAGAAAGATTTCTTCCATTCAATCCAAGTACCCCACTACTCCTACGTTCACTGATTAACACATAAATGTTAACTTCATGGCCTCTGGCGACATGATAGTATGTCTCCAACAGCTCAAGATTTCTGAATTTCCTTGAGAAGTTCTTGGCTTGGTAAATCAGTAGTCTGAGGCTCAAAATCTCTGAAAACGTCCCTTGGTCCTTCCTCCAACATCCAGTCCTCCACCAAACAGGTATGGTGAGTACTTGATTTGTGCTCAGCCCTGAGATTGACAAAGGTAGAAAGACATTTGAGTTGTGTTGCCTGCCTTCCCTCAATACCCTTAAAAATCTAGTTTGAAAGGTAAGATTACTTCACATGAAACAAAAGCCAATCTTACCAGAGGCTGGGGATGAGAGAGAGTTAGTGTTTAATGGTCACAGAGTTTCTGTTAGAGATAATGAGTAAGTTCTGGAAGTGAATAATGTGATGATTCTACAACACCATGAATGTCCTTTATGCTGCTGAATTATACACTTAAAATGACTAAAATGCTAAATTTTGTGTCAATTATATCTTATCCCTAAAGAATTAAAAACAATCTTAAAATTCATGTGGAAAAACAAGACCCAGAAAACCAAAAGCAATTTTGAGCAAAAAGAATGAAGATGAAGACATCACAATACCCAACTTCAAATTATACTACAAAGCCATAACAAAAAAACCCCAGCTTGGTATTGGTATAAAATAGACACATAAACCAATGGAATACAATAGAAGACACACAGACAAACCCACGTAGTCACAGGCATTCGATTTTTGACAAAGGTGTCAAAAATTTACATTGGATAAAATATAGCCTCTTAAAAAAAACAGTGCTGGGTAAACTAGGTTTCCAGATGTCAAATATTGAAACTAGATCCATATCTCTCATCCTGCATGAAACTCAACCCAAAATGGATCAAAGACTTAGGAATAAGAATAGAAGAGATCACAGGAGAAACACTCCACCATAGAGGTGCAGGCAGCAACTTCCTCATAGGACTCCTATAGCTCAGGAAATAAAACCAAGAATCAATAAGTGAGATGGCATCAAAGCTGTAGTGCTACAGTTATCGTCATCAAATTTCTTCAGGAAACTGTTCATGGCTACCAATTCATAAATGTTTATAGGTCGTAGGGCCTTGTAAAGAAAAATCTTGACAGATGTGCCACCAATGCATCTTTTTCCTCTGCACAAGCCTTACCAATGACGTTCCAAGGTGCTGGGGACAGAGGTACATCAACACTTTTACACCTGAGCATCATTATTAATGACCAAGAATCAAAATTCCGAGGAGTTTGATGGGAAGCCCCAGAGCTGTGCCAGGCAGCAAGAAGGCCAGAGCTCAAAAGCAGGTTAGTACACTGTGCACCAATGGAGCTGCATCACTAGAGGGCAGCAGCGGCCCACCCGATACTCCTAGGCCTGCGCAGTCTCAGCAGGTACAGGGACTTCAGAAGGTCTTCTGCTCCAGTGGCTCTCAAATCTGGTCTTTCGTCAGAAAAACTGGAAGACTTGTGAAAATGCCAATTCCTAGGTCCACCCCAGACATAATAAATCTGAATTTCTAGGGGCAGGGTCCATCAACCTATATATTAAATATTAAAATTAATCCTTAGGGGCTGGAGTTGTAGTTCAGCAGCAGAGCGCTTAACTAGCACATGTGAGGCACTGGGTTCCATCCTCAGCACCATATAAAAATAAATAAATAAAATAAAGGTATTGTGTCCATATACAACTAAAAAAATATTTTTAAAAAGAACAAAATATTTTTTGGGGGCTGGGATTGTGGCTCAGTGGTAGAGCGCTTGCCTTGCATGTGTGAGGCTCTGGGTTCAATCCTCAGCACCACATAAAAATAAAATAAAGATATTGTATCTATCTACAACTAAAAAAAAATTTTTTTTAAAAAAAGAACAAAATATTTTTTAAAATATTTTTTTGGTTGTTGATGGATCTTTATTTTATTCAATTATTATTTATATGCGGTGCTGAGGATCAAACCCAGGGCCTCACACATGCTAGGCAAGCGCTCTACCACTGAGCTACAGCCCCAGCCCACAGAACAAAATATTTTTAAAAATTAATCCTTAAGGGCTGGGGCTGTGGCTCAGTGGTAGAGCGCTTGCCTCGCATGCGTGAGTCACTAGGTTTGATCCTCAGCACCACATAAAAATATATAAATAAAATAAAGATATTTAAAAAAAAATTAAAACTTAAGCCATACGGTAGTTCCATTCCAAGTTTTCTGAGGAAGCTCCATATTGCTTTTCAGAGTGATTGCACCAATTTGCAGCCCCTTCAATGTATGAATGTACCTTTTTCCCCACATTCTTGCCAACATTTATTGTTACTTGTATTCTTGATAATTGCCATTCTGACTGGAGTGAGATGATATCTCATTGTAGTTTTAATTTGAATTTGTCTAATTGCTAGAGATGTTGAACATTTTTTTTCGTATATTTGTTGACCAATTGTATTTCTTCTTCTGTGAAGTGTCTGCTCAGTTCCTTTGCCCATTTTTTAATTGGGTTATTTGGGGTTTTTTTGTGTTAGATTTTTCGAGTTCTTTGTATAACCTGGAGATAAATGCTCTATCAGAGGTGCAGGTGACAAAGATTTTCTCCCATTCTTCAGCCTCTCTCTTCACTTTCTTGATTGTTTCCTTTGCTGTGAATCTTTTAAATTTGATACCATTCTATTTATTGATTCTTGATTTTACTTCTTGTACTTTAGGAGTCTTGTTGAGGAAATCAGTTCCTAAACCAACATGATAGAGATTTGGGCTTACGTTTTCTTCTAGTAGGTGCAGGGTCTCAAGACCAGAGTCCTTTATATTCTAAGAAGTTACAGGAAAATAAGGAAAAAAGAAAACACAAATGACTAATAATGAGAATGAGAGAGGCGACCCACCACAAATTTCCAGGATACTAAAGGGATAATAAATTCATAATATGAAATTTTTAATGTCCATAAATTGATAACTTAGGCGAAACGGACTGCTATGTTTTGAATGTGCTCCCTGAAAATACATGTTAGATGAAAAAACAACCTTATCAATAAAAGGGCAAACTAACTAAACAGATATTTCTCAAAAGAAGAAACACAAATGGCCAATAAATATGTGAAACACTGTTCAACATCTGTAGAAATCAGGAAAATGCCAATCAAAACCACACTAAGATTTCAACTCACTTTAGTCAGAATGGCAATATCAAGAACACAAATAGGGCTGGGGTTTTAGCTCAGTGGTAGAGGCACTTACCTAGCATGTGTGATGGCACTGGGTTCGATTCTCAGCACTGTATATAAATAAGTAAAATAAAGGTCCACTGACAACTAAAAAAAATATTTTAAAAAAAGAACACAAATAATAATAAATGCTGGCAAGGAGCTGAGGGAAAAGGTACACTCATAACTTCTTGGTGGGACTACTGAAAATTAGTACAACCACTCTGGAAAGTAGTATGGAGATTTCTTGGTGGAGGGGGCGACTAGGAATGGACCATATGACCCAATTATCCCTCTCCTTGGTATTTATACAAAAGAACTAAAATCAGCATACTATAGCGATATGGCCACTTCAGTGTTCATAGCAGCATAACTGATAGTAGCCAAAATATAGAATCAGCCCAGATGCCAGTCAATAGATGAAAGGATTAAGAAAATGTGGCATATGTACACAATGGAGTTTTACTCAGCCATAAAGAAGAATGAAATTATGGTATTTGCCAATAAATGGATGGAACTGGAGAAAATCATGTTAAGTGAAATAAGCCAGACCCAGAAAATCAAGGATTGAATGTTTTCTCCCATATGTGGAAGCAAAATAAGGGAAAGAAGGTGGGGATCATAGATCATAAAAATACAAGGAAGATCAGTGGAGTAGAAGAGGGAGATCAAGAGGAAGAATGAGAAGGGAGGGAATGAATAATGAATTTAACAAAATCACATCATGTGCATATATAAATATAGCACAGGGAATTTCACCTTTTCGAGTGCAGAAAGCACCAATCAAGGATGGATAAAAATGGATGAGCAAGGGAAGAATCAGTGGATTGGAGGACAGGGAGAGAGAGGAGGAATTGGGGGAAAAACAGAGACTGAAATGGAGTGAGTCAGATGCCACGCATGTAAAATTTTGTTGGGATGAACCTAACTACTATGTATAACTATAATGCTCAAATTAAAAAATAATAAAATACAGAACATATTTCATAGATTGGAAAATTAGTCTGATGTGGTGACACATGTCTGTGATCCCAGCTACTCAGGAGGCTGAGGCAGGTGGATCTCAAGTTCAAGACCAGCTTTAGCAACTTACAAACTGTCTCAAAATAAATTAATAAATAAAAGGACTGGGGATGTGATTCAGTGGTAAAACATTGCTGGGTTCAATACCCAGTGCTGAAAAGGAAAAAATTCATTTATTGGAAAGTTAATCTTTAATGCAACAGTGTTGGAAGGTGTTAATACCACTATTTAAAAAAAAGGTTTGTGGAAGTGGATTCTCTGTCTGCTCTTCTGCCCTATGGGGACATACATTCTACCTCTTTTTGCCCTTCCACCTTCTGCCACATGAGATACAGCATGAAGGCCCTCATTAGATGCTGGTACCTTCATCTTGGACTTTCTAGCCTCCAGAACTAAAAGAATTTCTGTTTTTTATAAATTACCTAGTCTGTGGTATTTTGTTATAGCAGCATAAAATAGGCTTAGGGTTGGACAAATTCTCTAAAAGACACAAGTGATCAAAACTTATTCAAGAAGAAATAGATAACTTGAATAACCTCATATCTATTTAAATAGATTTGTATATAAAATCTTCTCACACACAAAAAGATTCTTGTCACAAAGAAAACTCCAAGCTTACATTTCTTTATTTTTTCTTTTTTTTTTAAATTGGGGATTGAACTCAGGGGCACTCAACCACTGAGCCACATCTCCAGCCCTATTTTGTATTTTATTTAGAGACAGGGTCTCACTGAGTTGCTTAGTGCCTCACCATTGCTGAGGCTGGCTTTGAACTCACGATTCTCCTGTCTCAGCCTCTGGAGCTGCTGGAATTACAGGCATGCGCCACTGCACACGGCAGGTCTGTATTTCTTCACTGGAAAATTGTACCAAATACTTAAGGAAGAAATAAAATCAGTTCTACACAAATCTCTCAAAATTTTAAAGACAAGAGAATACTTCTTAATTCATTTTTTAAAGATAGCACTGCCTTGATGCCAAATCCAGACAAAGACATTACAATACAGCAATATTCTTTATAAACACGTGCAAAAATTAAAAATATTTTAGCAAATACAATCTAACAATAAATAAAATGCATAACACACAATGACCAGGGAGCTTATCCCAGAAATGCAGTGTTGGTTTAACACTCAAAACTTGATCACAAAATTCATGATGTCAACAAAGAAAGAATATACAATATAATCAGCTCAATAAATGCAGAAAAAGCATTTGACAAAAAAAAGCATTTGACGAAACCCAGCCCCATTCCTCATAAAAACTATTAGCAAGCTCAACACACAAGGGATTTCCACAGGCTAATAAAGAGCATGAACAAAAACCTTACATCCTAATAGTGAAAGATAAAAGATGTCCATTCAACAATTCTTTTCACTGTTGCACCAGAGGTTCTAGCCAGTTCAATTGGCAAGAAAAGAAACAAAAGGCATTCATATTGAAAAAGAAGAAATAAAACTGCCTTAATTTGCAAATAGCATGATTAGTTATGTAGAAAATTCTATGGAATCTATAAAAAAAGCTACTCTGCTTGGTAAGTGAGTTTAACAAGGTTGAAGGATACAAGATTACTGTACAAAAATCAACTGGATTTTTATGTACTTCAAACAATCAGAAATTGACAATTTACAATAGCACCAAAATATGCAAAATTTAGAGGTAAATCTGACAAAATATGTGAAAGGCTTAAATACTGAAAACTAAAAAATACTTCTCAGAAAATTCAAAAGACCTTCACAAATGGAGAGATATATATTGTTCATTGATCAGAAGACAATATTGTTAAGATGTCATTGTTCCCCAAATTTATCTATAGATTCTGTGCAATTCCCCTCAAAATCCCCGAAGACACTTTTATAGAAATTGATCATCAGTCTCTAGTTTATATGGTAGTGCCAAGGTCCTAGAAAATCAACTTTGAAAAAGAAGACTAAAGTTAGAATCTGATTTCAAGACTTCTTATAAAGCTATAATAACCAAACCAGTGGCATTGGCAGATTGACAGATTAGTGGAACAGAACAGGGAATCCATAAAAAAGATCCATATATATATATGTATATATATATTTATATATATATATATACACACACACACAAAATGATTTTTGACAATGGTGCAAGACAATTCAGTGAGGAAAGAATAATTTTTTCAACAAATGGCTCTGAAATAATTGATATCAATATGCAACAGAAAATCATTTCAGTCCATTTCTCTCACCATATACAACTACTAATACAAAGTGAATCAGAGCTACAACAATGTGAATGTGCTTAATGCCATTAACTCTACACTTAAAATAGTAAATTTTATGTAATATACATTTTACTGCAATAAAAATGAAAAACATTCACCTATGGGACAAAAGTATTTACAAACATGAGTTATGACTATTCTTCTGCTAATACTTGTACAGTATAGTGGAATAGGTATTTGCAATTCATTTTTTAAAATATTTTTGCTGTTTTTTTAGTGTCTACATAGTTTTTCCTTAGGAAATACAGGATATTCTGTTTTAAAAACTCAGCACTAAATACATAACTGGAGAGGTCTATGCAAATATCATTTAAAACAAAAACATTTAGTTCTAAATTTTTTATGGAATTACTCTAATAATGCTTTTTTGCATTTACTGAGATTTTTGTATTACTAATAGAGTAGAAAAATCAACATTTTGTCAGCGTAAAAAAGGTTCTATTGGATGCAGCTTTACTAATAAAGTCTTCAATAAAAATTTATAAAGGATCAAAAAACTAAATATAAAAGCTAAAATAAAACTTCTAGAAGAAAACAGGAAAAAAATCACTGTGACCTTGGATTAGGCAAAGATTTCTCAGCTATTACTCCAAAAGTATGCTCAATAAAGTAAAAAATTGGTAAATCTGGCTTCATCAAAATGAAAAAGTTCAAAATCAAAATTTTGAAAACCACAGTGATTCAACAGGTCTAGTCTTTAATCAACAAATGTTGCCAAAATCATAAACAGCCAGATATTAATTGTATTCTGAAGGAAGTATACACTACCACCTATGGAAGTATTTTTGCTAAAAAATAATTGAACTCAAATGTGATCAAATCCCCAAATCTAACTATTTTACATATAATATAGAGGAAAATTGAACATGCTAAAATCACAGGGATGCAATTAGCAGAATAAAGACTACAGACAAAGTTTGCAATTTTCCACTCTGCCCATTTTGGTAAAACTGCAGTTATCTTGGACCTTTTAAACATAATTTTAAACTCAACTAAGCTGTGATAAGTGGCATGGTTACTGTTTATGCTTTTTTTAAAAATTAAATCTTCTTTTTCATTTATTGGCAGATACTATAGAATACAAAAGCACACAAAATAAAAATAAAGATATTTTCTATAAGAAATAATTGATGTCAACTGCTTGGTATTTTTAGTTTATATATTTTTAAGTTTTCTATCATGCATAAATGTAGTGTTGCAAAAATATATATTAGTTGTAAAATGTGATTGTGCATACACTCAATCTTTTATCTTTTTAAAAATTTTCACATTATGTTTTGACCCAGAAAGAGAAAGAATCATATTTGTGTTTTGAAAGGGCCCACCCTTTATGGTCTGTGCTATTTTTGATTACAGCGGTCAATGCTTTCTTTTCCAGTTGTCTTTGAGAATAAAGGGGAAAAGCTTAAAAAAAAAGGATTATAAACAAATGATCTAGTTTCTATAATAAAATTTAAGGAAAAAGTGTGCATAATGGAGCATAATCTATATATTAAAAGAGACTTAAGAGGCATTTCAACTAATTGCAATTTGTGGATCATATTTAAATTCTGATTCCAACAAACTATAAAAATAAATTTATAAGTCAATACAGTGTGATTGGGTGCTTGGTGGTATTAAGAAATTATTGAGAACCTTCTAGGCTTAATAATGACAGATTGTTCATTTTTAAAGTTTGTACACTTTAGAAACACACTGAAATATTTGCTGGTGTAACTGATGTCTGGGTTTTACTTTAAAATGATGGGGTGGGGTATAGAAGAAACCAAATCAGCCAAAAATGTTACTTGTTGAAGTTAGATGACAAAATTTGGAGGTATGTTATTCTCTAAATAATTTTTGTACATTTGAAATTTTCCTTTATAAAAAAATTCAAAACAGTATCTTCCAAAACAACATGCTTTAAAATACCTTAGCCAGGTGTGGTAGCGCACGCTTGTAATCCCAGCACTTTGGGAGGCTGAGACAGGAGAATTGTGAGTTCAAAGGCAGCCTCAGCAACTGCGAGGTGCTAAGCAACTCAGTGAGATGCTGTCTCTACATAAAAAACAAAATAGGGCTGGGGATGTGGCTCAGTGGTTGAGTGCCCCTGAGTTCATTCTCAGTACCAAAAAATAAATAAAATAAAATACCTTACTAAAGAAAGTAAAAGCTGTCACAAGATTGGAGCATGTTTCAAGAAAAATTTTTTAAATATTTTTTTTAGTTGTCAATGGACTTTTATTTTATTTATTTATATGTGGTGCTGAGAATTAACCCAGTGCCTCACACATGCTAGGCAAACACTCTACTACTGAGCCACAACCCCAGCCCCTCAAGAAAATTTTAAGGCAGGATTTTTAATGTTTTTACCACAAAGACATGAAAAATGTTTGAGGAGTTAGATTGCTAATTTGAACATTACACAATATACATGTATTAACACATAACATGGTAGGTACTCTATAAGTACCTACTTTTTATTTATCATTTTTTAAAAAAGCCTAATAGTCCTTGACACATAGTAAATTCCCAATAAAATGTAATGAATGATTCATTATAATAATAATAGTAAAAGACAGGAGCAAGTGTAAACAGGCATACATAGAAATGATTTTGAATTAATATTGTATGTATAAAGCTTGTTATAATCAACATTCAATTTTATTCATCTTACAAATAACGTGTTACTGCAAAAATGAATTTTTAGCACTTATTCTTATATAAAATGTGTTATTTTATTCAATATTACTGAAAATTGCCCACTCAACCAAAGAAAATAATTATATTCCCATCTGTCTTAAATAATACACCAAAAGAAATCCCTGTAAAAATGAAATTTGAGTCATAATTTTTAAAAATGTTTTCAAATTCTACATCTCGTTTCCTCCATTTAAAGAAATGCTTCTAAGTGTTCTGAAATTTAATTCCTATTTATGAAAGATCGCAGCCAAGAAAAAGAAAAGAGCGTTCACGGGAAGAGTCATTGAATAAGGATGATGACAAGACACCCATGAAATTTAAAGCAACTCTCTGTGGCTGATATCATGAAAAGTCCTTGAGCAGTAGGCAAGTTTGGCCATCTCTGGCCATAATGTTCTAGATAATGAACTATAAATAGGTTCGAGAACACTGGGAAATAACCCCATCAAGCACCATGACCAGGTGCCAGGCCTGTTACACACCTCACCTCATTCAGTGCTTATCACCAAGCACACCCATTATTGTTACCTTATGTTATATATAAGGGAACCAAATCACTAACAATTAGCCCAAGGTCACACAGCAACTTAATAACGGATAAAAATTTTGATTCTAAACTCCCCTAAGCCTTGGCCTCTCCATTTCATTCAAGTTGAGAAGACTCAGTATGATTATGAATAAGATGTCTGATATTGCAGACTATTAATGTGTCCAGTAATAAAAACTCTAAAAATGGGAGCCAAAGAGTAAGGCTGGATCTAAAGGTTTCCGATATCATCCAGATGCAAATCCAGTTCCTCTCCTTTGGTGCCCCAGCTGTAACAGAGGCATCAGGTTGTCACAGCGCAGTGATACCAGCCCCTTAGATGGTTACATTCACACCCTTAACTCCATTACAGGTTCATCCAACACCTTCTGAGTACAATGGGACTTTGAATATAAATAAACCCACAAGAAGGGAACATCCTGACCAGCAGGTGGGAGTATGCCGAGTCCCTGGAGTTACATTTCCCCGTGGAAACTAGTAAATTAGCACTCTGACCTGGGCCTCAGTCTCTTTTCAGTTTAATTTCAGTGTTGCCATCCTAAAGAAACCACTTGGCTCAGAAAACTTGACAAAATAATGCCTTCTACCGGTAAGCAGAGGAATGCTTCCTACTGTCTGCTCCTCCCAATTAGTTCTCTACCTCCTGACCAGCTGCAGAGGCAGGAAGAGCAACCCTGAATAACAGGCCACTGCAGTCACCACAATCCCCACTCCTAACAGAGGAGAGTGATTGCTGCCATTTCTCATTCCTTGGCTCATCTAAGCTGTCCTCTTTTGTTGCCTTAGTTTTCTCCTTATGAGGGAAAATGATATCCATTAAAAGCTATTTATTGACATAGTGGGGGATATAAATGTTATTTAGAAGTGAATCCAGATAACTAAAAGGTTATGTGTTTTGTGCATAGTCAGAAACAATAGGTGTTCAAACAATAATATTCAAAGTATCTGAGAGTGTGCCTGGTGATGAACTGCTATATAAATCAATAAAGGGGAGAGAGATTCTTTTGGCTGAAGTGATCTGAGAAAGCTTCATGTAGACAATGATAATTTAAGCAGAGAGAGGATTTTTATATGTGGAGTTGAAAAGAGAATGATCCAAATGCAGGAATCAGCAGTGCACAAACTGCTGGTGTCTCTGTGTAATGCTAATATGTGGGGATAACAGAAGGATTCCTGAAATTTTCATTTTGCTCTGAGTGCATTACATTTTGTGTACATGTGATCTCAGTTGAGTTTTAGATTTCATTTCGTCTTTGTGTAGAAACTGAGGAGATAGCCATCTCCTTGTAGGTATATTTTTCTGCATCACGCTGCCATAAACTGTCAAGATGGGTCTTCTGAACCTGACCATATGTGCTTCTAGGTATAAACTTCTGTGTGGGTGTATTTCTCTACAGATTTTTTTTTTGTCTTTGTGGGTGTGTGCACATGCAGTCCTGAGGGGATGAGAAGGAAGGATTAGAGGGAAGAAGACAGGAAAGGGGAAAGGGAGTCAGAAGTTGTTGAGGGGAATCTCTGCTTTGAAGCTTAGGTGGTTTCATATCATCATATTTCATGTAGTTTTGCCCCAGAGATCTTTAATAATACATCATTTATTGTTAAAACATTAGTGTTCAAAATGTCATCTTTTTTCTTATCCTTTGCTATCTATCTCTTTTCATTTGTCCATTCTTTCATCTGATTTAATCCTCTGCTTGGGTTTCCATTTAGTTTTCTTTTTCTTTTTCCTCTTTCTTATCCTTTCAGTTTGATTCCTTTTCTTCATTGGAGTTTTTCCCTTCTGTAAGTTTTCCCTTTCTCTTCTAAGTTATCGAACTAATACATGCATAACCTAGAAAAAAATGCTTTGTATAGAGGAAGGAGTACTTCCTATTGTAAAGATATTTACTGGATCTTTGACTTTTGTCTTCCCTGCCACTGCACAGTTCATTCATTAATTCAACAAAATTTAACTGGGTGTTTTCATTTACCTTAAAGGCATTGTTCTAGTTGCTGCAGAAACAGAAGGAAAGCCTAGCCCTCAGGGAGCTTCCATTCAAGCGGAGAAAGGAAATAAAGGAGGAAAATGTAATATTTTAGATGGTGATGAATGCAATGGAGAAAAGTAGGACTGAATCAAGAGTATAGACAAGACTTGTAATTTTAAAGAGGGTGGCCAGGGGAGGTCTGAAAAGGTGATAGTGAAGCAAAGTCCAGTAGGAGATGAGGGAGCAAACCATGCACGTCCCCAGGAAAAGAGGACAGAGAACTCCTACAGGAAGACAGTTAAAGGCCCAGAAAGTCAATCCTCAAGCCATCACCCAGGGGCCTGGGGTTCAGAAGGCCTCTGCAGTCTAGTAACCTTTGGACAAATTTTATCTCATTTCACTATTTCAAAGGCTCATAGGGACTTCTTCAATCTTACCTCATCCCATCTTCTCTCCCCTTGTCTTATTTTATCTTATATTTGTGCCTTTGGAGGCTAATTTGTTTAGTTGTGTCTGTCCAGATATGGGAGGTTTTGCCAGCCAATCAGTGCCAGGCTGGCCTTTGGCCAAGTTCCTGGCAAATACCACTCTTACAGACCAGTGGCTTTGTGGCTTCTCCAGAGGTATTCTTCATCCAAGACTGAGCTTCCTTGAGGTCAAATGCTTGTTTCTTGTGTGATTTCTCACTGTAACAGTAACTTGTGTTCTTCTATCTCTAACTGGTACAATTTTACCAGGAACAATTTGCAATTGCAGCAGCTACTTTGGTGAACTTTTTACATAAACATGATTGTTCATTTGAAAGGTACCTTAGAACACAAAGGGAAGAAGTCCTCTGGAGGAGGTTTTTCATTCTACCTGATTAAGATGGGGAGATTTTATTTAATGCAAGAGACACTGTCTCGGGGCTGGGATTGTGGCTCAGTGGTAGAGCGCTTGACTCGCATGCGTGAGGCACTGGGTTCGATCCTCAGCACCACACAAAAATAAATAAAATAAAGATATTGTGTCTATCTACAACTGAAAAAATATTTAAAAAAAAAAAAAAGAAAGACACTGTCTCCTTCATTTCTGTATTTAGTAAGTGCCGGCTTTTAAATTGTTTTCCTGCATCTAAGCTTTCTGTTCTCTCCTTGCAAAGGAAATATCATTAGCCTTTTACAATATTTATATTTGTCTGAAGTCAGTTCCTTCTCCGTTTTTCTCTCTCTCTTTCTCTCTCTCTCTCTCTTTCTCTCTCTCTCTCTCTCTTCCTCTTGGAAAACTTTAAAAATTAATTGAGAAATAAAGTCATTCAGTCATTATGTGTTTACTCTAAATACATAACTAGAGTCAAAAATATCTAAAAGAAACTTTAACATACCTCTGTCACCATTGGATAGATCCTCCGAACAAAAACTAAATAAAGAAGCTATAGAAGTAAAAAATACAGTTGATAACTGAGACTTATCAGAAATGTAAGAATATTTCATTTATCAATGACTGAATACACTTTCTTCCTAGCAGCACAATTGATCCTTCTCTAATATACACCATGTTATATAAGCTATCATATATGTTGGCATACAATTGTAACATTACCTTAATATATTTTTAGCATCTGTGGGGTTATTTTTTTTTTAATTTTTTTTTTTTTTTTTTTTTAGTTGTAGATGGACACAATGTCTTTATTGCTTTGTACGTGGTGCTGAGGATCGAACCCAGGGCCTCACGCATGCAAGGCAAGCGCTCTACCGCTGAGCTACAATCCCAGCCCTTCTGTGGGGTTATTTTGATATCTCTCTTTCCATTGATATTAATTTTTGTGTTCTTGCTTTTTTCTTGATTAGACTTGTTTGACTTTTATCAAATTTTAGCTGTATTATTTCTTCTCTATTTCATATATTTCTGCTCCTGCTCTTATTTTTTTCTTCCTATTGCATAATTCGAAAATAATTTGTTTTTCTAGCTTCTTTCTGATACAAATACTTTAAGTTATAAATGTTCATCTGAGTACTGTTTTATCCCAGATATCTTGATATTTTAAGCTTTTATTATCACTTAGTTCAAAGCATTTTTTATTTACTTTTCCTGTGCTTTCTTCCTTGACCTCTGAGATATTTGAGTGTGCCATTTAATTTTGAAATAGTTGACATGTGGGGATGGGCTTCTACATATCTTGGGGTGATTGATTTCTAATGTAATAAATCATGCAGGAAACAGTCTGCATGATTTTGAATTTTAAAAAGTAGTGGAAATCCTTTTCATATTGATTGTATTGGTTACATAGATGTCAACACTGATCAGATTACATACTTCAAATATGTGCATTTTATTATACTTCAATTTTACCTCAACAAGGATATGGAAAAAAATATCTAAAATATCTTGGACATTTCTAAGAAAGAAGATTTCAAGTGTTCTCATTACAAAAAATAAGTATGTGAAGTAACCATACGTTAATTAGCCCTATTTAGCCATTCCATGATGCATACATATTTCAAAATAACATTTACGTGATACATGTATGCATTTTATATGTCAATGTAAATAAAGTCTTTAAAGTATGAAAGAAAAATAGTTACTAAACTGTTAGTGTTTCTTCTTGTGAATGATAAAAAGTATATTTACATATTAGCCTCTGTTACTATAGTTATGAGATAAGAAGAAATGGATTTAGTTAAAAGCCAGAATAAGAGCTTTTGGCATGATTCAGAATCTCTAAAATTTAGCCTACCCTATACAAAATAATGTAAACATACAATTTTGATTTCTATAAGACCAGAATTAAATGTCCCATGATTTAAATTCCTTACATTGGTTTCATGAGTTAAGTAAATCATTACTTCTTCCATACGTCCTTTAAATTAATGTCTGTATGTGTGTCAATCATGGATTGTAAAATCCTAACACAAAATGGAGTCACTCTGGCTCAGGCCTGCATGTATTTGCTAACCTGCTCTTTGTGCTTCTGTGATTAATGCTTTGCTATGCTTGCTTCTCACGGATGGGGGTACAAAACCACAGGCTGCCAGACCCCCTGGCTAGTTACCTAAAGTTCCAGGAACTGAAAGGGGACATAGGAGGCACTGTCACGGTTGAACTGTAAATAACTATAGGTTGAATACCTGCCAAATCATGTTTTTCTGAATCATGTACCTAGCCCACCCTGTAATAACCTCTGAAACCCTCACTTCTGGGTCACTCTCTGAAGGAAAGGAGAGCTGACCCCAATCGATTGGCCTGTGTGCCTATTTCCTCAATAAACTTTGCTGCTTTGCAGAGTTGTCTGGGCTGCACTTCTTGGGGAGAGGTGCGGGTTGGATGCAACAGGATGACATCATGAATATCTTTTCAAAGGGGTTTAATTCTATGAAATTCTTACAATTCTAAAAATCATAAAAAAATATGTTAGCACAAATTGTAATTTTCAGATCCTCAGAGTAGAGGAAGGAGATCAGGAGGAAGGAGGAGAGAAAGGCATGGAGAAGTACTGGGGAATGAAATCTACCAAATTATGCTACGTCCATGTCCATGTCCATGTCCGTGTCAATGTCCATGTATGAACATACCACAATGAATCCACTTATATATAATTATAATGCACTTATTGAAATAATAATAATAATAAAAGGGAGATCAGCAGAGTAGAGCAATGGATTAGGGGAAGAAGGAGGAGGGGAAAGGGGAATGAGAATGATCAAACTATGCTATGCGCATGTACAAATACGGCATAGTGAATCCCACTATTATATGTAATTATAATGCACCAATTAAAAAACAAAATAAACAAATACCTATGTGTTCCTAAATACATATATAAAAGGTATATTGCTAAACCCTTTATTACAAACCATTATGTGAATCCACAAAAGGAGGAAAATTAGAATTCAAGTCTTTTTGTTTAAAACATGACTAAATTATTTCATGCCCAGAATAAAAATTCCTTGTGTTCACACATAACTATTGGTGCTTTTTTGACATATGTTTGAATCACTTTTTAAATAATTCCTGACTTGAAAACAAGTTGATTCTACCTAATCATTGTTGTTTATTGCTATGTGTTTTTTACAATGTTGTTTGAAATATTTCTTATCTTCAGATGTTTGTAACTCACATCTTATTTTATTAATAATTATTCTTGATTTTGCTTATCCCAAATTCAAGTCTCACACACCACATTTTTTTAAAGAACCATCAAGATGTTTTGTATGAATAAACTATATTTTTGAGTTTCCTAAAATGGCCAATGGTTATCACAAAGATTTTCCCCTTTGACCCATAAAAGGAAAGATAATAGAAATGGTTTTGTCTAGAATTCTTCAAGTTTTAATTAAGTTAAAACTGAGAGCTCTTTTGTCTACCAAACTTATGAATTAAGAGAAATAAACTATCTAGTCTAATTCTAGCCAAGATGCAGCCTAGCTCTCCTGTTGTTTACAACAAAAATTTCAGAAAAATACTTTCAAAAACAACTACTAGAGAACTCCAAAAGTAGCAGGTCGATGTGAAAGAAAGTCAAAACTTAAAAAGCATCCAAAATGGAGGCAGCGTCAGGTGGTGGTGCACGCCTGTAATCCCAGAGGCTCCGGAGGCTGAGGCAGGAGGAGCATGAGTTAAAAGCCAGCATCAGCAAAAGCAAGGTGCTAAACAACTCAGCGAGACCCTGTCTCTAAATAAAATACAAAATAGGGCTGGGGATGTGGCTCAGTGGTCGGGTGCCCCTGAGTTCAATTCCCAGTACCAAAAAAAGAAAAAGAAAAAGAAAAAAGTAGAAAAAAATAGAGACCATGAGTTTCCTGGTCTTCCTCACCTTCCTTTTCCTCCTTTTCTTCCCCTTCTTCCTCCTCTGCTCTTCCTCATCCCCCTCTTTCACTTCTGCTTCTGCTTCCTCTTCCTTCTCCTCTTCCTTCTCCTTCTTCCTTTACTCCCTACTTTTGAGCATGTTATGGTTTAGATACGAAGTGTTCACCAAAAGCTCATGTGTGAAATGATGCAAGAAAGTTTAGAGGTAAAATGATTGGGGTATAAGAGCCTTAACCTAATCAGTATGTTAATCCACTGATATGGATTAACTGGGCAGTAACTGTAGGCTGATCAGGTGTGACTAGAAGAAATAGGTCACTGTGGCATGCCTTTGGAGTTTATATTTTGTCCCTGGTGAGCATATGATCTGACACAAGTCCACACATTAAGCTCTGTATGTTGGTGACACATGGGAGAAGTATAGCAAAAGCCTTGAGAACTGAACTGCCATATAAATCATCATCTAAATGCCAGACTAATCTCTGAGTAGCACATGCAAGGAGCAAATCCAAACAACATAATCAAGACTTTGAAAACTAAAGTCAGTTGAATAAAGTGGCACATACCTATAATCCCAGGAGGATCACAAGTTTGAGGCCAGCTACAGGAACTTAGCGAGACCCTGTCTCAAAATAAAAAACAATTTTAAAAAGGGTTGGGAATGTAGCTTAGTGGTAGAACACCCCTGGATTCAATCCTCAGACTGAAAAAAGAAAAAAAAAGAGTGGACCCTGAAGGTTAGAGAGTATGGAAGAATCCTTGGTTTTAAAGAAAAGAAAACTAAAGTCATTGGAATTACTGCCCACAGAAAATGACACAGAACTTTCAACCTAAACCTAATAGGGTTCGCTCCTGCTCAAACAGGAACAATCAACATTTAAATAGGACCCAGAATCTTACAACTTAGTATACAAAATGTCTAAGATACAATCTCAAATTACTGAACATATTTAGAATTAGAAAAAATGTTAGCAATTCTCAAAAGACAAAACAATCAATAGCTATCAACCCCAAGATGTAGACATTATCAGACAAATACTTGAAAGCAGTTATATCCATCCTTCAGAAAGTAAAAGCGAACATGGTTGAAATGAAAGGCAAAATAGAAGATCTCATCAAAGAGATATAAATTATAAAAAGAACCTAATGGAAATTTAAAACCAAGAAATACTGTAGCTGAAATAAGGCATTCACTTCATAGGTTCAAGAGCAGAATGGAAGTGGCTGAACAAAGAATCAGTAAACATGAATTTGGATCAATAGAAATTGTCAGTTTGAAGAACAGAGGAAAAAGATGATGGAAAAGTATTAGTACAACCACTAGGACCTTTGGAACAAAACCTAAAAGATTAAATTCATGTCAGTGAAACAGGACAGGAAAAAAATTGGTGCAGAATTGAAGAAATAAAGGCTTAAAACTGCCCAAATTTTGTGGAAGTTGTACATTTACAGATTCAAAAAGCTCAGAGAATCCCAAACAGAAAAAAAGCAAGAAAATCATACCCTAGCTATGTGGTAGTGGGGCAGGGGTGGAATTTCCTAATTATTTTTTTGTTCTTCTGGGTAATTCAGCATGACTGTGATGATAGGGGAATATATTTCATAGAATTCTGTAATTTTTTTTACTTTTATGCAAAAATTCTGCCATCTTTATTATCCAGGAAATATTAAGAGAATTAATGGAACCCAAAAATTCAATTTAGGAAAGTTTAGTTTTCAAAAAACCTTTAAGTTCTATGCCCTAAAGAAATGAGTAGTCAGGGGCTGGGATTGTGGCTCAGTGGTAAGAGTGCTTGCCTCGCATGCGTGTGGCACTGGGTTCGATCCTCGGCACCACATAAAAATAAATAAAATAAAGATAAAAAAATTAAAAAAAAAGAAAAGAAATGAGTAGTCAGCAAATTTCTTTCTGTGAAGAGCCAGATGGTAAATAATTTAGGCTTTGCTGGTCCTGTCTTAGAAATAGCTCCTTCAATGTCCTGCGTAGGAGGTATAGGGCTGGTATTCTCCCGGCACAGTAGGTAAAGTGAGCAAGACACTTCCATTCAGCTTTTGCTACAGTGCTCTGGTCCTTCACTATGCCTGTTCTGGGAGTACAGGGTCTCTGCATTAATTTCTCTACAGTAACTCTTTAGTCTCTTGCTTTCAGTGGGAGAAAAGATATTACAAGTTGTGAGGAGTAGAAGATTTAGGGGTTTGTTCTCATACTTTCAACCCACTTCATGCTTTCTCATTTTTAAATCTTTATTTGTTCTTTTTTACATACACAATGAAATATTATTCAGCCACTTCATGCTTTCAACCCCACCTTCTGAGATAGCTGCTACAACCAAACCCTGGACCTTTCGAGTTCTTTGTCTTTTTTCTCATACTTCATTCCATGGCATTTTGTCTTTTCATAAATTGGTAACCACTAGTCCATTGATTTTTCAGCTTCCAAATTTTTGTGGACAGTTTGTCATCTCCTTCTTTCTTCATCAGCTCCCCAATTTTGGATTGTGGGTCTATTCCTTTTAGGAAAAAAAAATTGTGTGTTGTTATAGTGGGGAAGGCTTAGAGGTAAATTAATGTTTTCAGTTTAACTGTTAAATTTTCTGAAAAATAGAAAGTCTTTTCAATATATAGTCTGAACTCTTTTTTCCACTCAAGAGTTTTCTCCTTTTATTCCTTGGATTATTACTTCTGTCCCCTATTTCCTACAATGAAAGTCTTTGATTCCTACATTGGATTTCTGCTCTTTGTTCTCTATGTTTATCATCTTCTCTTATAATATCCACATTTGATTTTTTGTTTTTACAGTCTGGAGGCAGTTCTCAAGTGTATCCTCACACATTAGGAATCTGAGTTTTTGCAACATCAATAGTGCTTCTTACACCATTTTTTTCATTGCAATATATTTTCTCAGCTAACACCCTTTTAGTTTCTACCTATATCACACCTGAGTTTCCAGTCTTTTCCAATCATCTAGATGTCACTTGTGACTGCCTGCTTTTACTTTATTGAAAACACTGCAAGCAGATGTCTTCAAACATGTGCTTCTGCTTTTTCTAGTAAGAGCATTTTCAGTGGCATGCCTTTCCAGGTCTTCAGGGATGACAGTTCTCTTTTCTTTATGATGTAGATTGTCAGAAGCCATATTGGCCTTCTTTCTTTTCCATCCTTGAATGGAAATCAGAGGGAGTAGTCCTCATTTCATATTCTGAACAAGAAACATTAAAACCCAAACAATAGGCAAAGTCAAAAACTGTGCAGAAGTATCAAGGCCAGAATTACTAAGAGGGAAATTCAAAGGGCTCACAAAAGAGGACCAGAGGGGGCTGGGGTTATGGCGCAGTGGTAGCATGCAGTGGTAGTGTGCTCACCTGGCATGCGTGAGGCACTAGGTTCGATCCTCAGCACCACATAAAAATAAAATAAAGATATTCTGTCCACCTACAACTAAAAAATAAATGTTTTTAAAAAATAATTATTTCTAAAAAAAAAAAAAAAAGAAGAAGAAGACCAGAGGCAGATATCACCTGTTTCCTTTGCTGGCATGGCAGAGAACAGGTAGATTCAGACATGGAACATTTGCATATTTCTTTTAAGGATTAGGATGTAAGAGTCTTCTGGGATCTGATGATTAGGAATTATGGAGCTGGAAAGATTCTTTAAGAAACAGAATTGTAGGACTGGGGCTGTGGCTCAGTGATAGAGCACTTGCCTCGCATGTGTGAGTCACTAGGTTCAATTCTCAGCACTACGTATAAATAAATAAAATAAAGGTCCATTGACAACTAAAAAATATTTTAAAAAAAGAAACAGAATTGTAATTTGTGCAAGAAGGGATTTAAGATTAGATGGCTGAATTTGCCATCCTAGTAGTGGTATTCTCTATTACTAAAATTGCTTTATGACTATGATAGGAGCATGTAAGGAGCATATGCCATAGACGTGCCTGAACATGCCGGGGACTCACTAAGTTGCTGGCTATAAGGAACAGCAGCCATTGGCATGCTAGTCATGCCTGCTTGCAATAGATAAGGGGCTGTAAGGGGCACTAGCCATAGGCATGCTTAGCAATGACTGGTTATAATTGACAGAGCACAGCTCTATGCACATGCACAAAGAATATGCCCAGTTGCAATTATATTATCTCGTTAGACATAACCAATGGACATTGACTTTCACTGGGTGTAACCAATCACCAGCTCACACCACCAATTTGGAACTGTATTTAAACTGCTTGTCCTGTTACATTGGGGGTTTTGCTCCAAGGACATCGGTGAGACTGGCCACCTTGCTGTTCATCCCTGGATTAACTTCACCATTCCCTGACATCCAGCCTTTGCCTGAAGAGAACCACCAGACAAAGACAATGTCTGCTCTTTGGCTAAGAGAAGTTGCACGGCACCAGAGGTATTTTGGGGCTCATGGTTGCCCTAGGATTGTGTGAATTACTTGTAGTGTTTAGTTGCCCTAGGATAGTGTGACTTACCTATAGTGTTTAATTAGTGTGCACTGAATGCTAGTTGGGGTGCTCTAGCACACACAACACTCTTTGCATTAATTGTTTATATTTGATGATTGGTGTGATTGAATATATGCTTGCAATTAAAGACAATCTGTCTCTGAGTAATTATTAATTGGGCTGCTCGCAACAGGGAGGTATAGCTAACCTTCACCTACATATCAAAGTATATCTCAGACAGCCTTGGAATCCAGGGAGAGACTTGCCACAGGGTTGGGACCACCAGAGAGCTCCCAACATGGCAATGCTTAGTGGAGCTGTGGGGACAAGGCTACCACCAAGACCCCATTTTTGTAAAGCCACCAGCATGCAATGCCAGCCTGGGAGAGCTGAAGGGACCCAACCTCAACCCATGAGAAGTGTTATGGGGACTGTCCCCTGTGAAGCCTTGGGGGCAGGCCATCAGCAGCTTTGTGGATTCAATCCCTGCTGCAGTGTGTCTGGATGACCAGGAGAGCAGGCAAGATTCTTCTTCAGGACTAAGATTTAATGTTGTTTGCCTTGAGTTTTGGACTCACTTGGGATCTACTATCCCTTTCTTCTTTCTCATTTCTCCCTTTTGGAATTAAAATGTCTATCCTATGCCTGTCCCATCAGGGTATTTTAGAAGTATATAACTTGTTTGATTTCACAGGTTCACAGATGGAGAGCAGTTAGCCTAAATCTCACCCCTATCTGCTTTAGATGAGAATGATAATGAGTTCATAATGAAACAGGTTAGAGACTTTTGAGGCTATTGAGATGGAGCAAATGCATTTTTCATGTGGGAAGGATGTGAATTTTGGGAGGCCAGGGGTGGAATGCCATGGTTTGAATGTGTTCTCACCAAATTCAGGTGTTTCCAGTGTGATAGTACTAAAAGGCAGGAACTTTAAGAGGTAATTAGGCCATAAGGGCTTGTCTCTCATGATTGAGATGAAGGCCTTCAAAAAAAAAGGCTTCATGAAATGTTCAACCCTTTTTTGCCCTCCTGCCTCCTGACATGTGAGGAGAGTGTTCCTCCCTTCCAGAGGATGCAAATTTGAGGCACCATCTTGGAAGCAGAGACCAGATCTGCTGGTGTCTTGATCCTGAACTTTTCAGCCTCCAGAGCTGTGAGAAAATAAATTACCCAGACTCAGTTATTTTGTTAAAGCAGTATAAAAGGACTAAGGCAATGACTTTGACAATATTCAAAAGCATTGGTCAGATATATTGTTAGAAGATCTTCAACTGAAATTTGTTGTTTTTCTCATGATTAGATTGGTGTTATGGGTTTAGGGGAGGAGATCACACAGATAAAGTGCCATCTTCATCACCCATTAACTTCATATTCATTTTAATGTGAACACACACTAGCACATTCTCTTTAACAGAACTTCCACCACTTTTCAACACATTGAAAACTGCCAAATAATGAATTTGTGAAAAAATAAAGAATAAGACTTTTTCTCAGATATGTCTGTTTAACTGAAGAAAATCCTGAGATTGCAAGATAGTCAACAAAAATTATTACTTTTTACAACCATTTACCTTTATGCACAAGGACTTTTACTGGTGCCATTCAAAAAAAAAGTCAAACAAGGGGACAGAAGATGGAAATTAAGATTTTTTCAGGATTTTTTTTAAAAATCTACCTTTCTTGAAATATATGTGGTAGAGTATAAACATTTTGACTTAACCTCCCACTAGCACTATATTATTACAAAATGAATATGAAATTACAAATAAGTGCTCCTTAGGAGAAAGTAGGGTACTCTAACAGTGTATAACACTAAGATGCAGACCAACCTTGGAGATAGGATTTTCAGAGAAAGTGCTCATTTACGCTGAGACTTAAAGAGTAAGTTAATGGGGAAAGAGCATTCTAGACTGAGGGAACAACCTGTATGAAGATATTGAAGTGAGAAACGGTTTGCACTATGAAGAACTAAAACAATCAGTACAGAGTGATGGAGACTAGCCCAATTCCGAAGTCAAATGGCCTGGCTTTGAATCTCAGCTCTATCCCTCACTTACTGTGTAACCTTGGAAATTTTCCAATAACTTCTCTGGACCTTGGTTTTCTCATGTACACCTACCTCATAGTATGGTTGTGAAGATAGTATTTATTCAATGAATACTCACTTTTTATTAGTATGACTAATGGGACAAGAATAATGGTGCTAGAAGTTGTTGGAAAGGCAGGCAGGGCCATGTTTCATGAAAGCTTTTGAAAATTTAAGATTCATTTGAAATGAAATGGGAAACTATTGAAGGATTTTAAACAGAGCTGTGATGCCATAAAAATGTTTTAAAACATTAATCGATCAACAAATTTTATGCTTCTGCTTTGTGGCAAAGCAAAACAAAAAGAACCACTATGAGCTAAATCTTTCCTATCAGACTAGGCTTCTTTTTATTCTCTCCTTTGCCCCTGGATCTTTTCATTTGTGATAGTTTCTTTTTTTTTTAATTAGTTTATTTAATTGCATTTCAAGTCATAGTACATATATAGAGCTCAGTTTTTCCATTTCTCTGGTTGCAAACCAGATAAAGTCACACCAATTGTGTCTTCATACATGCACCAAGGGTAGTGATGATGATCTCAATCAACCATCTTTACTATACCCATTCCTCTTTCCCGCCCCCCACCTCCCCCATGCCGCGTCCAGTGTTCCTCCATTTCTCTTATGTTTCCCATTCCCATTCCCCTTATTTATCAGCATCCACTAATCAGAAAGAACATTTGGCATTTGGTTTTTTGGGATTGGCTTACTTCACTTAGCATAATGCTTTCCAATTCCATCCATTTGCCTGCAAATGCCATAATTTTATTCTCTTTTATTGCTGAATAATATTCCATTCTGTATATGTACCACAGTTTCTTTATCCATTCATCTATTAAAGGACATCTGGGTTGCTTCCACAGTTTTGCAATTGTGAATTGTGCAATCCCACCAGCAATGTTTAAGTGTACCTTTTTCTCCACATCCTCACCAGCTCTTATTGTTGCTGGTATTTTGGATAGCTGCCATTCTGATTGGGGTGAGATGAAATCTGAGGGTAGTTTTGATTTGCATTTCTCTAATGGCTAGAGATGTTGAACATTTCTTCATATATATGTTTATTGATTGTATATCTTCTTCTGAGAGGTTTCTATTCAGCTCCTTAGCCCATTTATTGATTGGATTGTTTGTTTTTTTGGTCACCATTCTCCTTATCTAAATATTTCTGTTGCTTCCTCCCACCTCCACACTCCTATTCTCAACACCAAGTGTTTCTTTTCATTTCACCTTCTTCTATGAAGGGAATTTCACCTCTATCGTGTATTCCTTTTTTAGGTTGGGAATATATTGGTAGAAATAGCTATAGGGAAATGTGATTGAATTTTGAATATATGATTTGGGTTAGGATTCTGTGAAAAAAATCCATATCATCAAAATATTATCTCCATTTAAATTATTTGCTTATTGTCATGTCTCTACCACAGATACAAATCCCAAGTAGGTGGGATTCCTTTGTTTTCTTAACTGCTGTATCTCCAGCACTTACCACAGGGCCTATTATCCAATAAATATTTGTAGAAAGAATGAAGGAATGGGATCAGCAAACTAATGAGTGATATTTTTTCTATTGGTAATGGGATTCATGGAAGGATTTTGAAGAATCTGAAGCAATCAGATTCACATGTTGTCCAATATCTTCAAAGTGTCATGGTCATGATAAGGAGCAGTCTGTAATATCCTTGGCCCCAAATAACAGCTATTAAATTAGGTCTCAACTACATGTACTGTAGAATCTTTACTACAAACATTCAAATCTGTAAACAACCTCTTGAGAAAAGCTGAGGAAGTATCACAAGCCTAAGCCTGTATTCCACTCCCTCTCCCTGCTCACTTGTTATACTCTCTGTCTCCCTAACCCTGGGATCCATTTGGTCAGCTGAACTAGTTAGCAATTGTAACCCTTTCAGAGAATTTCAGCTGCAATCTGGATATCCAGCCCTCTCTGCTTTACAAATTTCTTACTCCTACATTTCTACTGCTATCATAATAAAGAATACTATTTTAGTACTTCTCTTTTGTAAGTAAAATTAGCATTTCCATGTAAAATGAAGAAGAAAAATTGCTGGTCATCTCCCTAAAATGTGTGAGGCTTAGCCAAGCCTGAAGTTTAAGTCCTCAGTGTCTGGAAAGAACCATTTGTTTGTGCAGTTTTGGGTTGTTTTTGTTGTTGTTGTTATTTTTGTTTTTTTGCTTTTAGCTCTAGCACCATTTTTGAGGTCTCTTCATGTTGGGAGATGGCCTGGGGAACTCCTCCTTTGCTAAAACTTGAGATCTGACATAGCATTTGACAGTTGTCTCGTGAAATGATTTACCATCTCCTGTTCCTTACTTACCCTTGTAAGATTTCCTACAGAAGGGCAAGGTGCATAGGCCTCCTCACTAAAGGGGGAGAATCCTACAGCAATCTTGTGGACCTATTGTCCAACAAAGAGAACTGAGGGCTTCATGGTTCATGTGCACTTCCAGAGCAGAATCAAAGGAAGTGTCAGAAAAGGGGCTAGAAGGAAGCAGAAGGCCCCAAATGTAGCTTCACAAAGATCAGGAACATTGACTCCTGCTATATGAAGATTTCTAGTAATTGTATGACAGCTACTCTTATTTTGTGGAAACTTGTCATCAGGGAATTGACATTTTAAGCAGGACCAAAAACTTAAAGTTTTCAGAGTCAGGGACATAGAGAAGAACTCGTCTAGAAGACTTGTTTGACATCTTTATCAAGTATATAAATTTAATGCTAACCTTAAAAACCTAAAATGGTTCATAAACTTGCTTCAGTGTCTGAAGGTGAGAACCAACTTAGGAAACTACATCATAATTGTAGACAAATCTAAGCAAGAACCCAGCCTGGGAAGACAGTGGTGGAAGCCGGAACAGATAGCAAGAGATCAAAAGCTCAGCCTGTAGAACTCAAAACTAACTTGGTTAAAGCTTCTTTGAAGAGACTCTGGCTTTCATCTCAAATCATAAACCAATATATTAAAGGAAAGGAAATGTAAATCTTATGTTGTAGGATTTGGGTAGCTACTTCCCTAGAACTAGCCTGAAGGCAAGAATACAACAGTGAGAATCTAGTGCTTCTCTCTACATCTAGAATCTTCTCTCTGATCTTTAGTCACCTGGCATGTCCCACACATTTAATCCACCCTCAATCTACTCATATTTGCTCATATTACTCATATTACTCAGTCTACAGAGTTAATTTTTCTAGCATGGTGAATATCACCCAAACCCACTTTATCTAATTCCTTCAAAGCACACCCTGGGCTTAAAGGGAGTTTAGAGTCCCTTTATTTGATATTTTCTTCCATTGCTACCATCCCTCTGGGCTGTCTGCAACCCCAAGCCATGCTCATATATCAGGAAATGGGCCCACTTTTCCTATGCCAAAGCAGCAAGAACTCTAGGGATCTTGTAATGAAAATGATTTACCTTCTCCTTTTCCTTATTTACCCTTATAGGCTTTCCTACAGAAGGCTCAAACATGCAAAATAGGTTAGACTTTGATCTCTTCCAGCTCTGAGTTTCTACAGGGGGCAAATGGGCAGACTCTCATTAGCTGTATTTCTCAAGAATCCTTACTATACAGGATGCCAAGGAAAGGGGTGTCATAATTACCTTTTAGTTAATTTTATCCACAATCTCAATAGCCTAAACTAATCACTGCTTAATTTCACTAGACTAGATGCCTGGCACAAAACAGATGCTCAGTTAAATGTGTGCTGAATAAGCTTTGTAAAAACAAACAAAAAGTAATATATTAATAATGAAATTTTGGATAATTTTTCTATTTTTACAAATTTCAGGATAGCAAATGTATTAGTCAGCTTTCTGTTACTATAAGAAGCACCTGAGATAATAAACTTATAAAGAGAAAAGATTTCTTTTGGTTCATGGTTTCAGAAGTTTCAGTTGATAATCATTTGGCCCTGTTACTCTGAGGCCTGTGGCAAGAGTGTGGCAGAGGAAAACCACTCACCTCATCACCAGGAAACAAAAGAGAAAAAAGAGTTGTCCCAGGTCCCACAATTCCCTTTGAGGGCACACCTGCAATGATCTAAAGACCTCTCTCCATGTCCCATCTCATGAAGTTTCCACTACCTCCCAATGGCACAAAGGTTGGGATGAAGCTTTTTGACACATGGACCTCTGGGGAACATTATAAACCCAAATAGCATTAGGTATTATTAGTTGTATAATAATAAATAAAATAATATTTCCTTCAAATATTTTATGATTAATAAGAACATTTTAAATAAAATATTTAAGAATATATTTAAATAATACATATAAAATGAAAATAGTTTATAAATATATACTTGCCTATTACTATAAAAAACACATTTTTATATAAAATTTCAGAAAAAAATTTCTCCACATATTTTTTAAATATACCCAATCACAGCTTCTCTTCTCTCTACTCTAGCCTAACGTCCTCTAGAATATAAATTCCCTTCACCAAGATAACATGAGCTCCCACCTCTACCCCACAATATAAGCTTCATAAAAATTCCTTTTTAGTTTATCACTGTATCCTAACTGCAAGAACAATGTTTGATAAATGCTAGTCACCCAATAAATATTGCTGAATAAATGAATAAAAACCCACATAAATATTTGTCCTAAGTAGAGAACATTAAGTTAAGTGAAGGCAATGACAATAAGGATATTCCACTGATTTTCTTATGGCACTTTGCAATGGCTAATATTTATTAAGTCAATATGCTTATCTCTTTGATAAACACATGACATGTAAAAATTTTTATGATACATGCCATATTATTAATTTTATTTCTAAAAAGTCTAGAGGAAACTGAGGAATACTAAACTTCACAAAGGTTAGTATTGTTATTAGGCACCTATGTGGAACATCTTGTTTAATATAGCAAAGCCTGAATCATCTTCATGAGTTATTCTTCATTGTAAAAGTAAAGAGTGAGACAATGTTCAAATTCCCATTATTTGGATTCTCAAAGCACACAGTGAGTAAAAAGACTGCAATGAGGATTTTGCTTTCTCAATTCTAATATATGGCCACAGCAGCTCAGATTCTTCCCAGAAGATGAATACAAACATATGTAGTAATGTTGCCAATGTCACAAGGCTGTGGGTGGGGGGAGTTAATAAGTGATTACAAGATTCTTTGTAAATACAGAGTGCCATAGAAATGCAAAACATCTACAATAACAGTAATTAATTCTAATCACTACCTCTATTCTCTGTGTGCAGCTGTCTCTCAAAATTCACTTTGGTAGTTTAATCTCCCCATATCAATAAAGCCACCTCCTTCTTTCTCAGATCTTACCAAGAAATTGTCCTTATCTCTCACCCCCCAGAAATATCCCCCTCCCCACATACCCCCTTCTCTTACTCCCAGGTGGTCAGATAAGGCTAAATATTGACATTAGTAGGGGGGAAAAAAGAGGTCTGTCTGAGCCTTTCAAATCCCTGACTTTCAAACAAAATTAGCCATAAAGACCTTGAAAAACATACAGACCTTTCAAAATACAACTCCCCACCCTCCTCTACACAGGAAAAGAAATTTACTTCCTTGAAGATCTAGTAATGTTCAGGTAATACTATAGTTTAGATCTGAAATGTCCTTGTAAGGCCCAGGTGTTGAAGGCTTAATCCCCAACCTGTGGTGCAATCAGGAGGTAGTGGAACCTTTAGGAGGTGGAGCCTAGTGGAATGAAGTTAGGTCACTGGGAGAGTGCCCACGAAGGCAATATTGATTCTCAGCTCCTTCCTTTTTCTCTCTTTTCATCCTAACTGCCATGAGGTAAACAGGCCTCCTGTCATGAGGCACTATGCCACCACAGGCCCAAAGCAAACAGGCCCAAGTGACCATGGAATGAAACCTCTGAAACCATGAGCCAAAGTAAAACTTTCCTCTTTTAAAGTTAATTCTCTCAGGTATTTTGTCACAGTGATGGGAAGCTGACTGATACAGATAACTAGGGTGAAATACCAGGTTGACAAATGATAGTTTATTTAGCAATGTAAGGTACATAATAAGCCCTGAATAAATGTAGTCATCATAACAATGATCAATTCAACATTCATTTAGGTCCTGTCTGCAGCTTCTTGAATAGTTGTAACAGGAACTATATGGCCCACAAAACCAAAAATATATATTCTCTGGTCTTATAGAAGTAGTTTATCAACTCCTGGTAGAAATGAATATAGACAGAGAAAAGGTCTGATCCCTGAGTCAACATTCAGAGATAAGAAATATAAGAAGGAGCAGTTCATGATACAGACAGAAAACTAGGAGAATGTTGTGTTTCCAAACCTAGTAAAGATCATTTTTTATGTAAGAGATAGTGATCAATAACATTAATGTTGTCTAGAGGACACGTAAATTGTGCATTGAGAATAGATTGCTGGGTTTCATGACCTGAAGATCTTCACAAGAGCTAGCATAGACAAGAGTTTTGCTATAAAGGAGAACAGAGAAAAAAGTCAAAAATAGAAAAGGGTCATAGAATAAATGAAGTGTATTTGTTTCATGTTGTGTTTTTTAAGATGGTATTTCACAGTATTTTTGTGTGCTGATGAAAGTATGGATATGATCCAGTATATATAGGAATAATGATGAAGATAAAGATGGATGAGGACAAAGAAGAGAGGTTAAATTATGATGCACATGTGATACTGTGAAAGCTGCAGCCCTGCAGCCCTACTGGCAAGGGATATAGTTTCAGCAGTGAGGTGAAGCAATCCAATTTCATGTCAAACATCTAGGATAAACAAGGGTCCTCAAAAAGAGAAATGGAAAACAGAACAATTAAGGCAGAAATAGTGCCAAATCAGTGGCTCAGCATTGGTCTATTGTTGACAGGTTGAAGAATGGGTTGTTATAACATCCCTGCTGTGTGCTATCCTTCATGATGGAAGCAAACCATGGGAAGTATGGCCTCATGGCACTTGCAGTGCTGTATTCAGAAACAGTAGTAGCCAGTATTCCAGGAGCTTGTGTCATGATTCCCACACTGGAGCTTGATAAAAGCTCAATATTGCATCTTTTCTTATCATTGACATTTCCAAAACACGGGGTCCTCCAAATCCTATTAACAGGCCTCTTGCAGCCTGAATCAAATGCAGAGCCCTTTTCTTTTCCAAATCCCACTCAAAGCTGGCAACCTTTCATGTCATCTAGTATATGGATCAGGGCAATGTTCCTATATGTAGAATATGTTGCTTTCAGATCCCAAAGATGTCTATTGGCACTTTGCTTCCATCATTATGGATAGGGAATATAATACACATAATTTTATTTTCTTTATTTTTTATTTTTCTTTCTTTTTCCTTTTTCTTTTTCTTTTTTTTCACTTTGGAGAGTTATCCCAATATACTTCTAACCATTTAACCCCTAAAAAATTCATTGAAGTGACAGGCTCCTGAATCTTTGTAGGGTAATCTCCTACCCTCTAGAGCACATCAGCATGCCATCAATGAAATGGGTCAGTATGAGATTCTGTAGGATGCTCAGGTAGTCCAAATCTCATCAAATTATATTATTAGAAAGCAAGAAAGTTAACATAGCCCTCAGGGCAAATTGCAAATGAATATTGTTGTCTATCCCACATGAATACAGGCCATTTCTGATCCTCTTTCCTGGTTGGAATTGAAAGGAATGCTTACTAGCCACAGTCCATATACCTGAATGTAGAGAGCATGGGCTGTAAGTGGACTATTGGCATCACAGCCAGCAGGGGGATAGGTCCAGCATTTGGAACTCCTGAGGCACCCCCACAGGCATAGACTGCCTGATGCAGGTGAACTTGCCCCTCAGCTCAGCAAAAGATCCCACACAGTACCAGAGATGAGCTGACGTGCTGTAGCCGAACAGCCCCTCAGAGATGGGTGTGACCTGCCAATCAACCTGCTGACTGCAAGACATCATGAAGCAAGACTATACCCTTGAAACTTTATCCCAGCCTTTGATGTACCCCCTTAAATAAACCATGGGAGCCTTCTCTTGTTGTCTAGCTCCAACTCCCATGTGGACTGGACCTATCAGGGGCTCCAACTTTTGAAACTATCTTTCTGACTTTGTCTTTTGTTCGTTACTAATTATTTTAGACTTTAATTTCTCAGGTGGCTTACATCTTCCTCAGCAGGAAGAAGAACCCCTCAAGGAGACGCTGGCCATCTCCCCTTACCTGAAGATTTATCAGTCTTCTCTGGAAGTTAGGCCATTTTTGGCCCAGTAGCTACAACTGAGGCTATTCCTTGTTTAAGCCTACAGTAGTCTTCATTTATTCTCCAGGATCTATCCAAGGCTGGGATGTTGCTTCTGATTAAATCTCTTTAGTGGAAAAGGACAGAAGGTAATGGAACAGTTTCAAATATTTCTACTTGGGCTTCCTCACTTATCCTCACTCTTTCTTTTACTCCACAGGCTAAGAACCCTGTGTCCCAGTTATTCTAACATCTAAGTATATCAGGGTAAATAAAAAGCTGGGTATGGTGTCACACAACTGTAATCCCAGCAGCTTGGGAAGCCAAGACAGGAGGAATGCAAGTCCAAAACCAGCAATTTAGCAAGGCCCTAAGCAACTTGGCAAGACCCTATTTCAAAATAAAAAATAAGCCGGGCGCGGTGGCTCACGCTTGT
>CM053399.1:150457062-150601442 GCA_028644305.1 Xerus rutilus
AAAAAAATAAAAAAATAAAAAAGGGATCTGGGGATGTTGCTCAGTGGTTAGGTGCCCCTGAGTTCAATCCCTAGCACCAAAATAAATAAATACTACTGGCAAATTAAAAATAAATAAATAAAAGAACAGAGGGTGAAAACCACAAACCCAGTGGGCCCACTCTGAGCCAGGACTTGGTCCCCATAAGTCTCCATTCTATTAGATCAGATGTCAGTATCAACTCAGACTATGTGCCCAATAGTTTTCAAAATATCTAGGTGTTACCCCTTCCCCAGAGAATAGCCACTCAAACAAATGGCCTTCCGGGTAAGAACTGGGGAATCATTACAGTATATATTTGCCATCATGTCACAACATTTTTCTTCTAGAAACATCATGCTCTATTACATCTTCACAGCTCCCTGAAGGCTGAGCCCCTCAGCTGTCCTCAGACCTTGAGAGTCATTATAGTTATTGTGGCCTCTTACACTGAAGATCATCATTGTCATGGATATTAATGATCACAGCTCTGTGACTCTCCTACTATCAGCCTGAACTACAGAGGAGAGCCACCACTGTGATGCCAGTGCCCTTCTCACCAGTGTTTTCCCAATACTCTGGGTAAATGGTGTATCTTCTGGGCTCTCCGGTGGAACATAATGAACTGGTATGCTTTGGGGCCTCACATAATATTAGCCATTCCTGTTTGCCCAATTTCCTCAGCCTCTTCATTATCTCTGTCTGCCAGGATAGCTCTATTACTTCTACTTCACTTAACATTGGCCATCACTTTCCTCAAGCCTATAAGAACTATTCTACCCTCTATAGTTCTTTCCAGGGTATTAAATCCTATGTCCCCCCAAATTTTCTATAAGTCAATAAGTTCTTGTTTATCCTGAAAATACAGTCCCAGGTATACCACCTTGCTTCTTGTGCTGGCTAATTATTTTAGTTCCTAAAGTATATGACATCTTTTCTCTCTTACCATGTCCAATACTTCCCATCTCAGGTTGGTCTAGCAGCCAGAAGAGCAGGTAGGACTCCTGAGGGAGCCACCTGCTGCCTTATGGAAGAAGGAACTCAGCAACATCTATCAAAACACAAGTTCTAGCTCTTATAGGAGAAGAGCAGCCTACTTCTTCAAATTCTTAGGATTCAAGGGTCTTCAGAGCCAACATCGCCAGAAGCATTCATTCAGATGTCTCTATGCCATATATCAGGGTCCAAGGTTTTTCTAAGCAGGATTCTGACTTCAGTGTAACAGACAGGTCTTGACTGATTATTTAAGTTCTGAAGTTCTACCATTCTAACCATCAGATCATCTTTTTGCTGCTCATCTGGGTCTTTTCTTTACTGAAATATATAAAGGCTCTCAGACTTTAACTGTTTATTAATTGCCTGCTGGTTCTCATTATCCCCCTGCAGAGCATCAATTCAGTTTAGCTATCCAACTCTGCTGTCTTTGTATGCATCCCCCCCACACACACATATCTCCCAAATGACTGAACCCACTGCACCAGCATGAACTTCCAGAACCCATCATACCAGCATGGGCAATCTTTTCAACAATGAAGTTTTCCCTGAACGTCTCCAATGAAATCTTTAGCAACTGCACCACCACTGTGCACCTGGGATTCTACATGCTCCATATACCACCCAAGAGGGAGTAATCTTTGCCCAGTAGGCACCAGAACCTATTCTTAACACCTGGTTTTTTTGAACCATGTAGACCCCGTAAGAAGTAGATGTCAAGATAAAATTAGATGCACAAGAGATTTGTGATAGAAGCAGAATGAATTCCTATGAGGAAAAATGGGAAGGGACTCAGAGAACTCTGGGAGAATTATCAGGATATGATGTAGTTCTGATCCCTTTGTAGGAGAGAGGGAAAGAAGGAAGGTTGGTTAGGAAGACTCTTGGATTATATGCAATTCTAAGAAAATTTCAGTAAGGCCATGGTTAGTCCTCAAGTCAAAGTAATTGTCAAAGGAATTCTACATCTTACAAGAATAGACCTGCCCTAGTGTCCCTGCTGCAATCACTCCTGGCTGAAAATGGTTCATGGGAAGTGTGATCTTAGTGCAAACGCACTGGATTCAGAGTGCAGAAGCTAGAGTTGCCAATCAATCACATTCCACAGTAGGAAATATATGAGATGTTCATTTTCGTAGCCACAACAACAAATTGCAAGATTTATCTTGAGGATTAAATAAAACAATATACATAAAATATTTAACTATATATAGCACAAACAAATATTTAACACATATATTTTGTTAGTTGTTAGAATTATTATTGTGGTAGGTGGTTCCTGGCCTGCCTCACTGAAAAGATATTATCTCATTGTCCCACCATTTAGAAGCTACCTCCTTAAAAATCTTGATACTCTTATGGTCAAATCCAATACAAAAAGATTTCTTCCATACTTCACTGAGAATCTCTACTCCTGACCTAGAAGATAGGTCTTTTTCAAAGTGACTGACACTATTCTTCTAGTAAGACTCCAAACCCACTTTCCATATTCATCCAAAGATGTGAATTCTCTATTTTATAGGCTTATAGAAACCATTTTAGATCAATCTAATAAAAGTTAAAATATTATATACCAAAAATTATACTTCTATGTGGGCCATTCTTTGACAATATGTGAAAGTACCTTTAAAAGTATATAAAAACTGGGCTGGGATTATAGCTCAGCGGTAGAGCGCTTGCCTCACATGCATGAGGCCCTGAGTTCGATCCTCAGCATCACATACAAAGCAATAAAAAATAAAGGCATTGTGTCCATCTACAACTAAAAAAAAATATTTTAAAAAAAAGTATATAAAAACTAAGGACTTGGGGTATAGCTCAGGGGAAGCGCATGCCCTGGGTTCAATCCCCAGCACTGCCAAAAAAAGGTACATAACACATAAATGTTGACATTGTCACTTTTATGATAATGGTGATGAAGTTAGTAGTTTAAGAAGTTGCATTTAGCTTCAGAATTCATGGGGATTGGTCTCACAGAGATAAGGCAGGGAGGTCAATTTGAAATTTACTAACACAAGCAGGTGTGAGGTCATGAAGATTTGGACTAGGGTAATAGCATTTGTCATGGAAAGGAAGAAGATGAGAAACATTCAGAAGAAAAAGTCATCAGAAATTAGTAATTGATTTGCTATAGTGTATAAGAGAGAGAATTAAAACAAAAAGAAATCAGTAACTCCTAGGTCCTAAGACCTGTATAGTCAAGAGTACAGAGAAGAAAGGTATTATTTTGTTGTTTGTTTTAATCTACCTATCAATTGTTTTCCCCTGCTCTTCTATGAACAGCAACCCTCTCCTCTAGAGAATTTCCCTCACTCCACTCCATGTGGTTCTCATGGGGCTGCCAATTATAGCAGCCACTTCCTGGCTATAGTGTAGGTATGAGACTGAGGCCTAACCAATTATAAAGCTGCATCCTTCTGGCCCCAATTGCTGTCTCAGTAAATGAGCACATGACCCAAGTCATTCCACTCAGCCACCTCTCCTTAGATTTTACCTGAAATACAGGAGAGGGATATTTTCTCTTTCCTCTGACACTGCTGAACTGGGGTAACATAATCCTGAAACTGTCCCTGTGTTCCCACCAACCATGTTCCCACCATCATCTTCTTGTATGCAAGAAGCCAAACTGCAGTAAGAATGAAATGGGGCACAGAAAAAGTAAAATCAGAAGACCTAAGGGATGATGTTTTTTTTGAGAATCTAAACTCAACTCCACCTTTGCCATTCCAATTCCATAAACTTTTGCTTTAATTTGTTTTCCTTTGCTCGGATTTGTTTGAATTAGAATTGAATTCTGTCATGCGTAAGTGAAAGAGTGCTCAGATGTGTGAGTGAATTGATGTGATAAATTTTAGGTAATGGGGAAAATATTAAAAAGAAGCCAATGGTGGAATAAGAAAGCCTATATTTTCAAATTAACAAATAAACATAAACAGTACAGAAAACTCTGTATTATCTCCATGATTCCATGTGGCTACAGGCTTAAAGAGAGTGTTATATAAAGGACATAGTAATATTTGTGAAATTTGGATTACAGCAAGGATTAATTTTGTAGTCTTGGACAATATAATAGCAGACATTTACTAGCAGACACTTTATGTCAAGCATTGTGCTAAGAGCTTTATATGAATTATTGTGTTTAATCACCATTTCACAATTGAGGAGAACACCAAGACTCAGAAATATTAAGAAATCATCCCCAATGACACATATCTACTAAATGTAGTTTTATAATCTAAGTACAGAACTCTCCCTCTAGAACCCATGCTCTTTACCACAATATTATACAGCCTCCCTTGTGGCCAATTTGTGTCTATTATGTGAGGCTAAAATGCTTTCAAAATCTGCACATGTCATCTTACTAACATTTATAATTCCTCTACTCCCTGTAGTTCTTGAAAACTATTGAATTAATATGAATATCTGTTTTTCACATAATAAAAATTCTGGTTAAATTCTATACCTTTGAGATCTAGAATATGGAACTTTAACTCCCTTTAAGTCAAATGTTGACTATTTTACACAGGCAGTGCAAACTGATAAGATATTAAATGGTAAATCTTGTGTAAAGGCACAAGGAACACAAAAGTCTGTAGTTTTATAGTTATCTTCTAGGGGATTTTTTCTTATTTTTTTCATTATAATCCCTACTCAGAAGACTGAAAAATAGAAAGTTCACCTTTTCCTGCCTGTTGTAATCTTTTTGTCTGTGATATCTGACTTATATGAAATAAAAGAAAACAACAAACACAACAACAAGGTCCTCAATAAGCAGATTATGATAAAGAAAACTCATCATTTTCCTTCCTCTCTCTAACATACTTAGTATAAGTCTTCGTTGTCATTTATAATCTCAGTGAGAGACATTTTCCATACAAGAACCCATTAGGCATGTGGAAACCCTTGGCTGAGTGTGATGTACCCACCTGTTCCCTCTGATGTGGATATTTGTCATTTATCATGCTGCTAGATGCTGGCAGGATTCATCTTAGAATTCCATAATTAGCTCCCAGAGCCAATGCAGACTGGTTTCTGCCATAAACTGCTCCACTGAAATTGCTTTTGCCAAGTTGTCAGCAGCATCCATATTGCCTCATCCAATGAACATTTTTTAAGACTTGTCATTCTGGAATTCAGCAGCAGTTCCTGACTTGGTCATCTCTTGCTCTGGTCTCCTGCCTTCCTCTAGCTCTTTGTTCTATTACCCTTCTGGTTTTGTGCTCTTCTGATTATTTCTTTCCAGTCACAGGAAAATAAAGGAAAAACAAGAGATATAAGATCCTCATTGAGAATGATAACTATCATATTTCAGTGGAAAAGTTATCTTTCTCAGACTTTTCTTCTTTTCTTGCCTCTTAAAAGAATTTGTCCCTGGTTTCCTTCCACATTCTTTCTATCTATTCCCCCTGAATGATATCAACTATATCCATGGCCTCAAAAACTACACTGATGCTCCCAAATCTATATCACCAGGCCTGGATCTCTCTTACGAACTCCCTGTCCATATATCTATCCTTCGTCTCCATCTGGATGTTTCATAGGCCTCTCAAACCTAACATCATCTTCTCATCAGTTCATAGAATTTCTCAGTCCATATCTCCATTATGGATCCATGGTCCATAGTCATCTCATCCTGGCCCTGACGAACCATTTCAGAGTCTTTTCTTTCCCTCCCCCATATCATCTGCTTCAGCTTTTTGCCAACTTCACAAGTCTGTGTTAGGTACCTCTCCTATGTGTTTAATTATCCCTCTTATAGCACTTATCACAGTATAACATTGTAATTGCCAGGTTACTCATCTGTATCTTTCACAAACTTTAAACAGGGTCCTTATTTAAATTGTTCAATGTTATATTCTTTTTTTTGTACTGGGGATTGAACTCAGGGGCACTCAAACACTGAGCCACATCCCCAGACCTATTTTGTGATTTATGTAGAGACAGGATCTCACTGAGGTGCTTAGCGCCTCGCCGTTGCTGAGGCTGGCTTTGAACTCGTGATTCTCCTGTCTCAGCCTAAGTGCTGGGATTACAGGCTTGAGCCACCGCGCCTGGCTTCAATGTTATATTCTTAATGTCTACCTCAAACCCTGGAACACAGAAGTATTCAATATATATTTGTCAAGGAGTGAAAAAAGAAGCCCTAAGTCTTCAATTGGATTCAACATTCAGGAACATTCACAGTTCAATAAATGCTATATCTGTTGTATGCCATGTTATTTCCTAAATTGTTTATTGAATATGTTCCCTTATCTTTATCTATAATGTCATTGTCTTAGTTCAGATTCTAAATAATTGCTTGACTTGCTATTGCATTCATTTCCTAACTCAAATCTCAATCCTCTGTGCTCTATTCCCCATACAGGTTGCAGAATGATCTTTCTAAAATCAAATTAGATTATATAACTCTCAAGCTTAAAGACTTTTGTGGTTAACTAGAACCTACAGGTTAGTCGAAAACCTAGGCATGGTATAACAGAAACTCCATGCTTTGGCTTTTGCCTACCCCTTCTCCAGCCACACCACCCACCATTCCCCACAGATACCCACCTCATCATGCTGCTGGCCCTTTGCAATACACTCTCCCTTAATCACTCTTATCCATTCAACAAAATGTTTATTGACCACTTTGTATGTGCCAGGCAATGTTCTGGGAATAGGAAATACATGATGAGCAAAAAGACAAAAATGCCTGCACTGCTGAAGTATTCTTGCCTCAAATGCCACTCTGAGCTGGAGGCTGTTCTTTGTGGTTGTTTTTTTTAACTAGGTGTTCAACAATTTAATTCAGTTTTTGACATTAACTACCTGGAGTTTGTTCAGATCCCACCGGTTTAGGGTTCAGTCCAGAAGACTTCCCTCCATTTCAGATGTCAATCAGAAGTCCCAGATTGCTATCTATGCTTCAAACCAACTGGGTATCTGGAGGCTGTTCTTTAGTGCTTCTACAGAGCTGTAAGAATATCTTTATTATACTTCATGATGGTATGCTGTAATTGTTGATTATACTTGAATGTAGAGTTAAATATAGATTTTACAAACACTGAAGCTTATGAAATTTGACTGTGTGTGTTAGGGAGAGGGCTTCTTTAAGGGAAAATATAATATTGCTAAGCCCTTCCCAGGATTTTGGAAGGGCCTATACAAGTCACTTCATGGTAAACGCACTCCTATTAAAATGTGTCTCCCACTAAACTGTGAACTTTTCATTTCTATGCCACCACTCTAAACAGACTTAAATGTAGCTTAGCTCGGACAGTCCTCCCTCCCAGGCCTATTATCTTTGTTTACTATTTGCCCACAAACTCACTATAGAACAAGAATCTTGCCCAGAAGCTGATCTACTTGTACTCTCCTGAAGGCAACAATTTCTTGCAGCTTGTTCTTGAGCTAGTGGACCATTAATTCTAACATTTAGCTTTTATTATAAGTAGTTTTTATTTTAAGTTCTCCTCTCAGAGAACTACTCCCTGACTCTCCAGGACCTTCCAGAACATTTTAATTCGTTCCCAGTTTATTCCCGTAAGGCACAGGACCCCTTAAATCAGATTAAGAACAAGTACAAGAGTATTGCCACTCACCAAAGGATACAAAGCTGCTTATGTTTTGGGTTGTCACGTGTGCAAAGAGCAGACACAGAGTTCAGGCTTAGAAAAATTCTTTCTGGCTCCCTCAGTCTACATAAGCCTTTCAGGCTACCTAAATCTGTAGTCTTCCAAAATCACTTTGTCAGATTCTTCTAGAAGTATGTATTCTATTGGTCCAAATATTTCCTAAGCTGCCCCAAATTGTAGGATCAAAAAATTTTAGGGTAAAAAAGGATTTTTATTCCCTTGACATTTCCATTATGTGTGAGCTATTGTGAGGACTACAAAAAAGAGTAATACATAATCCTAGTTCTCAAAGAGAATATTAAAAAGTCTTTCTATAGACAAATTTTTTCTCATCTATACCATGATTTTTCCTTCCTTTCTCCAACTATGAACATCTGATTTTTCTTGGGTTTTACTGGAACTTCAAGTCAATCTCATTAATAAGTCACATGCTTCTGGCACAAAAATAACTGCAGACAAAATAGCTCCCTTATAAACATCTCTCTAAACATGGTAGACATACTCAGAGAAATTTGCTTTTTTAATATCTTAAAACTAGGCAACATATTCTAGAAATTAGCCAAATTTCATTAGCTATAAGCTAAACAAATAATCTCTAAGGAATAACCAAGGATTCCCATGGCCTGGCACAGCTATATAACTGTTGAGTCCTATGCTGAAAAAATTAGTTTTGAGAAAAATAATGAATTTAAGGACACTAAAAAGCAACATCCACCAAATATTTATGCTTTTGCCTTTGAGCACCCACTAAATCTCACACTTTGGACATAAAACATGGCCCCTGCCCTTAAGAAACTATGGTCTAGTGAAAGAGACAGAAGTATAATAGCTTATGATACAACAAACTAGTAGAAATGATAATGGGGATAAGCACAGAACAGTGTGTAAATCCAAAGGAAGGGTACTAACCTAACTGGTGTGGAATAAATAATACCTGGTCTGATTTTAAAAAGAAGATCAGTTTTAGACAGCAAAACTATGGTGCAAGGTATAATAGAGTACATTTGCCAGCCGGATTACCAATTAAGAACAGAAAACTTCAGCTGACTTAGTGAGAAAAAGAGTTCTAGAAAAGGTACTTTGTAACCCAGAGAATCCCTGGGAAGGCTGAAGATAAAGGTCTAAAAATCATGCAGGAACAAAGGGATGCTGCTCAAGATAAATGCAGTCAAGATCACTTGGAGGACCAGGCCAATGACAATGCCACTGCTGCTGTCATTGAGCCCTGCAGACATTGCAATGCTGCTGGTACTGGACACTGAAAGCTGGTATCAAATAATGGATGTCCAGAGTAAGACACTCGCTGCCCCATTGGTAACCATTAAGACTCATAAAATGGGCAATTCCTGAATCCTATAGGAAGGAATTTCCAATACTAACAGCTCAAAGGCGGGGGTGGACATTGTAGCTGCATTCCAAAAAGATGGGAAGGCAAGATAAAACACCCATCTATATTGGAAAAGAATGATCCTAAATCAATAACCTAAGCTTTAAATTTAAGAAATTAGGAAAAGCCAAATGTGGTGGTACACACCTGTAATCCCAGCAACACAGGAGGCTGAGGCAGGAGGATGTCAAGTTCAAGGTCAGCCTCAGCAACACAGTGAGGCCCTAAGCAACTTAGTGAGACTCTATCTCAAAATTTTAAAAGTAAAAATAAAAATAAAAAAGGCTGGGATGTGGCTCAGTGGTTAAGTGCCTTTGGGTTAAATCTCCAGTATGAAAAAGAAAAAACAAATAGAAACAAATGAGCAAATAACCAAAAGCAAGTGGAAAGAAGGAAATAACAAGGAACATAATGGAAGGAATAGAAAACAACTAATTAAATCAATAAAATCAAAGGTTGGTTTTTCAAAAAGATAACAAAATTGACAAACCTTTAACTAGTCTCATCAAGAAACAAAGGAGACACAAATTGCTGAATTATAAATAAAAGAGGAGAATTAACTACCAACTTTAGAGAAATTAAAAGAATTATAAAAAGCCAGACACAGTGTCACATGCCTGTAGTCCAGCTAGTTGGGAGGCTAAGAATTGCTTGAGCTCAGGAGTTGGAGGCCAGCCTGGGCAACATAGCAAGACCCTGTCTTAATTTTAAAAAAAAGAAAGAAAATAAGTATAAGATAATATTATGAATAACTATGATGATAATTTTGATGACTTAAATATGTATTCTCAGAAAGTCATAAATTACCAAAACTAACAAGAAAAAAATGGCAAGTCTGAATATAGACCCATAACCAGTAAAGAAATTGAATTGATAATTTAGAATCTCAACTCACAAGAGGATTACATCCTGACAAACCCATCACAAATTGAAAACATTGTGAGTCAAAAATGCACTCCAGTGATCTAACCCACCAAACACAATAGCTTCACATATAACACATTGTAGAGTATCATTTGTTTGCCCCTATGATCACATGGCTGACTGGGAGCTGGGCTCTCTGCTGTTGCCCTACATGGCAGGAGAGTAACATATTGAGCATCACTAGCCCAGGAAAAGACCAAAATTCAAAATTTGAGGTACAGTTTCTACTGAATATATATATACATATATACATATATATATACTCATATACATATGTATATGTATATTGCTTTTTACCTTCATAAAGTTGAAAAATTATAAGTTGAATCATTGTGAGTTGGGGATCATTTGTATGAACCTCATTTTATAGTTTTCTATTTCTGTTTAACAAATTATCATAAACACAGTGGCTTTAAATAACATACTTATCTCATACTTCTTCTAGGTGAAGGATTCATGTATGGCTTAGCTGGGTGCTAGTTTAGGGTCTCACAAGGCTGCAATCAAGGTGTTGACTGGGCTATATTCTTATATAGGTGTTTGATTATTGTGATAGCTGCATAATAGTCTCCCAAAGATGCCAATACCCTAATCTGCAGAACCTGTGAATATGTTACCTTACATGGCAAAAGGGACTGTGTCACTCAACTTTCCTTTTACTATAACAAATACCTGAGATAATCAATGATAAAAAGAAAAGTTTGTTTGGGCTCACAGTTTTGGAGGTTTCAGTCTATGATCAATCCTGTGCAAAAAACTTGCATTGTCCTGCTCTTATTTTTAGAATAAAATTGAATATACTTAGCATGCTCTTCCCACCCCTGCATACTACTATCCCAGTCTTGCTCAGGTCGTTCTTCAATTCTCTCTCTGTAGTCTGGGCCACAAAGTGGGCTTCTTCAATTCTTTGGAGGAATGACATCCTATCCTATATTAAGATCTGTACTTGTTCATATATTCTGTTCTCTCTCCCTGTGACATTGCACCCCCATTTCTATGACTTCTCTTTCCTCAGCTAGTTAACTCTGATTTATTACTCAACTTAAATATCATTTTTAAGGAACTTTCCTTAATTCCCCAGACTAGATCAAAATCCAATGTTAGGTGCCCTTAGAGAAACTCCTTATTAATTTTTAAATACTACTTACTATCCAGTATAACTATGCATTTGAGTATTATTTGATTAAATTGTATCACTTCCACCAGAATGTAAGGCCCCTGGAAACAGACTTTTTTTGCCCACTTTTCATCTGAATTCAGCACAGCCTGGCACATAAATATTTGTTATACAAATATATAAAAAATTCATATATTTTCTCTCAGAATTCAATGGAGGGTTTTGAGGATTTATGTTGTCAACTATTTCCCATTTGGTAATCATTGGTAGATAACCTGCAAGTGTTAACTCCATAGTTTACATTTCCAAACGCAATATATGAACAACTTTGATATTTATCAGAAAATATAACTAAACTTCATGATTAATTAAGTTCCAATTAAGAAAAATAAAATATAGTCTGAGGGTCCAGAGTTGGCAAATCATCATCAGGAAACTGCCAATATATTGGCAATAGTCCCAAAGTTCTCCATTTCCCTAGGAGGATTCTCTCTACTTTCAACTGAGAGAGACCTTTCCCTAATCTCATATCATTTTCCTCCACTATATTATCAAATATCATTAAAAGACACCCTTATGGTTTTAATTCAGATAACTTAATTATAACTGTCACCTGAAGAGAAGTTCTAAAACATATACAAATGACTCCAAACATTTTCTAGCTTTATTCATTACTTTAAAAAGCATTCATTAAACATATATGTGCATAGAATACTGAAAAGTATCAGAAATCAAAAATAAAGATAATCCCTAAACATGAGATTAATTTTTCATATTGACTCAAATCCAGAATGTGCTACTTAATTAATATGTGAACTTGGAAAAAGTATTTAATTTGTGAGTCCTAATTCCTCATCTATAAACTCAAGACTAATTTCTACTCTGATTATTATTGTGATGATTGTATAAGTTAAATTACTAATACATATGTATACAAAGTCACATATTAACACATATATGCTATATATACTACATATATCCCAGTCTGATATGTAATAAGTATACAGTTATAATTGTTATGATAATTCATAATCTTAACTAATATTGATTAAGAACTTATTGTGTGGTGCCATTATCAGTGCCTTATATGCTTTCACTTAATCCTTTAAAGTCCATGGGAAAGGAAATTTTATGATCCTCGTTTTATTGATTGAAACAGCAAATCTTAGACAACTTCAGCAACTTGCCTGAGTATACACAGATAATTACAGGGATGAATAATGAACCCAGGAACTCTCTTTAGAGCCAGGCACTCTCTTTAAAGCCAGTTTATTTAGCCTCTATACGAAAAATTTGATGGACAAAAGAGGCATATTAAGAACTACAGACTGGGCTGGGATTGTAGCTCAGCGGTAGAGCGCTTGCCTCGCATGCATGAGGCCCTGGGTTCGATCCTTAGCACCACATACAAAGCAATAAAATAAAGACATTGTGTGTAAAAAAAAAAAAAAAAAAAAGAACTACAGACACTGGAGTTGTGGCTCAGTGGTAGAGTGCTTGCCTGGCACTGTGTTCGATTTTCAGCACCATATATAAATTGATTAATTAAATAAAGGTCCATCAACAACTAAAAATATATTTTAAAAAAAGAGTTAACTACAATAGGGCTGAAGATGGTAGAGCACAAGCATGCTCAAGGCCCTGGGTTCAGTCCCCAGTACCATGGGGCAGGAAGTTAACTACAATATACCAAGACATTTTTTACAATAGTGGTAGGGAGAGATTTTAGTCAGCAAAGTTTGACATACACACACACACACACACACACACACAAATTTTTAGAAAGAAAACTATGATCCTAATGAAGAGAATGCACTGATGTAATAATTAAAAGCTAATACCTTGAAAACTTGTGTGGAAACTGTTTAAGTAGTCTTTGTGGAAACCAAAGATTGAACAATGGTATTTTATAGAGCCTAAGGAAGAAGGAGGTAGAAAATAAGCCCAGACATCTACCTATAAAAAGCTAATAGACTGAATAGAAAGCAAAGAGTGAAAAAAGAAAGTGTAAAAAATACTTTACAAATTGTAAATTACTAAAGATAACATGGATTCATTGAGATTCAGTATGTCTTTATTGAGTGCCTCTGGAATAATTTTCATCCATGTGAGCCAAGAACTGAAAGAAGGAGTAATATTTTTATTTTATTTTATTTTTATTTTTTGGTATCGAGGACTGACCTCAGGAGTACTTGACCACTGAACCACATCCCAGCCCTATTTTTTGTGTTTTATGTAGAGACAGGGTCTCACTCAGTTGCTTAGCACCTCACCATTGCTGAGGCTGGCTTTGAACTCGCGATTCTCCTGTCTCAGCTTCCCAAAGTGCTGGGATTACAGGCATGCGCCACCATGTCCAGCTAGGAGTAATATTTTTAAAGGAGTAACTGCTCAGATTCTTCCAGTGAAAATACTTATATTCTTTTAATAATTTCATTTTCAATAATAATAATACATTTCCTGTAGCATAATCACCCCCAAATTTAAACTGGGTTATTTATAATAATAATTTCCTCCTTTATCAAAAGGTAATAGCATGTGATACCCAAAGACCAGAATATCTGAATCAAGCTCAGTGGCCTGAATAAGCTCTGATCATACTCATAAGTATTATTGTCAGGTACAAAGTTACACTTTGCTTTCAGGAGACTCTGTAATAATAATAATAATAATAATAATAATAAATAGCAGGCACAAGTTACTCTTGATGGAGAAGAAATATTCCATAAGCAATATAGGGCTTAAATATTTGTTGACTTGATTATTATAATGTTGAACCATTCTATATTTACTATTTGAGAACTTCTGTGTGTCAGTTCTTAGGAATATATGCAAAATTGTTTGATGTATTCAGAGGATACAAAATCACTACATTGCCTCTTATACAGAACATTGACAGAGATCACTAAATTTTCTCTTTTTATACCTTTGTTTTATTTATTTGTTTTTATGTGGTGTTGAAGATCTAACCCAGTGCCTCACATATGCTAGGCAAGCACTCTACCACTGAGCTACAACCCTAGCCCTAAGATCATTAATTTTTCAATTGCAGATTTCTCATGGGGAATTTTTTGAGATTCTCATGGGTTTTTTCACTTTTCAAATCACTCCTTATTTGGAAGTAAGCTACCATGCATAGTTACACCATAGGTTGGTAGCAGCAAAGAATAGGAGATTCACTCACTATCAACAAGTTTTAAGTAGGCTCCCTAAAATTTGGATACACACAAAAAATATTACAACCACTACTTTCACTAGGATTGTGGGATTTCTATTATATGTAGTCATTCTTCTTCATTAAATTTTTTAAAACTCTTATTTCCATGGAAAAAAAGAATGTAATGTTAGTTATGAGGAAGGGATCAGTTATGCCTTATTCTCTTCCAATTCTGTTACTATCTCTGAAAACAATTTCGGCATAATCAGGCAACTTTCACCCTGAGATAACCAAGAACATGATATCAAATTTTCTTTGTCCTAATATCATAAATAATGAGATTAAGAGAAGGTACACATATGTTGGCAATGAAGATATGAATTTAGGGGACCACATTGTGGCCAAAGCAGTGGGTCAGGAACCAGCTGTGGAGTAGAAAATGAGGATGACACAGACATGGGAGTCACATATGCCTAGAGCTTTAAGACTTGTTTCTTATGATGGAAGATGAAAGACAGCACAGAGGATTAGAACATAAGAGAGGGCAAGGAAAAAGGCATCCCAGCAACTAATGACAGGCTACACTGAGGCTGTAACCTTGGTGGTTCCTGTGTCCACATCCCAGCTTCACCAGCTATGAATTCAGTAGGTATGTGCAATGATTTGAGTTCAGTAGTAAGGTAGCTGCTTGATCAGGATGAGATGTGGGGAAAAGAAGTCTACTCCCACTTTGGCAATGTGACTGTGGTTGAAAATTGTGGCATGGTGCAGTGGATCATAGATAACCACATTAACAGTCAATAGTCGCAGCCAAGGAGAATTCCATGGCAGTAAAACTGTGGATGAAAAATGTTTGAGCCAGGTAAGCAAGTATCAAAGCAACATCATGGGCTCCTATCCAGAAGGGACAGAGCATGTATGAGAGGGTAGATGTGGAGAAGACCAGGTCAGTAACTGAAAGCATAAACAGAAAGGGGAACATGAGCTCATGGGAGGTTTAGTTCTCCTCTCACCGCACTCGGGTGGTCACATTCTCTGTTGCAGCCAACATATATGGAGCAGAAGGGGAGTCTCAATCCATATATGTAGGCGCTCTAGTCCTGGAATGCACATCAGCAACAAGGTGTTACAAGGTATTTGCAATTTATTGGCTGGTCCTATGGTGCTGCTGCCCTCTGTCTTCTATGGATTGACTCCTCTTTACAGCCAAAGTTTTTTGTCAAGGTCATTATAATCAAATCTGAAAACAAATGAAAAACAAATCTGGAAGATCCCAAAATACCATATTAGAATCTTTCAAGGTTGCAATTCAAAGTGAAAAAACCTTAGTGACACTAGACAAAAACTATGTAAACATACATAAAAAAATTAAGTCATGAAGCTCATGAATTTGGTTTTTTTTAAATATATTTTTTAGTTGTAGATGGACATAATATCTTTATTTTGTTTATTTTTATGTGGTGCTGAGGATCAAACCCAGTGCCTCATGCATGCTAGGCAAGCACTCTACCACTGAGCCCCAGCCCCAGCCCTGAATTTGTTTTTTAATAAAAACTTTGTTAACCATATGTGTACAATAAAATAAAAATTCAATACCACTTTCTGAATTCACAATTTGTTTTAATCACAGCCAAATGAGCCTTTGATGAAACATCAGATTTTATAAATGGAAACGGCCTTAATTTCCTTCTTCATGCTATCCTGAAAGATAATTTTCTAGCTGATAGCTGAATACTCTAAGACACAGTTACTCATTTTGTGGAAAGTCCACAGCATGATTGGTTTTCCTAGCACAGTCACAGAACACATCCCAGGAGTCTTTTTTTTTTTTGGTACCAGGGATTGAACTCAGGGGTACTCGACCACTGAGCCACATCCCCAGCCCTATTTTGTATTTTATGTGGAGACAGGGTCTTACTGAATTGCTTAGCGCCTCACCATTGCTGAGGCTGGCTTTGAACTCAACGATTCTTCTGTCTCAACCTCCAAAGTGCTGGGATTACAGGTGTGCACCATCATGCCTGGCTCCAAGAGTCTTAAGGAAGTATTGGCCCTTACTTCTGGCACTCTACAGACTTATGGGTTTTCTGCATGGTATCTTCCCAGAACTTGAGAAAAACAAGTATGTTTCTATCAAGTTCTCTCTTTTTCAGAAAAGTGAAAAATTCCCAATTTATATGCCCACTTATTTTGGGCCTAATTTTCAGAAACCTTAGTATTCTATTTTAACTGTTCTGTACATTGCCCAGTATGCCATACTTACTAACTTTCATAACTTGTATCTGAACATCAGTCAAAACAGAAATCAAGGGCTGGGAATATAGTTCAGTTGGTAGAGTGCTTGCCTCACATGCACAAGTCCCTTGGTTCAATCCCTAGCAACACACACACACATACACAAAATCAATATACCTTGTACTTCTCTTGATTATTTACTCAGTTCATATCATATTTATATAAATTAAGGACAGAAAGTATACTTGATCACTCATAGTATGAAAAAGCCATTTTCCCAGAATCCTTGCATATTTTAATAATTTGCTGGAAAAGCTATGCAATTAAGCACTGTTTTTCCAATTTTACCAACTAGAAGACAGAAGCCTAGAATGTTACATATAATGCAGTGGCATAACAGAAGGTGGCTGAGACACAAGAATTCTAACACAACTCTTCACGACTTCAGACTTCATGTTGTTTTCATTATGCCAAAATGATCATTTCCTACCACAGATGTTGAATGCATTGTTAGCCATAATCTTCTAATATTTTGCATTACTTTTAGAAGTCATATTTTTCATATTTGCAGTTTGACAAGTTGTTATATATATTATATATGTTATATATATACACATTGATTTTCTTAGGAGATAAGTGCATTTACTTTCAATTATTATGATTTATTTGCTCAATATATATGCATATGTTGTTTTAAAGTTTATTTTTAAGAATTTGTCACTGTTCATGGCTTGAATTCAATCAGTATTTTCTGATTTTGTAAATACGTATTCTACACCAACATAAAAGTAATTTAAATATAATTTCGAAATAAGAGTAGGCCAATAATAGGGTTTTTTATATCCTCCTGAAAACTAGGTTTGGCCCTTTAGCAATATAGTCAGTCTGTGTATTATTGGTTGATAACAAATACGTTGAATTTAATAATGATGAAATTATAAGTAATAAATTCTGTGTACCCCATTATGATTTGGAAAATCTGGCCAAGTGTCCCATAAACTGAAATATGCTTACATTATCTGGTATTTGGGGGTAAATGCAGAGAACATTCAACTGATTAGATGTTTGAATGGAAATGTTCCCAGTGTTATTTGGAAATCTTCCCAATCTGACCTAGGAGTCATAAAATAATTGTTTACATAATTACTTTCAATTATTATGATTTTTTGCTCCTAAGAAATATGGTTCAATAAACCTTAAAATGTATCAGATTTTACCAGAAATGCTATTACTTCTGGCTTTTTCCTTTTCTTGTTTTAATTGTTTTTATTCCCAGCATAGGTTCTCTCTATGTCTTTTAATTAAATGCACTTATCTCCTTAATAATGTTTAAGTTGCCCCATACATACAACTTATATCTCATTCTTCAATTTCCTAATCTGTACAGTGGGGTAAACAACAGTTGTTGGAAAGATTAAGTTAATTACAAAGTGTTAACAACTTAGATCACCGCCTTACACTAAACCAGGAATTAATAAATTGGAATTTATTAATTGGAATTTTTTCATTTCATTATCCACAGGTAATGTGGATCCAGTAAAGACATGACACAGTCAGATTTGCACATCAGATAACAAAATCAACCACTCTTCCAGCCTTTTTGCCAACTCTTCTTTCTATACCCTTCATGGGGAAATACCAAATTTCTAACTGTTCTCCCAATATACCATGCTTCCTTGAAAAAATTATGCCTTTATTTACATACTCTTTTGATGGCAATTCCACTCCCCCTTTTCATTTCCCTTTCCAAACTACTGCTCATCTTGTAGTATCTAGGTTAAATGGAATCTCATTTATAACTCTTTGTGGGATTGCCTCAAGCAGAAATTTGCTATTTTCTGTGGTATCATTTCATCTGTACTTTGTTTTTTGGTTTTTTTTTTTTTTACCTTTTTTGATAGGTGTATCAAATTTTGGAACATTGTACTCATATATATTATTACTATGACATCTGACTTCCTCATAAGAGGAATTGCCCTTAGTGTGGAAACTGTAGCATAAGTAGGTATTATCATAGCCCAGCCCCCAAACTAGCACTGGATGATTCTTATTAATAGAAAAACATAAATAGTTGCACATTCTGTGCTATTTGGAAGCCAAGTTTTTAACTACCAAATACAAGTACCCACTCTCATGAGGATCCATGCATTCACATGAGAATCCATTAAAAAAATCCCATGCCGGGGCTGGGATTATGGCGCAGTGGTAGCGTGCTCGCCTAGCACGCATAAGACACTGGGTTCGATCCTCAGCACCACATAAAAAATAAAAAAATAAAGATATTCTGTCACCTACAACTAAAAAATAAACATTTTCAAAAAAAAAAAAAAATCCCATGCCCACTTGCATGAGCATCAACCCTCTTCTGCAAGAATCTACCCACTCACAGGAAAATCCACATACTTTCACAAGAATTTGTTGCTTTTTCCTGTGGTGGAACATCATGGCAGGACTGCATTGTGATTAAAACCATTCACTTTATGGCCAGGAAGTAAAAGGGGGAGGAGGGAGGGAGACCCAGAGTTTTACTAGTCCCTCCAAGGTTTTGTCCCCAATGAACTTGAGACCTCCGACTAGCCCCACCTCTTAAAGATTCCACACCTCCCCCCAAATAGTATCAAGCTGAGGACTAAGACTTTATCAAACATCCTCTGGGTACATTTGAGATCCAAGCCACAATAGGAGCTTTGCAGATTATTAGTAAATCAAAATTCTAAAATGAGGGATTTTTCTGGATTATCTGAGTGGGCCCAATGTCATCAAAAGGATCTTTATACAAGAAACACGCAGGAGAGTTAAGAGAAGAAAACGTGTCAATGAAAGAAGCCAGAGTGATATGATGTGAGGAAGATTCTAGTAGTCTTTGCTGGCTTTGAGAATACAGGAAGGGGCCATGATCCAAAGAATACAGGCCACCTCTAGAAGCTGGAAAAGGCAAGGAATATATTCTTCCCCAGAACAAAGGAACTCAGTCCTGCTAACACCTTGGCTTTATCCTTATAAAACTCATTTTGAACTTTTGATTCCTAGAATTATAAGAGAGTAAATGTGTGCTATTTTAAACCACTAAATTTTGGTGATTTGTTATAGTAGCATTAGGAAACTAATATAGCTGAGAAAGAATCTACTTCCAAACTCACTCAAATTGTTGACAGAATTCATTTCCCTGTGACTATAAAACCGAAGATCCTAGGTTATTGCTGTCTATTGGCTGGAGGCCACTCTCAGCTCCTAGAGGCCCTTAACCTGATAAAGAGCATTAAAAAAAAAAACAAAAAAAAAAACCTCCTGCTATCTTTATACTTAACATAAAAAACTGAATATTTTTCCCCAAAATTGATGTCTGCTTTTCATCACTCTTCTTCAACATTGCACTAGAAATCATAGAAATAAAGAAAAAGAAATTAAGAAAATAAAGATCAGAAACTGTTATGATTTGGATCTTTTTTAAAAAATATCTTTATTTTATTTATTTATTTATTTTTATGTGGTGCTGAGGATCAAACCTAGTGCTTCACGCATGCGAGGCGAGCACTCTACCACTAAGCCACAATCCCAGCCCTATGATTTGGATCTTAAGTGTTCCTCAAAGGCTCATATGTTACAGGCTTGGTGCTATTAGAAGCCTTTAAGAGGTGGTACCTCTGGGCTGGGGTTGTGGCTCAATGGTAGAGTGCTTGCCTAGAACGCATGAGGCACTGGGTTCGATCCTCAGTACCACATATAAATAATAAATGAATAAAATAAAGATCCATCAAGAACTAAAAAAATATAAAAAAAAAAAAAGAGGTGGTGCCTTGTGGGAAAAAGGTAGATCATGGGGACATGACCTTGAAGGGGATATTGGGACTCAGGCCCTTCCTTTCCCTTTTTGCTTCCTGGCTGCCATGATATGAGCAGCTTTGCTGCACCGTGTGCTCCCTGCCACAGTGATTTGCCTCACCACAGACCTGAATACAACAGAGCCAACCAACTATTGACTGAAACTTCTGAAACTATGAGCTAAAATAAACCTTTTCCTGCTTTTAAGTTTGTCTCCGGTATATGCTATAGTAATGGAAAGCTGACAAACCCAGAAATTAATAAATAAAATTGACTGCAAACAAAACAACTATCTACATGAAAAAAATCCCAAAGAATCTACAAAACAAACAAACAAACAAACAAACCTCCTATAACATGTGAGTTTAGAAAGGTCACAGGACAGAAGGACGATACAAAAGTTCATTGTATGGGCTAGTGGTGTACCTCAGTAGTAGAGCACACACAAAGTCCTGGATTCAATTTCCAATACTCACACACACAAAAAAATTTATGTTTATGTTTATATATTATCAATGAACAATTAGAGATTGAAATTATAAAAACTACACAACTAAGACATACTTAGGTATAAATATAACAAAATGTGTGCAGAATCTATACATTGAAAAGTACCAGGGGCTGGGATTATGGTGCAGTGGTAGAGCGCTCGCCTAGCACGCGAGAGGCACTGGGTTCGATCCTCAGCACCACATAAAAATAAAATAAAGATATTGTGTCCACCTACAACTAAAAAATAAATATTTTTTAAAAAAAAATAAAAGTACCAAACAATAAAAGCATCAAACAATAAAATAGGAGACCTAAATAAATGAAGAGATATACTATGTTCACGAATTGTGAGAGCCAATGTTAAGATGACAATTTACCTCAGACTAATTGAAAGATTTAACACAATTCCAATTAAAGTACCAACAGGATTTCTTTATTCAAATCAATAAGCTGATTCTAAAATTTATAAAAGTTAAAGGATACAAAAAACACTTTGAAAAAGTGGTTACAGCATTGATACTACTTTTTTTTTTTTTTTGGCTTAAAAGCTACACTAAGGAAGACAACAGTGTAGTATGGGTAAAAGAATAGGCACAGACAAATAAAACAGTAGAGTTTACATTTTGAGAAAACAAAATGTCTGTTTTTCTACTCTCATATAATCAACACAGAAGACTTATGTGACCCTAAAAGGTGTGTGGATTTCTCCCCACCAGCAAGCAAACAATTCTATAGTGGACACCAGCGGGATATTCTCTAATCCAATTCAGTTCTGACACTATCTATCTGGAGGTAGTATCAGATCCTATAGGTTGAGAGTTTAGTCCCTAAGACTGCCTCACACTTCAGACCCAATTGCAAGTCTAGGCCTCCAGAACATATGACGAATCAGCTACAAATTGGGATTTCCACGAGCCTCTCTTCAGGTTCAGTTAGTTTGCTAGAGTGAATCACAGAATTCAGGAAAATACAATCCTTATGTTTACCAGTTTATTATAAAGGATGTTTTAAAGGATACAAAAAAAAAAAGCAGCTAGACAGAGAGACACATAGGGCAAGGCCTGGAAGAGTTCTAAGTACAGGAGTTTCTATCCTGTGGAGTTGGGGTACACCCATCCTCCTGGCACATGTACAAGTCCTGGTTCACCTTCCTGAAAGCCTTTAAATGTTCATTTATACAGAAGCTCTTCAAACCCTGTCATTTTGGGTTTTTATGGAAACTTTGTTGCTTAGGCATGATAGCTAATAGACTTGGTAAGGAAACCATGCAAGACCTCTCTGTCCAGATTCTTCTTAGTCTCTCTGTGAAGCATTCTCTTCTCCAGAATAAGAGGTAGAACTCCTCTAAAATGAGGTGGGTTTTATAACTTCCTATCAGACAAGGTACATCAGAGAGTTTCTTTATAGCCAGTTAAAAGCAGGAAAAGATTAGGGTTTCCCACTTTGGGGAGGAAGTTATAAGTCAAGAACCATGGACAAAAACCAAAATATCCCGACCCAGAAACAGATCCACACAAATATAATCAATTAATTTTTTATCAGTTTTATTGAGGTATAATTGATATAAAAAGAACTGAACACATTTAATATGTACAGTTTGATGAGTTTGGACATATATAAACCCCCATGATAATGGTCAATTGAATTCTGACAAAGGTGCAGAAGCAATTCAGTGAAGAAAGTTTTTTCAACAAAAAGTACTAGAACAATTGGACATCATATACAAAATAATGAAAATCAACCCATACTTCATGCATTATGCAGAAATTAATTTAAAATGTATCATAGACCTAAATGTAAACAATAAAACTATAAAAGTCTTCTTATAAAACATAAGGCAAAATCTTGTGATCTTAGTTAGGCAGAGTTCTTAGATATAACACAAAGAACACAACCCATAAAAGACAAAATTAATAAGCTGGATTTCATGAAATTAAAATACTGTTCTACAAAATACATTGTCAATAGAATTAAAGAATAAGCCAGAGATTGGCAGAAAATTTTTGTAAATTACATAACTGAAAAAGAATTTGATCTAGAATATATAACTAACTCTCAAAATTCAATGATAAGACAAACAACCAAATTTTTTAAAACAGGCATAAAGAATTTAATAGACATTTTACCAAAAAGATTAAATGGATGACAAATAAGCACACAGAGGAAAGTGCAACATTATTAATCACTATAAAAAGTTAGTGAAAATCAATGAGATAGCCATACTACTTGTTATAACGGATAAAAACAAAACAAAACAAAAAGTTAATACTAAGTACTGAAGAGACTGTAGAACAATTGTAACATTCAGACATTGCTAACTGGGATGAAAAATAATATATCCACTTTGGAAATCACTTTGTAATTTCCTTATAAAGGAACACATACATTTACCATACCACTAGCAATCATATTAACCCAGGTGAAATAAAAAGTTATCATATGTATTACCTGTACATAATGTTTTTACAGAGACTTTATTTATTTATTTATTTATTTTGGTACTGGGGATGGAACTCAGGAGCACTCAACCACTGAGCCACATCCCCAGCCCTATTTTATGTTTTATTCAGAGACAGGGTCTCACTGAGTTGCTTAGCGCCTCGCCATTGCTGAGGCTGGCTTTGAACTCAAGATTCTCCTGTCTCAGCCTCCCAAAGTGCTGGGATTACAGGCTTGCACCACTGCGCCCAGCTTAGTGTTTATTTATAATCACCACCAACTAGACACTACACATAGCCCTAATGTCCCTCAGCTGGTGAATGGATAAACTGTGGTTCATCCATACAATGGGATATGACCCCCAGTTAAAATGAAATGAACTTATGGTACACATAAGTTACTTAAAATGTATTATAACAAATGAAATATACCAGAATCAAAATGCTACGTATTGTTTGATTACATTTATATAACAGTCTAAAGAAGGGAAAACAATAGGAATAGAAAATATTTTATTGGTTGCCAAAGGTCACAAATGGGGGAGTAATTGGGTACAAAGAAACAGATGAAAGAATTTTGAGGGTAATAGAATAGTTGTACATCTTGATTTTGGTGGTGGTTACATGACTAAACATATTTGTCAAAATTCATAGAACTGTATACACCAAGAAGAGTGAATTTTATTGCACATAAGTTTTAAAGTGAATTTAATAAGTGGAAAAGGCAAATTTCCCACATAGAATTCCAAATTATTTATGTACTTCATCTTCCGTCTTCAAGGAAGTGGAGTCTAACTCCTCTTAAGTATACTGTGCACAGTGACTTCCTTCCAAAGAATACAGAAAGAAAAAGAAGGGTGAGGAGAGAGGGAAGAATACTGCAGTGGAGAAACCTAATAAACACTACCTCAGCCAGATGAGCAAAGTCATCATCAACAGTGATAAACCATAGGTCCCCGTGACATGATGTAATGACAATACTTTGCCTCTGTGGTCTTTTTCCCAATAATCTATAACCCCAGCTAACCATGAGAAAAGTATCAAATAAATCCCAATAGAGAAGCGTTTTACAAAATACCAGACCAGTAGTGCTCAAAACTGTCAAGGCCATTATAAACAATCTAAGAAACTGTCCTAGCCAAGAGGATCCTAGAGACATGGTGACTTAATGTAACATTGTTACCTTACAAGATCCCTGGATGGGATCTTTCACAGAAAAAAAGACATTAGGAAAATATAAGGAATGTGAAGAAAGTGTGGACTTTAGTTAATAATAGGTATCGATACTAATTAATTAACTGTAACAAAATGAGTCATACAAATGAATATAAGGTGTTAATAATATGGTATGGACTTTTTGGGAATTCTCTGTACTATCTTTGTAACTTTTTTGTAAATCTAAAAATGTTTTAAGCAATAAGGTGTGTGTGTGTGTGTGTGTGTGTGTGTGTGTGTGTGTTAAGGAACAAGATTAGGTAATATCTTTGTCCAATTTGTGCTATAACAGAATAACCCATGCAAGGTAATTTCTAATAAACAAATTTATTTGGCTCGCAATTCTATAAGCTGGGAAGTCCAAGAGTATGGCATTAATATCTAGTGCTGCATCATCCTGTGGTAGAAGGGCAAAAGGGGACTGGAACTGGCTTTTAAATAACTCACTCTCATGATAGGTCCCCATGACATGATTACCATACTCTTGAGGACAGAGCTCTTCTGGCCTAATTACCACTTATTGGGTGCCACCTCCCAACACTGCTGCATTGGGGAATTAATTTTTCAATACATGAATTTGGAAGGACACATTCAAACCATAACATGTAGTCATTGGAATAGGACAAGAAGCCAACAGAAAATTATTCTTAGGATAAAAGAGATTTATAGGCTAAAGTAAAAAAAAAAAAAAAAGCCAATAAGAAAAGGGGAACGGTTAGGATTCAGAACAAGGACAGATCAAACAGAGCAAGAAGATAAAGGAAACAGAATCAAAGGCACAGTTGGAGTATTTGACCATCTACACAAGGAGGATTCCCTCATATTCTGAGACTTCAGGAAAGGAAGAGAGGATAAATGGATAAATCCTATTACCTTTACTTCTTAGGATAAAGAAAGATTTCTAAATGGAAAACCCTGAACTCTTTAATGAAAGCTATGATTCCTTGATTTTTACCGTAACAGTCTCATATCAAGATTTTCAAGTGTCAGTCCTAATAACAAAGAACTCTTCCACCCTGGACTTGTGTTGACAGAATGGGTGGTAAAGGGATTGTTGCACTAGAGATACAAGCTCTAAGAAGATGGTACAGTTTGGATTTGGCTTGAGTATCCCCAAGGCTTCACTTGTTGAAATTTAATCCCCATTGTTGACATATTAAGAGGATGGAAACTTAATCTCACTACAGAGTTTAGAGGCAGCAGTTGGGGAAGAGATTAAGATTAGATAAGGTTATTAGGGTGGAACCCTGAGATTGATATTATAGCTCCTTAAGGGAAAGTACTGTGTCTTACTCTTATTTACACCCTTCTAATTCTCAGCACAATGCCTGGTATATTATAGATGTACTTTTTAAATGAAGGAATTGTCCAACAGAAACTTCTTTGGTAATATTACTATAGTCTCCTTTTCTATGCAGGCCTGTCAAACAACTAAAAATATAACACTAAAAACAGTGTTTTTAGTGGAATTGTTGGTTCAATATTATTCTTAAGGTTAGGGGACTCCCAGACTGTATGGAAAATCTGATCTTTGGTGTTAGTTTAACAAGAAGAAAAAAAGATAACAAGAAGAAAAAAAAGATAGAAAAAAAATAAGTACTAATTTTAGAACTCCATGCATTAATTCTCAATAGTTAGGAGTCTAGATTCTCAAGTCAGAATACCTGATTTTCAATCTCACTGCCATCACACAGTAGCTATGTGACCTTAGGCAAATTGTTTAACTTCTCTGTTGCTCAGTTTCATTAGCAGAGAAATGTAGAAATTAACAATACAGTCCCTCAAAAAGATGATGTGAAAATCAGTGACAATACATTTGAAGTGTTTAAAATATTACTTGGCACTTTGTGTTTTAAACTGATAGCATAGCAATTTTAAAAGTGTTATACTTACCTTATATCCCCTCTTGACAAATTCCACATTCCAGACAAAATGAGCTCCTTTATGTATCTTCCACAGCACCTGGGACAAGGTGGGGAAAAATACTAGATGCTCAACAAATAATATGAATTACATTTGAGATATATAAATTGAATGCACAAGAAAATGAAGGTATGGGGGCTGGGGTTATGGCGCAGTGGTAGTGTGCTCGCCTAGCATGGTGAGGCACTGGGTTCGATCCTCAGCACCACATAAAAATAAAATAAAGATATTCTGTCCACCTACAACTAAAAAATAAATATTTAAAAAAAAAGAAAATGAAGGTATGTTAAAATGTAGATGCAATTAATTTAAATAAAGCATTCTGGGCATATGTGCATATCTTTAATTATTTCTTTATAATTAATTGCTAGATATTTTATGACTTAACCTTTTTGAGGGCCTTTTCAAAGCATGGAATTTGTTGTAATGCACACTATAGTCCTCAGAGCTGATGGCCTCCTGATAAGCTGGCTGTTTGGATAGTCTGAGTGCTGAGGATGCTGCAGCAAAAAGTGGGTTACATGACAGTACAGCTTTGCTGCTGGAGATGGAAGACAATAATCTCAGCAAACAGCACAGGCGGGCTGGGCCAGTAGGGACATTGTGAAGGCTCATTTGGACATTCAGCAGGCCAGTGGGTACCACGAAGTAAATTCCCTAATATCAGGGCTGTGAGCCTGGTGACTTGGTTGGGCAGCTTGTTGGTACCGCTAAATGACTCATTCTTCCCACCCCGGCACGTGTTGGTGGCAACATCCACTCAGACCCCGCGTTCGCCTTGGTGAGAGCTGGAGTGGTGAGCGGTCGCAGCCCCCCCGCATTGCCCCTCCCAAGCCGCCTCCTGCGGGATGGCGCTGACCTTGCCGCAGGCGGCGGCGCTGGCGCAGTCCGGGTGCCGCAGTGCCGGCCGCTCGAGGGGGCGCCCGCTGGAACCGGGGCCGACAGCGCTTCAGAGCCGCATCGCGCTCCAGCGCCGCCACCGCGTGGGATGAGCCGCGAGGCCGCGCTGAGGCACAGGAGGGCGGGGCTGGGCGCGCGCCCACCGGCTGGCGAGGGCCTCGCGCGGGCGCACGCGCCACAGTCGCGCGGGGCGGGTGGGTGTGCTCAGGGTGCGCGCGCCGCCGCCTCAGCTTGCCGCGCCGCCCGCTCCCGGCGCTCGCCCCAGCACTTCAGCGCCCGAGCGGCCGTGGGCAGCCTGGGGCCAGCGGTGTAGAGCCCGCCAGCCCGAGACCCGAGTGCTGCACCCGGACGGTCCCGGTAAGCAAGGTGGCGGGGGTGGTGGGGACCGGGCCGTCACCCCAAGGGGCGGGTCTGCGGGCCCGGATGGTCTTCTTGGACTTTCGAGGTGCCAGTGTGGGAGCGCCCCCAAGGGGGTCCCCCCGCCGTAAGAGGATTAAACCTGAGTGACCGCTGCCTTTCCCCCATGGGAGACTCCCTGTGTGATGGAGACGCCCAGGGCGCTGTGCGCTTACTGTCATGGGGTACCCCAGTGTGGAGGCCACCAGCCCCAGTGAGGAAGGCACTGTCCACAGGGAGACCTGAGTAAGCGTCAGGGAGCGAGCGTCAGGGTGGTCTCTGGAGTTAACTCCATGGAAGACCTTGTGGGAACATAGGGGAGCCTCCAAGAGCCTGTGCGGTGGTGGTGGGTCCTACAGAGGGGCCCCTCCCTCAAGGAGGACCTTAGACTGTGCCCTAGAGCTGCCCAGAAGAAGGAACCTCTGACTGAGGAGAGGGGATCCTTGAGTGACTTCCCATTGCTCCAAGGACTTTGGCCTTGACCTCCTGTAGGGGGCTCCATCTCACTTGTCTCCCACCCCCAACATGGTTCAGAGGTGGAGACTCCGGGGCTGTGGTGGTTGTTCATTTCCTGCTCCTACCTTCCTCTTTTAGAATTTTTCTGTGATAGCCCAATTGGCTCCAAGCTGGACTTAGCGAGGCAGAAGCTACTATAAAAGCACAGGGGTCAAGGGAGAGGAGGACCAGCCAATCCTCTGAAGCAAAGATAAATCTGAGCCCTTGGGCCTGACCATCCAGAAGCAGTACAGTTGGGTGAAATAACTGAGTTTGGCACACCTTGAAAGGAAAGTCCTTTGAAGGAAGAAATAAAGGATGCAAAGGATTTTTGAGTACCAGTATGGCAGGCACTATGCTACTATGTTTAAACATCTCATATAATCCTTACAACAGCATCATGAAATTAGCCCCTCTTAAACCTTAGATACTGTAAGACTGATGGAATTTTAACAATTTGCCCAAGATCACAAAGCTTGGAGTCATGGGATCTGTTCTTCAAATTTTGTTTGAAAAAAATACCAAGGAGAAGCAGAAGAAAGAATGAATGTTTGTTAATAAATTACATTAAAGTGCCAAGCATAGGTCTTTGCAATGCTATATGCTCAATAAATATGATTAAACAAGTGTATAAGGACAGTTTAACTGGAGATGAGACTGCCACTGGAATGGATTTCCACTGAATCCCCAGATTTCAGCGTGTGGCTTCCTTCATTGGCAGCCCCACTGTAATGGTGCTGGAGGTGGCTCTGGACATGATTGAGTCTAGGAAAGGCCTCTGGTGTAGTCTTTGGCAGAACTTATTCAGGGAAACTTGAGAAACCCTTGAGAGGATGGAGTGTCCTGAGGCCACCTTCTCTGCTGCAGAACCCTCCAGGAAGAAGAAAGAAAGAAATGATTGCTTTTAAGAAAATATGTTGCACACTGTCATTTAGGTCTTCTCATTATGCGTATCAGTGGACATTCATCCTTAAGTACCACTCTGGACACTTATTCTCAACTATGCCTCTGCATGAGGAAGAGAAGGAGGGCAGGAAATCGAGAGCCAAGGAAGGCTTATTGGGAGTCTGTTGTCTAGGAAGCAAAGTGGCTCTACCTGATAGTGATGCCCCCTTGTCTTGCTCCCTCAACATTTTCCTTCCGGCTGAATTCCAAAGGTTTAATTTTGGGCCCCAGGATAGACTCTGGTCCAAGAAATGGAATTCACCACAGAGCCATTCTGGAAATTTTTTCCTGTTGCCCTTCTTCTCTTCCACAGATCCAAACCTAGAGACATCCTTCTTTAATAAAACTGGCTTCCTTGGTCTCTTGGGATTACATAGTGAGAAGAGAGACTGAGTTAGTAAGGAGACAGAACAACCTAGTTCACCAATTGTTTGTTGTTTTTTAATTTGATGGCTGCCTGAAGTACGGGTGTGGTACCTCTTGCACAGCTCAATGGAGTAAACTCTGACAGAGATTTATATTGGTTAGCATGTCCCCATTATAAAGTTTTTTATAATCCTCTCATTTCAAATCTCTCTCATCATCTTAACAGACCAAAATAAACAAGGGTATATACTGTTTTTAAAGAAAATCAAGCATCAAGTCTGCAAACAATATCTTTGCTCTAATTGAGAGTTTTTTCCTTGCAGTGTTATTCTTAAATTGCTTTTTACTGAGGGCTCATGACCCTGAGGAAAAATTACTTGATTGATCTAAGTGCTCCCCAAGTCTTGGACCTTAAATACCATCACCTGATGTCTAGCATTGGATAAACATTAAGATTTCAAAATTTCTAAGAATAGTTCCTAACTCCCTGTAATCACAGTATGAGTCTGTAAATTAAATCATCTTAGAATGTATGTGAAGGAATCACCAGGTGGCCTTAATCTTCTCAAAAACATCTCTCCAAAGAAAAACACAAAGAGAGAGAATGGCTCACCCAGTTTCATTGGAGTATGCACAAATGTGTCTGATTTTACTGTCTGGATTTCTCAGCCTTTGATCTTCCACATATTTTCTGATCACATTCATATGGTTTTTCTTTTTCCAGTAGTTGCCATATTTTTAACAGTGCTTTGTTTTCATTGAACATGAATAGTAAAACCCATCCAGATCTATTTCCCTTGCTCCTTGCATTGTTTTCCAAGACACATATTCCTAAATGGATCATATTTATGCAAATAGTTTCCCATCTCTTTAGCTATAGAATCTATTATCTTTCATTCCCACATGCTTCTCTCCAGCAATGTTTCTTGGTTTCTGCTGTCTTCATTTCCCAAATTGATTTATTAATTTATTTGGGTTTTTTTGGTAGGGGGTTGTAGTATTGGAGATTGAACTTAGGGGCACTCTGCCACTGAGCTACATACCCAGCCCTTTTTCTTTTATTTTGCAACAGTCTTGCTAAATTGCAGGGGCTGGCCTGGAATTTTCGACCTTCCTACCTCAACCTCCTGAGTTGCTGGGGTTACAGACCTGGGCCATCACACCTAGCTGACTTGTTCATTTCTGATGGAGATATCATTGTCTACTCCACCCCTCAATCTTGTTTTTCCTTTTTTAAAATATATTTTTGAGTTGTAGATGGACACAATATCTTTATTTATTTTTATGTGGTGCTGGGGATTGAACCCCGTGCCTCACACATGCCAGGCAAGCACTCTACCACTGAGCCATATCCCCAGCCTCCATCCCTCAATGACCAAGTTCTGATAGGAATTGCTTACCAGCTTTGGACCAAGAAACCTAGATTATCAGTGTTCAAATGGAAACATGATTGCTATTTCCATTATAGTATCTCTCTCCATTCTCCACCCCAGTTCCAACAATCCCCTCAGAGACTTACATACATACTAAGTGCTACTTACTTACTAGCACTGTGCTATATAAATATGAAAGTTCTTGTCCTTGAGGAGTTTCCACAGACTCAGTCTGCATTTCTCCAATCATTTACTATAAAGAACAGAGAAAGGGGTCTGGGGTTATAGCTCAGTGGCAGAGCTCTTGCCTAGCATGTGTAAGGCACTGTATTAGATTCTCAGCACCACACATAAATAAATAAAAAATAGAGGTCCATCAACAACTAAAAAAAAAATTTTAAAAAAGAACAGAGAAAATAAGGGGGAAATACAGCTTTACAAAGTATCTACTATAATGAATGTAGAGTATGCCTTTCCCAGGCATCAACTCAACTGCTATTCTGTGCCTCCTTAGGCATCCACATTCTAGCACCCTGCCAAAATTACTTTTGTCCATATTCTTTGAATGAACTGGTCATCCTCTTGCCTTCAGTAAATGTAGAAGATATGGAACAACTCTGTATTTGGATAGCATGCTATAGTTTGTGAAGTGTATGTGTATGAGTGTATGTCATCTCTATTTGGTTTTAAGAAATGTTTCATCTTACTGGTGTTTTCTCACTAAAACAGCATTAAGAGCATTAAGTAACTGGCTTTTTTGGGGGGGGGTGGAGAGGTTGGTTATTTTTGAGGTTTGTGAATCTCCCATAGAGAAAACTCCAGTGATTCACTACAGTTACCACCTACCAGCTTGTAGATTGTGAAGAGTTTCCTGTTGAGTCCTAAGACCAAGCAGTGTATTCATTGGTTAGCCCTGGGACTTTAAAGGGTATACCTTTTCCTAGTCTTAGGAAATCCAATTCTCTGAGTTTTTGTTTTTCTGCCTGAAATTCAAGTCAATATTCCCTTCTAAACAAATATTTTAAGAATACTACCTCAAGCCAGTTCTTTAAGCTGATGCTAATTCATATGTGAAAACAGGTTTCCTCATCTATTTCTATCCAGCACCCAGGCTTGCTTCAGTATCATCTAAGTCATGATGGAGTCCCCATATAGCTCCATGCCTTGGCATGTGTTTTTACCTCTTCCTGGAATGCTTTTTTTTTTTCTTATCCACTGGGGTAACTCCCACTCACATTCAAAATTTAGCTCAAGCAACACCTTTTTTTTTTTTTTTTGATCCTATACTTATGCCCCCGACACATGCACATACTTACGGCATTCTCACAGACTGAGTGAGGTTCCATTTGTTCATTCTACCAACAGTTATTAGCACTAGATCTGTGCCTGACACATAGTAGGCTGTATTCAGCAAGTGTTTGTAGATTCAACAAACAAGTTAGTGGTGATAATTGAAGTATAACAACTGCATTAAATGGGACTGAATCTGTGCTTTGGGGACCTACAGCACAAACAGGGAGTGCCTCTCCATCTTGCTGAAAAGCTCTGCTTGGTAAGTGCAGTCACACCAGCCAATCACTGATGGTGTGATGTTTCTTAACTGTTGCTCTGCTTCTGTGGGAAGTCAGCACTGTAGCTTTTGATGAAGACTCAGCCCAGTCCCCTAGAGGCTGAAGATCATTCCATAATTTTGTTCTCGTGTATATTAGAGCTTTGTGAGCTTTCAGTAACTATTAAGCAGCAGCAGGACCTCCCTCATGCTTCATAGTCTTGAGCTGAGGCCAGGAAGACAGTTTTAATCTTTAGCCCATCTGCTCCTTGGAAACCCCAGAAAAACTGTGCAGTTTAGGGTGACTGTATCTTCCTGGATAATCAGAGGTAAATGGAAGGAAATGGGAAGGTACTAGATAGATCCCTTCAGGGTCTGCAGATGAAATCTAAAAATAGTGTATAGGGTACTACCAGATGACAGAATGTCTGAGAAGGAACAGGCACCAAGAGCACTGTAGTGAGGCACTGGATTCCTAAAGGAACAGCCAGTCAGTGAAGAACAACTGGACCATTTGGGGCTTGGATTTCCTCAAAGAGCACCAGAGGGTAAGGGACTCTTTTTGATGGTTTTTTGTTTAAAGTCTTGGGATTGATGCTGATGTGCACAGTGAACTCAGGTTTTATGCTGTGCATTCTGCATTTTTATAGACCCTGGTTCTGCTGGTTTCCATACCTTTGTGGCTATTCTATGTTAAATATGTGATTTCCCCTAAGGTTCTTAGTCCCTCAGACACACACTTGCTTCAAGAAGACAGTTGTTGACCACTTTGAAGTTTTTCACCTGTATGTGCAGATGCCACTTATTCTAAATTTCTCCTGCTCAAAACCAGGAGAGAGGAGATGCATTTTCAAGCTTCCTGCTTGTGCCCTTAAGGCAGATACTCTCCTGTGGGTCAGGCTACAGTCCACAGGACACAGCATAAATTCATGGAACTGTTGACTTTAGTAATGTGATTCTTTCTTGTCTTGTCCTGTGGTTGTAGAAACTGGCTAAATTCCAAAATTTCATAGCTCTCCTTTGCAGTAAGAGAAATTGCTGGTAGTTCCTATGTGGCACCTGTTCTCATCCCTGAGAGTCCTGATTCACCATTCAGGCTCCACCTCTGGGAAAGCAGAGTGAATGTGATGAGATGAACTGACTTCACAGTTTCTAGAATTAAGTTCCAGAGATTTAGTTTGACCAGTTATCTGACCAACTTTGATGAAGAGAAAGGGTACTAACACCATGATCTCAAACTTTTTACATTGCCTAGTCATCTCTGCAACATTCATTCAACAAAGATTTATAGAACAGATGCTCTGTGGAAGGCAGAGGGAACCATTTAGACTTTTCTCCCTCTTGATTAACCATTCTCTTTGTTTGTTTCCCCACCTCCCACCTCCCCAGAGGTTCTTTGCCTTGTTCCTACCTAGAGAAACCCTCATAAGCTCAGGAAATCCCTTTTAATTGCATTTGAGCCTTTCCAACAATTGTCATTCCCATATCAAAAATCAGATTAAAACGAGTAAATGTACTTTACATTTAGCATGCTGAATGAGGTAACTCTTGCCTATTAGGAGGGTTGCTCCTCAGGTTTCCACAACTAAGAAGCTTTACAGAGAGTGCCTGGGAAGAGAAGTCCCCTAGCTGCCTTCGCCTTCCTGATTTCTCCACCAGCTCCTGCTGTGGAGCAGCCTCTCCTCCTTACTCCCACAACTTTGCCCTTATAAATAATACCATTGCATTATAAGTAGGTACTCTGCAGAGAATGGGTGTGCCTTGCACACACACATCCCAGGCTGCCCACATATGCCTTACTGCCTGACAAACACATCTAGACAGGCTTCTCTTACTGAAAGACTCTGGTGGTTGCTGTTTTGATTTAGTCTAGTTTGTGCAGTCAGATAGCCCTGTTCTTGTCCCACTGTTATTTTCTAGCACCTGCTCCTATTCCCTGGTTTTTCCCCAAACTGCCCCTATACTACAAATTTTAGATAGTCATATCATTCTTAGGACAACATCTTTTTATCCTTGTTAGGGAAGCTCAAAACCCCAGTTCCACCCACCAGCCAAGGTAGTCATTATGAACAATTTATAGGATCTTGCCAACTTGATTTCCTTTTCACATGCTCTTCTTCCTAGGGTTTCTTCAGCACAGGAGAGGCCAGGATTTTCTCACCAGGCATTTGTTTTTACTCATCACTAATCAGTACCACTTGTTTGTCTAGATTAAGAGCTGATTGTGTTAATTTATCAAACACCCCAGGTGCACATGTTGGCTATTTCAGCACACTCACTTTTAATCAAGGTGTCTTTTGTATATAGTTTCAATCCTCTCCATTAAACATTAAGAGGTTTAGCTTCACTCTAAAGTCTTAATTCTGTTGCATCCTCACAGTTTACAGTCAATTGAAAATGATGGGAAAACAAAAAACTTACTTGGATTCTTGTTTGGATTTTGATGATTTCCTTTTCATGGTTCTGTTCTACATGTTCTATCCTTACAGGTGAAAAATTGAGCCATCTCAAGTGAAAGAAATAGTAGTGATCAAAGAGCCTGTGGTCAGGAATGAAAAGTGGGATTTTTTGTTTTGTTTTGTTTTTATATTTGTTTAGTTGTTCACTAGTAGATGTCGGGCTCAGTCTTCATGGAAATTCCACTAAGGATAAACTCCCAAAACTATTGTACTGGCTTCATTAACAATTGGGTTAGCTTGGTAGCAATATTGGTATTTTTACAGACAGTAATGGTATCCTTACAGTGACAATGGGTTAAAGCAGTACTGCAGTGTTTTGGGAATTGTCTGTGGTTAGTTTGCTGATACACTATTAATGAGTCAGTTCACTTATAAAGTAACCCTCCTAATTGGCCGGTCTTTGTTCGATAACTCTCATTATATCATCTAAAAAAACTGATAAGAACCAAATGCATGCTATTGCTTTTCCTCCAATGAATTATTCATGAAAAAGTGAATTTAGTCTGCTTATTCCAGATCTCCAGATAAGTGTTTCTAAACTTTTCCTCAACCCATGCCTCCTTCTTCTTTTTCTTTTTCTTTTTTTTTTCCTTTTTTCTTTTTTGAGACAGGGTCTTGCTAAGTTGCTAAGGCTACCCCTGAATTTGCAATTCTTGTGCCTCAGCCTCCCAAGTCCAACCGTGTCTTGTTTCTGATAGACATAAATCATATGGCTATTCCCTAAAACTTCTGATATAAATTCTGAGAAGAGGCTGCCCCCAACTATTTGGAGAGCTAGTACCTTCTGCATATCCCCAGAAACCAAGAGGATGTTGTCAAGCTCTGTTGTTTTATAGTCTGTGTTACACAAAAAAGTGATGACTTTTAATATCTGTTTTCCAAATAGAATTACATATTATAATTGATATGTTGTTTCAACCCACTTCTCTACTCCTGCTATAGTTTCTGATGTAGATCCCTGCAACCTGCCCCAGAATCCAGACAATTTACCATTTGAGAATCATTGCTGTGGCCTTTGTATTTAAAAATTAAAATCAATTTTCCCTCTTTTTTGTAGTTTAAATGTATCACAGTTTATTCAGTAATTTCCCTAGTGAGATTTTTAAATGCCCCAATAAATATTGTTTTACATATGGCCACAAAACAAAGGACCAAACTCTTGTATACAGTAGGTTTTTCTCTCTCTCCCTTTTCTTTCCCTTCCTTCTTTATTTCCTTCCTTTGTTTTAACACAAATTTGTTATCTTACAGTTCTGATGGTCAGTAGTCCAGTGCAGTCCCACTGGGATAAAATCAAGGTATCATCAAGGCTGCATTTCTTTCCAAAGGCTCTAGGGGTGAGTTTTGTCTTTTACTTGCCTTTTCTATCTTCTAGAATCCATCTGCATTCCTTTGCTCATGGCCCCTTCTTCTTTCTTTGAAGCCAGCAATGGCTAGTCAAGTCTTTCTCATATCTTATCATAGAGAGAAGGTTTTCTTTAGTCAAAGCTGTTAGTAGCTGTTCCTCTCCTCTAGACCTTCTAACCACAAAGACTCTTAAGACAAACTTGGGTAAACTGTTAATCTTACATGATGTCATATCAAGGGCAGAGCTTTCTTTATACTCTTGTCTTTATAGGTGATCATCTTTAAATTTTAAAAAAAGTGTAATTCTTTTTTTTTAAATATTTTTTTAGTTGTAGATGAATGCAATATCTTTATTTTATTTATTTATTTGTATGTGGTGCTGAGGATCGAACCCAGTGACTCACGCATGTGAGGCAAGTGCTCTACCACTGAGCCACAGCCCCAGCCCCAAAAGTGTAATTCTTTAATAAAAATTTTTAAATGATCCTAAGGCTGGGTTTTTCAATTTGCAAATTCAAATCTATTAGTAGTTCATGAAATTAGCCTCCCAAATCCAACCCATGCCTTCTTTCTTTTTTTAATATTTTTTAAGTTGTCAGTGGGCTTTATTTGTTTATATGTGGTGCTGAGAATAGAATCCAGTGCCTCACACATGCTAGGCAAGTGCTCTACCACTGAGCCCCCCCATGCCTTCTTTCTGATAAATATAAGTCTTATGACTGTTTCCTAAAACTTCTGATGTAACTTCTGAGAGGAGGCTGCCTCTACCTATTTGGAGAGCTAGTACCTTCTGTACATCCCCCAAACCAACAGGATACTATGCTCTGTTGTTTTATAGTCTATGTTACAGAAGTCATTATCAAGATAGTAAATGAAATAGGATAGAAAATATAAGGGGGCATCACATGTACTAGAAGTAGGATTTTTCTACAAAACTTTGGGTTCAGTTACAGTTCTATAAACACATATGTATATAGATCATCACATAAAATATATTTATTTCTCTGGGTCATGGTCAAAAACTTTGAGAAACATATCACTTAAGGTTTCTTAAGAAAACCTAGTGGTTCTGGAAAATGTAATTGCTCATAATGAAAATATGCAGTGAAGGGTTAAGTGTCAGTTTTACATTCTCCCCTTCAAATGCCTTCACTGAAAGTTGGGGACTTGCCTTCCTGCCTAGCCAGAGAGCATAGCCATTGCCCATGAGGCAAGTGGGCGGTGTTTGTGGAGGCCCAGCCTCTTCAAGAACCCCCAGTTCAAAGCCTTAGTAAAAACCTTTCCATTTCCACCCCCACCTGGCTGTATACCCTCATTAGGTCAATTGATCTTGTAAAACAATATGAAACAAACATGAACATTCTAAATGATTAAGATTATATCCTTCAAACACTATCTTTAACAGGCAGAGACCTAAAACCCCAAGCAATAAAGCAGCATGTTCTGGGTCATATTATAGCAGATCCAAACAGTCATAAGACTTATTCCAACCTTAGTATTTTATATATAATACACACACACATGTTCATATATGTATACACATCCATATATGTGTATATATATGACTAATGTGCAATGTAGGAAAATTAGAAAATACAGAAAAACAAAGATTAAAAATACATATGGAGTCTTTAAAAACTTAGGTTGTGGGGCTGGGGTTATGGCTCAGCGGTTGAGCACTTGCCTCGCATACATGAGGCACTGGGTTCTATCCTCAGCACCACATAAAATAAATAAAGATATAAAAAAATAATAGCACATCATTTAAAAAAAAAACTTAGGTTGTAAGCTGGGTGCCGTAGCACATGCCTGTAATCCCAGCTGCTCAGGAGGCTGAGGCAGGAGAATCTTGAGTTCAAAGCCAGCCTCAGCAACTTGGCGAGAGACCCTGTCTCTAAACAAAATATAAAAAGGGCTGGGGATGTGGCTCAGTGAGTAAGCACCCCTAGATTCAATTTCTAGTACCAAAAAAAAGGAAGAGAAAGAAAGTTAGATCATAACATTTTTATAACTTGCTTTTTTCATTATGATCACATATTTTGAACATCTTTCCGCATCAGTAATTATATTTCTACCTCTGTTTTTCATGTTGTTTAAGAATTCCCTGGTACCGTAAGTTAACCATTTCCTTAGTGTCCAATGTTTGTTTTCAACTGAAAAAAAAGGATTTCTTAATCACAATTTATTGTCCACTAAAGCATGATTTCCTAAATTTACTCAATAAATCTTTACCACTACTCTGATGACTCTGTAAGAGAGTTTCTTATTCAAAGTAAATATTCCTCAGCTATATTCTTCAATTTTACACATTTATAAATGAGGGAGGTAGGTCTTCCTTTCTTATCAGTCAGTTTATAAATTCATGGGTTTCCTTAGTAACAATAGATAGCAGGGTAGAACTCTGCACCACTGTGATGCATACACTCAGTGTTTCTGGGGGAAAAATATGTGGCTGTCATCAGATATGATATATATTAAGGTTTTATTTTAAAAAGCAAGATTTCTCCACAATGAATTAATTAATTGGGAAATGTCATATCAAGCATCTATTCTGTTCAGACATCTTGCTAGGCAGTGGGGCTAGATACTGTGCAAGATAACACAATATAATAGAAGAAGCTGACATTGATCAGATAGTCCTCCTATTAAATATGTAATGATGTAGGTAGAGTGCTCCACAGCCAAAGAGCATGATACTGTGAGCACTCCAACCTGGACTGGAGTCAGCAGTGACTTTCCCAGGGATGTGATACTTGAACTGAGCTGGACAGATGAAAAGGCACTAATGAGAGAGGGTATTCAAAGGTCCCAAAAATTGAAGAAGCATGGCAAATAAAGGCTAGCATGGTTGGAACACAGAGAAAGAAGGGAGGGGGCTGGGGTTGTGGCTCAGTGGTAGAGTGCTTACTTAGCATGTGAGGCACCGGGTTCAATCCTCAGTACCACATAAAAATAAATAAATAAGATAAAGGTATTGTGTCCCTCTGCAAATAAAAAAATAAAAATAAAATAAATTTTAAAAGGAAAGGAGGCCAAACTGCACAGAGCCTCACAGGCCATAGTAAAACAATAGGTTTAGGGTACTTTATCCTAAAAGCTATAGAAAGCCATTGAAAATTTTTAATCAGGAATAAGATGGCACCTATATGTCCCAGGGATAGCCTTATTGCAACCTGCACAAAATCCATCTTAGATTCCTTCTTCCTATTTCCCACTTTCTGTAACTGAAACTGCCACTCTTCTCATTAGTCAATTCAAGCTTCCTTCTCTTCCTTTATCCTTCATCTAATCAGTGATTTATTCCTAAATTTCCTTAATTCTATTTCCATGGTAGTACACTTGGTATTCTACTGTCATAATTTCAGTTTCAACTCTCTACCTCTTATCTGAACAATAGCCCTCTAATTGCGTCCACCTCTCCCACTCACTGTTATCTTTTTCTCCAAACAAGTAAGTGAACTTCTTACCCATCCCTCAAGGTCCACTGTGACCCTGGTACTGTGGGCTTACCCTCTTTTAGATATTCCCAGTATTTTGTTTGACCTCTTTGAATTTTAGTATCAGATAGCTCAAGTGGTAAGATGCTGTTCTCCTTTCTCTGTTTCCTATGATGTGTTGTTAGTGCCTTGTGTTAATACTGCTTAATAAGCCTCTATGATAATGAATTGAGGGCAAAGCTAAAATGGACTCTGGTCCTCTTAGAACAAGTATTCTCCAGCTGAATTCCAATAAGGCTCCTTAGACTAGGAGGTAGCAGACCAGCTTTTCAATGTGCCATATTATGTCCTTGCTTTCCAGTGCTATACTCAGTCCTGCAGAGAAGGGCAGAAATAACATTTCTTTTTAAAGGATTTGGGCTTTTCTTGAACAGTTCAGAAAAAAGCTAGGCACGGTGGCACACACCTGTAATCCCAGCAACTCGAGAGGCTGAGGCAGGAGGATTCAAGTTCAAAGCCAGCCTTAGCAATTTAGCAAGGCCCTAAGCAACTTAGTGAGACCCTGTCTCTAAATAAAAAATAAAAAGGGCTGGGGATGCGGCTCAGGGGTTAAGCACCCCTGGGTTCAATTCCCAGTACAAGGGGAAAAAAACAGTTCAGAAAAAAAGCTGAAAATGTAGGAATGACATTAGTAAAGTCTTAGAAAAGTGGAAAATACTGTAGAACTTGTAATAGACCAAATTATATGATAGACAAAGAGATCCACAAAAAGATGGCTACAAATTAGAAGGGCAGAGGGGTGTTTTTGACCTTGACCACATGCATAGGGATGGCAGAATTTCCTGACTACCTGTTTCAGGAGTCTTCTAAAAATAGGAGTTCATTCACTGGTTAATACATAGTGGACATTTCGTGAGGGCTATCCCTGGTCCTCTTAGAACAGAATTTCCTGACTACCTGTTTCAGGAGTCTTCTAAAAATAGGAGTTCATTCACTGGTTAATACATAGTGGACATTTCGTGAGGGCTATCCCTGGTCCTCTTAGAACAAGTATTAGATTGTGTACCACACTTATTGGAGGCTGTTTTCTTCATTCTGAAGGCCTGAAGTGTGTCATGTAAGTATGCTTTGAGCCTTGAGTCTTCTTGTGGAATAGAGAAGAAACTTGAGTTCTGAAATCTCCAATCATTTCAAAGTATAAAGGACTGTGAGTCCTGGACAAATTTGCTTTAGCATACAAAGAAAGATGGAGATACATTTCATACATGTAGAATGATTTCCACTTTACTAAGCACTGTTAGCCCATTTTCTTTTTTTTTAATTTATTTTTCCAGTTAAGTATACATGACAGCAGAATGCATTTTGATTCATTGTACACAAATGGAGCACAACTTTTCATTTCTCTGGTTGTACACAATGTAGAGTCACACCATATGTGCAGTCATACATGTACCTAGGGCATTGAATAAAGTTTCTCCATTCTTCCCATGCCCTCCCCAATATGGATCAGCATCCACTTATCAGAGAAAACATTTGGCCTTTGGTTTTTTGGGATTGGCTAACTTCACTTAGCATGATATTGTCCAACTCCATCTGTTTACCTGCAAATGCCATAATTTTATTCTCTTTTAATGCTGAGTCATATTCCATTGTGTATATATGCCATTTTCTTTATCCATTCATCTATTGAAGGGCATCTAGGTTGGTTTCACAGTTTAGCCATTGTGAATTGAGCTGCTATAAACATTGAAGTGGCTGCGTCACTGTAGTATGCTGTTTTTAAGTCCTTTGGGGATAGACCGAGGAGTGGGATAGCTGGGCCAAATGGTGGTTCCATTGTAAGTTTCCTAAGGAATCTCTGTACTGCTTTCCAGATTGGTTGCACCAGTTTGCAGTTCCACCAGCAATGTATGACTGTGTCTTTTCCCCCAAATCCTCGCCAACATTTATTGTTGTTTGTTTTCTTGATAAGTGCCATTTTGAATGGCATGAGATGAAATCTTAGTTTTGGTTTGCATTTCTCTAATTGCTAGAGACGGTGAATATTTTTTCATATATTTGTTGATCAATTGTATATCTTCTTCTGAGAAGTGTCTTTTCAGCTCCTTAGCCCATTTATTGATTGAGTTGTTTTTTTGGTGTTAAGTTTTTTGAGTTCTTTATATATCCAGGAGATCAGTGCTCTATCTGATGTGCGTGTGGCAAAAATATACTGTTAGCCCATTTTCTTACATTATCTTTATGACAGCCTCATGAAGTGGGCTGAGCATATATCCCTCATTCCATTTATAGGAAAACCAAAGTCACAGGACCAGTAAGAAGCAGAACCAACATCCTCTGACTCCCTTCTCTCTCTTTTTTTTTTTTTTTTTTTGGTGCTGGAGATTGAACTTGGGGGCACTCGAGCACTGAGCCACATCCCCAGCCCTATTTTGTGTTTTACGTAAAGACAGGGTCTCACTGAGTTGCTTAGTGCCTCGCCATTGCTGAGGCTGGCTTTGAACTCAGAATTCTCCTGTCTCAGCCTCCCAAAGTGCTGGGATTACAGGCTTGGCGCCATGGCACCCCTGACTCCCTTCTTTTAATATCTTTTTTTTTTTTTTTGGTACCAGGGATTGAACCCAGTGGTGTTCAGCCACTGAGTCACATACCCAGCTCTTTTTACATTTTATTTTGAAACAGGGTCTCACTAAATTGTCTAGGGCCTTGCTAAGTCTCTGAGGCTGGCCTTGAACTTCTAATCCTCCTACCTAAGCCTCCTGAGTCACTGAGATTACAGGCATGTATCACCACACCTGGCTTCTCTGGCTCCTTAACATATGCTCTCTCCATTCCACCATGCTATTCAGTGTAGAAGAGGGGGACACCATTTAATAGCAGTCACTGCTTCAGTGACAGGTGAAACTGATTGGCCTAATGTGTTCGGCCACTGACTGAGTCTGTACCCTCTGCTTTTTGTTCACAGCACCATGGGGGTGTTGATGTCCAAGCGACAGACAGTAGAACAGGTACAGAAGGTGAGCCTGGCTGTGTCTGCCTTTAAGGATGGGCTGCGAGACAGGCCTTCCCTCCGACGCACGGGTGAGCTACCAGGGTCTCGTCGTGGCACTGTAGAGGGCTCTGTCCAGGAGGTGCTGGAGGAGAAAGAAGCAGAGGCAGGCACCCCAGTGGTCCAGGAAGAGAGCAGCGTCAACCGTGCAGCCTGGGAACGGCTGCGAGATGGGCGTGGAGTGGAGCCTGAGGAGTTTGACAGGACCAGTCGATTCACACCCCCTGCCTTCATCCGCCCCACTCGGAAGCTGGATGATGACAAGCCTCCAGATATCTGCTTGGAGCCCAGAGAGACTGTGAGTGTCTAGTTAGGGCAGGATTATTCAGTCTTAGCCTTTCCAAAGGCCAAGGAGCAGGACAGAGATCTGAGTGTGGTTGAGGTTAAGGCTCAAAACCAGAGCCAGGCGCAATGGCGCAAGCCTGTAATCCCAGCACTTTGGGAGGCTGAGACAGGAGAATTGCGAGTTCAAAGCCAGCCTCAGCAAGGGAGAGGCGCTAAGCAACTCAGTGAGACCCTGTCTCTACATAAAACACAAAATAGGGCTGGGGATGTGGCTCAGTGGTTGAGTGCCCCTGAGTTCAATCTCCAGTACCAAAAAAAAAAGACTCAAAACCAGAAAAAATGGAACTGAGTCCAGAACAATCTTTAAATTTTTTCCACAAGAATAAAAATATTAGTTTAGTACTAACCCCTGTAGGAAGCATTTGGAAATTTGGGAAAGGGGAGTTAGGGGATGTCAGAATGACTGGGAGTTCCTACTGGTGTTTGGTGCAAAGAAAATAGAGGATACTAAATGTCCTACAGTGTCTTGGACAATCACTCACAACAGATTGCTCTTTCTAAAAATGCTAATATCATCCCTGTTCAGAAGCATAGTCAAAAAGGTCTGAGCAGATAGAAGAGCCTCTTGGTTCTCGACCACCAGGAAAACTGCTCTGTCACCTTAACAGTGGCTTCAGTTGGAACTGATCCTCTGGGCTGCTTCAGAGAGACTCAGCCCCTATGCAGGTGATTCTGTGCTTAGTAGCCGTAGGATCTTGCTGCCTGAACTTTCACATCCCTGTTCGTTCCTGCCATCTTTCCCCAGATTGTCAACGATGAGATGTGTGATATCTGTGAGGTCTGGACAGCTGAGAGCCTCTTCCCATGCCGGGTCTGCACCAGGGTTTTCCATGATGGCTGCCTGCGCCGTATGGGCTACATCCAAGGAGACAGTGCAGCGGAAGTGACTGAGATGGCCCACACAGAAACAGGCTGGAGCTGCCACTACTGTGTGAGCCTGGACTGCAAGGACAGTGGGCTGTTGCATAGAAGAGGACTTGGCACTTTCTTTGAAAGCCCAATCTTATAACACTTGTTTTTAGGGAGTGACCTGAAGGGTTTTTAATAGTGCGTACAAGCAGGATCCTAGAGCTAGGATGGGTTTTCTCAACTCAGTGCTTTCGAGATTTTGGGTTAGAGTATTCTTTGTTGTGGGAGCTGGATGCATTACAGGGTATTTAACAACATCTCTGGCTTCTATTTCACCAGATGCCAGTAGCACATGCCCCTCACTGTAACAACCAAAAATGTCTCTACATATTACTAAATGTGCCCTGGAGGAAGCAAAATCACATATTACCAAATGTGCCCTTTTTGAGAGCTAGGGGTGGACTGATAGAATGAGCCTAATTACTCAAAAGTAATTTTGCTTAGAACAATGCTTCCCCTAATCATTTGTAGTTGTCATTCATTGTACTCACCTAAACACCAACCTGAGCTCCTAAGCAGCTTGCTTCCCAAAAGAATAGATTCTATCACAGTAAAACTACTTAGTCCTGTGATCCTCACTTGACATCCTACCTGGCTCTTAGAAGCATTTGTTCTTCATCTCTGAAGTGATTGTTACATGAATTAAATAACAAAGCTCTATTGATTCAGAACTTTGCAAATTATAATAAATGCCTTCTAACTTTCAATGTACAGAATCTGAGGTTTCCATTAAAAGCCATTTTCATGTTCATTTCTCACTACACCTCAATAGAGTTCAACTCTTATACGTTTTACTGCAGATACCTTCATTATTCTCTGATTTCAGAGTAAGAAGCATCGGATGATTGCCCTCATCTTCCTGCTGCCTAGGAGAAAGAAGATTTACCACTTTCTCTATGGCTTGTCTATAAAATGAATTATAGAAAAGTTATTTTCAGCTACTTAAACACCTTCCCTACTAGAGTATGCCACAGCAGACCCAGCTATACAAACAACCGTCTCTAGTACCATTTTCTACCCCTTGGGATGCTAGTCTTTTTGCCCAGCAACTCTGATTTGCAGTGTGCTGCTGGAATGGGACTGGGTTGAAGGTGTCCCCTACCTACTACCAGGAATGCACTGCTCCCTTCCTAACTTCCTGTCACAGTCCTACCAACATTATCACCACTCTCCACCAGGCTTTATACAAAAGCTTCTTCCAAGTTCATCCCTTCTTTGCTTCCTTTCACAGCCAGGCTTCTTAAAAGAACTTCATCATCTCCTTGTGGCTCCTGAGTCACCTACAATCTTACTTCTGCATCTATCATCCTGTTGAATTGGCTCTTCCTAAGATTACCAGTGATCTCTTAATTGTCAAGTCTAATGACCTTTTCTCAGGCATCTTCTTATTTGATCTTTTTGAAGTATTTAGTGCTCATTTCCCTCACTTTCTTAGGGTTTGAATATGTTTTGTGGGAATTATTATTAGCTATGGAAACTAGAAAAGATAGAAACTCAATAAAATCTCACCACAATTGTATTAATATTGTTAAGATGACGTACATTGTACAGCTCTCTTTGCTTAGTATCCAGTACTATCTTCTCTACTGATTCTCCTGCAGCCTTCTTCTCAGACCATTCTTTCACAAAATCTTCAGTTTTTTGTCCAGTCCTAATTGTTGGTGTGTCTTGCAGTTCTATTGCTAACACTCTTCTTTTCTCACTGTACTCTTTCTTTCTCTTTGGGTGACTTCATCCTATTGAAACACTAATGACTCCCGTATCTGTGTGTCCAGACTTAAATTTCCTGTTGCTTGGACTTATCCATCTTGATGTCTCACAAGTACTTCATGCTCAACATGCCCCTGAATGAACTCATCTTTCTACCCAAATTGCTCTTCCTCCATTCCTTATCTCCTCACCCAATTTAGTCCTAGCTCATTTTTTCCCTTATAGCTCATATCTAGTAAGTCATCAAAGCTCTGTTGACTCTACCTCTAATATCTCTCACATACCTCCCCCTCTTCTCTGTTCTCATGTTTGAGTTTAGCCCCTCATCATTTCTTACCTACATTATTGCAGTAGCCACTTAACTGCTTTGCGTGCCTCCAGACTTTGCTCATCTAATTCATGTTACCACAGCAGTCAGAGATCTAATGTGGCACTTTCCTGTGGTACCTCCCCCATTTCCTTTTCCTTTTCCTTTTCAAACAAAGACCTAACTTGAGACACTCAATCAAGGGCATTTCAGTTGCTTTACAGTCAAGCTACCTCCCCTCCTTTTACCTCCCCGACACACACCTCACACATACTCTACTCTAGCCACACTATCTCACAGTGTTGCATATATACCATGGTGGTGCCCAGCATACACAAGGTGCTCAATGAGTGTTTATTGAAAAACTGGTTTCTTTATGAAACCCACAAATGAATACCAATGAAATATGTTTTTGTTCTTTGCTGGTATTTTGGGGGGAAATTGATCTTCTGTTAAAATATTAGATAGTTTTAAGGACTGGATAGTAATAATAACAAATAAGATATCAATGCTTATTTGGAATTAAAACTTCTGTGGCACCACAAAAAAATTAATTTAGCTTTAGGAATCTTGTCATTATGGCATCTCTTTCAAAACTATTCCAAATTCATTTAAAACAATACAATCCACTAAGAGCAGGGCTATAATTTTTTTTACTAAAAAAATTATTTTTAGCATTTTTTTAATGAAAATACTGTTTGGGCACAACCTAACACAGAAGCCAGATAAATAAAATGTATAAAGTTGGAGCTCTTTCTTTGATGAGCAGAAGGATTTACAACCCTGCCCACTCACTAGACCCCTTATCCCCTGCAGCAGCTTTCTAAGTACTTTCAAGAAACCCTGAAATTAGCTCAGTAAATAATTTGGAAACTTAACTAAATTATTAGTAATTATTATTACTAATAATTTTAGTAAATGGGACTCGGCTAAAGTCAGGATATCTGGATTCTAGTATTTTAGTAAATGGGACTCAGCTAAAGTCAGGATATCTGGATTCTGGAGAATAGAGAAGATTTGGGGCTGGGGTATGGTTCAGTGGTAGAGCGCTTGCCTAGCATGCGTGAGGCACTAGGTTCGATTCTCAGCGCCACATATAAATAAATAAAAAAATAAAGGTCCATTGACAACTAAAAAATATTTTTAAAAAAAAAAGAGAGAGAAGATTCTTCCCCAGAGTTAGCCAACTCTGAGAAAGTTCTTTCTCCTTTCTGGGGCCTCAGTCTCCTTGATTTTTAATGGGAGGCTGGAATTAGGTGATCTTGGATTGCCTTCAAGTTAAAATATTATTTCGGTTCCTCTTGATCCTTGGCATTTCTTTATTACTGGCCTATATGGCCACTAACTTAGCTTTTTCTTTTTTTCAGGACAACCTCAACTTGCTGCTTACTGAGGAAGAAATGTACAGCCTAACAGAGACCTTTCAGCAGTGTAAAGTCATTCCCGGTAAGGCTGACCAGTGCTACCAGGAGGAAGAAGAGCCAGATTTCTTCTTCCTCCTTTCTAGCATGAACCATGCATGAATAGAGAGTTCTGGGATTTGGGAGATAGGAGGTAAATGAGTCTTTCTTCCTGAGTTGTTGGCTAGCAGAGGCACCCACTGCCTCCCCCAAGCACAACTTGAGCTACTGTGGCTATGAGAAGCAAAGACTTAATAAGACCTGTGGCTGTGGGGTACTGAAAATGACTGGAGATGCCCAAGGCTGAGTAAGAGTGGGCATGATCAGCAAGAGGTACCTCCTGTGACCAGGCATGGTGGTACAAACCTGTAATCCCAGTTCTTCAGGGAGCTGAAGAAGGAGTATCACAAATTTGAGGCCAGCCTGGACAATTTAGTGAGACCCTGTCTCAAAATAAAAAATAAAAAATATGGAGATGTGTGAGGCCCTGGGTTCAATCCCAAGTACAGGAAAAAAAAAAAAGGTGCCTCCCACAGATTGCTCCCTGACACTGGAGGACTTTCTTCGCTACCGCCACCAAGCAGCGAAGCGGGGGGACAGTGACAGGGCACTGAGTGATGAGCAAGAGGAGCAGGCAGCCCGCCAGTTTGCAGCCCTGGACCCTGAACATCGAGGCCACATAGAGTGGCCTGACTTCTTGTCCCATGAGTCCCTGCTACTCTTGCAGCAACTGCGTCCCCAGGTGAGAGGCAGATGGGGTGAATTTCCATGGGATACTGGGTGACAGAGGTCTAGGAAGCATTCTGGGCAGGTTGGGGGAACACTGGATACTGTCTGAGTAGGATCCAATATCAGGAATGGATTCAGGTTCCATCCAGTGACAGGTAATCAGTGCCCAAGCTAGGGAAGCTGCCCCAGGAAGATTGGTTTACACTGGGCTCCCCTAAAAACTATCCAGAAAGTTTCAAGGAACTTCCAAGGGAGATTGCAAAGGTTAGGTAATGGAAGTAGGATTCTCTGTGGCTTGACAGTTTACACGATATTTTCATCTCCAAGATCTTAACGTGTCTCTTCTTCCCCAGAACTCACTATTGAGGCTTCTCACAGTCAAAGAGCGAGAACGAGCCCGAGCCACCTTCCTGGCACGGGGCAGTGGAAACACCATCAGTGAGGCAGAGTGCCGCTGGGCCCAACACTCTTGGTTCTGCAAACACCTCATAGAGGCTCCTTCCTGTGGTGTGAGGTCTGCTCCTTTTCAGTCCCTGCCCCCATTCAGTCTCCCTTCTCTTTTTTCCATGCCAGTGGCCCTTAATGTGAAAGGTACCTTCCAGCTCCTTCTGCCAACAGCCAGGAGAGGATCCTCCTATGCATTTGGCAGAGGATTGTTATTCCTATTGGCCAGTTCACAGGTTGAACTGTGTTGCTGTATGTCAGAAAAGCATGATCAGGCATACCCAGAGCCATGGGTTCACCAGAGTTTGGGAACAATCGGGCCTTTCAGTAGTCTACTCCTAACCACATGTACTTATGCCTAGCAGTATCAGCCACGTGGGTCCCATAGCAGACAGCAGCCCAGCCAGCAGCAGTAGCAAGAGTCAGGATAAGCCCCTGCTACCTGCAGAGCATGAGTCCAGGTGAGTGGAACCTCCTTACCTGGCTTTCTCTACCCTCTCCCTAACACACACATATAAGTAAGAGAGGGCATCTCCCACAACTACTAAAGAATATAGCAAATGCCTCCTCCACAGGCATCAGACCCTAGGAATACACATTTGACCCCAGATCTCTAGGGCCAGCCAGCTGATCTGCTGATTTGGTAGCACAGTCAGACATGAGAGACATGAGACATGGCTTTCCTGAGGTTTGTCTAGTTCAAGCCATGCTTCCGTTGGGATCAGATCTTGTGAGCCTTTGGGTTCTGCATTCAAGCCTCACGAACCTATTTTTTATTTACTTCTACTGCAGATCTGTGGACTGGCCCACCTTCCTGCGAGAGAATGCTGTCTACATCTTGGCTGCTCGCCCTAACAGTGCAGCCATTCACCTGAAACCCCCAGGATAGCATGGCACAGAGAAGTTTGGTTCAGGGGCACTGGAATTTTCTCCTTTCTTCCCTTTTTCCCTTCCTTCCACCAAATTCTGGCTCTGAGACTCATGGGGATTGGGCGCTGCCAGCATCTTAATTTGTCATTAAGCTTTATGGCACTGAAATCACCATTCCTCTCATAACAGAGGCAGTTAGTACATTGCCACAGGGAGAATCCTTGAGAGTTGTGGCAGCATCCACTCCTGGACCATCCCCTGCCCTCACATCATAAACTGGACCTGCCACCACATGCACACAAGTGTGTACATGCACATATATTCACACATATGGATATCAGTCAAGCTGGGTTTTTAAATTATTATTTGAGAAAGGACCAACGTCCCTTTGTGAAACCCCTGGTATGGATGAAAAGGTCTCTACTCATCTCTACTATTGTCCATTTCTCATTTCCAAAAGATAAAGCTCTGGCCAAGTGATTATTTAACAAGGGAGCATATCAGATTCACATTCCCTCCTGAGGATACTGAGAGGCCCTCTCTGCCCACGTTGAAAATCCTTTCTGTGGTAAGCCACTGTTACTAGTAGGTATCTGTTATATCCCCCAGGTATGCTGAAGGAGAAAAAATGGTTGAAAATCACCACTTCAGTTTAACCCATTATTTATTTAGATTCTAATTCTTTGTGACAGAGAAAGCAGTTGCTTGTGGAATCCTTACTGGAAAAGAGAGAGACAGCCTCTCTTCAGAGACCCAGAATCTAGGAATCTCTCAGCCAGGTCATCCAAGTCCAAAAGTCTTTAGCAGAATGGTGAAAACCCAAGGGGAGCCTCTGGCCCCTATTTTTCAGATGTTAGCTCATGGCCTAAAACCCAAGGGACCTGAATGGAACAAATATGCTAGCAGGAGTCACAACCCTCTGTGTTAGATGCCTCACCCAGGTCAGCTTCCACAGAGACCAATGAGGACAAGTTCTGCATGGAAGAGAGGAGAGGAGAGGGCTTATACTTTTCCATTGTTCCACCTCAACTCAACCATAGCCCTAGTGTATGCCATTGTGTGGAAAACAGAGCCAGCCTCTTCCCAGCCCAAGAGAGAGCAATTCTACAGTAGTCCTGAGCAGGGACTTCTTTCAGCCATCCTGACAATGAGGATAGGAGAAAACAGGCGCCTCTGAAGATTTGCATCTCTCTCAAGCAGAGAAGTTCCCAGTAGAACCTCACAGAAGGAGGAGGTTTCTCTTTTCCCCTATCACTGAGATGTGGCTTCAGTTGCTGCTCCTCCCCATTGTTCTCTGCATGTCATTCTCTCCATACTGGGGCCTGGGCATAGAAGGATTTTTAGGGACAAGCAGAGCCTACCAAAAGGACACCAAGTTTGGCCTGCAAGCCTCAGCCCTTCTTCCCAAGTTCTCATCAAATTCTCAAGTCAGTGTGTGGTATGGGTCAGCCTTGGTCTGGGGTCTAGGTTCTAGATTTCTGTCTCCAACTGAATTACTTAGGTGTAGCCAGATCTGACTACCAAGAGTTATTCAAGAGGGAATGAGCTTAGTCATGCAGAAGCTCAATGGCACTTGTACTAAATTGGATACTTACAGAAGAAGGAATACCACTCAGTGTTGAGATACTCAGAGGAAAGTGGGACACTGCCACCAGGGGCTTGGTAAGAGCCCTACATAGTTTCCTTCTGTAGGAATGGCTTGAGCTATAAGCAGGGTGATAAACTGCTGGGGACAGATTCTTTAGGACTGAACTGAAGTGGACAGGAGACTAATGTGGCCCTGAACATTTTGAAACCTACAGCTCTGTAAATACTCATTAGCCATACTCCCTGGACTGATCAGTCAGAGGGGCCATTATTCAGTCTTATTTTTAAAAAAGAAAAGCAAACATATGACTCTTGGACCCAAGAACTGCATCTGAAGCTGCCAGACTTGGTATTTTTCACTGAGAAGATTAAAGCATGTTAAACACAAGGGCTCTTACTCTCCTGGTGAGTCATCCTCTGTATCAGTGGCTCTTGGCTTCTGGGCCTCACAGACAAGACATTTTAAGTAGAGACAAGCTCTGGGCTTTGAGAGCTGAACAAGTTTTTTCTCCTGCCTCCTTATCTGTCATAGGGACTAAAAGTCCATCTTCTTGCTTCTTGATCCTTCATAGATGAAGGTGATGCGCCACTGCTCTGGAACTGCTGCTTCTACCTTTCTGTGAGTGAGTGGTGAGAGACTGTGGGCCAGACCAGGATGGCTGTGTCCCAGGGCCTGCAGAGCATGCCCTAGAGTTCTGACAAAATAGGAGCAGGCAGATTTGAGATCACCCCCTCCCTATCTGAAGTCAGCAAGCTTCCTTGGTAAAGAGCCTACTACAGAGGGCCTAGAGGACACTGCCCCCAGCAAAGAATAGAGTTTCAAATCCGCAACAGTTCTGAGAAGCCAAAAATCACACAAGGGAGGTTGGTCTCTTCTGTGTACGCATCTAGCTTTTTACCAAAAGGAGGGTCCATTACTCTCTATTCCAGAGTTGCAGAAGCTCCATCCCAATCCCTCTATCCAAAATCTCCCTTTGGAGTGTCCTAATTCCTAGAGCCCCTCTGCAGTATATGTGGAAATGTTCAAACTTTTATCAACCTAGCAAGGCCCATTCCCTCTTCAAGATTTCCATCACTGTGATTGTCTGAGATTTTGCCAACTACAAAAAATAGTGTCTGGCTCTAATAAGGGAATGAGAAAATGTTTCAGCCTTTTCTTCTTGGCTGCTGAAAATTTCCCCAAGCACTACTCAGCCAGACACCAGCCGTGGGAGGCATGAGTTACACATATGCTCCCCTGAAGACCACTTACCCTGAGCCTGTTTTTCACACGGCTGTCCTCTTCTCCACACTTGTATTCAAATAAAATGGCATCTGAATGACACTGAGGGTCACTGAAGGACTGTCCAGATCTGCTGTTTGGCTTCTTTCCTGAGGCCAGCCTTCCCCAGCAGAACATTTGAGCAGTGGCCCCTATAGTATCACAAGGATGGATCAGTTTCCTCACTTCTAGATACTGACCCAACTCTCAAGTGCTCTTTCTTTGAGGACAACTATAGCAGAAGCCATGAATACATTGCCTCTTTCTACCCTCAGCCCAAGCAATGGGCTAGCAGGGCAGACATCTACCTTTCTGGCCCTGGTTCTCCCTGTATCACCCCAGCTTTGTTTAAATGGTCAAATCTTAGAGTTCCTCCATTCCTCTCAGTATGGAAAGCACAGAATCAAACTTCCTAGGAAGAGAGTACCTCACTGGGAAGTGAACCCCAGGGTTGTACCTAGGCCTCTTAGCCCAAAGCACAACTTTGACCATTGCAAGCATCACAGCTTTGGAAAGAGTGATGCCAGAAGGCCCTAACACCAAAAGAGGGGCTCAGAAGAATCTGTCTCACAGGGCCCAGGTCAGGCCATGTCCACCCCAGAGCCAAGAGTAACCTCTAGGCAGGACTGAGAACGGACAGCGGACCATAGCATTCCTGCAGGCATGTCTCTTTTAAGCAGCAGAGAAAAGGCAGATGTATACAGTCATGTGTTGCTTAACAATGGGAATCCATTCTGAGAACTGTCATTAGGCCATTTGTTCACAATGCAAACATCATAGCGTGTATTTACACAGACCAAAATGGTTATGGCATTACCAGGCAATATATGCAGTCCTTTGTTGTTTGAAATGTCATTATGCAGCACATGACTGTTCTTCTGAACTTGCCACTAAAAGGCAGGACAATCTCAATGCCAGAATTTCAGATCATCCTGGCAGTATCTGTAACCAAAGTATCTTTGTATTCCCCTGTTTACAGTGGAATAAAATTGCTACTTTCTCCTTGCCAGTTAGCTTGAATTTGCCCAGGATATCTCTCTCAGCCCCAGGCTGCAACCCAGACAATGGAGATCTCCTGAGTGGGCCCTATCAGTGCATCATGCCTGTTCCCAACAGTTCAACCCTGGGGTGGAGTGGGGCTGGGCATTTTCCTTTATGTTGTTTTCCTGCTGCCACTATTTTTGCTAACCTTGAAAGGAAAATGAAATGATCAGTTTACAGAATTTCCACTAGTCCCAACCAGCACTAAGGAAAAACTGTTTCTCTCTGGGCTATACTCCCCAATGACCCAGAGTGTGGAGAGGGGATCAGGTCTCATCTGGACCAATGATTAATAAGCCCAATCACATTTCAGTTTGCATAGCACTGGGCTGGCCTTACTATATCCACGATGAACAAAGGCCTTCAAGCTTAGCCTCCAGCTGTTGGGGATGTCCATGATCTATCTCCCAGGCAAACATAGGCTGTGAGAGGGATCTCTGAGAGCACCTGAATAACAGTGGAGGACCCAATGCCCTCTGGTCCCTCATGCCTTTCCCATTTACTTTGCAGAAGGTCTTGACAGTAAGCTAAGGGGGAACATTCCCAAGTCCTGTCTTCCCATCTACAGCTGCATGCTCCTCCCATGGCTCAGCCTTCACAGCACTCCAAGAAGGAGCTCCTAGAAGCTGGGTACAGCAGTAACCATAATAAAGAGAATGTGATGCTATTTTGGCTTCCTGATTCCTGTTGTTTGGGGAACCTGGAAATGGACAGGCCATTTCTCTGTGGTTTCCCATCATTGACCAATTCCTGGATTTGGGGATAAAATGAGGTACTGTGGCTATCTTTCTGGATTTCCTGGCCCTGACCTTCCCAAGAATCAAATGATGGGTGTGTATAGGGGCACCACACATGCAGACACAGAAGGGAAATACAGTAGGGAGTACTGAAGGGAAGAGCCAGAACTTTCAAAGAAAATGAGTAAGAGGTAATAAGAACTTGCAGCCTGTTGCCTATGTATTGTTCCTCTCCTCACCAAGGGCTAGTTTTGGACACTTCTTCCAGTTCCTGCTGAACTACAAAGTAGGGAAGCTAGTTGGCTATTTTCTCCTGAACTTCTGGGACCTCCCTAGCCTGATAGATTCCTCCACATTTTTACAAACTGTTTTTGTGTAATGTGATAGGATTGGGAAAACTAAGGTTTGGAGAGGCATTCAGAGGACTATGAAATCCCCATTCATCCCTTTACCTAGTGAAAATATCCAGTCCCTCAGCACCTCTAGGTTGTGGATCAGATGCTGAAAGCCATAGAAGTCCCAAGAACAAGTAGTTGCTAACATTTTTTAGTATGTACTATGCACTGAGGAGTCCTAAATGCTTCACATCTATCTTCAAAATGACCCTATGAGGGGGGTAAAGTGGTACAGCACTTGCCTAGCAAGCTCAGGACCCTGGGTTCCATCCCCAGCACCATAAAACAACAACAGACCCTATAAGGTTTGTATTACAGACGAGAAATATGAACAGTTTGCATTTCTCAAGTTTACATAGTCACACAGCTAGGAAGTGGAGGAACCAAGTATTTGATCCTCAGTACCCATGTTCTTAGCCACTTTATTATGCTGCCTGTCAAAATACACCTGAAAGGAATGACTGTAAAGTGGGCTAGGACATACATCTTCTATGCCTGGGAACAGACCTAAACAGATAATCAGCCTGCAGTTATGTCACAGATTTATCACCACCTGCACAACTCACCCCTACTCACTCATTGGACTTCCATATCTCTCTTCCCTGCAGTTTTCCCATGGGGAAATATTGTCCATCAGACTCAAAGGTACCTTAATACCATCATGCAAGCCTCTTTTTGTCTCCAGACTCAGTGAAGCTGAACATCAGGGCAGAAATGAGACATAAAGATTGGATCTTTGTGGACGAGAACAAGGTTTCCCCATCCTCAGTCCAGCAATCCAGGCTGGAGATGTAGACCCTCCAAGGATAGTTCCTCCTACCAACTGCCACTTGCTGCACACAAAACTCTACCCATCTTGTTCTGCTCTGGCTCAAGTGCACTCTTCCATTCCTAGGGAAATTCATCCCCCAAAGGGAAACAGTAACTGCTAAATTTACTAAACATGGGGAAATTAGTGTGCTCTCTCCACCCCACCACCCTTTCCAAGAGTTGCTTGGAGTTTGACCTTGCTGTACCTGTTTCCTCATCTGTAAAAATGCAGAAAATAATCCCTGTCCTGTCTGCCTCCTAAACTGGTAGTTGAGGACAGAGTGAGATTGGTAAGAGAAGAGAGCTTTAAACATTATAAGGCACTAAGAAGTAAGCAGCAAGGATTTATGCTTCATCTGAACCTCTAAGAATGTCATCTTCCATCCTCCCACAGTCACAGGCATAGCTGGGGGTACTGCCAGTGGCCTCTGTCCAAAGTGCTGAAGTCACAGCCAAGCCAGCTGGGGACCTTCATTCCTTCATTCCTTCTTTGTCCCACCTTTAAGTAAACATCAAATGCAGAGATTTCAAAGCTCAAAGATTACCCTAAAATACAGAATTTGTTGCCAAAATGTTTTATATTTGTTTCAAGTATCTTTCGTTTTTCAAAATCAAAACAGGTACAGATAGGCGGGAGGTAATTGAGCAGCTCAGGGGAAAAAGCTTGTGCTTAACTTGGTACAAGTGAACTGTATGAGGGGGCTATCAAAAAATGAATCAATGTAATCTGAAGCTACATGGAAAGAAGTTCAGAATCAGAGAAGAGAGGCAAGCTGGCTCATTTGTACACTACATCAATACTCCTGAAGAAAGTTGATCAGAGCCAGGTCCCACAAACTAAAACCCGTGAAGGGGAACACGGACCTAGTGATTGGAGCTGAACAAGGCAGAGAAGAACACATGAAGACACAAGCCCTGAAGAGGGGCAGACATGAGGGATATAGATGTCTGACAGATGTCTGGCAGATAGGCCAATAAGGTTGATGATGTAGTCTGAAGAACTAAGACAAAAGGTGGACACTATGAAAAGGCAGATTTGTCCTCAATGGAACAAAATATGATTGGATACCAGGGAGGGCAGTGAAGCTGTATAAGCACATGACAGAAGATGTTAAATTGGGAGTGAGATATCTTACCAAATATATTGAGTCCTTCTGAGACCTGACATGCCAGTCAACAGTGAAGGGACTTCTGGCAGGTGCCCAGACTTGAGCCCAGCTGAGATGGAGGAAGTGTATACATAACTTTAAGAATCCCAGAATACGCCACATGGCATCAAATCTTGGAATCTTCTATTTCTTCTTTTTTTTTCTTTAGTTCACAGGTGGGCTCTTGGAAGCTTGCCTCTAGAACCTGGTGCTGTGCGCCCTCTGCTGGTCATTCCTCGCACTGCCATCTCATCTCAAAGCGAGAATAGCCCTTTTAAATCCTATCGTGCTGATTGATCAGTGTAGGTTCAGAAACTGAAAGTACCAGGAAGTCAGATCCCTGGTCAGTGCTCAGACAGTGTACAGTGTGCAGGGTCAGAATGACCCTAAGTATGAGTTCAAGTTATCTGAAATCAAAATTAAATTTTGGCCATGTCTAGGAAAAGGGTTTAGGCTTACACTGGATTTGAGGTACTGTCTTAGTGTTTCAGGCTGTAACTCAGGGTGGGACCAAAGCTTTGGCTCAGGTGTCAGCATGAAGTATAAATTGGGAGAGATGCTAAGAGTCTAACTACAAGGAGTCAGTCTGCATCCAAGGTAATGAGTCAATGCAGCATTCCTATGCTCAATGAAAACATCAGATGATAAGCACCCAATCAATAGAGAACTCAAGCAAGGACGCTTTCCAGGAGAAAATAATGAGGAATTGGGGGACAAAATGAGGCAGTCACTAATTTCTAAGGACCTGCTAACTTTAAAGACAGTACTAGTCCCTTTCTCTTCAAATGGTGGAATTCCAGTTCCAGCTTCCTGTAAAACCCCCCACAGCCAGTATACTATCACATATAAATCATAGGTACAATTTAGGGAAAGAGCAGGACCAAGGGCCAGTCCTGTCACTGAACTAGCTGGCAACTGTGAGGATAATCTTCCTGCACACATCCCCCTCTGGGATTCTCTGTTTCTACTGGCAACAGTGCCTGGCAGCCTCCCACATCCAGATCTTAGCAACCATGGCAGCCCCTGGCAACTGCTACCATGGTGACAAGACAAGGAACTGAGAACAGATCAAAGGAGGGGAGCACTTCCTCTGCAGGCTTTGAAATGTATGCAAAATAGGGGGGCTCCACCTCCTATATACAGTCTGGGAGGGAACACAGGCTCCTGTCTAAACACCTCCTCATTGGCACCCACCCCCACTCCTGCCCACATGTTCCGGTTCCCTCAGGGTAAGGAAGTGAGGGACACCTAGGGTTATGACGTCTCCATAAGGATGGAGGGGAAGGGTGTGCGGGGGTTTTTGGATCACAGATACATGCATATACTGGCAGACGTGGTGTCAGAATTTCACTAACCACATGCTTCACCCATTCTTTGTCATGGAGACACATGCCTCTACAGCCACTAATCACGTATGTACCCTGACACAAAATCACATATCTATAGCAAAGAATACAGAGTTAGATATACTACCATACAAAAATAATCATACAGGTATACTCACTCACAAATTGAATTACCAATACAATAGTACAAATAATTCCCAAATTCACACAGTATAGATACACTCATATACCCAGATATCTGTGAACACAGAATAATAGTTAACTTAAGCTCAGAACTGAGTACGTTACGTGTATTACCTTAATTAACCCTCATAACAATGCTGTGAAGTACTGCTGTTGCCAGTCTCCATTTAGAAAGGACAAAATGAGGCACAGAGGGGCTGGGATTGTAGCTCAGTGGTAGAGCGTTTGCCTCGCATGCGTGAGGCCCTGGGTTCGATCCTCAGCACCACATACAAAGCAATAAAATAAAGATATTGTGTCCATCTACAACTAAAAAAAATTTTTTAAAAAAATGAGGCACAGATGTGGCAAGTAGCCTCACACAGTCATAGTCTGACTCTAGGGCCCACATTCTTACAGACTATGCCACTATGCACCTTGGTTCCTAACACACATCCCTGATGCCCAATACAATGGGACAGAAGGCAGCAATAGCAATCCAGGCAGATAATGTAGTTCAAGCTGTCAACACATAAGGGCACAACCCTGTAGCCCCAAAGGTCCAAGCCTACTTTCTAGCATTAGCTGGGGCCAGGTAAGAGCTGCTGACTAAACTCTGCCTCCGTGTTGGCATAGGCAAGGTTGGGGGAGGCAAAAGAGACAGAACTGGAATAGGAAGAAGCACAGCCACCCACAGCCTGGGCCCCCAGAAGTCAGGAGGAAGGGGAGCAAAAGCCCTCAAATATGAAGAGCCAGCATCAGTCCTGGGCTCCCTCATCCCAACCAACCCATCTCCACGTCACACTTCCATTCTCTCATCACTGCCCACTGTCTTTTCCCTTCCTCATTCCATCTCACCCCATGTCCCTGTCCCATCATGTTACTCATGCCATCCCCTCCCCTCTATTCCTCATCCTCCAACCCACCTCCCTCTCCATCCTCATTCCTTTCCCCTCCTAACCTCCCACCAAACCTCCCTTCCCCATCCCCCATCCTCCTTACCTCAGTATGTCTCCCTCATCTCATACTCATCACCCCATCTCACCACCCCTCCTCATCCCTCTAACCCCACTTCCTCTCCATCCTCTTCACACCCTGATTTCCTTTCTTACTTTAAACTTACACACTTTACACTTGGGAGCCTCATAAAAAGAAGGCCCCGGTGAAGAATACTGCAGACCTGACCCCAGGACCCATAGACCCCCTCTCATTCTCTTTTCTGTGGCCTAGGTACTCCAAGCCTGCTTTTCCAGCTCTATCCAGTTTGCACGATTTCATGGGTATCCAAACTCTCTCTGGAAAACACAGGGAAGTGGTAAGAGCTTCTTCCCAGGCCCTTTCTTTGTCATTGAACCCTCCCAAGAATCCCTTCCCCCTCTTCACCCCCAGATTACCCCCTCCCCACCCCCGCTCCCTCGAGCACAGATGGGCCTGGGAGACAGTAACGTGGGCGCCAGGCTCAGTGTCTGTTGGAGCGGCGGCTTCCGCTGGCGACCGCCTCCGCAGCCCTGCCTGCTCTGAGCATCGGGGACACCAGAGCTGAGAATTAATGATTTAATGGGGATGAGAAAGTCTGAGAGTGTTAGAAAAGGGAATCATGGGGTACTGACACGAAAGGTTAAGGGGGGAGCTATGATAAGGGAGACCAGGGATATAGAGGTAGGATTAAGAATAGGACAAGAAGAGAGAAAGAGGGAGAAAGAGAGGCAGAGAGAGATGGGGGGATGAAGGGGAGAAAGAGAGAGTGAGAGGGGCTGGGATTGTAGCTCAGCGGTAGAGCGCTTGCCTCGCATGCGTGAGGCCCTGGGTTCGATCCTCAGTACCACGTACAGAGCAATTAAAAAAAATAAATAAAGACATGGTGTCCATCTATAAAAAAAAAAAAAATTAAAAAAAAAAAAAAAAGAGAGAGTGAGAGAGAGAGGAAGAGAGGAAGAGGAGGAGGAGGAGGAGGAAGGGGAGGAGGAAGGGGAGAGAAAAGAGGAAAAGAAAGAGCCAAGACAGGAGAGTGGAGGCGGGGAGGACAGACAGGAGATGATAAGGGATAAGAAAGGGGGAAAGTAAAAGGGGCTAATATTCAGGAACTCTCAAAGAGGAATTAAAAAGAAAGGTTGATTATAAGCAGCCCGAAATGGGAGCTGTGGGGGTTGCTGAAAAGCAGCTATTCAGGAGGGAACTAGGGTGAAAGGATTATACGGAGGATGGAAAGGGGCTTGGGAAGAGAGAATCATGGAAGTGCCACTCCTGAGGCAAAAGGCCAGGTTACTGATAAAGGAAAGAGTGGAAGGGCACTTAAAAGAGATTCATTTAGGCTTCGTCAGGTCAACCCCAGGTCCAAGTAAGGTAAACTAAATAAGGTTGGGTTGAGATCAGTTTACAGTTACAAGGAAAACAGGTAACTCGGGTGCACTTTTAGCCCTGGTGCAGGTACTACACCGCCCAGAGGGCTTTATTCTCTCCCTCCCTCCCTCTGTCTCTCCCTCCCCCCACCCCACTCTCTCTCCCCACAGCCAACTGGTGGGAGCAGTTTTCCTTTAAGGCTGCCTTTGACGTTGCACGAGTTCCAGAAGGTTCTCCCGGGATTCGAGCGATGGCCAGTATGTCCCACCTTCTCAAACCGGAGATTGGACTAATATAGTTGCCCCCTGGCAGGGGTCTAAGTCCTGCAGACCAACCAATAAAATCAAAGGGCGCGTGGAGTTGTCACCCTCTATCCTTTTCACCAATGACACGACGAGATGACGAAGAGGTGTGGTTGATTGATCCCACAGGGCACCAATCAGACCCACACCAATCACTGCCCGGAATGTGTGCGCGTGTGGCGGGGTGACAGGGGCGGAGAAGGGGTGGCTATCACTGAGCCGCTCGTTGAAAGCTGCCCAATCACAGCAGAGGCTTAGCTGAGTGACGGGCAGACGGCGCAATGGACGATACGGAGGCGGAGCCGTGGGGGCGGGCTCCCGGTCCCGCTGTCTGCGGCCGGCGGGCAGGCGACTCCTGTCCCAAGTGGAGGCGGCGGAACCGGAGCCGGGGGAGGGGGCAGCGGCTGTGTGACGGACCGCGGCGGCACCCGCAGCTCCTCACCGGTGAGGGTGCTGAGCCAAGACTCAGGGGTCCCGGGAGTGGGCTGTCACGGAGTCAGGGGTCTTGGTGTCGGGGGTTGGGACACGGAGGGCCCTTAGGCTCTTCTGCTGTGGGGGTGCGGGAACTGGGAACTCGGGGTCTGAGAGGTGCTCGGCGTCCGCACCCCAGGCTTGGTTCTCCCGCCAGCCAGCTTCTGAGCCGGGAGAGGGTCGGGTCGGGTCGGGCCAGATCGAGTTCTGTCGGGCGGAGGCGTTTCTGAGCAGTCCAGCCAGCCAGCGCGGGTGACATCACCGACCCCCTCCTCCGCCCATCAGAACCCCCTCCCCTCCTCTCCCCGCAGCGCCTTTTGTCCTGGCCAGGCTCTCCTCTGCCCCGCCCCTCCCCGCCCATCTGCGGGGGAGGAGACTCCCCGTCAGTGACTTCATTGAGTAGGTTCTGGGGTATTGGGCTTGGGTCCTCCCCAGACAGGCAAGAGGAGCTCGCTGCCTCTCAGGCCCTCACTGTCACACCTGCTACAGGTACATACACTGCCACTCACAAGCACACGCTGCCACTGCCAGCCTCACTGTCACACTGCCATACAGCCACTCACATTCAGCCAGACACTGCTGCACCTGACAGCAGGTGGCCACTGGACCCTCAGCCTTCACTCTCAGCACCTGGGGATCAAGTCCAGCTCCTGCAGCACCAGACAGGCCTTGCTGGGCAAGGGCCTCTGAGGATCTGAGGAAGTGGCTTCCAGAGCTGCAGCATTCCAAGCAGGCTCCGGTGGAGCAATCAGAGGTGAGGGGCTTGGCTGGGCATGTTTAAGCGCACAGTGCTCTCCTGCCCACCCCCAGCAGCACCCCCACTACAGGCTCGAGGAGCTTTCCGGAGCTTCCCACACTTCTGGGGAGAAGACTTCTTAGCCAGCTTGATGTTTAAAATTCAGCTGGAGCCCTTAAAACTTCGAGCGTGGACGCTGAATGGGTTTGTAAAGTTTCGGTAAGTCCCTCCTGAGAAGGGCGCTCATACCCATTCCAAGTCAAATTCTCCACATCAGCCATCCCCCTCCATTGCCCCTTTGCTTCCTCATCTCATGCTCAATTACATGTAAGAACCCCTTTCTATCTCACCTATACATTTGAATGAATCGCATCATTCATGCCTCTCTCAAATTCTTTTTTTCACAAACATCTCCTCCAACACTTCAATTCTCTACAGTTCTTGCTCTCCACCCATCATAACCCATTTTCCATTTGTCATCTATTATCCCCCCTCCATCATTACCTCATTTATATCAATAGTTTCCTCTCCCTATTACCTCAACAGGCCCTCTTGCCATTTCTCCTCATTTTTCATTCCTGCTTCTACATTAAGTCCTCCTCATTCTTCTCCATCAAAGGCAGTGCCATACCATGGGGCTCCTTTGTCATTGTACCACGCGGCTTGTGGGTAGGGGGAGCGAGGGAGGGTGAAAGGAGAAGGAGGAAAAAGAGGCAGGTTCTGAGAGAGTTTGCCCTGTGTCTGTGGAGGCAAGAGAATTATGAGTCTAGAATAGCTAAGCAGGTGGGTGCCAGAGAGGACACTGGCCGGGTGAAAAGGTAATGCAGGGACAGCAAAAGGAGAGTGGGTGGACTGGTGAGCTGTTCTGACTTCCCTTCTGCCTAGAAGCTGCTATAGTTTTCTGGGGCACCCTGTTGATGTTCTGGGGTTCCTTCCTAGTCCCAAGGGATAAGAAGGTGTGGGCTAAGGCAGAGATGGCAGACCACCCCCAGCTCCCTCTCAGACAGCTTTTACTGCTGCTTCTGAAAATGGCCACCCTCCCCCAGATGCTCTTTCTTCTCTGCCTCCCCCAATGCCAGTCTCCCCCACAGACGTGACAAGCTGGTGTGGGGAAATAGGGGAGTGTCTTTATGGTGCCTTCTCTTCATCAGAGTGAGGTAACTCCCAGCACTGTGAGTCAATCCAGCCACCTTCAGTAGGCCTTTTGCGGGGGGTGGGGGTGGGGGCAAGAGCTAGGTCCATTGTCCCTACACGCCTGGGGCCTTAGAGGCCTCCCTCTTACCAAGTCACAGTCCTCATTCCTGCCAGGACACCCTATATACCTCACTGCTTTGAAGCACTCAGAGGCAGAAAAGCAGGTCTCAGCTATGGCTGACAGCCCAGGACATTGCTAGAAAGACTCTTGTTCTCTTGGCTTTGGCACAGGTTGGCAAAGTCTCAGAAGGGCAAGAAAATGGTTTCTGATCCTTCCCCCAAATAGCTCTAGATATAGGAAAGCCCCCTTCCCTGCATATCCTCCACAGATGCATGAATGGGGGAAGGGGTTTGCATGGAAGAATAAGATCCCTGTGTTTCTTCTTCATGTAACAGATGACCCTGAACCCACATAAAAGGGGTTATCAGAAGGGTGTGGGTCTAGTATTGGGCCAGATTCTAAACCAAAAGGGCAGGTAAGAAGGAGGGTCTTGCAGGAAAGGTTAATGAAGGAATGCTGGTTAGTGCCCAACAGTCTCCTAGCAGCTAAGATTTAAAAAGTCACTATCCTGGGACACTTCTATTCATAAACACTGGTGTTCAGGCGGCACAGACAAGTCTTTACACACAGCTTTGTGTGTAGACACTGGAAAATGAGTAAAGGCAACTGCGGCCCTCACTGGGGGAAGGACATTGCCACCCCCTCCCTGCTAACGAGGGTGTTGGAAACAGCAGTTTCCTAAGACTGTGAGTCACCCTGTGAACTGAGTCACACGTGAGGCTTAGCATAGTCTGGGGGACGGGTAGGGAGGCCTGGGGTCTCCAGTGGCAGAAAAGACTCCAGACACCTATACCCTGACTCAGCCTGGCTGTCCAGGACAGCTGGCTGAAGACCCAGGCCTGTTCCCAGTCCTGTGCCACTGCCCCAGCTGCCCTCAGCCCGGGCACTGTGCCTGAGGTGTGGCGTAGGAGACCACGATGCTCAGGTGACCTCACCCAGTGCACTGACCTTCGCCAGCTTCTGTGTGTGGTCTGTCAGTCCACGGTGCCGCCTCACTCAGAAGGACCTTGGGGGTCCTCAGTCTGGCCCAAGGGCCTGGGCCCCAGCCTAGGCCCAAGAAGTGGGCCATAACCTTCAGCTTCCTACTGGGAAAACCCAGGAGCTGAGGAAGGACTCACGGAATCTAGGATGTCAGAGCTGGAAGAGATCATCTAGTCTAAACCTTTCATTTTACAGATGGGGAGACAGAGGCTCACAGAACAGGCATGACCCATTGAAGGTCACACAGGGAGTCATTTAGGGATTGCAGGATCATTGGGAGCAGGGCTGAACAGTAGAGAATAAGGGCACCGAGGATTGGCCCTGGGTTTCTTTCAGAAATAAGGAGACCAGTGCCGGTCCGGTGGCTGTAATGGGAAAAGATTATTACAAGATTCTTGGGATCCCATCTGGGGCCAACGAGGATGAGATCAAGAAAGCCTATAGGAAGATGGCCTTGAAGTACCACCCAGACAAGAACAAAGAACCCAATGCTGAGGAGAAGTTTAAGGAGATTGCAGAAGCCTATGATGTGCTGAGTGACCCTAAGAAACGGAGCCTGTATGACCAGTATGGGGAGGAAGGTAAGAGGGCTGCACTGCAGCCCAATCCCGGACCCCTGTGTTTGTCTGGAGTCCTGAGTGAACTGGCTCTCTTAGCAGAGAACTGAGCAGGGGTGAGGGTGGCAAGTGTTCCTAGCACTGACACCCAGGAGAGAGAGGAAACTACTCACTACCTAGCCTCAGCTAACTGTTGTTCTTCCTGCCTCTCTCCACCCTACTCTAATTCAGGCTTTTAAAGAGGTCTGAAGCAGAAGCCAGAGGCTTCCTCCCTCCCTCTTTCCTTCCCAGCCTTATTAGTCCTGCCTGAAGTCCCTGTTGCTTCATTGGCTGATGGGAATGATGAGGGAAAGGGTGGCTGTGGCTCTCTGAGGACAGAGCATTTACATTCATCAGCATAAAAGTCTGGCCCTTAAGCAGCCTAGGAATTAACCATCAGAACCCTGAGTAGAAATGGTTGTCTCCTTCCCTCCCCCTATCCCAGGCCACTTTAGGCCAAGAGAATAGAAATGGAGCTTTGCCTTCCCAGAGGAAGTGGTAGGGATCCAAGGGTGGAAGGGGAAAAGTTACTGGCATCTTACCCCCTCTCAGGGGCAGCTGGTGGCCAAGCACAGGGCGGGTAGCAGGAAAGGCCCAAATAAAGGCTCTGAGAGGGTGGCCCCTCCCAGCACATCCCACGGGCATGATGTAGCTGCTAATTCTGGGCCTGCCCCTCAGGGCTGCCTGCCACCCGCCAGCCACAGGCACCTGTCAGGCTATATTAAGCGACATTGTCACAGCTGAGGACTCTCCTTCCTGGGAGGAACTATCCTTCTTCCCCACTTTTCTTTCACATTCTCCTCCTTCTCTCCCTCCCCACCCTATCCTCAAAATGAAATGGGTTAATGGTATGTACTGTACCTGATGCAAAGCAGGGACTCAAAGGAATGTTCTTTTTTTCTTTTTCCATCCTCCTTGCTTTGTGCTCCATTCCTTTTGTGTGCCCCAGTCTTCCCAACCCCCTCTTCTTATTCTCCATGCTTCTAGTTCCCTCCATCTTTTCTGCTCACCTCCCAGATTTAACAACTCCCAAATTTACCAACCACTTCCTGGAGTCCCTAGCATTCTCCCAGCTAAGAATTTTTTTCTTGGGTGGAGGAATGGGAATGATAGGGGTGGGAATGAGGGAAGCTGTGCAGACACCAAGCCACCATGTGACCTGTCTTGAAATTGCACGCATTCCTCCACTCAGCCTCACCTTTGTTTGGTAAGCAGGCATTAGTGGGGAGAGCTACCCTGAACTTCACCTTACCACCACCTGCATGCCCAAGTCTACGTGCAGGGCAGTGCTCAGAATCAGCCCAGACACCAGGTTCTGGTGCAGATTTCCATTCTGGGGGCCCCTAAGGTTACACCAGGGCCTGGGGAGGGAGAGGCCACCTTGGAAATATTGGTTGTATTTCTGTCCACCCTGCCCTCTCTGCAGTAGCCAGCCAGAACAATTGTGCACAGACTCTGTGTACAGCTCTGGGTTGGGACAAGTTGTTCCTAATTGAAAAGGGAGTGGTGGTGGTAAAGGAGGAATCCCCACAGGGAGAATTACCCCCTCCTGTTGTCATCAGTTCAACCTCCCTCTCACTGAGCTTGCCAAGCTTCTTGAACTTGCTTGATAGCCCCTCAATAGGAAGAAGAAAAGATCCTAAGTCTTGACAGAGAAGTGGAGGGATGGCTACTACAAGTACCTGAACTGCCTGCCACTTGGCCCCTCTAATGAAACCCAAATCTACCCTTGTGGTCCCAGGAAATGAGGCTAATTTAGGCTCAGGCTTCCATGGCCAATTGAAATTCTAGATGTAAGACCTCAAAGAGAAGGAACCCTCCCTCTAGCCTGGGTCCCACCTCAGCATCTACATATTCTTGATTAGCTCTCAATGTTAATCTCCTCCCCACATCTCCCAGGACCTACATAACTATCACTACCACACCCAAAAAGGTGCCATCCAGGAATCTGAACCCTAGAGAGGACCTAATTCCAGAGAGAGTACCTGGGGTCACAGCCTGCAAGGTGCCAGCCATTCATGCATGGTGGTTGGTCTACATTAGATGTGGGTTCTAGGGTTTGATATTGCATAACTCCAGGGAGCTCCATTCCCATTGTAGTCTGTGTCTGAACAATGTGTGAATGACACTCCCTGGAGCTATGCAACACTGTGAGCAGAGTATGAGAATAATATATTTGAAAACTTCTAGAAAAATTATCCCTGTGTTTTTGAGCCTTTCTAATTTCCCATTTGGCATGTGTCAAGGAAAGAGGAAGCATTACTAAAAGCAAAGTAAAAGTAGGTTTCCTCCTAGATTGTGTCCCCACCTCATCTGGGGCAAGTCACTTACTAACCCTGTGTGGTCAAATCCTGTCTGATTGTCTCTTTCCCTGTATGTTTTGGAGATAAGCAGAGCTCTGGGAGTCAGGTATGACTTGTAATGTGATACCAGGCCAGCCATTCAAGGCTTTGTGAGACATTTCTGGGCCATGAGTACATGGAAAAGATGATAGAACTGAAAGTCTCATCCTTTAAGTCCCCTAGTTCTGACTTTTTTATCTAATGGGTAACCCAGCCTTTTCGGACCTCAAGATGTACATTATTCTTAAATATGTAATTAATTTAGAGTGGAAATTAATTTTGCCAAAAACTTTTCTTACTGTTAGCCTGGCCCTCCCTGGAGTTAAAGATTGCTTCTTTCTCTAGGCCCAAGAACTGGGAGTTAGAGGGTAGATGGAAGAGATTGGTGTGGGGCCAGGATGGGCCACAATGCCCCTAACTTCTCCTCCCCTCTAGGCCTGAAGACCGGCAGTGGTACGTCAGGTGGCTCCAGTGGCTCTTTTCACTACACCTTTCATGGGGACCCCCATGCCACCTTTGCTTCCTTCTTTGGTGGCTCCAACCCCTTCGATATCTTCTTTGCCAGCAGCCGCTCTACTCGGCCCTTTAGTGGCTTTGACCCAGATGACATGGATGTGGATGAAGATGAGGACCCATTTGGTGCCTTTGGCCGTTTTGGCTTCAATGGGCTTAGTAGGGGTCCAAGGCGAGCCCCAGAACCACTATACCCCCGGCGCAAGGTGCAGGACCCGCCTGTGGTGCATGAGCTGCGGGTGTCCCTGGAAGAGATCTACCATGGCTCCACCAAACGCATGAAGATCACTAGACGGCGCCTCAACCCTGATGGGCGAACTGTGCGCACCGAGGACAAAATCCTGCACATCGTCATCAAGCGTGGCTGGAAGGAAGGCACCAAAATCACCTTCCCCAAAGAGGGTGATGCCACACCTGACAACATCCCTGCTGATATCGTCTTCGTGCTCAAAGACAAGCCCCATGCACACTTCCGCCGAGATGGCACCAATGTGCTCTACAGTGCCCTGATAAGCCTTAAGGAGGTGAGGCCTGCTCAAGTTGTGTGTGTGTGTGTGTGTGTGTGTGTGTGTGTGTGTGTGTGTGTGTTTTGTGTGGGTGAGAGGAAACATTCCTTACCTTCCTGGCATGCAGCACCTTCTTTCCCATTTCAGTCTTTTTCCTCCCATCCCACTAACTTTGTCCCACCTTTTCCTCATTCTCTGCTTTGTTTTCCCAGGCACTGTGTGGCTGCACCGTGAACATTCCCACCATTGATGGCCGGGTGATCCCTTTGCCCTGCAATGATGTCATCAAGCCAGGCACCGTGAAGAGACTCCGTGGGGAAGGCCTTCCTTTCCCCAAGGTGCCCACTCAGCGGGGAGACCTCATTGTGGAATTCAAAGTTCGCTTTCCAGACAGATTAACACCACAGACACGACAGATCCTGAAGCAGCACCTACCCTGTTCCTAGGCTCTGCCCCAGCTAGTTCAGAGTCTACCACAGCAATACCCCACACTCACCCCACCCGATGTGCACCCAGCTTGATGTCCACTGGACACTGGCAACTTTTTCTAAAATGCAAAAAAACCACTGGTTTTCAGGAAAATGTTCCTATTCCTGACCCCTTTCAGAGCTGGGCTGCTTTGGGGGAGTGGGAGGGAGGTGGGGAGAGCTAGCCCAGGCCAGGGGTCAATTTTCATGTCACTAGCTTTGAATCCAGTTCCCACTTCAGTGGCTGGAGAGTGACTTGAGTGCTACTTGAAGATGTAGATTCCTTGTCCACGCCTGTAAATAGCAATGTCCTCTTTCCCCTCTTGGCCTTGCTAACCCCTTTCCTCTCCCTTCCCTTTGGTTTCCTCCTGCTGGGGGAGGAAGAGGATAGAAAGGATACTGCTTTTATTCCCCCACTCCCAGGTCCATAGTGTCCAAGGTTATCACACACATATTCATGCACATGAAGCCCTAGAGCTATCTGTGCCTCTCCAGGAGATAGAGAGGAGAAGAGATAGGGACAGTCTATAATCCATGAACAAAGCCATTGAGCACAAGACACTTTTCATTTGGGACAGGGAGGTGAACCAGCCCTCAGCAGCCTCCTAACAGCTGCTCAGTCTACACTCCACAGAGCTGGAAGTTCTGTCCTCACTGCTGCTCTGAGTAGTGTTCAAGGGCAGAGGGAAGGAAGAGGGGCCCAAGGTATGAAGCTAAGAGGTGGGGCAGGGCCCATCTCCCAGCCTTCATCAGGAAAGGGAAGGGCTTTAGGGTCAGGTGGCAGCTATTTCCCACCAAGAGAGTCAGGGTCACAGGTTTCTCCCCACACCTCTGAACTCAGGGCCTAGCCACCCCAAACTTCCAAATCCCACTTTTATGATATGTGAAGCTACTTATTTCTTATCCTTCTTGGAGGCTGTGTGGGGAATTTCCAGCCCTTTTATGCCTATGTGACCCCATCCCACTCCCACAGTTGTATAAAAATCAAACAGTGAAGGAGCTGGGAGAAGACTGCTTTAGCCAGTCCTGGGGTGGAGTCTTTAGGTTTTCTCACTTTGACATGCCCCTGAATGTTTTTATAGTAGTTTTTTTTGTATTTTTTTGTAATGACAGTATTATGGAAAAAAATAAAGTATTTTAAAAATATGGCCTCTGAGCAGGAGCAACTAACCTGAGATGGGGACAGGTGTGTAGTACCACTGTCAATGGCCCTCCAAGGCCCAGGCCACCTTTGAGAAGCCCAAGCAGGCCCTTGATATAAGCTGAGGATGACTCCTTCCTTTCTCAAAGCTCAGACTCCTTGGATTTCTAAAACATGTACCCAAACACAAGAAAGATAGAAGATACCACCCACATATTAGAATAATCAGATAATTTGAGAAGGAAAAAAAATCCCTGGTCATAAAAAACAGAGACCATCCTCTTTGGAAGATATATCAACATGATATCGAATAGATTTTCTCCTCTTGTCTAAAATTTCTGTGAATTAGAGGAATTTTCTTTCTAAGAGGGGATGGAGGAGGACTTTGTAGCTGACCAAAATAGACACATCCTCAGAGACCAAGGTCAGGCAACAGAAAGGGTAGCTAGAAGTTCCCGGAATCCTTGGATGGAGCTAGCAGAGTCTGGGTTGGGGACATGGGCCCCATGAGAGGCACTGAATATAGCTGCTGATCCTTGCATTCATTTTTCTAGGAATAGCTGTCCTGGTATCTAACCTGCTGGTCCCTGCTGAGACAACTCTGGCTCTCAAGGCCTGAGTGACTTTTGTGATGGTGTCCCTGTTCTTTCCCTTGGGTCTGGGTGGGAAGTCGCCCTGGAGCTGCCAGAGGCCCATCCACAGGACATGTCTGGGCCTGGACTTCCTCCTAGCATTGTCCTTCCTCCAAGTGTGCTGGCTGCATCTCCAGAATCAGGCCTAGGACAGTTATGTTCTCCTGAGCTCAGTATCCCTCATGCCATAAAGACTGCTGTCTCCAGCTGAGCCTGGCCCTGCACAGCAGTGGATACTGACGGCTTTACCATGACCTTGCATCTTCACCTTTCATCCCAGGACAGAGTCACTGAAAAAGGATCCTCATCCTTTACCTAGACTATTTTTGCCAGAGGCTTTTCTTTAGTAGTGTGGAAACCAGGAGGTCTTGCCCACAAGGGTATCTCCTAATCCCCTGGCCTGAGCTGGGAAACCCCAACCCTGCATCCCCTACTTCATGCTTTCCTGCTCTGGGGCTCCTAAGATAGTCCTTCTCTTTACTCAAGGCTAAATTCTGATCCTGGCTCTTTCCAGAGGCCTGAAGTTTGGGGATCTGGATCTCCTAGATCAGACTTCTCTCGCTGGCCCTCATATGGAAACAGGACCTAGAAAATGTTCATGTCTTCATGGAGCACTCACTGGGGATGGGATTAGGAGATCCTAGAAATCAGGTTATCTGAAGTAATGGGCACTCAATGGGAATGCCCTGAGGCTCTATAGCTTCGCCTGCAAATTGAACTTCACCTTTCTTAGAGGCTGTGTGGGATTCTCTGGTCCTTTAATACTTGTGTAACCTCAAGTACACACACACATACACACAGAGTTGTATAGAAGTTGAGACAATAAAGAAGATGGGATGGGGGAATGGGCTTACTCTTAAAAACCCCTTTATTAAGTTTTCTCACTTTGATAAACCCCTGAGTATTTTAGATTTTTTGTGCAATTTTGTAATGACAGAACTATAAAAATCATTTGCCCATTTTGGATGACAATAATATTCTCTTTAAGGCTTGGCCATCCTGGATTTTGGACCACTGGCACTCTTGGGAAAGGGCATTTCTTGTTCACTAGAGTCCTTTAACCTCTCAGTTTACTAGACACATCCAGTTTACTGGCTCCAGGACATCTTCCAATTATGGCTTAGAAGCCTTGGAAACCTCCTTGGACTTCATTTCTCCCTTGCATCTTTGGCCCTTGAAGGAATTCCAAAGTCTTTATATCCTTCTCCTAAAGAGGAAACTCTGAAAAGATGCTCTCCTCTGTGGTGAGCCCTTCCGATGCTCTCCTCTCTGACCTCCACCTCTCAGCACTGCTCCTCCATGGCTGCAGTCTGCAGGAATGCAACCCCACTCTCATCTCTTGGGTCATGTCCTGCTATTGTTTGACTTGGACTGACTCTGGAGTGACTCTCTCTTATCTTCAACAAAGTTTATCCATGATAACAGTATCATGAACCAAAAAGTTTGTCTTCTCTCTTCCTTACATTGAGGGTTCTCTGTGAACCCATGACCAGTACCTCAGAGCCTCTGGACTTTTTTCCCACAGATAAGGGGACAGGGAAAGGACTATCCAGGGCGGGGGATGAGTTTTTTATGGTGTTAATCTCCCAACCTGCCTAAGACTTGCTTTCAAGGAGCTAAACAACCTGAATTTATCTATGCTTAAAACATGGGTGGCTGAGAAAGAAAGGTAGACTGAGGAAGTGGACTTATATCACTTCAACAGTTTTATGGATTCAAAGACCTTGAAAGGTAAGCTCTACCTCTTCCACACTAAACACCATAACATCTGGGCTTTTTGTATGTAATTCCTGAGTCAAGGAAGAAAAACTTCCAATAGGTATGCAGGCAGTGTTCCTGATTCACTGAGGGTACTGAAAGTAGTTTCCAAGCAGCTATGGGACTTACCAGGAGAGGACAGTAAATGGTTGTCAGCAATCAATGACCAATATATATCTATAAAGACCTACTCTGATAGATTTGCCCATCTTCTTGCCCAAGTAAACCTTCAGGATATTTTCCAGTTTCTTCTGGTCTAGGTTCTCTCCTGAATATATTGATATCATTTCATGACCCATTCATTACTTGAATGACATAACAAGACTTTTTTGTTTTGTTTGTTTTTTGTTTTGTTTTGTTTTCTGGTCTCTTTTAAGAATTGGTCCCTAAAACCTGGGTAACTTTGCAAACTACCACCTCCTCCATGCCTTTGGGGACCTTTTTCAATCTATGCATCAGATTCTTCCCTAGATCATTCCCTAACTGAAACTTTGTTAGGCTCTAAACATGGAAGCTTATTGGGTGTTCTATCAAATCTTTCTTCCATCCTTACTGCTTTAACCTATAAATACCTAGAGGGTGTTTATAGGATCTATGCTTTTCCCTTAGCTGAGAGTATCTATCAGGTGTCCTGAGGCTGCATCGGTGCCAGAGACTTTTGGGTTCTGCAGGCCAAAAGCCACCATTGTTATATGAGGCTCAAAGGTAAGGTGGTAGTTAATTCCAAATATTATTGCTTGTAGGAAATTCTCTAGGAAGAATGGAAAATTGCACATGGACCTGGGAGGCCAGGTCATAGTTATAAGTTGGGATCTGGGAACGTAGCTCAGTAGCTACGTGTAGAGTGCTTGCCTAGCATGTGTGAGACCCAGGATTTGTTCCCAACTCTACACCAAAAACTAAAAAACAAACAACAACAACAAACCTTAGGAGGCAGAAGACTAAATGCTTTCTAAAATATTTGGATCAAAGAGCAAACCCAGAAATTTTCAATCTACTTCTGCAGAAGCAGAAGCAGTTATTCAGTTTAAGCTGGGAGGAGAGACTGTACTTCATCCTGGGTCCTAGGAAAGGATACTCCAGAAGCATTAACCAGGAGTGGACAAAATAGGAAAGAGAATAAAGATTGAAGGTGGGCCTAAATAGGAACTGGGGAAGCAGAGAGGAAACTTTAGCCTGTATTTAAATTAGGGAGGTGAAGATGAGCATTAGAGATTACACTGAATTAAACAAATGGACACTCTAGTGCAGAACAATAATTAGAAACCAGGACATAATTACCAAGGATTCACTGTACAGAAAGAGGAGACCTTAGAAGATCTGGCTCTATTACTTCTATAATGTTCCCCCAGGTTTGGAACTTGGGAGCTGCTGAGAACTGTGTAGCGCTCTGGTTTGTCTTCAGTGCTCCACAGTGGCTGGGAGCCTGTGGTGTCCTGCATGTCATCAAGTAACTCTAAAATAGTGCTAGAAGTGTGTTGTGTATTCTCACTCCCTCAACAAGAACTGGGAGACTCATTCACTCCAATCATTTAGTGAAATCCCTCTGCAATCATTGGCTGCTCACTAAGCTAACAAGCAGACACTTCACTGGGCCCAGACAACAAATGATACGGAATTTATAGGATTAGTTCATAAAGTCATTATACAAACAAACAATAACAACATCCATCTAGAGTCAACAGCCAGGACCAGGAAGATCATCCCCGAGGTCCCTGCAGGCCCAGGTGAGGTATTGGTAACTTGCAGGGACACTAAAAGATTATAGCGTAAAAACTTTAATACCTCAGATCAGCATTGCTAGAGAGGAAGACACATAAACAACATGAAAAAACAAGGGAAGGAAATGCCCCAAACAAAATAAGAAGCTACAATAGAATCCATTGACAGCACAGTAGATGAAATGTCAGAGAAGGTGTTCAGAACATACGTAATTAAAATGATCTGTGAAGCACAGAATAATATAAGAGAGCACATACAGGCAATAATTGATCACTCCAACAAAGAGATAAAAGAGTAAATACAAGGAGCAAAAGATTACTTCAAGAAGGACATAGAAGCCGGGCGCGGTGGCTCAAGCCTGTAATCCCAGCACTTAGGGAGGCTGAGACAGGAGAATCACGAGTTCAAAGCCAGCCTCAGCAATGGCGAGGCACTAAGCAACTCAGTGAGACCCTGTCTCTACATAAAACACAAAAATAGGGCTGGGGATGTGGCTCAGCAGTCGAGTGCCCCTGAGTTCAATCTCCAGTACCAAAAAAAAAAAAAAAGAAGGACATAGAGACTTTGAAAAAGAACCAAAGCAGAAATCCTTGAAATGAAGGAAACAAAAAACCAAGTAAAAAATTAAATAGAAAGCATCACCAACAGACTAGAGAACTTGGAAGACAGAACCTCAGACAATGAAGACAAAATATACAATCTTGAAAATAAAGTTGACCACACAATGAAGATGGTAAGAAACTATGAACAGAATATCCAGAAACTATGGGATAACATCAAAAGACCAAATTTAAAATCTGTTAAAAAACAGAATAAAATTATGTCTAAAAAACTAGAGAAAAATGTGAAAACAATGTCTCACTAAATAGAGATTATCAATTAAAAGCAATCCACACTGCAAAAAAAATTTTTTTAAATCATCAAATAGAAATTCTGGAATTGAAAAGTACAGTATGTGAAATGCAAAAGTTGGAGGTTGGGGACATACCTCAGTTGGTAGAGTGCTTGCCTCACATGCACAAGGCCCTGGGTTCAATCCCCAGTACCACACACACACACACACACACACACACACAAATAAGTGCAATGAAATGCAAAATTTGGCAAAAGCACAGGAATAAATTGGAGAAGGCAGAATAAAAACCACTGAATGTGAAGATAGGTCAATTGACATTATTGAATTTGAGGAATAGAAGGGAACAAGAAAGAAGAAAAACAGTGTCTATAATACCTGGGGAGCAATATTAAGCATAATAATATATAAATAAATTTTCAGAAAGAGAGGAGAAAGAGAAAGGAGCAAAAATATTTGAAGAAATAACAACTGAAAACTTTCCAAGTTAGTGAGAAACGTTATTAATTTACACACCCCCAAAACTCAATTAACTCCAAGTGGGATAAATAAAAAGAGATCCACAACTAGACATTCATATCAAACTGTCAAAAGACAAAGACAGGTTGGGCATAGTGAGGCACGCCTATAATCCTAGTGACTCCAGAGGCTGAAGCAGGAGGTTTGCAAGTTCAAAGCCAGTCTCAGCAATTTAGGAAGGCCCTAAGCAACTTGTTGAGACCCTGTCCCAGAATGAAAAATAAAAAGGGCTGGGGATGTAGTTCAGCGATTAAGCACTCCTGGGTTCAATCCCTGGTACAAAAAAAAAAAAAAAAAGACAAAATCTTGAGAAAAGCAAGAAAGAAATGATTCATCACATATGAGGGATCTCCAATAAGATTGATCATTTGTCATCAGAGTCCACAGAGATCAGAAAGAATTGAATGACATATTCAAGAATTGCAGAGAAATTCTATATTCAGCAAAACTATCTATCAAAACTGGAAAAAAATCAAAACATTCCCAGATAAACAAAAGCCAAAGAATCATTTGCTAGCAAATCTACCTTACTAAAAATATTAAAGGGAGTTCTTCATGTTGAAATAAAGGAAACTAGACAGCAACTCAAATCTATATGAAGAAATGAAGAGCACTGGTAAATGTAATTATAGCGATAAAAATAAAAGATAGCAATTTGTATGCCCAAAAGAGAAAAAAGGAGGGTAAAGGAAATAGAGCTATATAGGAGCAAAGTTTCTATATACTATTGAAATGGAGTTAAGTATTAGTTCAAACTAGCTTCTTAATTTATATCTGTTAAGATAAAGATAAAACTTTAGGAAAAATTAAGAAAATTAATATAGATTAAGATAATTGTAATCCTTAAGGCACCAACTAATAATTATTGTAAAAGAAATGACAAAGTAATTAAAATGACATACCAGAATATATTTATTTAACAAAAAAGAAGGCAGTAAGAGAGCAATTGAGAAAAATGAGATATATGAAAAACTAAAAGCAAAATGGTTGACATAAATCTTACTGTGTCAGTAACTACATTAACTATGAATAAATTTAAAATAAATAATCCCACTACATGTTATTTACAAGAAACACACTGATTTAAAGACAAATGGGTTAAAAGTTAAGGGATGGGAAAAGATAATCTATTTAAACAGCAAAAGAGAAGTCACAGAGTGGCTATACTAATATCAGAAAACAAAAATTGTTGTGAGATAAAAAGGATATTTTATAATAAAGGAGTCAACTATTAAGAAGATAGAAAATTTATAAACATGCATGCATCTAACAACAAAGTCCAAAAATACATAAAACAAAATCTGACAGAATTGAAGAGAGAAATAGACAACTCAACAATAATATTTGGAGACTTCAATACTTTACTTTCAATAATGGAAAAACTAAACAGAAGTTTAACGATCAAGTACAATACTTGACCAACACTATAAATTAACTAGATCTAATAGACACACATACTACATTGCACTTTATAGAATACACATTCTTTTCAAGTACACATGGAATATTCCCCAAACTAGACCAAATATTAAGTTAGAAAACAAGTATCAATAAAAGGATTGAAGTCATACAAAGCGTGTTCAATTACCCTAATGAAATGAAATTAGAAATCAATATGAGAAGGGAGTTTAGGAAATTCACCAAAATATTGAAATTAAAGACAATATCACAAAATAACAAATGGGTCAAATAAAAAAAACACTAGAAAAATTATGAAATACTTAGATACAAATTAAAATGTAAATACAACATACCAAAATTTACTGGATGCAATGAAAGGAGTGCTCATTTAAAAATGTAATAACTAAGCAGGGCATGGTGGTGCACGCCTGTAATCCTAGCACTTTGGGAGGCTGAAACAGGAGAATCATGAGTTCAAAGCCAGCCTCAGCAACGGCAAGGCATTAAGCAACTCAGTGAGACTCTGTCTCATAAAATAGGGCTGGGGGTGTGGCTCAGTGGTCGAGTACTCCTGAGTTCAATGCCCAGTTCCAAAAAAAAAAAACAAACAAACAAAGAAAAAGAAAGAAAGAAAAAAGTAATAACTGAAATTGCCTACATTTTTTTAAAAGGCAAGAAAAAAATCTTAAATCAGCATTTTAACTTTGCAATCTGAAAAACTGGAAAAAGAAGAACAAAATAAATCCTGAGCAAGGAGAATGAAATGATAAAGCATAGATAAGAAATAAAGAAAATAGAAAATAAACAGTAGAGAAAAATCAATAAAATGAAAAGTTGGGTACTTGAAAAAAAACTGACCGACTTAGTTATATCAACTAAGAATAAAAGAAGACTCAAATTATTAAAATCAGAAATGAAAGTGGGGACAATGCCACCAACCTTACAGTGAAAGAAAGGATTATAAGAGAATACTACAGGGGCTGGGATTATGGCGCAGTGGTAGCGTGCTCGCCTAGCACGCATAAGGCACTGGGTTCGATCCTCAGCACCACATAAAAATAAAATAAAGATATTCTGTCACCTACAACTAAAACATAAACATTTTTTTAAAAAAAGAGAATACTACAAAGAATTGTATGTCAACAAATTACATAATCTAGAATAGAAAAACAAATTCCTCAAAACACACTGTGATAGTGTTGACTAGAGCACAGGGCTCCCAGATATGTGGTGAAATATTATTCTGGGTGTTTTGGGATAATACTAACATTTAGGTTGGTAAACTAAGTAAAGAAGTTTTTTTCCCTAATGTTTATGTGTGTTTCATCCAATCACTTGAAAATCTAAACAGAAAATTTAAAAAGTTGACCTTCTCCCAAGTGAGAGAGAATTCTAGGATTGAGGATATAGCTCAATAGTAGAGAGCTTACCTAGCATGTGCAAGACCCTAGTTCAATTCTCAACATTGTTCAAAATAAATAAAAGGAAGAGAGAATTTTTCCTGCATGATAGTCTTCAAAGTGAAATATTGGATTCTTTCCATTCTTCAAATCTGAACTAAAACATCAGCTCTTCTTGGTCTTGAACCTGCCAGCCTTTGGACTAAAACTACAATTTTGTCTCTCTTGGTTTTCAGGCATTTTGCCTCAGACTGGAACTAAACCATAAACTCTGCTGGGTCTCTAGGGTCTCTAGCTTGCCAATATACCCTACCATTGAGTCTCTAGGGTCTCTCTAGCTTGGCAACTCACCCTGAAGATCATGGGATTTGCCAGGCTCCAGAATCAAGTGAGTCAGTTCTTTGTAATAAATCATATATATATAATATTATAATATAGATATATAATAAATCATATATATATAATATAGGTAATATATATTTTATATATAGGGGGAGAGAGAGAGAGAGAGAAGAGAGGGGAAGAGAGAGAGGAGAGAGATATGACCTAAAATGACTCAAAAATAAATAGAAAATCTCAACAGATTTATAACTATAAGCAAAAACCTTCCAACAAATAAAAGTCTTGAGCCTGATGGCTTCACTGGTGAATTCTACCAAATATTTAAAGAAGATTTAACACTAATATTTCTCAAACACCTCCAAAAAAACTAAAGAGGAAGAAAACCTAACTTAGTCAATGAAGTCAGCATTATCCTGACACTAAAGACAGATAAAGACTCATTTGAAAAGAAAATTATAAATCAATATCCCTTTTGAATATACATACAAAAATCCTCAACAAAATATTAGCAAGTTGAACTCAACAGCATATTAAAAGTATTATTCACCATAACCAAATAGGATTTATTCCAGAAACACAAGGGTAGTTCAACATAACAAAATCCATGGCTGGGATTGTAGCTCAGTGGTAGAGTACTTGCCTAGCATGTGTGAGGCACTAGGTTTGATTCTCCGGACCACATATAAATAAGCAAGATAAAGGTCCATTGACAACTAAGAAATGTTTTTTTATTTAAAATAAAAGAAAATCCAGCCCCATATTTTGTCATATTAACAGAATGAAAGGGGGAGAATCACATGATCATTTTGGTGAGCACAGAAATAGCATTTAACAAAATCCAACTCTTTCCTGATAAAAACTCAGAAAACCTGGAATAGAAAGAACATTCCAGGGCTAAGGATATAGCTCAATTGGTAGAGATCCTGCCTTGCATACACAAGGCTGTGGGTTCAATCCCCAGCAGCACACATGCAAAAAATTCCATAACTGATAAATGCTATTTCTTTTCTAAAATGCATAGTTAGCAGCATACTCAATAGACAAAAAACAAAGTTTCCCCCTAAGATTAGAAGCAAATAAAGGATGCCCACTTTCACCACTGCTATGCAACATTATAGCAATGAATACTTTAACCAGAGCTATTAAGCAAGAAAAAGAAATAGAAGATATCTAAACTAGAAATGAAGAGGTAGAACTATCTCTATTCACAGATGACATGATCCTATATAGACAGAATCCTTAAAAATCCACAAGAAAACTACTAGAGCAAATAAGCAAATTCAAAAAAATTTCAGGGTACAAGATCACCACACAAAAATCAGTGCTTTTTTTTCAAGTCCTCCTTTTTTACTGGTGGATTATAGTTGTATATATTGAAAAGATTTGTTACATATTTTGTACATGGGCAAAATATAACAATGTAATTTTTTATTTTTTATTAACAGTAGAATGCATTTTGACATATTATACACAAATGGAGAAACAATATAATTTGACCAATGTCACTCCCCAGTATTTCCTCCTTTCCTGCCTGCCTCCCACCCTTTGAGCCCTTTTCTCTACTGATATCCCTTTAATTTTTAGGAGATTCACCCCACCTTTGTTTGCCTTTTTCCTCTCCAGCTTCTACTTATGAGAACATATGACCTTTAACCTTCTGAGTTTGACTTATTTCACTTAACATGATGGTCTCTAGTTCCATTCATCTTCCTGCAAATACCATAATTTCATTTTTATTTATGGCTGAATAAAACTCCATTATGTATATATACCACATTTTCTTTATCCATTCATCCATTGAGAGTCACCTCAATAGGCGGGTTCCATAGTTTGGCTATTGTGAATTGTGCTACTATAAACATGGGTATGCATGTATCACCATAGTAAAATGCCTTTAATTTTTTAGGGTAAATACCAAGAAGTGGTATAGCTGGGACACATGGTGATTCCATTCCTACTCTTCTGGGGAGCCTCTATACTGACTTATAGTGATTGTACTAATTACAGTCCCATCAAAAGTATAAAAGTGTTCCTTTTTCCCATATCCTCTCCAGCATTTATTATTTGTAATCTTGATGACTGCCATTCTGACTGGTGTTGAGATGAAATCTCAGTGTAGTTTTAATATGCATTTCCCTAATTGCTAAAGATGTTGAACATCTTTTCATGTATTTGTTGGCCATTTGTATTTCTTCTTTTGAGGAGTATCTATTTAGTTTGTTTACCCATTTATTAATTGGGTTATTTGATTTTTTTGGTGTAAAGTTTTTTTGAGTTCTTTATATATTCTAGATATTAATCCTCTGTCAGTATAGTATCTGGTAAAGATTGTATATATTGAAAGGATTTGTTACATATTTTGTACATAGGCAAAATATAACAATGTAATTTTTTATTTTTTATTAACAGTAGAATGCTACTATAAACATGGGTATATCACCATAGTAAAATGTACAGTGTTTATAGTAGCATTCTACTGTTAATAAAAAATAAAAAAATAAAAAAACACCCATTCTGTGGTGTTTCTCTTCACATTCCTAATTGTTTTGTTGTGCAGAAGCTTTTTAATTTGTTGCTGTCCATTTATTAACTCTTGGTGTTATTTCCTGAGTTTTAGTGGTCCTATTGAGAAAGTCATTGCCTGGGCCTAAAAGCTGGAATGTTGACCCCATGTTTTCAAGTGGTTGCAGTTTCTGGTCTAATCTCAAGGTCTTTGATCAATTTGGAGTTGATTTTTGTGCAGGGTGGGAGATAAAAGTCTGGTTTCATTCTTCTATACATGGATAACCAGTTGACCCAGTAGCATTTGTGTAAAAGGCTGTCTTTTCTCCAATGTATGTTTTTGGAACCTTTTTCAAGTATCAGATGACTGTATCTATGTGGGTTTGTCTCTGTGTCTTCTATACCATTGGTCTGTCTGTTTTTATGCCAGTTTTTGTTATTGTAGCTCTGTAGTATAATTTGAAGTCAGGTATTATGATGCCTCTAGCATTGATTTTTTTGGCTTAAAATTGCTTTGACTATTCTGGATCTTTTATTCTTTTTTTAAAACCTTTATTTTATTTATTTATGTATTTTGTATGTGGCGCTAAGGATCAAACCCAGTGCCTCATGCATGGGAGGCAAGCACTCTACCACTGAGCCACAAACCCAACCCCTGGATCTTTTATTCTTCTAAATTAATTTTAGGACTATTTTTTTCTAGTTCTTTGAAGAATGTCATTGGTGTTTTGATGGGCACTGCATTAAATCTGCATATTGCTTTTGGTAGTATGGCCATTTTAACAATATTAATTCTATCTATGAATATGGGAGGTCTTTCCATCTTCTGAGGTCGTCTTCAATTTCTTCTGTGTTCTATAGTTTTCATTGTAGAAGTATTTCACCTCCTTGATTAGATTTATTCCTAGGGTTTTTCCATTTGTTTGTTTGTTTGTTTTGAGGCTGTTGTGAATGAAATTGTTTTCCTGATTTCTTTTTCAGCAGATAATGTTGTTGATATTCAGGAAAGCAGTTGATTTTTTTTTTTTGTACCAGGGATTGAACTCAGGGGCAATGGACTACTGAGCCACATTCTCATCCCCATTTTGTATTTTATTGAGAGACAGGGTCTCACTGAGTTGCTTAGTGCCTCGCTTTTGCTGAGGCTAGCTTTGAACTTGCAATCCTCCTGCCTCAGCCTTCCCAAGTTGCTGGGATTACAGGCATGCACCACCACGCCCAGCAGCAGTTGATTATTGTATGATGACTTTTTTTTAGCCTGTTACTTTGCCAAATTTGTTTATTAGCTCTAACAGTCTTTTGGTGGAATTTTTTGGATCTTTGAGGTATAGAATCATATCATCTGCAAACAATGATAATTTGATTTCTTCCTTTCCTGTTTTTATCACTTTTATTTCCTTCTCTTGCCTAACTGCTCTGGCTGGAATTTCTACCACTATATTAAACAGGAGTGGTAAGAGTGGACATCCTTGTCTTGTCCTAAATTTTAAAGGAAATGCTTTGTTTTTCCCCACTTGCTACAAGGTTCTTCAATGTTTTTATCATGAATGGGTGCTGAATTTTGTCAAAAGCCTTCTCTGCATCCATCAAGATTAATGATTTTTGTCCTTAATTTTGTTAATGTGATGAATTACATTTATTGATTTGCATACAAATATAAACTATTCTAGCATATCTGGAATAAAACCGATTTGGTATTAGTGTACTATTTTCTTAGTATGTTATTGAACACGATTTGCTAATATTTCATTAAATACTTCTACATCTTAGTTCATCAGGGATATTGGTCTGTAGTTTTCTTTCCTTTATGTGTCCTTATCTGGTTTGGATATGAGTGTGATACTGGCTTCATAAAATGAATTTGAAAGTGTTGCATCCCTTTCTATCTCATGGGATAATTTAAGGAGTATTGACAGGGTTTCTTCTTTTAAAAGTTTGGTAGAATTCAGCTGAGAATCCATCTGGTCCTGGGCTTTTCTTTGTTTGGAAGGCTTTTTATTACTGCTTGTACCTCATTACAAGTTATTGGTCTGTTTAGGTTTTCTATGTTCTCTGGATTCAGTTTTGGCAGATCACATTTGTGTAGAAATGTACCTATTTCTTTCGATTTATTGGAGTATAAGCTTTCAAAATAGTCCCTAATGATCTGGTGAATTTTTAAGATGTCTGTGGTGATTTCTTCTTTTGCATCTCTAATTTTATTAATTTAGTTTTTCTGCATTTTTCTTTTGATTAGTTTGGCTAAGGGTTTATCAATCTTGTTTATCTTTTCATAGAACCAATTCTTTGTTTCATCAATCCTTTGTAATTTTTTTTTATTCTCAAGTTCATTGGTTTAGGCTCTAATCTGAATTATTTCCTCCCTTCTATTGGTTTTGGAATTGGTTTGTTCTTTTTCAAGGGCCTTAAGATGCATCATTCTGTTTTTTATTTGGGATCTTTCTGATTTTATTATGTAAGCACTCATAGCTATAAACTTTCTTCTTAGAACTGCTTTCTATAGTGTCCCAGAGATTCTGGTAAGTTGTATCACTATTCACATTTGAGTCTAAGAATTTTAATTTCTCCTTTGATTTCTTCTATCACCCATTGTTCTATCTCCATGTGTTTATATAGTTTCTGTAGGATTTTTTGGTGTTAATTTCTAATTTCATTCCATTATGATTGTATAAAATGAAAAGATGATAAATGATTTAAATTATACAAGAGGGCTGGGGCTGTAGCTCAGTGGTAGAGCGCTTGCCTAGCATGCGTGAACCACTGGGTTCGATCCTCAGCACCACATATGAATAATAAATGAACAAAATAAAGATCCATCAACAACTAAAAAATGTTTAAAAAAATAAATAAAAATAAATTATACAAGAATTATATAATTTTTTGTTTTGTTTTTTTAGTTGTAGATGGACACACTACTTTATTTTTACATGGTAGAGGATTGAACTCAGTGCCTCATGTATGCTAGGCAAGCACTCTACCACTGAGCTACAACTCCAGCCCAAAATTTTTATATTTGCTAAGAGTAACTTTGTGGTCTAAAATATGCTCTATTTTGGAGAAGGTTCCATGAGTCACTGACAACAAAGTGTATTTAGTTGCTGTTGGGTGAAATATTCTATAGATGTCTGTTAGGTCATTTGATTTATAGTTTTTTTCAGGTCCAAGAAGTCTTTACTGAGTTTATGTCTGGATGACCTTTCTAATGGTGAGAGAGGTGTGTTGAAATCACCCAGTATTATTGTACTGGGGTCTATTTGGGCCTTCAATTTGAGTAGTGTCTCTTTTATGTAATTAGTTGCACCCACATTTGGGGCATAAATGTATTTATTTTTGTTATATCTTGATTGCTCCCTTTACCAATATGAAGTGACCTTCTTTGTCTCTTCTGATTAGTTTTGGGGTGAAATCTTTGTCAGACATGAAAATAACTATGCCTGCTTGTTTGGGGGCTCCATTTGCAAGGTATATCAATTCCCATCCTTTCACTTTTAGTCTGTGGCTGTCTTTGCCTGTAAGGTACATCTCTTGCAAAAAAAAAAAAAAAGCATATAGTTGGGTCTTATTTTTTAATCTGTTCTGCCAACCTATGTCTTTTAATTGGAGAATCAATACCATTTACATTTAATATTAGTATAGAAAGATATTTATTAATTCCTGCCATTTTGACTTATTGTGTTTAATATGGTCTTGTTTCTCATTTGATAAGCTACTCTTCAAATGAAATTTGTTCTCTTGTGAGCTCTGGGGTTTGTTTTTTATATTTTCTATGTGCGGTATTTCTTTAAGTTCTGTGGTGCTGGGTCAGTAGTCATGAATTATTTTAGTTTCTGCTTATCCTGAAAGTTTTTTATTTCATCTTCAATTTTGAATGATAACTTTGCCGGATATAGCGGTCTTGGTTGACAGTTATTTTCTGTCAGTACTTGGAACACATTGTGCCAAGCTGAGAAAGCAGAAGTGATTCTGATTGGTTTGATTCTAAATGTGACTTGACATTTTTCTCGTGAGGATTTTAAAATTCTATCCTTGTCTTGCATGTTACGCATTTTAATTATAATGTGTTGTAGAGAGATTCTTTTTTGATCTTGTCTATTCAGTTGTGTTTTTATACACCACAAACAATTCAAAAAGGAAATTATGAAAGCAATTTAATTTACAATCAATTTTAAAGGTACTAAAAGAATACTTTTAGCCGGGCGCGGTGGCTCACGCTTGTAATCCCAGCACTTTGGGAGGCTGAGACAGGAGAATTGCGAGTTCAAAGCCAGCCTCAGCAACGACGAGGCACTAAGCAACTCAGTGAGACCCTGTCTCTACATAAAACACAAAATAGGGCTGGGGATGTGGCTCAGTGGTCGAGTGCCCCTAAGTTCAATCCCCAGTACCAAAAAAAAAAAAAAAAAACTTTTGCTGGGTGCAGCAGTGCATACCTGTAATCCCAGCAGCTCAGGAGGCTGTCAGGAGGATTGCACGTTCAATGTCAACAACTTAGCAAAGCCCTAAACAACTTAGTGGAACTAGGCTAAAATAAAGAAAAGAAAATGGACTAGGGATGTGGCTCAGTGATTAAGTGTTCCCAGTACCAAAAAGCAAAAACAAAACAAAAACAAACTTTTTTTTTTTTGGTACTGGAGATTGAACTCAGGAGCACTCGACCACTGAGCCACATCCCTAGCCCTATTTTGTGTTTTATGTAGACAGGGTCTCACTGATTTGCTTAGTGCCTCACTGTTGCTGAGGCTGGCTTTGAACTCGCGATTCTCCTGTCTCAGCCTCCTTAAGTGCTGGAATTACAGGCTTGCGCCACTGCGTCCAGCTAAACTTTTTTTTTTTAAGGAATAATTATAACGAAAGAGGTAAAAGATCCTTCCACTGAAAGCTACAAAACAAAATACTAAAGGAACTTAAAGAACACTAAGTAAATGGGAAAATATGCTATCTTCATGGATAGGAAGATTTCACATAATTAAGATACCAATGTTGCCCAAAAGGATCTACAAATTTAATGAAATTTATATTTATTAAGGTTCCAACATCCCTTTTCAGAGAAATGGAAAACCCATCCTGAAAATCACATATATAGAATAGCAAAAGGCCCCTAGTAGCCAAAATAACCTCAAAAAGGTTTGTATTGACTTCAAAACAGATGACTTCACAGATGTTGAGAGCAGAATAGTGGTTTCCAGAAGCTAGGAAAAGTAGGGGAGGAGAAAGAAGGATGATGAAAGATTAATCAATGGATACTAAAGTACAGTTAGATAGGAGTAGGAAGTTCTGGTGTGCTATTCCACAGTAAGGTGACTACAGATAACAGTTATGTACTGTTTATCTCAAAAATCTAGAATATTTTTCATCATAAAGAAATGAAAAATGTTTTGAGATATATATGTTTAGCCTGATTTAAACATAAAACAATGTATACATGTATTAAAATACCATGGTACTTGTGTTTTTATGAAATGGCTTTAAATAAATTTAAATTTTAAATTGAAATTATAAAAATTATTTTAAAATTAGTTTTAAAAATTCTAGTAATCCTTTTTTAAAAATAAGAATTGCTTATGAGTGGAGAGAAATTGAAACCTTTATGTATTGCTGGGTGGATATAAAATGATGCAGCCATGTGGAAAAGTTTGGTGATAGTTCTATATCTAGGAGAACTGAAAGCAGAGATTTGAACACCAATATGGTATATTTGTACACCAATATTCATAGCAGCATTATTCACCATAGCCAAAAGGTAAATAAAATAAATCAGACATATGTTAAGTGCTGCATAATTCCACTTATATGAAGTACCTACAATAGGAAAATCCATAGAGACAAAAAATAAAATATAGGTTACCAGGGTCGGAGGGAAGAGGAAATTGAAAGTTTTATTTAATGGATAGTTTCTGTATGGGATAATGAAAAGATTTGGGGCGGGGGGGGGCTGGGACTGTAGCTCAGTGGTAGAGCACTTGCCTCGCATGAGTGAGGCCCTGGGTTCGATCCTCAGCACCACATACAAAACAATCAAATAAAGACATTGTGTTCACCTACAACTAAAAAAATATTAAAAAAAAAAAAAAAAAGATTTGGGGGAGATTTTATACACACACACACACACACACACACACACACTCCAACATTGTTAATGTATTTAATTCCAGTGGACTACACAACCACAAATGTTTACAATGATAAATATTTTGTATATGTTATCATGATGGAAACAAAATCATAATACTTTTAGAAGAGGAGAAAAGCTTCATGACTTTGGATTTTGTAATAGATTTTTAGATATGACATTAAAAGAAGAATGACCAAAGGAAAAATAGATAAACTGGACTTCATCAAAATTTAAAACTTTTGTAGCCAGGCATGGTGGCACACTCCTGTAATCCCAGCAAATAGGGAGGCTGAGGCAAGTGGATCATGAGCTAAGCCAGACCAAGCAACTTAGCAAGGCCCTGTCTCAAAATTAAAAATAAAAGGTATTAGGGATGTGGCTCCGTGGTTAAGCACCTCTGGGTTCAATCCAGGTACATAAAAATTGAAAACAATTTTTTTTAACTTTTGGGCTTCAAAGCACACTATCAAGATAGTAAAAAGGGCTGGGGAGATAGCTCAGTGGTAGAGTACTTGCTTAGCATGTGTGAGACCTGGGTTCAATACTCTGTATCACACACACACAAAAAAAGATAATTCACAGCATGGAAGAGAATGTTTTATAAATCATATGTCTGTAACGACTAATATACAGAACACATAAGGAATTCTTACAACTCGACAACAAATAGACAGCCAACCCATTTTTAAAAAATTTTTATATTTTTTTTAGTTGTTGATGGACTTTTATTTTATTCATTTATTTATATGCAGTGTTGAGAATCAAACCCAGTGCCTCATACATGCCAGGCAAGTGCTCTACCACTGAGCCACAACCCCACCCAACCAACCCATTTTTAAAATCAGCAAAGGTCTTTTTTTAATTTGTACTTTTTAGTGATACATAACAGTAGAATATATTTTGACATATATATATACATGAAGTATAACTTCCCATTTTTGTGGTTGTACATGATATGGAGTTATACTGTGTATTCATGTATTAACATAGGAAAGTTATGTCTGATTTGTTCTACTATCTTTCCCATTCCCATCCGCACTCCCTTCCCCCTACTCTGCCCTGTCCAATCAGGTGAACCTCCCTTCACTACCTCACCGGACCCCCACCTACTATGAGTCAGCATCCACATACTGGTAGAACATTCAGCATTTGGTTTTTTGGAATTTGCTTATTTCATTTAGCATGATGAAGTCTCCAGTCCCATCCATTTACTGGCAAATGCTATAATTTCATTCTTCTTTAAGGATGAGTAATATTCCATTGTGTATATATATATATATATATATATATATATATAGCAATTTCTTTATCCATCCATTTGTTGAAGGGCACCTAGGCTGGTTCCATAGCTTAGCTATTGTGAACATTGATGTGGCTGTATCACAATAGTATGGTAATTTTAAGTCTTCTGGGTATATGTGAAGGAGTGGAATACCTGGGTCAAATGGTGGTTCCATTCAAAGTTTTCCAAAGAATCACCATACTGTTTTCCAGAGTGGTTGCACCAATTTGCAATCCCATCAGCAATGTATGAGTATACATTTTCCCCCACATCATCAGTAACATTTATTATGACTTGTATTCTTGGTAACTGCCATTCTAACTAGAGTGAGATAAATTCTCACTGTTTTAATTTGCATTTCTCTAATTGCTACATGTTGAACATTTTTTTCATATATTTGTTAATCAATTATATTTCTTCATCTGTGAAGTGTCTGTTTAGTTCTTTTGCTCATTTATTGATTGGGTTTGGTTTTTTGGGGGTTTTTTTTTTTTTTTTGGTGTTTTTTAAATTCTTTATATAACCTGGAGATAAATAAAAACCTGGAGGTGCAGGTGGCTAAGATTTTCTACCATTCGGTAGGCTCTCTCTTCATGTTTTTTCCTTTGCTGTGAAGCTTTTTAGTTTGATATTATCCCATTTAATGATTCTTGATTTTACCTTTTTTTTCCTTTTTTTGGTACTGGGGATTGAACTCAGGGGCACTCAACCACTGAGCCACATCCCCAGCCCTATTTTTTGTACGTTATTTAGAGAGAGGGTCTCACCAAGTTCGTAGTGCCTTGTCTTGCCATTGTTAAAGCTGGCTTTGAACTCACAATTCTCCTGTCTCAGCCTCCCAAGCCACTGGGATTACAGGCATGTGATGTTACTTGCTCTTTAGAAGTCTTGGTGAAGAATTCAATCCTAAGCTGACATGATGGAGATTGGGTCTACTTTTTCTTCTAGTAGGCTCAGGGTCTCTGGTCTAATGCCTAGGTCCTTAATCGACTTTGAGTTTTGTGCAGGGTAAGAGATAGGGGTTTAATTTCATTTTGCTGCATGTAGATTTCTAATTTTCCCAGAATCATTTGTTGAAGAGGTTATCTTTTCTCCAATGTATGTTTATGGTGCCTTTGTCTAGTAAGAGATAACTGCACTTATGTGGGTTTGTCTCTGTGTCTTCTATTCTGTTCCATTGGTCTTCATGTCTGTTTTGGTGCCAATACTATGCCATTTTTGTTACTATAGCTCTGTAGTATAATTTTAAAGTCTGGTAAGTGATCTGCTTCACTTTTTTCACTGAGGATTACTTTGGCTATTCTGGGCCTCTTGTTTTTCCAAATAAATTTCATGGCTGCTTTTTATATTTCTATGAAGAACATCAATGAAAACTTAATAGGAATTGCATTAAATCTATATAGCACATTTGGTTAGTATGGCCATTTTGACAATATTAATTCTGCCTATCCAAGAATATGGGACATGTTTCCATCTTCTAAGGTCTTCTTCAATTTCTTTCTTTAGAGTTCTGTAGTTTTTATTGTAGAGGTCTTTTACCTCTTTTGTTAGATTGATGCCCAAATATTTTATTCTTTTTGAGGTTACTATGAATGGGATAGTTTTCCTAATTTCTCTTTCAGTTGATTCATCACTGATATATAGAAACACAATTGATTTATGAGTGTTAATTTTATATCCTGCTATTTTGCTGGGTTCATTTCTGAGTTCTAGAAGTTTTCTAGTGGAGTTTTTGGGTCTTCTAAATATAGAATCATGTCATCAGCAAATTGGGGCCAGGGTCTGGGGGAAGGAAGGAATGGGGAATATGTTAGTGGGTATATCTCTTGTTGAGATGATAAAAATGTTTTGAAACTACATGTTGGTGATGATCACTACCACCTGAAGATATACTAAAAACAAATAAAAAGGTGAATTCTACATGAGAATTTTATCTTGATTTTTAAAATAAATATTTAAAAAATAATAAAGCCAGGCACCATGGCACACGCCTGTAATCCCAACACTTTGTGGGGTTGAGACAGGAGAATCGCAAGTTCAAAGCCAGCCTCAGCAACAGCAAGACGCTAAACAACTCAGTGAAACCCTGTCTCTAAATAAACACAAAATAGGGCTGGGGGTGTGGCTCAGTGGTCGAGTGCCTCTGGGTTCAATCCCTGGTACCAAAAAATAAATAAATACAATTAAAAATAAAAAGGTAAGAGGTTGATATCATGAGAGACAGTGGGGTCAGGTGAGTGTATTATCCAGACACAAAGTGAGGTCTAACTAAAGAACAGGATCTGAGAGTGTTCTGAAGGAAGAAGGAAAAAGGGAAGTGTTAGGAGTGCAGACAGCTGAATAAGAAACTAGGACTTAGAGAGGCTGAGACAGGAGAATCGCGAGTTCAAAGCCAGCCTCAGCAATGGCGAGGCACTAAGCAACTCAATGAGACTCTATCTCTACATAAAAACACAAAATAGGGCTGGGGATGTGGCTCAGGGGTCGAGTGCCCCTGAGTTCAATCCCCGGTACCAAAAAAAAAAAAAAAAAAAAAAGAAACTAGGATTCAGTACTAAACAAACTAAAAAGACTTCTCAAAAGAAGAAATACAAATGGCCAACAAATATGTGAAAAAATATTCAACATTGTTAGCAATTAAGGAAATGCAAATTAAAACTACTTGAGGGCTGGGGCTGGGGCTCAGTGGTAGAGCGCTTGCTTGTGAGGCATTGGGTTCAATTCTCAGCACCACATATAAATAAAAAATAAAGGTCCATTGACAACTAAAAAATATTAAAAAAAAAAAAAAAAAAAAACTACATTGAGATTTCATCTAACTCCAGTCCAAATGGTAGCCATCAAGAACACAAATAAAGCCGGGCGCGGTGGCTCAAGCCTGTAATCCCAGCACTTAGGGAGGCTGAGACAGGAGAATCGCGAGTTCAAAGCCAGCCTCAGCAATGGCGAGGTGCTAAGCAACTCAGTGAGACCCTGTCTCTACATAAAACACAAAATAGGGCCGAGGATGTGGCTCAGTGGTCAAGTGCCCCTGAGTTCAATCCCCAGTACCAAAAAAAAAAAAAAAAAAAGAACACAAATAATCTGGGCTGGGATTGTGGCTCAGTGGTAGAGCGCTTGCCTTGCATGTGTGGGGCACTGGGTTCGATCCTCAGCACCACATAAAAATAAATAAAATAAAGATATTGTGTCCATCTACAACTAAAAAAAAAAAAAAGAATACAAATAATCTGAGTTCAATTCCCAGTACCGACCTCCTGGGGAAAAAAAAAAGAATACAAATAATAATGAATACTGGAGAGGACATGGAGAAAAAGGAACACTTTTACACTGTTGGTGGGATTGTAAATTAGTATGAACATTGTGGAAGTCAGTATGGAGGTTCCTTGAAAGACTAGGACTGGAACTACCCAACTATACCACTCCTCAGTATATCCTAAAGAATTAGATTAATTATACTACATGATACATACATACCCATGTTTCTAACAGCACAATACACAACAGATGAAATATGGAACCAGCCCAAGTGTCTATCAGCAGATGAATGAAGAAAATGTGGTGTATATACCAATAGAATTTTATTCTGCTGTAAAAAAAAGAATGAAATTATGTCATTTGGAGGAAAATGAAAGGAACTTGAGACCATTATGTTAAGCAAAACAAGCCATACTCAGAAGGTCAAAGATTATAGGTTTTCTCTCATATGTGGAAACTAGAGAGGAAAAAGAAAAGAAAGTAGGATAGGGGTCGGGTGGAGGGATGAGCAGGTGAGCAGAATATCTCATGAAAATCAAAGAGAGATCAATAGAATAGAGGAAAGGGACCAGAGGAAGGAGAAGGAGAAATACAGGGGAATGATGATACTGGCCAAATTATATTGTTAATGTTGTGAGCATGTACCAATATGTAACAACAAAACCCACCATTATGGATGGAATACAACTAAAAAACTTCTTCACAGCAAAGGAAACAATCAAGAACATGAAAAGAGCCTACAGAATGGGAAAAAAACTTTGCCATCTGCACCTCTGATATAGCATTAATCTCCAGGTTATATAAAGAACGCAAAAAACTTAACACCAAAAAAACAAACAACCCAATCAATAAATGGGCTAAGGAGCTGAACAGATACTTCTCAGAAGAAGAAATACAATCAATCAACAAATATATGAAAAGATGTTCAACAGCTCTAGCAATTAGAGAAATGCAAATCAAAACCACTCTAAGATTTCATCTCACACCAGTCAGAATGGTAGTTATCAAGAATACAAACAACAATAATTGTTGGCGAGAATGTGGGGAAAAAGGCACACTCATACATTGCTGGTGGGATTGCAAATTGGTGCAACCACTCTGGAAAGTACTATGGAGATTCCTCAGAAAACTTGGAAAGGAACCACCATTTGACCCAGTCATCCCACTCCCACTATAGTGACATAGCCACATCAATGTTTATAGCATCTCAATTCACAATAGCTAAACTATGGAACCAGCCTAGGTGTCCTTCAACAGATGAATGGATAAAGAAACTGTGGTATATATACACAGTGGAATATTACTCAGCCTTAAAGAATTAAATTACAGCATTTGCCAGTAAATGAATGTTAAGTGTAGAATATTATGCTACACAAAATAAGCCAATACTAAAGAACCAAAGCCTGAATATTTTCTCTGATATGCAGATGCTAATTCACAATAAGGGGGGTGGGGGAGAATAGAGGTATTTTGGATTAGACAGAGGAGTGAGGGTGGGAGTGGGTAAGGGAGTAGGAATAATAGAATGAATTGGACATTATTATCCTATATGCATATATGATTATATAACCTGTGTAACTCTACATCATATACAACCAGATGAATGAGAAGTTCTACTCCATTTATGTATGATGTGTCAAAATGCATTCTCCTTTATGTATAACTAGAATAAAAAAATTTAAAAATCCATCATTATGTACAACTATAATGCACCAATAAAGAATAAAGAAAAAAGAAAACATTAAAAAAAACAGAGCTTTCTTAAACCAAGCCTGTGATACATGCCTGTAAAACCACTTATTCAGGACTAAAATGGCAGAATTACAAGTTCAAGGCTAGCCCGGGCATATATTGCTATAGCAAGATTCTGTCACCCTGCCCTTAAAAAAAATGTTTTCTTCTTTGCTATCCCATATGATCCTCATAACCATGTTGCGAGGATGCAGGCCAGGAGTATCTCAAGGAGGAATCCAAGTCTCAGGGAATTGTTAAAACAATTTGTCCAAAATCAAGACTGAAGAAGCCTGTTTACAGATAGTTGTTCCACTCCATCTCACACCACCACCTAGCGGCAAGATCCACTGGTCCGCTCCACCATTCTTTGACTCCCAGGGATGGACAGAGCACCTGTAGTCCCAGCTACTTGGGAGAATCACTTGAGTCCAGGAATTGAAGCCAATCTTGACAACATAGAAAGACCTCATCACAGAAGGAAGGAACAAAGGAATGAAGGGAGAAATCACAAACAAATATTTCTTGTACATGATCTGCAATTGATTTTTAGCCAGAAGTTCTTTACTGGAAAGGGCAAAGAACCTCAAATCAACAGGAATATATATACTCTGTCCAGTAAGATTATATCCCCTAGGTATAGAGCACCCCTAGGTTCAGTCTCCAGTACCACACACACACACACAAAAACATATTATTTGAAAATATGGCCAGGTGCAGTGGTGCACACCTATAATTCCAGCTATCAGGAGACTGAAGAAGAAGGATCACAAGTTGGAGGCCAGCCTTGGCTACCTTAATGAGACTCTGTCTCAAAATAAAATAAAAAGGGCTGGGGGATATAGCTCAGTGGTAGTTTTTGACTGGCATGTGTGAAGCCCTGAGTTCAGTCTTCAATACCAAAAAGAAAAAGAAAGAAAATGAATATTAAGGTTGACATTACAAAAAAATAGCCACAAGATGTCAAAGTGGATGCCTCTGGTAAGCAGGACTTGAGGTAGAAGAAAGCACAGAAACTACTCCTTTCATTAAAGACTTAAATATTATCTGACTTTTAAAACAATGTCAATATATTACTGTGCTTTATAAAAATTAACTTTAAAATAACCAGGAAAAGCTAGGAGTGGTGGTGCATACTTAAAATCCCTGTGACTTGGAAGGCTGAGAAAGGAGAATCGCAAGTTTGATATCAGCCTCAGCAAATAAGCAAGGCCCTCAGCAACTCAGTGAGACCCTGTCTCAAAATAAAAAACAAAAAGAGCTAGGGATACAGTAGCTCAGTAGTAAAGCGCCCCTGGGTTAAAACTCTAGTACCAACAAACAAACAAATCCAGGAAGAAAGCAAATAAGTGTTTAACAGAGATTTAATTGCAAAATCTTCACATAAACCTAACAATTTTTTCTTTTTTCTTTTTGGTGCTGGGAATCAAACCCAGTGTCTAGCACATGCTAAGTACACATTCTATCACCAAGTTACACCCCCAGTTCCAGAACCCAGTTTTTGAAATGAAGTCCAAGGTGGGCTAGGACTACAACTCAGTGGTAGAGCACTTGCTTAGCATGCACAAGACCCTGGGTTAATCCTAAGCACACACACGGCACGCACACACACACACACACAGAGCAAGATCTGTAAGATTTCTGTTTCTGGCAATTTAAGTAAGCTAGATATTCTGAAACACTCTTCCACTGTGAAACACTCAGTTTCTGGGTAAGTTGGAACAAATATACCTAAATGCATTGCTGTGCCCACAAGTAATGACAGCTGTCAATGATGAAAAATGAGGCAGAGAGTAAGAAAGGCAGAGAAGAAGGAAGTGAGAGAGGAAGAAATCCTAAAGCTAAAATTAGATGGACACAAACACCAAGGTTGCCCTAAAAATATGTCCAACCCAGAAACTGAAATTTTGCTGCTTATCCATACAACTAAGGAATAGCATTAAACTAGACAAAGTAGAGCAGCTTACTCTAAGAATTACAAATAAGGCCTGGGGTTGTAGCTCAGTAGTAGAGAACTTGTCTAGCATGTGTGAGGCAATAGGGTCAATTCTCAGTAACACATATAAATAAATAAAATAAAGGTGCATCAACAACTTAAAAAAATTTTTTTCAAGAATTATAAATAAAACCAGGTAGCCAAAAGGACTAGACTATATTTTCTATTAAGGAGGTAATTAGAAAAATCTGCATGCTGACAATATGAACTAACAATAAAAACCAAAGTGCTTCTGGTGTCAGTAAGAATGGGAAGGAGAAACAATTTTGAAAAATAGACAAAACTGGCAAAATTCAGTAGAAAAAACCAATAATACTAATACCAATAATTTCTCTAATAATTTATGATAGCCCAAGTCTTATGGAGTCCTGGCATTTGAATTTATAAACACTTACAGTATGAGAACCCCTAATCTAAGAAATAAATAACAGTTCCAGTTTGGTAGTATCCCCTAGCACATAGGAGAAACCAAGACAGATCATCTCAATCCAGGCTTTTCCACATTCCCAAATATGAGCTCCTAAGATATATTCCTTATATATATTAAGAAAAATATATATGAAGAAAACTGATCTCCTACATCTACAGCTGGGCAAGGTGGCACACACCTGTAATCCCAGGAGCTCGGCAGGCTGAAGCAGGAGAATCCCAAGTTCAAAGACAGCCTCAGCAAAAGTGAGGTGCTAAGCAAATCAGTGAGACCTTGTCTCTAAATAAAATACAAACTAGGACTGGGGATATGGCTCAGTGGTCAAGTGTCCCTGAGTTCAATCCCTGGTAACTGCCCCCCACCCCCAAAAGAGAGACTACAAATGAAAAAGAAGACATACATGGACTATAGACTGCAGATACTGAAATTATAAGAAACAGCATATGAAGAAATCTGTTTAACCTGAAGAGATAAGTGCTATGTAGGGCAAAAAGAAAAAACATTTGGGCCCAGCTGGACCTTCAGGGTAAGTGTCCTAAGGAAACGATGCCTGAATTAGGGTAAGCATTAGCTAGGTAGAAAAAAAATGATGAGGGCATTCCAGACTGATAAATCAAAATTATGATGAGCAATGACATGGAAGAATTGAACAGTATGGGGCAGTCAGGCGAAACTACAAGAATCTCTATTTTTTTTTTTTTGGTACTGGAGATTGAACTCAGGGGCACTCGACCACTGAGCCACATCCCCAGCCCTATTTTGTGTTTTATGTAGAGACAGGGTCTCACTGAGTTGCTTAGTGCCTCACCATTGCTGAGGCTGGCTTTGAACTCGCGATTCTCCTGTCTCAGCCTCCCTAAGTGCTGGGATTACAAGCATGAGCCATCGCGCCCGGCTAGATTCTCTATTATTAGAACAGTAAATGCAGAGAAGGGTAAGGGAAGCTGAAGAAGTACAGGGAGGTTAGCAGGTGGAGGGCTCTGTATACCGTGTAGGAAATATGACTTCACTGAAGGATTTTGAGGAGGGAATATCACACTCAGTTTTGGCTTAAGTAGTAGTAAGGGGAAAGAATTTAAGATGGGCAAAGCTAGAAGAATGAAGATTAGCTAGGAGGCTAGTATATGGTAGAAATAATAAGGGTCTGAACTACCAAAGTGACAGTAAATCTGGGGAGTAAAGAGATTTGAGAAACAACAGACAAATTGGCAAAAACTGCTAAGTGTAGAATGGCTCCATTGTTCTTGCTTGTAACTAAGTGATACTAACTGATTTGGGGAATACAACAGGAAGGGTAGAATAGGACAGAATAAAATAATGCACTAAATTATGAAGATGTTAGGCCTGGGGTCCTTGGGGAAAATCAAGCTTGCAAATGTTTAACAAGCAATTGGATTTATTAGATTTAAACTCATAGGAGAAGTCATTGCTAAAATAACCATACATGTGGCTAACTCACCTAAGGAGAGAGAAGCATAGTAACCCAAGTGTGGAACTCAGAGTTAGGAAATTATATGAAATTCAGGTCAAGTTTTATAGTTTCTTAAAAGACAATTTATAGGCAAATACAACTATGAATCCATATTAAGCATATGTATAGTTTCAGAAAATTGAAAACCATCTAAAAGAATAATAAAATGGTTAAATTAATATAGTATATCTACTTCAGAGAAGATCATAGTCATTAAAATTATAGTTAGGAAGAAGTTATAGTGCACAGAAAAGGTTTATGATAAATTATTAACTACTTTCTTCCCTTTAATAAAATTATACACATTATTTATACAATGTAAAGATATGAATGGCAAAATCTGGAAAGAAATACACCAAAATGCTATGGAAATTATTTTGAGATTAGAAGTTGGTGGGGATTCTACCTTCTACCTTTGCATATTTTCCCAATTCAATGTATAATACTATTAAATTTGGAAAAACTTTAAAAGAAACAATAGGATTTCCCATCACCAAGAGCCCCTCAAAAACAAAGTAGTACCTGAGATTTGAGGGCAGTTGCCTCAAGTGTTTCTCCCTTCTAGAAGTCTGTAGCCTGTCGTGCCTGCTAAATAGGCCTCCAGCGATGTCATCATCCTGGGTCTGCAGGGCAGACACACAGTTCTGTCTCTGCCCCTCAAGACTCGGTGTCATCCATTACTATATCACTTTTCTGAAGTTCTTGGGTCCACCATTATCCTTGAGCAACTCCTCTTCTTTCAACCCAGTAGCTCTTCCATCTTCTTAAAAATACCCAGTTAGCCAGGTGCAGTAGCGCACACCTATAATCCCAGTGGCTTGGGAAGGCTAAGCAGGAGGATCACAAGTTCAAAGCCAGCCTCAGTAAAAGCAAGGTCTCACTCAGTGAGACCTTGTCTCTAAATACAAAAAGGGGCTGGGGATGTGGCTCAGTGGTCGAGTGCCCCTGGGTTCAATCCCCAGTGCCACCGCCCCAAAAAAAATACCCAGCTAAATTAAATTCCCCTCCCACACAAGAGCCTGGATAATGTTGTAGAACAGGTGTTTTCTAAGTCCTGTTTATGACCAGAAACACAAACCCCATGAACAGTTTCATGGAACAAAAAATGTAGAATTTCTGGAAGGAAAGCATAGTTATCTTTTTATTCTACTGGCAAGGAATAGGAGACAGAAATTAATAACTTGGTAAATTATTTTGGCAAAAAATGTAAATTAACAAGCACAGAATAAGTATCTAATATTGGTCTTTCTGTTTTCTCTCGGGACTCAACTTACCCTCTTCACCCAGAGGTTGCAAACTCAAAAGTCAGGCATGTAATGCAAGTGAGTAAAAATGGACAAGTTGTAAGAAAACAAAATCATAGTCACAATAATAAACAGCAACTAGACCTCAGCCTTGGCATTAACCATGGCAAGAACATGGTAAGAACTGGGGTGAGAGTTGGATATGGTGGTACACACCTGTAATTCCAGCTACTTAGTAGGCTGATGCAGGAGGATCACAAGTTTGAAGCCAGCCTCAGCAATGCTGCAAAGCCCTAAGCAACTTAGCAAGATCTTGTCTTGAAATAAAACATTAAAAAACAAAAAAAGAAAAAAAAAAAAAGGACAGAGTATAGTTGTGTAGTTCAATGGTAAAGTACCTCTGGGTTCAATTCTCAGTATAAAAAAAAAAAAAAATGGGCTGGACATGTGGCACAAACCTGTAATCCCAATGGCTAGGGAGGCTGAGGCAAGAGGATTGCAAGTTCAAAGCCAGCCTCAGCAAAAAGTGAGGTGCTAAGCAACTCAGTGAAACTTTGTCTCTAAATAAAATACAAAATAGGGCTGGGGATGTGGCTCAGTGGTCAAGTGCTCCTGAGTTCAATCCCTGGTACCCCCACCCCGCAAATGGGACAGACCACATGGATTTATGATAATGTGAGTTGGGCATGGTGGTACATGCCTGTAATCCAAGTGACTTGGGAGGCAGAGGCAAAAGGACCCAAAGTACAAGGCCAGATTCAGCAACTTAGAGATAACCTGTTTCAAAATAAAAAAGAACTGGAGTTATAGCTCAGTGGTAGAGTGGTGAGGGCAAAAAAAAAGTATGAAATGAGGCTTGTTTTCAGGAATCTTGAAAGAAACTTAAGCTGAGCATTGTGACACATGCCTATAATCTTGGCGACTAGAGAAGCTGAGGCAGGAGCATGGCAAGCTCAAGGCCAGACTCAGCAATTTAGCAAGACTCTTAGCAACTTAGGAAGACCCTGTCTCAAAATAAAAAATAAAAAATAAAAAAAGATTGGAGAAGGCTGGAGTTGTAGCTCAGGAGTAGAGTGCTTGCCTAGCATCGGTGAGGTACTGAGTTCAATCCTCAGCACCACATAAAAACAAATAAAATAAAGGTTAAATTTTTTTTTTTTGTATTGGAGATTGAACTCAGGGGCACTCGACCACTGAGCCACATCCCCAGCCCTATTTTGTGTTTTATGTAGAGACAGGGTCTTACTGAGTTGCTTAGCACCTTGCTGTTGCTGAGGCTGGCTTTGAATTCGGATTCTCCTGTCTCAGCTTCCCTAAGTGCTGGGATTACAGGCTTGTGCCACCATGCATGGCTTAAATCTTTTTTAAAAAGTAAAAAAAAAAAAAAAAAAAAAGGACTTGGATGTAGCTCAGTAGTAAGCATCCCTGGGTCCAGTCCCCAGTAAGGAAGGAAATTTAAACATAGCATATACTATGTACCAGGTATTATTCTAAGCACATGTACTTATTCATTTAATCCTCAAAAAACCATAAGTAATATTAGCCCCATTTTATAGATGAGAAAACTGAGGTGTTAAAAGATTTAACAGTCTGAGGTTTCTCAGGTAGGAAGTAACAGGATTTGAATATGGTAGTTTCATGCTAGAATCCATGTCCTTATTCCTAATACCTAAAGCATAATTCTGGCCTTCACAAAAGGGGATCACCTAGAATGCCCTGTATGAAGGATGAGTTGTCTTCACAGAGACAATTTTTTGATCCTAAATTCAGGAAGGCTATTAGGCCTCATCCCACATGGGGGATGGGAATTCCTTGTTCTGTGATGCAATGATGACCTCAGAGTAAACTGCCACTAGGCTGAGGAAAATGCAATGGCTACAAGAAGTCGTGCCTGAAGTTAAGGGAGAAATGAGTATTCTCTGGGGCCAGCTGACCCAAGCTCTAACTTGCAGACACTGTGGCAGCAGCTGCCTTCAGAGTCCAGGGAATCTGGTGATACTATTCTTGTTCATGGTTTGGCAGTTCCGAAGATGGTGGTACCTTGGGACCTGGCAACAGCTTCAGCCCTGGTGCTCTGGGGACATCATGCAAGGCAAGGTGGGTGACCTCTGACCACAGAAGAGCAGCTGGATTAATAACTATTGACACTACAGTAAGGTTAGGTGAGGAATCACTAGTATGTGTGTGACCCAGATGGATAACAATAAACTCTAGATTTGAGGCCAAGTGTCCATTAACATGAGATATGAAGCCTGGTGAATGACCACTGACCCTAGATGTAGGGTTATCTGAGGAAATGCTGATCTCAAAATGAGGTCTGGGTTATGACTTTTAACACTGGATGAGGAACTGAGTGACTACTGACCACATATGTGGGACCAGATGAGTTAACTGTTCACTCTTCATGAAGAGCAGAGATTGAAGACTTCATGACACACTTTATATCTTAAAGAAGGCTTTGTGTCTGATAGTATCTTTCTCTACTCCCCAGGGCCTACCCCTTCTGTACTATTTGGACTTCCTTGGCTCATGGAGGCAAAAATCAGAGGAGGAAGAAGAGGAAGAGGGGGAAGAGATGGAAGATGAGGAAGAAAAGTCATCATCTATGAATCCATTGAAATCACATTCTCCTACCAAAGATGATTCCATTGGAGAGCAAGGCACCCAAGCCCCACCCAAGCCACCCTGTAGTTCTAAGAGCCTCCTCAAGGCCGCAGGGACACCAGAGCAAATACTCACACCACCCTCAAATCCCTTCAGATCTTTCCCCACCTTCCAGATCCTGACTAATCTGCCTGTGAAGAACAAGACAACATTGGGAGGCTGCCTGCAGCAGAGAAAAAGCCAGCTATTCTGGGGTCTCCCTGCTCTGCACAGTGAGTCCTTGGACACCATCTTTCTGAGTGCAGATGGCCCCTCCTCCCTGAAGCTGTCTGTCTGTCCTTCTATTTTCTTCAACAAGTTTGCCTTCCTGTCTAGGTATAATTTGCTCCTTCCCCATTCTCTCTCCCCAACTCAGCTTCTTACTCATGAAGCCCATACTACAGAATATTTAGAAAGAATAGCCTCCAATCATCAGTTAGTTCCACCTCCATCCTCCCCTCCTGTCCTATCACCATCCCACCATCTTAAGCCCTTGCCTATGGACCACAAGCAGGCCTTATCTGGTTCTAGGGTGCACACACAGTGGCTTACACAGCACAAAGAGGTTTCCTGGGTCTCTGGGGATCAAGTGCTGCATCCACAGCCTAAACTCCAAAGAATCAGAACCTCCAAGCTCTCATCCTCACCTGAGGCTTGGTGGGGGGTGCCAAGGGACTTCAACCTTCATCAACCCAATCCAGAGTCACTCTCTACCTCTCTGCTACATGCCTCCAGACCTCTGGAAGTCCTGCCTAGGTTTGAGGACTCATGGAGGACCATGGGGAAAACTGAGCACTCGAAAGCCTTTGAGCCAGCAATGTCAGCTTCTAGCCCAATGCTAGCTTCCCTGACAGAACTCCAGTCAGTCAGCCCCATAGTAGGCCTGTCTAGATCTAAGTCCTTCTGGGAAATCACAGAGCAAAAAGAGAAACATCAGATCTCTGAGCACCCAATCCTGGCCTTTTGCCAACCTACAATACCCATGATGGAACTTCAAGAAACTAGCCCTCCAGGAGTTGTACCTGGATATGAAGCTCAGTGGGGAATCACAGGCCATAAAGACAGCCCCCAAGTTTCTGAACCCCTAATGCCAACCTGTCAACCCCCAATTTCTCTGTCAGGACCCCCAAAAGTAAGCCCTAAAGGAGAACTATTTAGATCTAAGGACTTCTGGGGAACCATGGGATACAGAGAGAATCCTCAAGTCACCAAGTCTCCAATGCCAGCCTCTTGCCCTCCCCTAGACTCCCTGTCACAACTCCAGAAAAACAGTGCCGTAGATCTATCTGGATATGAGCCACAGTGGAGATGCACAGAAAACTCAGGCAATTCCTGGGCCTTTGAACCTCCATGTGTGGACCTCAAGCCAAGACTCTATGGAAGCAGTTCTGCACAAGTCCCCTCAGGACATAAGACTCCATGGAGGGGCATGCAGACTAGAGATCTTTGGGTCTCTGCGGACCCAGTTTCATCTCTCAGCCTTCCCTCAGCCTCCCTGATGGAGTCTTTAGTAATGGGCTTCCAGAAAGTCCTATTGGAGTCCAAAGCTTTGCAGGAGAACAAGGGGCAAAGGGAGAACCTCTGGGTGTCTGATGCCTTAGGAACTACCCATAGAACATCTCCAACCCCCTTTATAGAACTACAAAAAATGAATACTGTGAATGGCTTCCCTAGATCAGAAGCTACATGGAAGGATATGGAGCATTCCAGAAATTCCTGGGCTTCTGAGCCCCCATCTCTTGTCTCTGGCCCACCCCCAGCTCTTGTACTAGAGTCCCTTAGAGATAGCTCCACGGGAATCCTATTTGGTTCTGAAGCTAGACATGGGGACACACTAAGAAAAAAGAACTCTCGGGCCTCTGAGCTTCCAGCTTGCGGTTTACCCCAAGATCTACATGGAGCCAATCCCCTAGGAGTTCTGTCTGACTTTGAACCTATTAGGGGGGACATGGAACAGAAAGAAAACTGTAATGTACCTGTATCCCTAGGTTGGGGACCCAATCTACCCACAAACTCTGTTTTCAAGTCCCACATAAATGAGTCTTTTGGAGACCAATGCAAATGTAAACTTGTGAAGGAAAAAGCAGAAGAGAGAGAGAACTGCTGGGCCACTGAGCTCCCAGCTCTCAGCTCTTTCTCTGCTCCTCTACCAGAGTCACATACTAACCTTGAATTTATGTATAGAAATGTGGACTTGAGGGAGGCCCCCCAGGGCCCCAACCCACCAGTAGTGGATCCTCTGCATCCAATATCCTGGCCTCCCATCCCAGCTGAAGCTCAGAAGATTGAGCCCACTCAGCCTGGCCTACAGAAAGGAGAGGTGTTCTCAGCAGCTAAGGCAGAGGCCCCATCCTCTCAAGATAAAGCTATCCCAGAAATGCTCATCCACCCTGGGATCCATGCCTGGCAATGGAGTAGAGAGTTAGAGCTCAGGCTAAAGATACTGCAGCAGAGACCATCTTTCAGCTCCCCTGTCCCAAGTTCCATAACTCTAGACTCCTGGGAACTCTCTTCCTGCCCACCACAGCAAACTCATTCCCCCAATCTGCACCCTCACTCTTTAAATTGTAATTCTCCCAAAGTTCAGAGCACACCATCTCAGTCTGTCCAGTCCTCTTTTCTGCCTCAGCCACAAGCTTTTGGCAGAGTAGAACGAGAGTCTCAGAAAAAGAGAATAAAGGGAAAAATGGTAGCCCAAGTCTCATCCCAGCAGCTAAAAAGTCACATGCAGGGTGGTGAGAACTGTCTAGGCCTGGGAAAGCCATCAAACCCTGGAGTTCTGGCTTCAGGCAAAACACAAGCCAAAGCTTCAGCCCTACCTTCTGACATAAAGAAAGAGTCTCCCAAACCAGGAGAATGTGGAAGAGGGAATGCAAGACTGGGTTCATCCACACTCACAGGGAAGAGCCACCCTGCCCAGGGCTGCAGACTAGCAAAGGCCTTTGTAAGCAGATTTTCCCAAAGGTCTCAGCATAGGGGCCAGAGCTCTTGATGCACCAACTTCTGCCCAAGGATGCAGATCCCCGGAATTAGCAAGGGGCAGGGCAAAGCCAGTGACATTTAGAACCCTTGTCACTTTAAACACTGTCCTTGGGTACACATGGAGAAAAATCTTTTACCCTACACCCCAGGATCCCCTAACCAGGGTTCTAAAAGTCTTAGACCAATTTCTGGGTACCCACGGACCCCTGCCCACCAAATCCTGTCCATAGAGGAAAAGCTGGTAGTACTATCACCCAATACCTCATAATCTGTAGCCAAACCAGTTGGAGGGTGAGGAGAAAAATCCTAATAAACTAGCTAACCTAGACAAATCCTACTTAAGTCTTTTTTGGAGTCAAGGGTACTGGGATGTCAATTTCCTATTAGCTTCCATTGCTGCCACATCCCCTCAGGATCAATTCCCAGAGATACAGAGTTCAGCATTCTGCAGACTTTCTTTTCCAGACTTCACAGATGATCACATCTATAATCCACACATCCCTACTCTGAGAATATAGGGCCAAGAAAATACAGAACGCTGACCTTTCAGAGACTTCAGAACAAGTGAACATAAAAATACCTCCATTTGGGGCTAGGGCTGTAGCTCAGTGGTAGGGCGCTTGCCTAGCATGCGTGAGGCACTGGGTTCGATCCTCAGCACCACATAAATATAAACAAGTAAAATAAAGGTATAAAAAATACAGCAACATTTAAAAAAATACATCCATTTACATGAACACTAGTCTGGGTCTAGGAAGTTGTTCTTGGTCCTGGGTATGGTTCCCTTCTTCATTGACTTGACTCACAATTTATCCAGTGATAAATTCATTTCTTCTCAGCCCTGCTCTTCTCTCCCTGTGACAGCTCATCCATCCCCAAGGCCACAAAAAGAAAGTGGCTTTTCATGTTTAATAAGCAGGATTTTTCTTCTATAGGTACTACTTGTTCAGTCCTCTCCTGTTTTTCTACAGCACTGTTTGGATACTCTATTGTCTTTATCCTGTTACTGTAATAATTACCAAAAAATAAGAAATTTTGTCAGAATTCTGCCTGATGTGTCTCACAAGGCTAAAAATCAAGGAGTTAGCCAGGCATGGTGGCACATACTTGTAATCCCAGTGGCTCAGGAGGCTAAGGCAGGAGGATCACAAATTCAAAGCCAGCCTCAGCAAGTTAATGAGACACTAAGCAACTTCGTGAGACCCAAAAAATGTTTTTAAAAGGGGTGGGGGGACCGAGGATGGGTCAGCAGGGCTGCATTTCTTTCTGTAGGATCTAGCTAGGATTCACTCCTTCACTTTGCCAGCCTCTAGAGGCTATCTACATTTCTTTACTACTGGCCCTTTCCTCTATCTTAAAAGCTAACAAAGGAAAGTACTCACATTGCATTACTTTGGCCTCTTTTGTCTCCCACTTCCATTTTTAAAAAAATATTTCTTTTAGTTGTTGATGGATCTTTATTCATTAATTATTTGTATGTGGTGCTGAGGATCGAACCCAGTGCCTCACACATGCTAGGCAAGCGCTCTACCACTGAGCTACAGCCCCAGCACTCCCACTTCCATTTTAAGGACCCTTGTGATTAGAGTGTCCAGGATACTCTTCTTACCTTACAGTCAATGGGCAACCTTAATTCTCCTTTGTCCTGTAAGGTAATATATTCACAGATTCTAGGGATTAGGATGTAGACTTTTTGGGAGGTCATTATCTTGCCTACAAGAGTTAATTCAACCTGTTCATGTATGTTGCCAGTATTTTTCCCATCTGTAGCTTATCGCCTAATTTTGTTTATGTTGACTTTCTCTATACCAAAGTTTAAAATTCCTGTGTAGCCTGGCATGGTGGCTCATCCCAGCAGCTTTGGTAGGCCAAGACAGGAGGATTCCAAGTTCAAAGCCAGACTCAGCAAACTAGGGAGACCCTAAGCAACTTTGTCAGACAATGTCTCAAAATGAAAAATAAAAAGGGTTGGGGATGTGGCTCAGTGGTTGAGTGCCCCTAAGTTCAATCCCTGGTACAAAAAAATAATGATTTCTATGTAGTTAAATCTACCAACACTGTCCTTGATAGCCTCTAAAACACTTTCTTCTGGAACTTTCATAGTTTTGTATATCTATGTTAGATTGTTAATCAAATGTTTTAATATGGTATTGAAGTGAAAACCTAACTTACCCCACAATGTTGTCCAATTTTACCAATAAGTTTTTTTTAACTACTTTTGGTAACAAGGTTTGAACCCAGGGGCACTTAACCACTGAGCCACATCCAAACTCTTTTTTAAATTTTGAAACAGGATCTCGCAAAGTTGCTTAGGGACTAAGTTGCTGAGGATGGGTTTGAACTTGTGATCCTCCTGCCTTAGCCCCCTAAGCCTCTGGGATTACAGGTGTGCACCACTAACATTTTCTAAAAACACAATGTCTTGAGCTCATTCAACTAAATGTTCTATAGTACAAAATATGGGTTATTTTTAATTATCTGGGCTTCAGTTCTATTGAAAGGGACTGAATCATCCAAATACCTAAGCCAGAAACCTGTCATCCTTAACTCCTCTGTTGTCCTTCTCCCCAATTCAACTCATCATCAAATTCTATCACAAACTGCATTTCAAACCCATTTTCACTTCATTTCCACCACTGCTCTTAGCCCAGTCATCATTTCTCACCTAACTGGTTGTCAATACTTTTAATCCATTCTTCACACGGCTATAGTTCAACTGACTCTGTTTTTTCAAGTAGGTGCCTTACATTTGAGCAAAGGTACATACAAATGCAACCTAGACTGGACCATACAAATAGTCCTAGACTGATTATTGGTCAAACTAGTTGTGAATCACACTTGGGTTGCTTGGGAAAATCTCAATATGGTATGGGTATTAAGACTGGTTCTTGGGCTGGGATTGTGGCGCAGCGGTAGCGCGCTTGCCTAGCATGCGTGAGGCACTGGGTTCGATCCTCAGCACCACATAAAAATTAAAATAAAGATATTCTGTCCACCTACAACTAAAAAAATAAATAAAAAAAAAAAAAAAAAAAAAAAAAAAAAAGACTGGTTCTTGAGCCCCTAGGAAATTTATTATGAGAGAAAAGTGGTACTTACTGACTTAAAAAAGCTATCAAATAGTATGATCTCAATTTGGCTTTAAAAATGCATAGATACGTATTTATACACACATTCAACAAGATTAAGAAAGGTATACTAAAGTTAAGATGGTGATACCTCTGGCTATTAGAAATAGTAATTTTTTGCCAGGCACAGAGGCACATGCCTGTAATCCCAGAGGCTCGGGAGGCTGAGGCAGGAGGCTCCCAAGTTCAAAGTCAGCTACAGCAGTGAGGCCCTAAGCAACTTAATGAGATTCTGTCTCAAAATAAAAATTTAAAATGGCTGGGGATGTGGCTCAGTTGTTGAGTACCTTTGAGTTCAACCCTTGGTATCAAAACAAAGTAATTTTCAAATTTTTGCTTATACTTTTCTGCTCCTATAAAAATAACAGATTATTTTAAAAGTGAGTTAACAGTCAAGCATGCTGGCTCACAGCTGTTATCCCAGTGACTTGGGAGGCTGAGGCAGCAGGACCATAAATTCAAAGCCAGTCTCAGCAACTTAGCAAAGCCCTAAGCAACTTCACAAAACCATGTCTCAAAATAAAAAATTAAAAGGACCGAGGACATGGCTCCATGGTTAAGCATCCCTGATACAACAACAAATTATCTGGGTGCAATGGCACATGCCTGTAATCCCAGCTACTCAGGAGGCTGAAGCTGGAGAATTCCAAGTTCAAGGCCAGCCTCAGAAACACAGCAAGACCCTGTCTCAAAATTTAACAACAGAACAAAAGGCTGGGGATATAGCTCAGTGGTAGAATACCCCTAGGTTTAATAACCAGTTCTACCCCTGCCAATACAAAGTGGAACTGTCTATGGAAAACAATGTGCATGTGGTTGACACTGTACTGTGTATCTAGAAATGGTTCTTTTAACAGTAAAAAGGGAGGGCTGTTAGTATAATATCAAAATCTGATAATTACTTCCCTGCCTAAATTTCTCATCCCTTTAGTTCACTCTTGTTCACATGGTTCCTGACCCCTTCAAATTCATTCCAGCATTCCCTTGCTGTTCTAACCTGCTGCTCAAGCATAATCTGCTTTCTGCCCTACACATTTTGCTCTAAACACTCTCCCCTACTTCTCCATGTCACTAGTTTATCACCGTCAAGGACTAACTCATACTACCTCCAGAGCCTGCTTATTATTTTGTCTTGGTATGGTTTCATGGCAACAGTTAATGTCTATGCTTCTCTAAAGAGCTTTATGAAAAATTCAAATCCTATATTCTTAAGTCTTTTAAAGGTCTCAAGTTACTGGGCTGGGAAAGGCAAAAACCATTTAACATTTGTCACAGTTCAGGTAAATTAATGTTTGGTAGGCCTGTGTTCTTTATGGGCACTGTATATCCACTGGATCTTCAGGGCAATTTATAAGATAAATATCTTAGACCCAAATATATCTTAAAATGTTAGGTTTATAGTTCCATCTTTGCCTCTGTAGTATACTGTTGGTCCTGCGATCTATTTGATGCCATAATCTTGGTCAAAACACATCCTCGGGGCTGGGATTGTGGCTCAGAGGTTGTGTGCTTGCCTTGCATGCATGAGGCACTGGGTTCGATCCTCAGCACCACATAAAAACAAAGATATTTGTGTCCATCTACAAATTAAAAAACAAAACAAAAAACCACATCCTCTATTCAAATAGCACTTACCCTATGGAAAGAAGTGCTTAGTTACAGTTAAGATCAAATTCCAGTTTTCTTACCAGGCATGATAGCGTATGCCTCCAATCTCAGCTACTCAGGAGGCTGAGGCAGGAGGATCACTAAATTCAAGGACAGCCTAGGAAATTCATTAACACCGTTTCAAAGGGCTGGGTATACAGCTCAGTAGAACGCTTACCTACCATTCATAAACATTAAATCAATCCCCAGTGCCAAAAATAATAATTTTTTTTTTTTGGTGGTGCTAGGGATTGAATCCAGGGCCTTGTGCATGCGAGGCAAGCACTCTACCAACCAAGCTATATCCCCAACCCTCCAATTTTTTTCTGAGACCACAGGGTTAAGAGGTGGGGCTGGGATGGACTGCCTATACAATTTGCTTCTTGTTTCAAGTATGCAGGCTTCTGCAGGTGCAAGTTGACAAAATAGCCATTCATACTGCTGTCTACAGTTTTGGAAGCATTTTCAATCGTTTTATCAGCTTGAGACCCCAAAATAAGCACTACAATCCACAACTACACTGCTTCAAGCACAAGTGCTAGAACTAGCAGCAGGTCTCTGGAGTACAAGTCTTCTCTTGGTTTTTCCTAAAGCATCTACAAGCCTGTGATCCCACTGACTCAGAAGGCTGAGGCAGGAGGATTCCAAGTTTGAAGCTAGCCTTTCCAATTTAGCAAGATCTTGTCTCAAAATAAAGTATTTTTAATAAGAAAGGGCATGGCTGGGGTTTTTGTTCAGTGGTAGAGTACCACTGGGTCTAATCCCCAGTACCACACACAAAAAATCTTTCCCCAAATAGCCTTGTCTTTGGCACTCATTTAGGGTCAGACTGCCAACTCACAGAGATGACAGTGTCAAAATTCAGAGCAGAAAAAAGACTAGAGGGTTAAGCCATGAGGAATACCTAAATGAGAAGAAGACCTAAGGAGGACTTGTAACAATTTATTAGAGAAATATCATAGAAAATAAGGGACAGTCAATTCAAATCCCACTAGTGCAAAAATTATCCACTTCACAGCAAGAGTTCCAGAGATGTCCCAATTTAATTAACCAATATAAGTACCTTATATCCTTGCGGATAATGTATGTATAAAACTAGAGGCTAGGTGTAGTGCATATGCCTGTTAATCCCAGGAGCTCTGAAGGCTGAGGCAGAAGGATCCCAGGTTCAAAGACAGTCTCAGCAACTTAGTGAGGCCCTAAGCAACTTAATGAGATCCTGTCTCAAAATAAATAAATAAATAAATAAAGGACTAGGGGTGTAGCTCAGTAGCAGAGAGTTCGAGTTCAACCCCCAGTACCCACCCTACTTGCCCCAAAAGAAGTTGGGAGGGAAGAGACAGAGGGGGCACAGGGAATATTCAACAGCAGACAAAAGATTGTATATTTCTACAACCCTAGAAATATATTTCTATTTTTAGATAGTACTTCAAATCTAGTTCTTGGTCAAGATATAGGGGCTCTGGGCTGGGGCTGTAGAGGGAAATGCTTGCCTAGCATGTGTGAGGCACTAGGTTCAATCCTCAGCGCCACAAAAAAAAAAAAAATAAGTAAAAGTACTGTGTCCATCGATGACTAAAACTATTTTTAAAAAAGGATAAAGGACGACTAAAACTACTAAAAAAAAAAAAAAAAAAAGATACAAGGGGCTCTGCAGGCCTAGCCTTACCATTCACATCAAATATTTATATAGAAAGATGCCACATTCTCCACAGACGCAGCTCCATCAGGCTGCTCCTCTTCCACTGCAAACCTATCCAGTGATAACTGCAAATAAACGGTGAGCCAGCAGGAGATATCATACCAATGTCCATCAGTCATAGAAAAGGGTGCAATCTTACCTCCACGATTTCAATGGAATTGTGCCTTGTCGATGAGGGATAGCCCAAGGCCCTTCCCAGAAAAAGAGGCAGGCACAGGGCCAGGACTCAGGCTCCATTTTTACCCAACGTTTATTGTCCTTTTACAACATGTCAATTTTTGGTTTAAAAACTGCTTGTGATTAGTTTTCCAACAATAACTCAAAAGCATGTAAAATAAAACCAACCTACTCTCTATATAAACACCCAGCAACTGTGGCCCCCTCACCCACCTACCCAGGTTGGCTACAGGAAGGGAGGGCTCGGGCAGCAATTGAGTGACGTGCAGATGCTTTACTGTAGGAGTCAGTGGTAATGCCTTGGTTCACACCCCACACAGGTCCCCTGCACTGCCCCAAACTACGAGAGAAATGGCGTAGGCCCAAAGGCCCAATTCTCTGTTGTTAATTCACTCTCCACCTCCCAAAAGAAAATCACTTTTATTTTATCACTTTTGTTTTGTATTTTTTGCAACAAAAACCCCCTGTCCAGAGTCTGACTGATAGCTCAACTGTTCAGATTTGAGAAATGGAGCAGGCCCTGGGCGCACCCCGGTCCCTCCTGGGCAAGCGCCCCCACCCCCAGGGAACAAGGTCCAACCAGGCCAGCTCGCTGCACACTGGCCACCGTCACTTAGCCGTACAGGTCATCGTCATTATCTTCCGTGTACACACTGCCACCTGTGCCACCTCCACTGCCCTGACTAGGGCCAGCTCCACCCTGGTTCCCTGAAGGGAATCTGTATATTAAGAGCAGAGACAAAAAAAAAAAAAAAGAGTAAGGACAGGACCTGTGTAGGATTTTCACTCTAGCCTCTTTAGGACTGTCACCATCTTGTTTGTACAGGTCCCCAAAGCAACTTAGGAACTGCCCACTGGCCCCAATCATTACCTGAAACTGCCGAAACCTCGACTCTGCTGTAGAGTCTGTGCAAACATTTCGTATTTCCGAATGTCATTGTCACTGACAGAACGGCGGGCAAAGCGCATGGCTTCCTCAAAGTGATCTCTGCGGATCTCTGGGACTGGATCATCTTCTTCTACTTCCTATAAAATTGGTAAATACAGACCACCTGGCTAGTTCAAGTCCCAGATTTGACTCTGTCCCTGGCCTCCCCACCCTCCCATTACTGCAGTAGCTTATTGGTCTCCTGGTCCTCCAATCTAATCTGCGTAAGAAACCAGGCCAAATTTCCTAAAATTGAGTCACTGCTCTGCTCCAATTAGCCATTAGTCGTATTAGTTTTAAGACTTGTCAATGTGTTCTGGAGAAGGTAAAACTGCAAGGATAGAAATCATATCAATGTTTGCCAGGGTTTAATAAAGGGAGAAGATACTGACTAAAGTAGTCTGAAGAAACTTGATGGGATAACATAAATTTCCCTATTAACTATGATAGTAGTTATAGAACTTACATACAATCTGTCAAAAAGCATGGAAATTTTATCTAAAAAAGATGCAGTACATAATTGCTCTCAGAGTTTACCACATAGGATTACTCCCTACCTAGTGGCCTTGCTTCTGGCAACATACCCACTCTTAAATCCATCCAGGTTTTCCCAATTCCTGTAAGTTATTTGGGCTGCTTATCCCCTTATCCAAATTCTACTTTCTCTCTCAAACTCTCTCTCTTCCACTGAGGGGCCAGCCCCATTGCTCTGGCTTGTAAAACTGCTTCCAAGCACCAGTACGTCATTAAAGATTTTATTGGAGAAAGGAGCAATGTCACTGATCTCTTCCCAAAAGGTAAAGAAAGCCACTTACTCATTTCTTTCTTTATTAAGTCATAAACATGGAACCAAGATACAAGTGAGAAAGTGAGATGACAGTCATCTTTATAGAGCTTACACATACAAAAATTTGGGAGGTCCATGTTCCCTTCCCTGACTACCAGGGATAGATCTATGGATCCTAAGTTTGAAACTTTGTTCCATATGTTTGCTGCACAATTATACTTTGATTTCCTTCAAGGAGACACTAAGATGTAATCTGCCTATTTCTTCTAAGCCTTATTCCAGACCAAGTGGGTTCACCTCAGCATTCTCTCTTTTGATGCTCTGACTCAACATTTTTTCAGACACATGACCTTTCTAATACCCCCTTCTCTCAACTTCAGGGGCCAGGGCATTGTGGAGACTATTCCTTGGCTTCCCATAACTGGCACCACTGATGCAGACTCACCATGGCAGATGGGTTTGTTTGCCTCTCCCGTTCTCGCCTAATCTCACTCTCGATGGATTCACGAATGGCCAGCTTACAAGCACGTTGGCAAATCTCTGTCAGGTCAGCTCCAGAGAAGCCATTAGTCATCTTTGCCAGGAACTCCAAATCCACATCCTGAAAGCAGCAGCAGAACTACCTTAGAATTTAGCCTATCTTCCCCTGGTATATACTGATCTTCAGGCTCCCTAAGCACTTGAAATTTCAGATGGCTCCATCTTCTGTCACCACCTTTTTTTTTGGTACTAGGGATTAAACTCAGGGGTACTTGAACACTAAGCCATATCCCCAGCCCTATTTTGTGCTTTTTATTTAGAGACAGGGTTCTCACTGAGTTGCTTAGCACCTTGACATTGCTGAGGCTGGCTTTGAACTCTCAATTCTCCTGTCTTAGCCTCCCAAAGTGCTGGGATTACAGGCATGTGCCACGGCCCACCATCCTTTTAAAAATTATTTTGATACTGGGGATTGAACTCATAGGCACTTTACCACTGAGCTACATCACCAATGCTTTTCTTTTTAAAAAAAGAAAAAGGAAGCCGGGCGTGGGCGCATACCTGTAATCCCAGCACTTTGGGAAGATGAGACAGGAGAATGGTGAGTTCAAAGGCAGCCTCAACATGGGGCAGGGGGGGAGAGTTGGGGGAGGGAAGGGGGAATGGGTATAGTAAAGATGGTTGAAGGAGATGGTCATCACTACCCTAGGTGCATGTATGAAGACACAAATGGTGTGACTCTACCTGGTGTGCAACCAGAGGGATGGAAAAATTGAGCTCTACATATGTACTATGACTTGAAATGCATTTAAATAAATTTATTAATTTAAAAAAAAAAGCAGCCTCAACAGTGAGGCACTAAGCAAACAGTGAGACCCTGTCTCTACATAAAACACAAAATAGGGCTGGGGTTATGGCTCAGTGCTCGAGTATCCCTGAGTTCAAACCCAAAAATAAATAAATAATAAGAAATAAAAAGAAAAAAAGGGTACCTAGGAAAACAACTACTTAGCCACATCCTCAGCTCTTTTTATTTTTTGCTTTTGAGACAGGGTCTCACTATGTTGCTTAGGGCTTCATTAAGTTTCTAAGGCTGTCTTTGTTTTTTTTTGTTTTTTGTTTTGGTACTGGGGATTGAACTCAGGGGCACACGACCCCCTGAGCCACATCCCCAGCCCTATTTTGTGTTTTATGTAGACACAGGGTCTTATTGAGTTGCTTGCTTAGAGCCTCGCCATTGCTGAGGCTGGCTTTGATCTCGCGATTCTCCTGTCTCAGCCTCCCTAAGTACTGGGATTACAGGCTTGAGCCACCGCGCCCAGCTAAGGCTGTCTTTGAACTTGGGATGCTTCTGCCTCAACCCCCAGAGCCACTGAGATTACAGGCGTGTGCCACCTTGACAACTTAAAAAGTTTTTGAGATAGGGTCTCAGTAAGTTGCTGGAGCGTGCCTCAAACTTGCAATTCCTACCTCAGCCTCCAGAGGTCCTGGGATTAAAAGAGTAAACAAACCACCACATCCAGCTCCCATTTTATTTTTCTTTATAGATTATCCTAATACCCCCAAACCATCCACCTTCCCTTTAGACCAGCCCTAAACCCAGAAATCCCCAATGGAACCTTGTCCAGAAACCAAAAAGCACTTCACACCAGGCTCCAAATCCCTAAGGCCCATGACTTTGCACCTGCCTTGGCAACCGGGGACTTGCGCAGATTGGCCTTGAGGATGGCAACACGGGACTTCTCATCAGGCAGTGGGATGTAAATAAGCTGATCAAGGCGGCCAGGTCTTAGGATGGCAGGATCGATAATGTCAGGCCGGTTGGTAGCGCCAATGATGAAAACATTCTTTTTTGTGGACATGCCATCCATTTCTGTCAGGATCTGGTTGATTACTCGGTCAGCAGCCCCACCACCATCTCCAATGTTACCACCACGAGCTTTGGCAATTGAATCCAGCTCATCAAAGAAAAGCACACAGGGGGCAGCTTGGCGTGCCTGTGGAAGGAACAAATAAACTCAAGCACTAACAGAACTGAGCCTCTCGGGCCTAAGAAGGAAAAAAGTAATCTTCAACACCCCAGACAAACTCACAGCACTAAGACAATTTTGACTCTCCTAAAGAAACAGTTTCTATCCTACCCCGCCCCCAAGCAAGTGAGTAGATAGCCCAGCCTCTTATAGCTCACCTTGTCAAAGATTTCCCTGACATTGGCCTCCGATTCTCCGAACCACATGGTGAGCAGCTCAGGACCCTTGATGGAGATGAAGTTGGCCTGACATTCATTAGCAATGGCTTTAGCCAGCAAGGTTTTCCCACAGCCTGGAGGTCCATAGAACAGAACTCCCTTGGATGGTGTCATACCAAACTTAAGAAATTTGTCTGGGTGTTCTACAGGATACTAGAAGGCAAAGGAAAGAAGATTCAAGGCTATCTCCATTTTTCCCCCAAGGCCAAGGACTGGACTCAGGGCCTTGTGCGTGCTAGACAACCACTCTGCCACTAAGCTAAATCCCCAACCCCGTATCTCCATAATTTGAAAGAAAACTAACCAAACAGAACCATTCCCTCCACCACTCTATGGTGCATTCCATGGGCTAAGAACCAGGTACCTAGAAACAGATTTGTGTGCTGTGGTCTCACAACTTTGGCAGAGAATGTGCTGATGCCCTGAGACTACCCAAGTCAGTTACAACACGGTAAGACAGTAACTCTCCTAGACCAAGTTACCCTACCTGGACTAGCTCCTGAAGCTCACGTTTGACATCCTCCAGGCCTCCAATGTCTTCCCAGGTTACCTGTGGCACTTCTACCACAGTTTCCCGTAGTGCTGATGGGTTGCTCTGACTCAAGGCCCACTAAAGAGGAAAAAAATAATGGGGATGAGAATTCCCATGGGAGAAAAAGTGTAGGGGTGTGTGTGTGTTCCTCGGGTGAGGGTATAGTCCTTACCCGGAAGTCATCCATAGTCACTGCCAGGGAGTTCATGACCTCAGCATCAATGGTCTCATCCTCTAGATCAATGAGATCCATCTTCTTGCGGATGGCTTGCAGGGCAGCCTCTGAGCACAGGGCTGCTAAGTCAGCACCCACATGTCCATGAGTCTCATTGGCTACCTGCAGAAAGATGATCTACTGATATTCGAAAACCCAGCTGCCTTAGGAAACTCAAGGACAAAGGAATCCTGATCTCTTCCTCTGGGTTCACCTATTTGCTTGAACACATATACTAGCAGACCGTTCACCAGCGTTAAGTTTCATTACTCAAGCCTGAATTTGGGTCCTGGAAATAAAGTTGCCCCAACAATTCTGGTTTACTCTAATGTATTATCAACTAAAACACATCAATTTCCTGGATTCAGTTTCAGATCATTTCTTTTCCCCTCCCTAGGAATCAAAACCAATCTCCTCCCATCTTAAGCTCATGTCTCTAGCCAGTTCCTTGCAACTTCTTAGAAACAGAGATATCCTAATTTCTGGTCAGCCCTCATCAACACTCCACCTGTTCCAGGTCCACGTCATCTGCCAGCTTCATGTTCTTGGTATGGATCTGAAGAATTTCCAAACGTCCTGTAGCATCAGGGATTCCAATATCTACCTCCCTGTCAAAGCGACCTGTGGGACAGTGCAGGGCTCATTTTTGGGTCCAGAGGGAAGAAGGAACAGGCCTAAGGAAATCATCCACCTCACCCTCAGGCTTTCCTAGCATTAGCACTGAAAGTTTCATGACTTGGGAAAGCTGGTTTGTCAGTCTCAGACAAACCAGGATGGTTGGTCTTTCTAGATAAAAATAGGGAAAGTAAAAGAATCCCTGGGGCTCTGTCATTGCAAAGAGCTTTAAGAAATTCTCAGGATTTGGTAACTTAGGTAAGGACAGAGGTGGGATCAAGGAAATTACACCCAGTAGAACTATAATCTCCCTGTGAGCAAGGAAAGAAATCTGAGGTCTTTACCAAATCGCCGTAGGGCTGGGTCAATGCTGTTGGGTCTGTTGGTTGCTGCCATAACTATTACATGTGCTCTCTGCTTTAAGCCATCCATAAGGGTCAACAGCTGTGATACGATACGCCGCTCCACCTCCCCATGAGTCTGTCAAGACAGGGTATCTGGTAAGAAGCGAGGTCAGGACCTTTCAACCACCCACCATCCCCTGAAGTAAGCTCCTACTTTCTCTCGTTTGGGAGCAATGGCATCTAGCTCATCAATGAAGATGATAGCAGGAGCATTCTTTTCAGCCTCCTCAAAGGCTTTACGAAGGTTGCTCTCAGACTCACCAGCCAACTTGCTCATGATCTCAGGACCTGAAAAGATTCAGAAGGGAGATTTTAACAAAACTACATTCTTTCTCAAACCCTAAAGAAATCAGTTCTCATTTGCCCAGCCTACAGAAACAGGTGAGAAGGTGGTAACCTCTACCAGCCAATATCCCAAGACAACCAGGGGCAGGCTAGAGAGAAGCTAAAGGACTCAGTATGCTTTTCTCACAGCAGATGCTCTGGGACCACTGATCAAAAGGAGGCAGCATATCACTTGGACCTCTAAATACCATTCTCAGAGAACCAAGTGATCTCAGCCCACCTTCCCCAAACCCTCTCAAATAATCATGTACCTTTTGGTTTTTTATTTCAGCCTGCTCCTCCTAAATGTCTTTAGTCTGCCCACAATCTTTCTCAAGGGGGAAAAGGATAGGAAACATCAGTATAAAGTATCTTTCCCTTATTGCTTATCTATCCAGTAATATACCCTACCAGAAGATGCCAAAGTATGCACAACTGCATGGATGCAAATGGATGGGTCCATGAGCTCTCCAGCTCAAAGTTGGGTCTAGCCAGAGTCAAGATGAACCAAGACTTTTACCATTGATCAGGAAGAAAAAGGCTCCAGTCTCATTTGCCACAGCTCGGGCAATCAAGGTTTTCCCAGTCCCAGGAGGTCCATAGAGGAGGATTCCCCGAGGAGGCTAAGGATCAATACAGAATATGATTAGGTTTAGACTTTCATCTTCTCCCAATTCCACCCATCTTAAAATGACTTGACTAGGGCTCTAGAGAGGGTGTGAGGGCTTAACCCTGACACCAGTAAGAATAAGCCCTTGGAAGCCAAGTGCGGTGGTGCACGCCTGTAATCCAAGCACTTAGGGAGGCTGAGACAGGAGAAACATGAGTTCAAAGCCAGCTTCAGCCACCACGAGGCACTAAGCAACCCAGTGAGACCCTGTCTCTACATAAAACACAAAATAGGGCTGGGGATGTGGCTCAGGGATCGAGTGCCCGAGTTCAATCCTCGGTACCAAAAAAAGAGAATAAGCCCTTGGGGAGGCTGGGCGCAGTGGTGCATGCCTATAATCACAGTGGCTTAGGAGGCTGAGGTAGGAGGATTGCCAAATTCAAATCCAACCTCAGCTACTTAGCGAGGCCCCAAACAACATACCCTGTCTCAAAATAAAAAGGGGGCTGGGGATATAGCTCAGTTGGTAGAGTGCTTGCCTCACATGCACAAGGCCATGGGTCCAATCCCCAGCACAGAAACACACACACACACACAAACAACAACAACAAAAAAATGGCTGAGGATGTGGCAGTGATTAAGTGACCCTGGGTTCAACCTCTGGTACCTCCCAAGAATAAACCCTTCATGGGTAGGGATGCACCTCAGTAGTAGAGTGCTTGCTTAGCATATGCAAGACCCTGTGTTCAATTCCTAGTACTGCCAAAAAAAAAAAAAAAAAAACCTTGACAGTAAATGCTGGTTAGGCAATTTACTTCAGACCATATTCAATCCTGCCACCACCAAGGAAAATATTGCTAAAAAGACGGCAACATTTATGAATGCAATTTCCACAGAAGACTAACAGCAGAGAAACAACCCTAAGAGACTGTATTATGAGGGAGTTTAAAGATCCTAGGACTAGCATGAATTCAATTTTAGAAAGACAAAATGCCAAGGACCAGCTAAGCCATTTAAAAAACATGGTCCAGGGCTGGGGTTGTGGTTCAGTGGTAGAGCGTTTGCCTGGCATGGGTGAGGTACTGGGTTCGAGTCTCAGCACCACATATAAATAAATAAAATTAACAAAGATCCATCAACAACTAAAAAAATGTTTAAAAAAAAAACACAAAAAAACCATGGTCCATTCTCTTCATTGTCAAAAGCTCATTCACTCTATAATCACAGTCAGACTTCCAGGATTTATTATGATATTGAAATGCTTTTCCTTACAGTTCAACCACAGGTATTCCTCTTTGAAACTATCTTTTCTGTGGCCCCATCCACAGGCAGGATATTGAAACTGTCCACATAAAAGATGAAATTACTTGTATAATGTTTACAAGGCAAAGTATTAATTTCACCTTCAGAGTGCCCCATGATACAGAAAAGGTCAGAAAGCTACACTCTTAGATGAGTAGTACTCAGATGTCTTAAGACTGGGGACTGGGGCTGGGATTGTAGCTCAGCGGCAGAGCGCTTGCCTCACATGTGTGAGGCCCTGGGTTCGATCCTCGGCACCACATACAAAGCAATAAATAAAGACATTGTGTCCATCTATAACTAAAAAAAAAAAAATTAAAAAAAAAAAAAAAAAGACTGGGGACCACTAGCACTCTGCAAATTTCCTTAATGTCTACTTCTATTAATGACAAAGTTCTTAGGGCAAATTATGAGCTAGGGTTGTGGCTCAGTGGTAGAGTGGTTGCCTAGCATGTGTGAGGCACTAGTTTCGAGTCTCAGCACCACATACAAATAAATAAGTAAAATAAATAAGATCCATCAATAAATAAATAAACCAGATCCATCAACTAATAAAAAGAAATTGTTATAAAAAAAAAAAGGGCAAATTATGGTGAGAGTTGTTTTCACAGAATCCATGAGATTAAGAATTACTTTTACATTTTTAAAGATACATATACATTAATAGGTATAATATATAAAAGACATGTAAGCCAGGCACAATGGCACATGCCTGTAATCCCAGTGACTCAGGAGACTGAGGGAGGAGGATCGTGAGCTCAAAGCCAGTCTCAGCAACGGCAAGGTGCTAAGCAACTCAGTAAGACCCTGTCTCTAAATAAAATACAAAATAGGGCTGATGATGTGGCTCAGTGGTTGAATGCCCGAGTTCAATCCCCAGCACCAAAAAAAAGAAAAAAAAAAAAAAAAAAGCAAGCTGGATGCAGACACACACCTATACTCCCAACAGCTAGGGAGGCTGAGGTAGGATTGTGAGTTCAAATCCAGCCTCAGCAACTTAACAAGACCCTGTCTCTAAATAAGATATAAAAAGGGCTGGGAGGTGTGGCTCAGTGGTTAAGCCACACCATAATTTGCCTTTTTTTTTTTTTTTTTTTTAAAACAACTGATAATTAAAACAATTGACTTAGGCATCTGCAATGGTAACTTCAACCTCCACTCCTAGCTCAATACTGATGGAAGTAATCTGCTTAACAATCTCAGAAGGGCTGTGCAAGTCAATGAATCGCTTGTGGATCCTCATCTGGAAACGATCCCATGTCTTGAACCTTCACCACAAGGTATTTTTCTTGTAGTGATTCTCAAAGTCTTAGTAGGCATATGAACAGGTCCTTTCACTTTGGGATTCTTTTCCTTGGTGCCTCTGACCAAGTCAGCACATATTTCTCAAGCGATTTCACGTTGCGGCTGGTAAGGGTAATTCTAATTCGATGAATCGTCACCTCTGGTTCCACAGGTGTCTTTCCTGTGTCTTTAAATGCCATGGCTGCAGCATGGCTTCCTGGCTGACTTGTTCCTCCGCAAGAGAGAACAGCGGTGAGTCAGGAGCGGAAGCAGGCAGCCCGGTGCTCAAACACACCTACAACCCTGTCGCTCTCCCCAAAAAAAGCTTCTCTTTGTTTTTTAAAACAATTTCTTTTTATTAGTTGTTGATGGATCTTTATTTTATTTATTTGTATGTGGTGCTGAGAATCGAACCTAGTGCCACACACATGCCCTGGGTTCAATCCCCAGTATAAAACAAAAAACAACAAACATAATTAGCTTACCTTTTTTTTTTCCCCCTTTGTACTACACAACCCAGGGGCACTTTACCATTGGGCAACATCTCAACCCTTTTATTATTTCTTTTGAGACAGTCTCATCGAGTTGCTTAAGGCCTTGCTAATTTGCTGAGGCTAGCCTCAAACCAGTACCAAGTACCCAGTTTCATTGTACTTAGTGTGGCTGTCATGTTCCAACTGTTGCAATCCTCTTGCCTCAGCCTCCCAAATCACTGGGATTACAGATGTGCATCACCACACCCAGCTAGCCTGCTATTCTTGACCATCAGTAGCTTTAATAAATTTACAGCTCTCTACAAAACCAAAGAAGATACCACTGCCCCTCTAATCCAATCCGTAAGTGGAAACAGTCCCAGGATCAGATAGGTGATTAGACATTAATCACCATCCTCAACTAGAACCCACAAAGCCCAGGATATTCACCTTCACACCAATTGCCTTAAAGAGTGCAGGATGTCTCAGTGGAAGCTCCACCATCTCCTTTATCTGAGCTAGTTGCTTCCTGCAGCCACCAATGTCATCATAGCCTACTTCATTCAAGGACTCTTCCTCATCCTGAACATGAAAGAGACAAAGAAAAGAGAAGGCAGAAATATTTTATCAACTAAAGTTAAGAGTTTCATTATCTGGTATGGAAAAATCTGCTGTATGACAAGACTCTTCTCTAAAGGGATCCTGCCTTAAAAAATAATTACAAAAATTCCAAGGCAAAAAATTCTAGCACAGTTCTTCCCTCTCATACAGCCCTTATTCTTATTGGAAAGGGCTCTCTAAAACCTAAAGCTGCGAACTCTGGGAATGGAGCATGCCTGGATGCCACCCACTAGTTTCATTTCAAAAATTATTCCAGAGTTGGTGATACAGCTCAGTGGCAGAACACTTGCTTAGAGTACACAAAGCCCTGGGTTTGATCCCCAGTGCCACAATAAAAAAAGAAAAAGAAAAATATATTTATATATTCCAATCTGTTATAACTTTTGAGTTCAATCTAAAACTCCTGGTATTGGGTTCTCCAAAAAACACCTAGGCCCAGAAATGTACAGCTGGGCTGGGCTGGGCAACGTGGCACATGCCTATAATCCCAGCACTTTGGGAGGCTGAGACAGGAGAATCGCCAAGTTCAAAGCCAGCCTCAGCAATGGTGAGGCGCTAAGCAACTCAGTGAGACCCTGTCTCTAAATAAATCACTAAATAGGGCTAGGGATGTGGCGCAGTGGTCGAGTGCCTGAGTTTAATCCTTGATATCAAGAAAAAGAAAAAAAACATGTACAGCTAGGAGGTTTCCCCACTTCCATTAGCAGCTCTGTCCAAAAAGCACCCACTCTCAAAAGTGGAAACATGGCTGCCACACTAAGTACAATGAAACTGTGTACTAGGGCCGGGAGCAAACTCACCTCTCGTTTGATAGGCTCTCCTTCACAGTGGATCACTGTGTCTGGAGCTACAATGCAGTAAGGGCTGGGATCTGTCTCCACTACTTTGAACTCCACAGCACGCATCCCACCACGGACAAGGAAAATGTCTCCTATGAGAGCAAGCAGTAAAAGTGCAATTAGAAGTCAACTACCAGACCAAGCGAGAATTCCTCAAGAGACCTTAGAGCCTAAAATGACAAAACCACTACATACTGCCCTATTCTGCCCCACTTCACCTCTCCTTATCTCAGTAAAGCCCATAAAGTATAACTTCTAGGGTAAAGATAGCCTAAGCTTTCACTACTATGACCATCAATGGTAGAGCTTTTAACTCTAACATGGCCAAAATGAACCACCTTCTAACTTCAAAGATATGAGAAGACAACAAGACAGCTTACTCTCTGAGAGCAGAGGTAGGCAAAGAAAACACATGATAAAAAACACGTGTTATAAGCCGGGCACGGTGGCTCAAGCCCGTAATCCCAGCACTTAGGGAGGCTGAGACAGGAGAATCACGAGTTCAAAGCCAGCCTCAGCAATGGCGAGGCACTAAGCAAGCAACTCAGTGAGACTCTGTCTCTACATAAAACACAAAATAGGGCTGAGGATGTGGCTCAGTGGTCAAGTATCCCTGAGTTCAATCCCCAGTACCAAAAAAAAAAAGTGTTATACACATAAATATGAAAATGAGAAAAAGATATTCCAAGGTTTTCTCAAGTATTCCCACAAACATCCTTAAGGTCAGTTCCTAGAATTATCTCTCACCTTTCCGGATTGGTCGATAAGCTTCCAGGAAGTACGGCTTAAGGTATACCTCAAAGAGATTGCCAGTGATGCCTTCCACTGTGTCATCAATGGGTAGCACATGGATACGTTTGCCGTACTTCACATCAGGGCATGGCTGGATGCTGAGGATGACAAGCAGACTCCACATTACCAACCACACTGCAGCCCCAAGCACTGGGCGTCCGAAAGGGCCTGGCACAGACAGCTGATGGCAAGCGAAAAAGAAAAGGCAGGGATGGCTTTAGGTGAAGAGAGGAAGGAGAGCAGGGTTGGAGCGAAGGCAAAGAACAGCAAAGCAGATCTAAGACAGGTCACACTCAGGGTAGGGTAGCAGAAGCTACTAAAAGAGGCTACTGGGGTAGCCCACTCCTAATCAGTGAGCCCAAATTAAGAACATTTGGAAATCCCACCAGAAAAAAAAAAAAAAACACACACAGCCCTACTACCGAAGTCTTCAGTAAATGATACCCAAGGATGATCCATTCTGGCTAATACTAATGATTTAATATTACAAGGGGAGGCCTTAGTCAGACAAGTATCATAGTCAGGGAAATAGAAGTGAAAAAATAATCTTAACCACATGATCAGAAAATCTTCAGAAAGTGACTAAGTATCCTTAAGAAGAATCCATGAAAAATAATCAGAAGCCTGAGATGATCTTGGCCAGGTGACTGGTGGTTGGGAAAGACTCTTATCTACAATTATATAGGAACAAGCAAAATCATTCACACTGAAGCTATCCTGGGTCTGGCTCCAAATATACCACTCTCCTAGATTAATTTAAATCCTTAAATGAATCGTTAGAAGCCCATCTTCCACACACTTCCCACCTCATTCTAGCCCCATCACAAGCCATTCATTGAACACAATAATAAATAAGGAGATTATTTAGCAGATGTATACCCTCAAACAGCATCCTACAATATGATGGTTTATACCTTTAAGAAAAAACAAAGGAGCCGAGCACAGTGGCGCAAGCCTGTAATCCCAGCACTTTGGGAGGCTGAGACAGAAGAATTACATGTTCAAAGCCAGCCTCAGCAATGGTGAGGTGCTAAGCAACTCAGTTAGACCCTGTCTCTAAATAAAATACAAAACAGAGCTGGGGACGTGGCTCAGTGGTCGAGTACCCCTGAGTTCAATCCCTGGTACCAAAAAAAAAAAGAAAGAAAAAAAGGCATCAAAAAAGTCACAGAAATGTCAACTTGTCCCATGGGCTATGCAGAGGTAGATTTTGAAGTCCAGGAAGGCAGAACTGAAACCTAGAGAGAACCCTGAAGCATGGGTCCTCCCAGGGCCAAGTGGCTTCCTGTACCAGCAGCTGCCAAGGAAATCATACTGACTATAACGAAGGGGGTACTGACTATAACGAAGGGGGTACTGCCTATAATGCAAGCTGTCTCTGATCTCCCATCCCTGAGGGGCCGAGAACCCCCCCACACACACACCTGATGACATCCCCTAGGCGTACACGAAGGTTATTCCGAACAACTCTATTCATTCGAATCTTCTCATCAGAACATGTGTCATCAGAAAGCACAATGCACACAGCTTCCCGCCTCTTCTTTCCTTTCAGCAACACCGTGTCACCTCGGAACAACTGCAGTTCATCCATCTTGGGCTAAGGAAAGAAGGTTAAGGCCTTTGGGTCACCAGGCAAAAAGGGGTAAGCAGCAGCCCTGGAGTTTGGGATTCCCAGTAAACCCCACTCTATCTGCTGTCACTGTAAGAAAACTGGAAAAAGAAACCTGGGGAAATCCCTCAAGTGCAATAAAGCAAGACTGGACTGTCTACCCAACTTACCTGGGACAAGGATACCACACTGTTGTCCTCATTGATGGCTTCATCAACAATTAACCGATTGGGACGGTTCTTCTGTTTGAGAATGGCTGTTGATAAGTCATCACCCTTTGAACTAGAAGGAGGAAACAAAGTCAGTCCCAATGAATACACCAGCTCTAGAGGCCCCAACAGTCTCCAAAACACATGCTTAGGAAACAAAGTGGATAGGTGAAGATATTCCTACACCAGAGAGCTCAGATGAAAGAAATTCAGCCAAGGAAACAAGGAGCAACATTCAGTTATACTACATTCCTCATTCTAGTAGCTCTAATAGTTAAGAGAAACGAAAATACTCTTAAAACTGTATAAAGCACCAGTTAAGAAAGCAGGAGCTCTGCTGTCAGACCTATCTGAATCCCAACCCTACCAATGCTTAATTCCAACACTGGGCAGGTTAGTTAACCTCTCCGGACTTTGGTGTCCTCATCTGTAAAATGGAGACTGCAGTAGTACCTACCTCAAAAGATTTAGTGTTTTAAAAAAATAAAAATAAATAAGTAATAAGAGATTTACCATTTTAAGTGAGATGATGAGTGTAAATACTCAATACAATGCCTGAAACAATGGTCATCATGATTAGTACTCCATAGCAAAACATAAGCTCTTCTTTATGCTAATCTTCCAAGAGAATGAACTGAACTAGACAACTTCCCTTAGGGGATCCCAGTTCTGCCAGGGGACTCCAAGTTCCACCAAGTCCCACCAAGCAAGCTGAGGAATAATGAAGCAGAATTATTAGCACTACTCTCCTCACAAGATAGACCTGTTGAATGTCAGAGCATTCCCAAGTACCACAAGAATACAAAGCACAGCCAGGTGCAGCAGCTACATGACTGTAATCCCAAAGACTTGGAAGGCTGAGGATCCTCAGACTGTCTGAAGTCAGCCCAGGCTACTTAGCAAGGCCCTGTCTCAAAATAAAAAAATAAATAATTTTTTAAAAGGGGATAGGAATGTAGCTCAGTGGCAAAGTGCCCCTAGATTCAATCCTAGTACCACACACACACAAAGGGAATAAAAAGAAAACCAAGCACAAAGACCATCATATTCAGAAAACACATTAACAGTCTAGAATCTTCAGAAAGAGGTTCAAAATTGGGCGAGGGTCCTACACGCCTATAGTCCCAGCTACTTTAGAGACTGAGGCATAGGATCTCAAGTTGGAGATCAGCCTAGTCAAAAGAAAAAAAAAATTTAAAAGGTCTAGGAATGTACTCATAGGTAGAGTGCTTGCCTGGCATGTAAGGCCTTGGTTCAATCCCCAGTACAGGAAAGAGGCAGGCAGGCAGTTAGTCAGTCAGAATCAAGCTCTAAAGGAGCTTCACAGTAATTTCTGCAAAGGCACACAACTTCATGGAGTTAATTCAATAAGTCAAAACCAAGAAATGCTAAAACGGGGCAAATTCAAATCCCTCTCACCCAAATTAAGGTTGCCTGAGTCTAAACTCAATTTCTCTTATTTCCTAGAAGCTAGGATCATTCACAAGAGAGTGAATGAAAACAATTTCTTAGCTAGCTCTCTCCAGCTGTCACATACTAGATTCGATGGGCTCTCCCTTTGAAGAGTTACCTTCTCTTACTAAGGCTGGGGAAAATATAAGTATTAACCAAAAGAGAGACAAAACAATGGAGGAAGCAAAGAAAAAGTACAACTATTTCTTCATTCAAACAAATTGAGTTGTCTACTGTAATCCAGGTACTATTCTAGGAGCTAGGAATATTGCTAACAAAATAGTATTGCCATTAGAAATAACTTTACAATTTGCAAAATAGAAAAGATGCCTGTGCTCTAGAATACCAAATAAACCCCATTCATTTTACAAACTGGTGAACTCTCTGCTAACCCTCACTCTCGTTGGTTTTTTTTTTTTTTTTTGGTACCAGGGATTGAACCCAGGGCACTTAACCACTGAGCTATATCCCCAGCTCCTTTTTATATTTTATTTAGAAAGAGAGTCTCACTGAATTGCTTAGGGCCTCACTAAATTGCTGATGCTGGCTCTGAATTTTCGATCCTCCTGCCTCAGCCTCCTGAACCACTAGGATTACAGGCATGTGTCACCACACCCAGCTGGTTGTATCTTTACCACTTTTAAACTAATTTCCAATAGTAGCTTCCTCATCTGCAACTTGCCTCTCCCATCCCCAAAGTGTGCCACTCTGGGCACGGTACTGAAGAGCAGGTAGACTCTTACAAAATTTATCAACACTCTAGCATAGGCAATGAGAGCGCCCAGGGCAACCTATGTAAACTTACCAGTTCCCTGCCTACCCCCAACCCATTAAAATACCTTCCTATACTTCCCCCAGGGATTGCCCATCTTCCTGTTTCATTTACCAGACTGGGGCTGGAAAAAAATAAAATGCCAGTTGCTTCAAGTCATCACAGTTTGTATGTTAATCTCAAAGCTGCATTCTAAAAAAAATCTCCAAAATGCCTACCATTACTAACCCTAGCACTGAAGAGTGATATGCCCTTCACTTTAAGCCAGGCACAGTAGTGTACACCTGTAATCCCAGCAACTCCGGAGGTTGAAGCAGGGGGATCACAAATTTGAGGCCAGCTTCGGCAACTTAGCAAGACCCTGTCTCAAAAAATAAAAAGGACTGGGGAGCCGGGCATGGTGGCACACACCTGTAACCCCAGCAACTAGGAAGGCTGAGGCAGAAGGGTCATAAGTTGGAAGCCAGCCTCAGAAACTTAGTGAAGCCCCAAGCAGCTTAGCAAGACCCTGTCTCAAGGGAATAAAAAGGGGGGGAAATGCGCTGGCGATGTGGTCAGTGGTTAAACACCCCTTGGTCCAATTCCTGGTACCAAAAACAAACAACAGACCTCTTAATTCTCTATCTGTGGAGATCAGAGGTGGTAATCTCTCAAAGAGTGAATTCAGCCTGACCATAGGCTAAGAGCAATTCTGGATGTTCTTTGGGAACATTCTCCATTCTTAGGCATGACTCAGGCCCTTTCCAGAACCCCAACAGGCCACAGGAGACTTGGAGGAGATTCAGTAAGTCATTAAGATGACCTAGAGGTGAGAAACTGCTTATGATGCCAGGTTCCAAGAATTTTAGATTTTTAGTTCTAGTTTTGAAAACCAAAGGCTGGCTGGATATAACCTGACAGTCTATTTTAGGTATCAACAATCATCCTTTTAATTAAGCAACTGAGTAATACTTCATCCCAATTCAGAAACTTGAGAAAAGGGAACACACCTCAAAAAAACCAATCTCTTCAAAGTAGGAAGGTGATCTGCATACAAGTGTACTGACCGTGTTTTGTTTTTTCGGTTTTTTTTTTTTTTTTTTTTTTTGGCATCCAAGCCTCTGAATTCTAAGCTGAATGGGCTGAGGTAGCCAGGTTTTATCTGATGCTTTCCTGAGATGAAGGTAGGGCCAGAAACACCCAAGGCCCACAGAATTTCTCTAGGTGGCTGTTTTGGGAAAAGGGCGTGTGTGTCTTTTCCCTGAAGCGTTTGAGCAACTCTAACCTGCAAGTAACGAAAGCTAAAATAGAGCAAAGCCCACAAAACACAAACTGAGGTTCGAACTTTAGCAAGGAGCTGATTAGAGTCTCCTCATATTTACAGCAGGCCTAAAGTAGGAAGATGGCCACAAGCGAAAGCAGGGACTGCCCTTTCCTGAACAGGCCCTCAAAACTCGGGTCGCAGAGGATGCCAACCTGGGGCCAAGTCGCCTCAGCTACAAAAAGGCCAGAGTGAGCTTTCCTGAGCTCGCTGGGACTTCCCCGCCCAGAACCACAGCCTGGGTCTCTCAGCTCCAGAAGCCTTCACGTGGCCCAGAGTCCACGCCCACCGGGCCCGGTTGGGGCTGCGGGCTCGCGGGGCCTGCTCTCTACGCGGGCCCAGGGTCGTCCGCGGGTGGTACGCGGGTTCGCAGACCGGAGCCTCAAGGCCCTGGAGCTCCGTGCAGGCAGTGTGAGACCAAAGACCTCACTACGCCGGGGCCGCAGTTCCGAGAGGGCCGATCAGGCCGACTGGGGCCTGCATGACACAGCACGATCTCGCCCAGGCTCCGACCCGGGCCCAAAACAAGCACAGCCTAGGTGGCGCGCGGGGGCGCGGGCCCTCATTTGCCCGCTTCCTTTCCTTCCCTCTCCCACCTTCTCGGTCTCCACCTCCCAGACGCACCCCCGGCCAGGCCCGACTGGGCCTACCCAGCGCGGCGGATCCCGCGGTGCGCGCCCCCGCAGCGAGCTGGCGGGCGCGCGCACACACTCACTCGGCTCCAGAGGCCATGGCGCGCGCCTCTCCCGGTCGGCGGCTGTGGCGGCCCGCGGGTAACGGCTACAAGAGTGGCAGGCGACCGACTGAGCTGGGGCTCGGCTCTCCCAGGCAGCGGGAGGGATGGCGAGAAGCAGCTACAAACCCACAAGGGGCCTCCCTCTCGCTTCCTCCCAGCGGCACTGGGGCGGCGGGCGGGCGGGCGGGAGACGCTGGCTGATTCGCGAGGGGGCAGCGGCAGCGAAGACTCCAACGACGGCTGCAAACGCTTAGCTGAGACTGAGTCGAGAAAAGCCGAATCATCGGAAGGAAAGCCGCTCTCACCTCAGCCAATCAGCGCTTGCCCTGGGAACTCGTGCCCGCCTCTCCGCGCCTCTCCCCAGCAACCCAGGGACCAGAGCCAATCAGAAAATTCGCTTATGGCCTGGGTCCCGCCTCAGGGATACAACACGCCTAGTAACGCCACGTCAATTGGTCACAACGCTATGCTTCCTCGACGGATTCTGAGTCTGGACCAATCAGCGAAAGATACAGGGCCAGATCGACTGGTGAAAGGGAGAGGCTTTAAGCCCTTGGAGGCGGACTCTCCCACTTGGCTCCAGTTCATTGGCTTCTGAGTTTATCCTGCTGGAAGAACCTGGCACAATGGATTGAACTCTTGTGTTAGTCTAGTTTTGTTGTAGTGATAACCCACACAATTTCTCCCCAAACCTGGAGATCCTTTTATTCCATCAGCACCCCAGCACTTCTTGATTCTTTAAAACACTGGCACCAAGCCAGGTGACGTGGCACATGCTTGTAAACCCAGCAATTTGGGAGGCCTGAGGCAGAAGGATCTCAAGTTCAAAGCCAGCCTCAGCAACTTTGTGAGGCACTAAGCAACTGGATCTTGTCTCAAAATAAAAATATAAAATAAATAAATAAAAAGGGATGAGGATGTGATTCCGTGGTTAAGTGCCCCTGAATTCTATCCCCAGCACCAAAAAAAAAAAAAAAAAAAAAAAACCACTGACACTAGCCACCCCTATTCTGGGTCTTTTGACTTGTACCCCAGCTCTTCATCCATGCTACATCACTGTCATTTCACCCTCCCCTAATTAATCTCACAGATTTTAGTTTCCTAGCACTTAGGGGAGGGGTGCTCCCCTTACCATAGAGTATTAATATTAATGCCTAGAGGAAAGGACAAAGTCCAGAGAGGTCACAGAACACAAAGCAGAGTCAACAGCATCCAAGGCAGCAAGAAAATTGCATACTGGAACTAGAAGTCCTTGGGCTCAAATTGACAGTTGGCGCTGACTGCTTTCAATAGGGTTCTTTATGGCATGCAGACTCAAATCACCCTTCACCCCCATCCACACAGGCAAGTTTGACTGAGATAAGTTCAGTTTCTAGAATTTAGAATTAGGAAGTAGGTGAGGAGTCACTGAGACACTCAGAGATCTGCCTGTCCTTCCTAAGTATTGAGTACCTGCCTTTATCTTGAAAAGCCTGTCTAGATCACCCTCCATACCTAACTCACTGTCACCTAGCACAGGATTCTGGGCTTTGGGGCTCTGGAAAGGACTAAGGCACTGAATGAGGATTAGTGTAGTTTTTCCATCATACCTAGGCCTCCAGTTCATAAGACAGATGATGTTGAGAGGATAGGAGTTCATATACAAGGCCCTGGACCTGGATTCAATTTCTCGCACCCCTCCGTCCCACCACCCAAATAAAAAGAGAGAGAGAGAAAGAAGAAGGAAGCACAGGCGAGCTTTGACAACCAGCACTCAACTAGGCACCCAAAAGCTTTCCCATCCAAGTATATGTACTAGGCAGACAAGAGATATATATGCAATTTTACTCAACATAAGAAAAGGGGAAACAGGAAAAAAAAAGATGTTATAAGCAAAGTCAATGACTTGTTGGTGGCAGTGAATGCTTCCTCCAATGGCACTAAGTAGGCCAAATCTGATAAGACTGCCATGAACCTCACCAGTACAGGAGTTATATAGGAATGATCAGCTCAAATCACATCCCCCAGGGGGAAAAAAAAGGCCCTTCTCACAGAGATGATTCACTGGGCCCTCAGCTCAGGCTCTTGGAAACATAGCAGCTATAGGTCATGAGGCTCCAGCAGAGATGTCTGAAACTCTTCAAGGAGGGTTTCACAGTCAGGGGAATGGATCCAGCTCAAATAGATTTCTAGGTACAGGGGAAGAGACCTGGAGAGCAAGAAGGGTGATGCGTAAGAGTGAAAGATCAAAGGTTGGGCAACCTTCCCTCCCTTTCATTCCCCATCACCCCCAATAGGCCCAAGGATTCCACAACTCCAACTGTCCCTCAGCCCCATGCCAGCAACCCTCACCAGGTAGCTTCCTCTTGTGGCAGTTGAGTTTGGGCCTGTAGCCTCCAACAGAGAGCAGTGGCCTCATCCCTCCGATCCAGTCTTCTCAGAGTCTGAAGCAGGTGAAAGGAAGCATCTCTATTACCTGTAGCCCACCCCAGAGTACAAAGATTTAGAACTTGATATAACCTTAGGCATCATTTTATAAAAGAGGAAACTGAGATCTAAAGAGATAAATGTCTTGTCTACACTCACATATGAAGCCACTCACAACCATTCATCTTCCAGGATTCATCACCTACCCAGCGAAAAGGGCTCAGCTGGCCCCATTCCCACATAACCCACACCAATGCAGTCATGGTATTTGAGTCTTGAGGACACAGGAAACCGGAGAACTCTTGGGAGCCTTGCATACACATTGTTTATATGTGCACACCTACATATATCCTAGTTTTAAACAGCATTATTTCACTCAGCTCTCCTGTCTTGGAATGCCACTCTTACACATATGCCCAAGTACTTCCTCTATAGACCTCTCTGTCCTTGAACATCCATGCATAACTGATGCCATGCATAGTATACACACCTGGGCACATCTGCACACTGAGGAGGAAGTCCTGCAGAGCTTTGGTATCCTGGCCAGTAGCTGCCCATTCCAGTCCACGACTGATCAGGGCAGCTGCCCGAAGCTGTTGCAGTGCCACATCTGACCTACAACCCTGCTCACATTTGGAAGCTGCCCCTGCGGACCATACCCAAAATCAAGAAGTGTCTTCCCAGCCACATATCACCAAAACCCCAAGTTCCCCTCTATCTCTTCTTGTGTCTGGAGCCCTTCTTTTAAGTCTTCTAGTCTGGTGGGCTGGGACACAGGGAAAGGGAACCCACTTGCACCTCCACCCCTTCCAGGAAATAAGGAAAACTGAAAATCTAAATCACCTTGTTCTTTGTCCTCAGGCTTGGCCTGGAAGAGCAACTTAAGGCACCTGATATGGAACACGGAGCAGGAGTAAAGAGGAATCAAACTCAGAAATTCAGGTAAGTGGGTGAGAACAGAACTCACCAACTCAGTTCCCAATCAGAAAATCTTTCTTCCACACCTCCCCAGAACCCAAGGTGGCTTCTTGGGCTCACCAGCTAAATTCACTAATTGCCTCTTTTGGGGCCCTCAGTTGTACCCAGGCCCGGCCCTGAAGCAGATAGACAGCAGAGACCCAGAGTGGGCAGGATGGCAGTCCCTTGGTTCCTTTTCTGGCATCTTCCCACAGCAGGGACATCTTGGGAAGCAGAGATGATGTGCGGGTAAGCAGCTCTTTACATACAGTCAAAGCATCTTGGGCTCGGCCTGCCTGGATCAGTGCTGCTGCTGCCTCCAAGAACACCTCAGGCACACAAGGTCCTGGGGGGCAGGCTGGTGGGCAGAACTAGAGTAGGAGAAGGATGCAATGTCTTGAACAGATCTACACAGACCATATAGAAACCTAGTCTTCCATAATGGACAGACAGAACAGTAGGGGAGAAAACAGAACAGTCGTTCTGCTCTATTCCAAAAGAAACCTCAACCCTCCCATTTCATTATAGAGAACCTACCCGTGGCTCTGAGCCATCCAGCAACAAGGCCAGCAGGTCCAAGTAATGCTCTGCAGCATCTTCTCCCCTGGAAAGTCATAACACATGAACCTTACCTTAGGCCCTGGCAGGGTCCTCCAAGGGCTCCAGTGAAAATGTTCTCTCCTTGCCAATGAAAGGATGCATATAGGCCTTGAGCAGTAAGGGAGAAGGCAAGGTCTTGGGCCCACAACCCTGGCTCTGTATGGACAAATCTCAGTTACAGAATAGATTGGGGAGATTTCAGTGTTTCAAAGACAGAAGTTATTGTCTGGATGAAAAGCCCTCAGTTTAGGTCCAGCAGTAAGGCAGGAAGCTGAGTAGAGACCTACATCATACTGTTGTCTCACTCATCACCCAACTCACAAGAACAAAAACAGAGTCATGGCTGGGCATAGTGGTGCACACCTGTAATTCTAGTGGCTAAGGAGGCTGACGCAGGAGGATCACAAGTTCAAAGCCAGCCTCAGCAACTTAGCGAGGCCCTAAGCAACTCAGTGAGACCCCGTATCTAAATAAAAATACAAAAAAGAGCTGGGGATGTGGCTCAGTGGTTAAGTTCTCCTGAGTTCCATCCCCAGTACCAAAACAAAAAATAGAGCCACACCCTCGGAAAGATATGAAGTAGGAAGAGGAGCTCAGCTGAGCAAAAGGGAACCTCACCTTCCCATCTGTAGGCATCGGCTTGCTAGCAGGTGCTTGGCTTGGCTCTGTGTGCCACAGTAAAGGGGAGAAGCTGGGTCAGGTCGTGGGAGTAGCAATTCGACCTCAATGAGAAGCTGTGGAACTTCAGAGCTATGGGTGGCACTCAAAGCCTAAATAGGAAAGAAAAAAGAAACTGTATCTATAATCTTTGGGAGTCAGGAGCTGGGGAGATAGCTCAGTTGGTAGAGTGCTTGCCTTGCATGCACAAGGCCATGGGTTCAATCCCCAGTACTACACACATAAAAAAATCTTTGGGAGTCATACCTCCTTTATACTTGTATCTTGTTTAGTTACCCGAACCTCAGCCAACCTCTACCCCATATATTCACCTGGCAGTTCCTTACCTCAACCAGCAACTCCAGACTCTCCAGCTCTGCAGCTGTATCCCCCAATTGCCGATATAATCTGGAAGCCTCCAGAAGTGGAGGACCCCAGGCTGATCCCCCTTTCAGGGCTGCAATCAAGTACAACAAAGCTCTCTGTGGATTTCCCTACATGGGTGAAAAGACATAGGCCTCAGCTACTTCATAAAGAAAATGCTGCTTATAATGCCCAGGGTTTCCCCAATCTCCCTCACCCCTCAAGGCTATCTTTACCATCTTACGCAGACAAGATCCTAGTGCTGTGTACACCTGAACCAACAAAGGTCGTGGACACAGACCTGAGGCCGCTTCATGCAGGCTGCTCAATGCCTTTGGTAGGCTCCCTGAAATCAGCTCCTGGAGGCCTGAACGCAATTAGGGTGTAAGATTAGAGACGCCCATAGAGCAGGGAACATGATGGGAAACAAGAGCCCAGAAAATTCTATGGAACTGAATGGGATATGACAGGAAGAACATAAGCCCAGAGAATACCTTAAGAAAGAAGGAAATGGGGGCTGGGGTTATGGCGCAGTGGAAGCGTGCTTGCCTAGCATGCGTGAGGCACTGGGTTCGTTCCTCAGCACCACATAAAAATAAAATAAAGATATTCTGTCCACCTACAACTAAAAAATAAATATTTAAAAAAAAAAAAAAAAAGAAAGAAGGAAATGAATCAGGTTGCTAGCTGACCTTGGCGGTAGGCAAATGCTGTCAAAAGGATATCCTTCAAACTCCGAGCATCTTGCAGGGTCAATGGGGCATCTGATTCTTCAGCTGGAGGGTTCCAAGTTTTTAGAAGTAGCAGCAGATCCTTAGAGGCCCCATTCTGGAGAGAAAAGGACAAAGTCTCTAAGTCTATAACCATTCCCATTTCTCCTGCCTTGGGCTCCTTGAGCTCAAGACTTTTCCTGATTCCTACTCCCCCAATTCTACGAGAAAGATAGCTGAGAAGGAAGGACAAAGAAAGAATAATAATCTAGGGCAATGGTGATCTTTTCTAGTATGCCTTCTCACTCAGGATATGCCAATGAGGACATGGGGCCAGTTTAGTAACCATGTTTGGGTTACTAATGAGAAGACTGAGATTGTAAGGTAGCTTCAGCAAGATCATGCACATGAGCCCTAACCCTACCCAAATTTACTAAGCTTTTAAAAAAAAAATGCCCTAAAGACAATCCCCTCAATAAGGGGCCAAACAGAGTAAAGTTACCCAAGAGTCCCTTAGAAAACTCAGGTTTTCAGACTATGAACCTAGAAGGCTTTCCAGTATATAATCAAGCTCCTGTAGCTGTGGAGAAAGAAGAAGGGATGATACCCTCATCTTCAGATCACTTTCCCCATTACCTGGTTGCCATTCAGGGTCTGCAACAGCAAGGCCAGGTCTTCAAGACAATCAGTGCTCAGCCAAAGGGCAGCCTGCAGGCCAACCAGGTGGTGCAGGGCAGGAAGTAGCTCCCGCAGAAGGGAGGAAGCATGGAGGACAGACTCCCACAGTTTCCTGATCTCTTGGTCCAGCCTGGGCCCCAACTGCTCCTGGGTCTCTAGCACTATAGAGTATACACACACTCTCTCTGTATTTCCTCTTCTGCAAAAGCCCAAGGATTACAATAATAACAACCCAACCTGGTCTGAGGAGCACACAGAGGATTACAGAAGGGTACCTTTCTCCATGAAGGTGATGTCTTTTGTTGTTCCTTCCATCCTCTTAGAAAGACTTAAATCCAAACTAAAGCTGGCAGGGGAATGGAAGGCAATCTCTGACTCTCACCTCTTTCTAGGACCCGTTGTATATCCTGGGCCTGGTCTTCAGTGAAACCCTGAGCTAGGCTCACCTTCAGGATAATGAAGTTACAGGTGACAGTCAGCTCCAAGGGGAGAACAGGAACAGCTGCAGGGAGGCCTGAAGCAATGGATGCTGGTCTCAGGTTCACTCACACACACACACTCTCTCTCTCTCACACATGAAAAATGTTCCAGATAAGATCCCAGCTCAGAGATCACCCCACTCCAAACAAAATAACCTCAATAAAGAACTTTTCCTCTGGTCATACAATCTGGAAAGAGCATATCGTCCTGGAAACCACTTCTTCCCATGCCACCACTGTGTGTGCATGCCTCCAAGCCCATTTGCAGGCAGGTGCAGAAGAGAAACTCACATGAATAAAGACAATTCCACTCTGGCCTACTCTGTGTACTCCCTGTCCCGAGTAATCGCCTCAATCCCAGAAACACGAAGATTTCTGGCTGTGGAGAAGGGGAACTGACCATCCTGAAGAAGACTCTGCTTACCATGCAGCATGTGGAGGAGCTCCCTGAGCCCTTCCAGTGTATCTTGAACCAATTGCTGTCGCCTCAGAGACAGACCAGAGTCCTGAGCCACCTGCCAAAAGTGGGAGGGGACGTCACTGAGGACGAGTTTTTTTCGCTCCCCTTTCAGCAGTGAAGAGGCATGCATTTTCCAGGAATTTCTTGCTCTTTGAGGGAAGTCGAACTCCGCTCCCTCCCAAAGGCTAGGGTAAATCCACTGCAAATGCGCTTTCTGGGATGCTGGTAGAGCAAAGAGAGGGTCCCAGTAACCTTGTTACCTTGGCCTGTCGAACGAGCTGGTCGTTCTTTTCCTTCCACAGATCCAGACAACTGGCGCCAGACGCTGGGGAGTCCAGAAAAGACTGGTGGGCCATGGTCGACAAAGATAAACCCCTACACCTGCGGAGGGTTTCTGATGGGTGAGGCTAGCCCCGTCACAGCCCCTGCCCTAGCCTAGAGGGGCCTGCTCATTTCCGCACCCTTCCCGGCTCCCTTCGAGATCCGTACCGAGGCTGCTCACCCTTTCCAGCACAAATTCTGAGCTCACGGGTCGCGCGGCTCCCACCCTCGCCTCTGGTTGGCTGGGCAAGCAAAACTCTCGGCTGTGGTTGGTCCTCTTCAAGAGTTGGCTTCCGCGGGAAACTTGGGTAAGAAAAGAGTCTGGACCGACCAGAACAGTCAGAAGCGGTGTGGCATGTCTGAGCTGGGAAGTCGCTCAGACCCTCAGCCTGATCGGCCCTCGCAGGGTCCACAACCTTAACGAACCGTGGTAGCCTGCGTTCTCAGAACTGGTCTGTAGCTCTCAACCCTTCCTCGCAGCCACACCCCCAGGCCTGCACGGATTTCCCCTCTGCAGCGCACCGGCCCGCGCGGTGCATGCTGGGGTTCGTAGTACGACCGGGTAAGTCCCGCCGGATAAAAAGAACCGTGACAGAATCCTTTGTTAATAGTCCCACAACTGCACAAAAACAAAACAAAACTCGACCCTGCATGTGTAAAATCAACTCAAAATGGATCAAAAAAGCCAAAAATGCAACACTCCTAAAAGAAAACATAAGATAACCCTTTCGTGGCCTTGAACTGGGCAACCCAAACGTATTCTTAAATACCATGAAATCATTCTTAAATACATGCCTAGCGGGCTGGGATTGTGGCTCAGCGGCAGAGCGCTTGCCTCGCATGTGTGAGGCCCTGGGTTCGATCCTCAGCACCACATACAGAGCAATAAAATAAAGACATTGTGTCCATCTATAACTAAAAAAATATTTAAAAAAAAAAAAAAAAAAAAAATACATGCCTAGCATGAACATTCTTAAGTACATTAAAAGCATGAACAATAACAACAACAACAAAAATTGACTTCACTGGAGCTGGGATTGTAGCTCAGCGGTAGAGCGCTTGCCTTGCATGCGTGAGGCCCTGGGTTCGATCCTCAGCACCACGTACAAAGCAATAAAATTAAAAAAAAAACATTGTGTCCATCTACAACTAAAAAAAAAAAAAAAAAAAAAAAAAAATTGACTTCACTAAAATAAAAACCTCTTAGCCAGGCGCAGCAGCACAGGCCTCAAATCCCAGCTGTTCTGGAGGCTGAGAAAGGAGGAACCCAAGTTCAAGGCCAGCCTGGGCAACTTAGTGAAACCCTGCCTCAAAAAATAAAATAAAATAAAAAGGGATGGAGGATGGAGCTCAGTGGTAGAGAGCCCCTGGGTTCAATCTCCAGTACTGGAAAGAAAGAGAGCTAGGGAAGGGTAGGGAATTTGGGTGGATAATGGAAATATTCTGAAACTAAATTGTTGCACTTAGTAATGGTTGTTTTAGTAAATGACAACAAGAGCTCAAGCAACAAAAGAATAAAATAGGATGACTTGGATTTCTTCAAATTTAAAACGTTCATGCCTCAAAGGATATTATCAAGAAAATGAAGGCAGGTGCAGTGGCACACACCTGTAGTCCAGCTGATCCAGAGACTGAGATGGAAGGATTGGTTTAGCCTAGGAATTCAAGATCAGTCTGGGCATACGGTCAGACTCCATCTCAAACAACAACAAAGGGCTGGAAATGTAGCTCAGTGATAGAATGCTTGCCAGCCAGCATGTGTGAAGCCCTGGGTTAAATACCCAGCACACCACCAAAAAAAAGGGAAAGAAAATGAAGAGAAAACTTGGTTTTCCTCCCAGTTGCCTGGTTTTTCCTTCCTGAAGGCAAGTCATAGAAACTAATCTTTCCCAGCTTTTACCTGGCCATAAAAAAATTCTGAAAACCTTGTCTGAAAATAGGTCATAAGACCCATCTTATTCCAGAGGGTTCCTTTCCCATACCCTGGAGGAAGAAATGCTGCACAGAGAGACCAAGAAGAATATGAATAGACAAGCCTTGCTGGATTTCCCCATACAGTCTTTTAGCAATCAGGTCTGTGCAATAAACACCAAAAAGGACAGGTTGGAAAGATTCCTTATATCTGAACACATGGCATTTCCTGGAGGTAGTATACCTAGATAGGAGGTTGAAGCTTTACACCCCTTCCCACCCTATGTATATCTTCTTCTATGTCTTTAATAATAAACTGGTGTTATGATGGATCCAGAATATCTTTTAAAGGTTCATGTGTTGAAGGTTTGGTCCCCAGTACAGCAATGTTGGGGGGGGGACCCTTTGGGAAGTGATTGGATCATGAGAGCCATAAGCTTATCAATAGATTAATCTACTGATAGATTCACAAGTGAATGGACTAATGAGAGGTGGTGCAAACTATAGGAGGTAGGACCTAATTGAAGGGAGTGGGACTTTTGGGGTATGCCCTTGGTTACTATATTTTGTCCCTGCTCCTCACCCCTCTCTCTGCTTTCAGGTCCCCATGAGGCAAGCAGCTCTGCCCCACCATGCTCTCTCTGCATACTCAAGTTCATGAGAATGAAGCAAGTTGACCATGAACTGAAACCTGTGAAACTATGACCCAAAATAAATCTTTCCTCCTTTATTTTTCTCAGGTATTTTGTAATAACAACAAAAAGCTGACACCACTTATAAACATAAGTAAATGTTTCCTTGAGTTTTATGAGCCTCTCAAACAAATTAATCAACACAAGGAGGGAGTTGTGGGAACCCCAACCTATATTTGGAAAAATCCCAATTTTTTTCAATTAGAAGCACAGATGAAACAATCTGGGGCTTGCAACTTGCATCTGAAGTGGTGAGGGAAGGGGGAGCAGTATTGGGGACTGAGTCTTCATTCTGAGGGAACTAATCTTATATCCTCACAGATAGTGTCAGAACTAAATTAAATTAGAGACTGCTCAGCTGGTGTCCACTGCAGAAGTGCTTGCTTGTTGGAGGGAAAAAATACCCAGGCCTTATGAGGTCACAGAAGTCTTCTTGTGAGAGAAAAGGAGAAATACATATTTCTTTTTTCCTGAATTTTACAACAACCCATAGAATGGAAAAAATATTTGCAAGTCACAGAGATCTGGCAAGAAACTGGTATCTAAAATACATAGAGAATGCTTACAATCCAATAATAAAAAGACAAATAACTCAATTAAAAAATAGAGGATCTGAATGGATATTTCTCCAATAAGCACAAGGAAAGATGTTCAGCATCACTGACATTCAAAGAAATGCAAACCCAAAATACAATGAGATATTACTTCACACACAGTAGAATGATTGGATCAAAAATAGATAATAACAAGTGTTGACATTGATGTGGAGAAATCAGAATTCACACACACTGCTGGTAGAGATATAAAATGGCACAGCAACTTTGGAAAACAGAATGACAGTTCTTTAAAAGAGCAGAGTTACCAAATGGCCCAGTATCTGTACAATATACCATTAGGTATATACTCAAGAGAAATTAAAACACATGCCCAAAACAAAAACATACACGAAGCTGGGCACAATGGCACATGCCTGTAATCCCAGTGGCTTGGGAGGTTGAGGCAGGAGGATCACAAATTCAAAGCCAACCTCAGTAATGGCAAGGCGCTAAGCAACTCAGTGAGACCCTGTCTCTAAATAAAATACAAAATAGGGCTGGGGATGTGGCTCAGTGGTTGAGTGCCCCTGAGTTCAATCCCTAGTACCAAAAACCAAACAAACAACCATGAGAGCCAGTCGTGGTGGCACATGCCTGTAATCCCAGCAGTTTAGGAGGCTAAGGCAGGAAGATCACTAGTTTAAAGACAGCCTCAGCAATTTAGCAAGGCCCCAAGCAATTTAGGGAGACTCTGTCTCAAAATAGAAACTAAAAAAGGCTGGGATGTTGCTCAGTGGTTAGTGCCCCTGGGTACAAAAAACAAACAAATAAAAACTTATACATCAATGTTCATAGCAGCATTATTTACAACAATGAAAAGGTGAAAATCCAAATGTTCATCAACATATGGAGAAGTAAAATGTGGTCTATCCATGCAATGGAATTACTCAACCATAAAAAGGAACGAAGTACTAATACATGCTGCCATGTGGATGAACTTTGAAAACATTAAGCTAAATGAAAGAAGCCAGACAGTTGGGTGTGGTGGTACAGGCCTATAATCCCAGTGACTCAGGATGCTGAAGGAGGAGAGTCACAAGTTCGAGGCCAGCCTCAGCAATTTAGCCAGCCATAAGTAACTTAAGTGAGAACAGTACAACAACAACAACAACAAAGGACGAAGCAGCAGCAGAAAAGAAGTCAGAAAAGGGTACATATTGAATGATCTCATTTATACAAAATATCCAGAATAGGTAAATATGAAACAAAGCAGATTAGTGATGCCAGGGATTGGGGGAGAAGAGGGGAAGTAATTGTTTAATGGGTACAGGGTTTCTTTTTAGGGTAACGAAAATGCTATAACTGATAGTGCTGATGGTTGCACATTATGAATGTACTTTAATATGGTTAAAATATGCTGGGCATGGTGACACCCACCAGTAATCCCAGGAACTCTGGAGGCTGAGGCAAGAGGATCAGAAGTCCAGGCCAGCCTCAGCAGTTCAGCAAGGCCTTGAGCAACTTAGTGAGACCCTGACTCAAAAAATAAAATGGCTGGGGATGTAAATCAGTGGTAAGGCCCATCTGGGTTGAGTCCCCAGTACCTCCTCCCCCAAAATGTTAAAATGTTGGATTTTATCTCAAATTACAAAAAGAAAAAGAATCAGGAGCTGGGCACAGTGGTGCACACCTGTAATCTCAGCACTTTGGGAGGCTGAGACAGGAGTATCACAAGTTCAAAGCCAGCCTCAGCAATGATGAGGCACTAAGCAACTCAGTGAGACCCTGTCTCTATATAAAGCACAAAATAGTGCTGGGAATGTGGCTCAGTGGTCGAGTGCCCCTGAGTTCAACCCCTAGTACCAGAAAAAAAAAAAAAAAGAATCAGGAGCTGAGGCCAAGTTCAAAGCCAGCCTTAGCAACTTAGTGAGGCCCTAAGCAACTTGGTGAGACCCTGTCTCAAAATACAAAATAAGAGCCGGGTGCGGTGGCGCACACCTGTAATCCCTGCACTTAGGGAGGCTGAGACAGGAGAATCGCGAGTTCAAAGCCAGCCTCAGCAAGGCAAGGTGCTAAGCAACTCCGTGAGACCCTGTCTGGGGATGGGGATGTGGCTCAGTGATCGAGTACCCCTGAGTTCAATCCCCAGTTCCAAAAAAAAAAAACAACAACAACAAAATAAGGGCTAGGGTTGTAGCTCAGTGGTAGAGAGTCTGCCTAGCATGTGTAAAGCACTTGGTTTGATCCTCAGCACCACATAAAAATAAAATAAAGGTATTGTGTCCATCTACAACTAAAAAAATATTTTTAACAATAATAATAGGGCTGGGGATATAGCTCAGTTGGTAGAGTACTTGCCTTAAATGCACAATGCTCTGGATTCAATCCCCAGCACCACAAAAAAAAACAAAAATAATAATAAAAAATAAAAATAAAAAGGGCTGGGAATGTGGCTCAGGTTCAATCCATGATACCAAAAAAAGAGAAAAATTACATACATTGCTATATAAACCTTGGAAACATGATGAAGAGGTCAATCACAAAAGACCACAGATCAAACGATCCCAATTTCTTTTTTTTTTCTTCTTCTTCTCCTTTTTTCTCTTTTTCTTTTTGCAGCACTGGGAATTGAACCCAAGGGCACTATACCACGGAGCTATACCTCTATCCTTTTTTATTTTTATTTTTTTTGAGACAGGGTCTCGCTAAGTCACCCAGGTTGTCTTCAAATGAGGGTTCCTCAAGCCTCAGCTTCCCATGTAACTGGCATTAAAGGCATGTTCCATCATACCTGGCAAGAAAGAACTTCTAGTAGTATATTTAATGGTGTAATCAATTTTCTAACATATCTTTCTCTAAAAGAATCTTGAAGATTTATCAGGACAAAGTGATTAGACAGTGGTTGGTAGATTAGATTATCTTTAGGCTCTAGTTAAGGAAGTCCCTGTGAAAAAAAGAGAGAGAGAGGAAGGGGGGGGGGACAGAGAGAAAGAAAGAGGGAAGGGAGAAAGGGAGGAAGGGGGGGAGGAGGAAGGGAGGGAGGGAGGGAGGGAGGGAGGGAGGAAAGATATGATTCAGGAGGAGGTGGAGGTGCTGGCAGAGATGATGAGGGGACCGGGGTCTGAAGTCCTTTCCCTGAGTACTAGAGATGGAAAAGGGTGTTTTTCTTCTCACAAGGAACTGTTTGCTCCACCAAAACTACTTTAGAAGTTGCCACTAGGTTGGGGGAGGGTTTTCTTTTTTTTCTTATTCATTTTATAGGCTAATTGGGGACCTAACTTCTCCATCTTGCATTATTTTTTTAAAATATTTTTTTAGATATTGGTAGACCTTTATTTTATTTGTTTATTCATATGTGGTGCCCAGAATCCAACCTGGGGCCTCACACATGCTAGGCAAGTGCTCTACCACTGAGCCACAACCCCAGGCCTTACATTATTTTTTAAAAATATTTTTTAGTTGTCAATGGATCTTTATTTTATTTATTTATATGCAGTGCTGAGAATTGAACCCAGTGCTTCACACATACTAGGCAAGCGATCTACCACTGAGCCACAACCCCAGCCCTCCATCTTGCATTATTAAATCTGTTTATAACCAGTGTAACCAATGATCTATCCTTTAATTGCTTCACAGAATACAGACTTTTCATCTTTCCATTTGACCTCTGTACCCTAGAGTCTATTAGCCATTAATACTTTGAGCTCTTCCCTTAGCTACCTACTACAGTAGTGTATTTCTTCCTCACAGCCAATGCTCCTTACCTTTTCTTCCTCATGCCAACTGAAGATAGGTGCTCTCCCATTGTTTAAAGATCTTTTCTCTTTTCAGCAATCTCAACTTCTCATGACTTGGGCATGCTCAAACCTCAAACCTTGGTCCTAACCCTTCTCTACACAGCCTCTTTCCAAGTTTGTTTCTTAAAGGTACATAATCCACTTCATTTAATTTATATTTATTTTTGTGGTACTGAGGAGTGAACCCAGGGGGCACAACCACTGAGCTACATTCTTAGCCCTTTTTGAGACAGGGTCTCACTAAATTGCTGAGGCTGGCCTTGAACTTGCCATCCCCGTTTCCGGCCTTTTAAATCACTGGGATTAAAGGAATATGCCACCATACCCACCTGGCTTCCAAACTCTTTGGATAGACATCTCCAGGAGGATCTCACGCCAGCACTTCAAACATGACACCTGAGTGTAGGGGTGGAGTGGACAGAGGGCACAGGAGACATACAAGAGAAGCATTATGATTCCTATGGTTTTGAGGCTGAGTATAGCTCAGTGTTACAGCTCTAGCCTAGAATGCATAAGGCCCTGGGTTCAAACCTCTGCACCATAAAAGTAAATCAATAAATGTGTACAGTTTGGCTTCAAGTCCAGGAATAATCAATGAGACAAGGAGGAAAGTTCTAAAAGATAGACAAGCAGATCTGTACTCCGGAGGAGGCAAGAGAATCACAAGTTTGAGGCCAGCCTCAGCAACTCAGTGAGACCCCGTCTCAAAATAAAAAAGGACTGGAGATGTAGCTCAGTGGTTGAGTGCTTGCCTAGCATATGCCAGGCCCTGGGTTCAATTTATATTATCATCTCCCCTTCTCCCCCAAAAAAGATGGGCAAATGGATCTGATAAAAGACAACACAGA
>CM053399.1:150601542-150672399 GCA_028644305.1 Xerus rutilus
GGTGGCTCAAGCCTGTAATCCCAGCACTTAGGGAGGCTGAGGCAGGAGAATCGCGAGTTCAAAGCCAGCCTCAGCAACGGCGAGGCGCTAAGCAATTCAGTGAGACCCTGTCTCTACATAAAACACAAAATAGGGCTGGGGATGTGGCTCAGTGGTCGAGTACCCTTGAGTTCAATCCCCAGTACCAAAAAAAAAAAAAAAAAAAGGCAACACAGAGCCAAGCACAGTGGCACATGCATGTAATCTCAGCAACTGGAGAGTTTAAGGCAGGAGGATTGCAAATTCAAGGCCAGCCCATAGCAACTTAGAGAGGGTATCTCAAAATAAAAAATAAAAAGGGGTAGGGATGTAGCACAGTGGTAAAGCACCCCTGGGTTCAATCCCCAGTACCATAAATAAATAGGCAGCACAGTTTGGGAAACTAAGGAGGTTTCCATAGAAGTGAAGAGCAAAGAGTGTCATAGAGTGAAAGGACACATCAGGGAAGCTGATTTGGGGCTTCAGTGAAATTCTAGGTACTCCATAATGCCTGGGTTTGTCTTCTCAGTCTTCTCTGTGGTCAGCCAAAGCATAAGAATGCATAAAATGTGTTTCCAAAGGAAAATCAAAGGTGGGATAATAGCAGTGATTTAGGGGCTGGGGTTATGGCGCAGTGGTACCGTGCTCGCCTAGCACGCGGGAGGCACTGGGTTCGATCCTCAGCACCACATAAAAATAAAATAAAGCTATTGTGTCCACCTACAACTAAAAAATAAATATTTAAAAAAAAATAGCAGTGATTTAGGAAAAGTGAATTCAGACAACTCCAACCTCTTGCCAAAGGTTCTCAGGTGTAGTTAGGCCTAAGATGACTGATCCAATCTGCCTGAGAGGGGAGAATGACCCTCCCTCCAACCCATGTATGGCAGTGGGGACTCTCCCATATCTCAAACAAACATATTTACATTATTTTATTCCACTTTCAAGGACCCTCCATAACCACCACCCTTGTCCCTCAGAGGCAACCAAATTAGGTTAGGGGTCAGGCTCCACTGTGATTTTGAATTATAAAATAATGAAGTCCCAGAGCCAACAGTGCCTGGCTGCATGGTGGTAAGAGATGTGGCTGAGCCTCTCTTTCAGTTTAGCTAGCATCTGTACAAGCCAGGCTGTCTTGTTCTCCAGTTCTCTCTGTAGTCAGATGCAAGCATCCATAGCCTAGGCTACCTCTGCTGGGCCAGAACTAGTTTTCTGAACCAGGAGCTCACAGCACCATCAACTCGCATCACCAATGCTATGCCCAGGAGAAGTCCCACGCTGCTCACAATGAAGCCTATAGCCTCAAAAATGAACCTGCAAAGAAAGGTGGAGTGCCTCAGGAGACAAAGAGTAGGTTTAGTGCCTTTTCCCTACAGAAACAAAACTTGTTCATCCTGAATGTTCTTAATTTGCTCTAAGTTTGTCCCACCCATCACCTTCCCTTTTAAGCAAATCCACTCACTTGGGGGCGAATACCTTCCAGACCATGAGATGCCTGCGAAGGATGGAGGCAGCCAAGGTACAAGCCAGAATCTAAGGAAAGAGAGGAGAGTCCCAGTTACTTGGGAAGGGGAGGAAGAAGCAGGACAAAAGGAAAATTGCTATAGGCCACTGTGAAAAATGAAAGGAGGAAGAAAGTAGCATGTCTCTGGAAAAAACCCTGGGCTAGGAACTAGGAAAACTAATTCTTGCCCTGGCCCAATCACTAAGTCAGTGACCTTGGGCAAGTCACCATCCATCTGTGATGTTAACAATTAGGCAGGGTGGAGGAAGATGTCAGTACATCTTCTGCACCTGCAGAGCAGGAGGCTCCATGATCACAGTTTAAGAATCCTGGCCATTACTTCAGCCTTTCCTGTATGTCCATAATACCCAAATGCAACTACTAGGGTGCAGATTTAGGTTGTAGAAGAAATAATCCAGGAGTAGATAAAGAAACACAGGCTCAAGTCTCAAAACTGTCATTGAGGTCACCAGGCTTAGGCAACCTCTTCCCTTATCTATACCTTAGTCGAGACTTTCCCAAGGTTTTTTTGTTTGTTTTTGAGACAGAGTCTCATTATGTTGCCCAAGCTGGACTCAGAGTTGAGATCCTTCTGCCTCAGCCTCCCGAGTAGCTGGGATTATAGGCATGAACCACTGTACCCTGCTCTCCCAGGGTTTTTGAAAGTATGAAAGAATGTGAAATATACACAAGAAAAGATTACTAGCTCCCTGATCTCTCTATACTTACCTGAACACCAAGGACAAAAAGGTACTTGAGGCCCAGCTGCAACAGTGCTGCATTGAAGTGGTGTGGTGCATCCCGCAGCCTCATCTCCATCAGTGGCTCCTCCACCTCCTCCTCAGGCCTGACTCTGGCCTCAGCTTCATTCCCTGGGGGTTGCCGCCTCTTCCTTGGCCCTTGATTCTCACACAGGAAAGGCCACAATAGGAGTAGTGGGCAACCTACTGCCTCAAGGAAAGGGCAGGGCTGACATCAATGGAAGACACTGGGATCAGTCCACCCGAGTCCTTAACTACCCTAGTTGGCTCAGACTCCAATTAGCCTAGGCCAAGGAATGCCAAGGATCTAACAAAACCGCACCTTCCTTCTAAATGCAGGGTTTTCCTTTCTTTCAACAAAGCCAGAGAAAACAATGAAAGCAAGGGAGTGGAAGCAAGGAGGTACCTGAAAAGAGGAGGTGGGAGGCAAAGGTGTTGGCTCCTACTAGCAAAGCAGGCAGCCAAGTAGAGGAGCCATGACCTTCTGGGAATCCCACAAAAGCTGCATGCCAATGGATGGCTGGAAAAACAGGCTGGTGGCCAGTGGAGTAGAAGGTCTGTGTGGCCATGAGGGCCCATGCTGACACTGCCTGCCATGGCACAGTAAAAGGACCTGGAGGAAAAGGTACACCTCTTTATAATTACGTCTCATTCCCTAATCCGTAGCCTACCACCCCACCATCATATACAGCTACTACTTCAGTGCTTTTCATACACACGTGCCCACCATCCCAACTTCTCTATAAGACAACACTCTCATTATTCTTTTCTTTGGCATTGGAGATTGAATCCAGGGGCACTCTTATCACTGAGCTATATATCCCCAGTCTCTATTTTTTATTTTGAGACAAGATCTCACTAAGTTGCCAAGGCTTGCCTCAAACTTGCAATCTTCCTGCTTCAGCATTTTGAGTCACTGGGATTACAGGAGTGAGTCCCCATGCCTGGCCACTCTTTTTATTCTAGTTCCCTCTGTGGCACAAACTGCAGGCATCCTAACCTGAACTCCACTGTGCTCAATCTTTTTCTTTGTCTCACATATACACAGCTCACCATAATATATTCATAACTTGCCACTTCTATCACCGGAGAATCATGAAATGTGTTCATGAGGATGTAGCATTTCCATGAGTTTTGGAGGACTCCTTACCTATCACCCCTACCACCCCCACCACCATGAACTCTTTAAAGCCATACAGAGGGATCGGCTTGGCTATAGCAGGTAAGAGAAAGGACGTCAGGAAGACCTTCCCAATTGTGTGGGACATGAGACCTTATCCTAAGGTGAGGAACATGAGGAGCAACACCTCCCTGAAAACAAGAGGGGCTGGAGTCATATCATTACTATCCTTAGATGAATCAGGGCTGACATATATATTTACCAGGGGTGGTGATGGGTATTCCAGCAGCAAGCAGATGCAGGAGAAGGAAGCTCTGCAGAAACAGAAGCAGGAACACAAGACTGATGCGCTCTGCATGCAGTAGCAGAAGTGGGAAGGCCAAAAGGGTAAGGGCTGTGACCATAGCAGCTGAGTAGATGCTCCCCAACTGATAGGCAGCTACAGTCAAGGGACCCTGAGATTTGGTCCTCTCTAGCCGGCCCCGGAACTCCTCCTGCATGTGTCGGTAAATTTGAGGGACCACATAATCCAGGTCAGCTTGAGAAGTAGGGGGTCCTGAGAAGGGAGTGAGGATAGTCCTGGTCCTTGGGGCACCTGCCCCAGCCTTCACCAGCACTGTCACAGGCCTCCAGAGAAGCAGCATGAGTCCTGAAGCAGCCAGCATCACCACTGCCCGAGGAAGCATAACTGATGCCCCAGCAACCAGGGCCCGGAGACGCGGGGGTGCTTCATCAGCCCCCGATGCCAATGCCCAGTAGGCAGCAGTGCCTATTGCCATTAGAGGCAGGCCCCAGCGCACAAAGAGCACGGGGGGCTCAGGGCTCTTGAGATTGCCATAGCGGCGAAGCCATAGTCGCACAGCAACTAATAGGGTCACCAGTGCCCCAACACAAGCTCCATACCACAAATTTTTGGCTCGACCTCCCACCATGGATGCCAGAGGACTCAGCCAGGGAGAGGAATGGCAAGCAGGTGTCTCTTCAGGGCAGCGATGAAAAAGCCCAGCTAGCCTTGTACATAAAAGCAACCCAACTCCAAGCTTCAGGGCATATGCACCACTGTGCTGTGGGGGGCCTGTTGGGGAAGAAGAGCCAAGGCGGGGTATCGTGAGCAGTTTAGGCGGCAGCAGCTGACCCTCCCAGTGAAGCTGGGCAACCAGGAGCAAAATGAGTGAGCCCAAAAGGAAGGGGGTAGCCCTGGCCTCGGCTACAACAAAACTATCAGAGAAGAAAGCAGCCAAGCGAATGAGCAGGAGTAAAAGGACAGGCCCAGGAATGGGAAGCAGAGTTGCCAGGGGCCTCCTAGACCCCCAGCCAGCCCACACTTTCCACAGAAAAGGGAGAAGTGAGCTTGTTGCAGCCATGGTCCCTAAAACCACTGGATCCAGCTTCAGCCCAGTAGTTGCCAGAAGTCCAGCATACAGTATGGCTCCACCCAGGCCCCAGGCCCCAGGTATAAGCAGTAGAGGGCGAAAGTGGAAGCTTGGGGATGTTGCCCACTGGGAAGCGAGCAGGCAGAGAAAGCAGGCAGCACCCAAGAGAGCAGCACCCCCTGCCATGCGGACCAGAGAGAAACGGGCCCAAGATTCAATGCATATAGCCCGAGCTCCCCGCAGGAACTTTTGCAACTCAGCAATCACAGTCTGCAGTGCAGCCTCAGACCCTTGGGGGTTCTGAAGAAGCCACTGGTAGTCAGCAGAGGCCTTGGAGAAGAGATTCTGCAGCTGATGAAGCTCCTTAACTTGGAGGTCCTGAGTGGCAGCTGAGTAGGTGTGAAGAAATCGGGATACCTAACAGAAAAGGTCAGAGACCAAGGGGAACAGGTCAGAAATATAATCTGGGGCAGAGGCAAGGATAAATATTACAGAAAGGGGCACCTGGAAATCAGGGACACAAACTCTGTCTAGTATAGAAGGGAGGGATAATGGCAAGGGGACATGGATATGGAAGGTGGGAAGATTAGACAAAGGACAATGTAGTAGCCATTATGCTTCTCTTGTGCCCACCCTAATTTTATCACTCAGAAACCCAGCCCTCTTACTCACCTGCTGGGCATTGAGATGTAGAGCTGAGGCTTGGGCTAGAGCAGATAAATGGGGCTGGGAGTCCTTGCCCCCTGAGAACAGCTCAGCTATTACCTCCCCAATGTTTCCAAATGGGATGGGCAGGCCAAGCAGCAGGGCCAGTGTGGGCACGAGGCTGACTTGAGGAATCACTTCTGGCTCCTAGATGGGGGTTAATGAGTTCATCAGAAAGCTGAAGTAAGTGTGATGAAGGAAATAAGTGGGCATCATAGGTTGGGGATTCCAGGATCATGGATTTGGGAGACTAAAATAAAGCGATCTATAAGAATACTGCGATCTGGGGCTAGGGCTGTAGCTCAGTGGCAGAGCGCTTGCCTAGCATGTGTGAGGCACTGGGTTCGATCCTTAGCACCACATAAAAATAAACAAATAAAGACATGCTATCCATCTGCAACCACAAAAAAATTAAAAAAAAAAAAAAAAAAAAAAGAATACTGCGATCATACCAGGCACGGTGGAACATGCCTGTAATCACAGTGGCTCAGGAGAATGAGGCAGGAGGATCACAAGTTCAACACCAGTCTCAGCAACTTAGCAAGGCCCTAAGCAACTCAGTGAGACCTTGTCTCTAAATAAAATACAAAAATGGACTGAGGAATGTGGCTCAATGGTTGAGCGCCCCTGGGTTCAATCCTCAGTACCAAATAAATAAATAAATAAAAATACTGTGATCATGATATGTAATGAATACTGGGAAACCAGAAAAGGCACAGTCCAGACCTCACCTCTGGTGGGGCGCTGGGAAAGAGGACTGTGGGACTGTACAGAAAGAGTGCAGCCGAGACCTCCAGCTCACTGTCCCCTCCATGGTCTCCATTCATGGTCATCCCGTGGTCTCCAGCTACCACCAGCAGTGTGTCATTCTCCAGATGCTCCACAAGTCCCCTGCAAATCAAGAAATGGATAAAGATCTTTCTCAAGGGCCCATTCACCCCAAGCTATGACTTTCATAAGTAAGGTCTAGACCTTTGGCAAAGAGACACCCCTTCAACCTACTGTCCAAAGCCACACACTGAGTTATTCAAGATAAATGAGGCCCCTAACTTTAGAAAAAGGCCTGGAAAAGAGAGAGTTCATCCAGGAAAGAGGCTCCAAATAAGGGCTTTTTCTCTTGGAACCATACATTCAATATTCTCAGGCACAAACCCACTCCCCCCGTCATCACCCCACACTCACTGGATCACCTGGTCCATCTGGCTAAGTTTCTTGGCCATTTCAGGGTGGTGAGGGCCATGCTTGTGGCCACAATGATCCACACCCAGGAAGTGAGCAATCAGCACGTCCCATTCACCACTGTCCACTGTGAAGGGGAGAACACTGAGCACAGGATACTAAGGCCCACTCCTCAACCCCAGCCAGGCTTTGACACTCCTCTATGTCTGGGGGCAAACATCCAGGCCATTTTAACCATGGGATATTCAGAATCTGTAGACTAAAGCAGCTCTCCCCAGTTCCCAGTCTTAGTCAGGGACTACATGTTCTGGCCCATTGCTCACTGGTGGGATAGAGGTGTTCCAGGATGCCATTGTCCACTGTGTGTAGGTCTCTGACATTGAAGGAAGAGAAGAAGAAAGCTTTGGAAAAAGCTCCAGGGAAGAGGTCTTTCCAGGTATCATCTCCCATGAAGACTACACGCCTTCCTGTAGGGACATGTAGTGGGGAGGGTGGTCAGAAGCTGAGCAGGAGTCAGGGCAGGGGAAAAACAGAAAGTATACCCTTTAAGACCCATCAGAAATCCCAACCATGTATCCTAAGGCACAGCTATTCTACCCAGCAACCATTATCTTTCAGGGCCCCACATTTCCTATCAGGAAGCTTTCCCTAATGACCATACTCCACCTAGACCTCTCACTCCCATTCCTCCAAAATGATCTGCTAGTTTCCAGTACCTGGTTATCTCTGCTGACTTGTTTTTCCTGGGTGTATTCTGCTTTTTACAAGTCAGTGAGTGAACAGGGACTGGATCTTCCTACACTCTTCTTCATACTTATGAGTCAAGATTCATCTTCTCTTCATTTCTCCCTTGCCCCTTTACTGAGAGCTCCCCAAGATCAAAATCAACTTTCCACATACATTGAAATTTTCACCAAGGACAAAGCCCTTTGTCTCCCAAACTGAGCTTTCTACACCGAGGACCCAATCTCTTTCTCTGCCCTCCTAGTCCCCCTACGCCACAGCCAAGTACACAGCTGAGCACCCAAAGTTCTGGCTCCCAATTTCTAATTAAGATATCTGCCCAAGATACTCTTGGCTTCCAAAGGGACCCATACTGACCTGCATTGGTGAGTTGTTTAATGAGATTGTCTTCCATTATGGCATGGCTGGCAAAGTTATTTCCAGCATCAATAAAAGTAGGCAATGAGCCAGTGGTGAGGGCCTTGAGGCGCTGCATGGTGGTGGTGGGGGGATCAACCTGAGATCGGTAGAGTCGGGCATGGTAGGGCTGAATCTCCAGGATCCTTTGCAAGGAGCCTAGTTTGCCCAGGAAGGGCAGAGAGACAGGAGGCTCCCCAGGCACATGTGAGTGCTGCTGGGGTTGGGCAAAGTCGAATCGCAGAGCATCTATCAGCACCAATACAAGCCGGGAGAACCGTGAAGCCATCCAGCAGGCCCCAGGCTTCCCTTGGTTTCCCCATGGCAGGAACACAGGACCTGGGGGCTCTTGGCAGCTGCTATGGTTAGTGAGCTCCAAACGGGTGAGAAGGAAGCCACTGGTGAAGAGAGCAATGCCAGCATAGAAGAGGAAGCAGACCCAGGCCAGGAAGAGCAACACGGAGACCTTCTGCATCCTGCTAGGGACAGGAAAGGGAATTCATCATTGTGGGGTGAGGTGGGGGGGATATGCTGCTCTCTCCATACAATGCCCAGCTAGAACCCCTTACGTTTAGAAGCATTCCTGGACATAAATAGCCCCCATAAACAACCCATTACAATGTTCCCTTCCACCAGTTTTTTTTTAATTTTTTTTTTTTTAGTTGTAGATGGACACACAATATCTTTATTTATTTTTATGTGGTGCTGAGGATCGAACCCAATGCCTCACACATGCGAGACAAGTGCTCTACCACTGAGCCACAATCCCAGCCTCCTCTCCACCAGTTATGCCAGTATTTCTGAAGGAGAGGTCCCCAGACTATGACCATCAACCTGGAGCCACTGTTAAAAACGCTATTTCCAGGGTCCACCTCATATCTACTCAGTCAGGATTTTTGCGGGTAGAGCATAAGAATTTGCATAGGCACAACCAGGAAATCCTAATGCTGAAGTACCAGAGTCCACGAGGAGAACTGATTCCCAGTGGCAGACTGCTCTCTGATAGGTGCCTCTCTCTTGGCCTATCTCAACACCCTTAGAGTGGCCAGGGCTTGTACCCCGGGAATCCGGGTCCACCAGACGGCGCCGCCTGGCGGGGACCAAGGGAACGAAAAGGAGGAATCACACTTGGCTTCCGGGCAGCCAGGATAGCCCACAGGACCCAAGGCACGACCACTCCTGCGTAGCAGGGCATAGGCACTGGTCTAAATCCCACTGGGCCTCGCCGTGACCTAGGCGTCCGCGAGGCTCTACCTCTTCCGATGGCTACCCGGCCTCCGCCTGGGCACTCTGGCCCTAGTATTGGGCAGCCGTGACAGCGAGCTGGGGCGGGGTGCGCGGGCTCCCTTACTTTGGGTTGACTACACTGAGGTTTTCAGGAGACCTTGGCTCACCTGCATCAGCGCCCGGAAGTACGGCTGTAGCGCCTGTGGCCCGGCACAGAGGTGCGAGCGTCAGACAGAGCGGCCCACGGGGAGCCTCATCGCCACCTGCCGGCGCCTGGGTGAAAATTCGGCAAGGATCGTAGGACTTACAAGAGTTTGTCAGATTTAGTCTCGGAGAACTGGGGGCAAGGAACTAAGCTAGAATACAGGGAACCACTGTCCATTCTTCGTTATGACTAAGAGCTTGGCCATTGGAGTAAAACTTATCTAACTAGTTCTGCCACTCATTGTGATTATTGTGTATTAGCTATGTAAAATGTGAATAAAAAGTATTTTCCCCTTTTTTCATAGTTTCATTATTCTTGCTCTCAAAGTCTCTTACTGAATCTTACAATAATAAATTAATAAAAGAGCAAGTAATCCAATTTAAAAACGAGCAAAAGGGGCTGGGGTTGTGGCTCAGTGGTAGAGCGCTCGCCTTGCATGTGTGAAGCACTGGGTTCGATCCTCAGCACCACATATAAATAAATAAATAAAGATATTGTATCCATCTGCAACTAAAAAAATATTTAAAAAAATAAAAGCGAGCAAAAGATTTGAATGTCCACTAAAAGATATCAAATGGCCAATAAACACATGGAAAGATGTTCAACATCATTAGCCTTGAGCTGAGATGTAATTCAATGGTAGAACAACACTTGCCTAGAACGCAGGAGGCCCTGGGTTCAATCCTCAGTACAAAAAAAGAAGAAAAAAAAAGACATTGACCATCAAGAAAATACTGGAGGCGCTGGGGTTGTGGCTTATTTGCAGAGCACTTGCTTAGCACATGTGAGGCACTGGGTTCAATCTTCAGCACCACATAAAATAAAATAAAAGGTATTGTGTCCATCTACAACTAAAAAATACAAAAAAAAAATACTGGAAATATCATTTCAAATCCACTAGAATGGCTATAGTCAAAAGGCCAAGGGCTGAGGGTGTAGTTCCAGGGTACAGCACTTGCTTAGCACACAATACCCAGGGTTCAATCCCCAGTGCACATGCACACACACACACAATAAGTACTGGCAAAGTTGTAGAGAAATTGGAACCTTTATACTTTGCTGGTGGGATTGTAAAATGGTGCAGTACCTTTGGAAAACAGATCACCAATTCCTCAAAAGGCTAAATAGTTATCATATGACCCAACAATTTCATTCCTAGGTATATATCCAAGAGAATGAAACATGTCTAAACAAAAAGCTTGTACGGGGTTGGGATTGTGGCTCAGTGGTAAAGCGCTTGCCTTCAATGCGTGAGGCACTGGGTTCGATCCTCAGCACCACATAAAAATAAATAAATAAAGATATTGTGTCCATCTACAACTAAAAAAATTTAAAAAAAAAAAGCTTGTACATATATGTTCATAACAGCATTATCCATAATTGCCACAAGTTAGAAACCCAAACTTCCATTACTGATGAATAAACAAAACATTGTGCAAAACATGCACAATGGGATTGTTTTTAAATATTTTTTTTAGTTGTAGATGGACACAATGTCTTTATTTTATTGCTTTGTATGTGGTGCTGAGGATCAAACCCAGGGCCTCACGCATGCAAGGCAAGCGCTCTACCGCTGAGCTACAATCCCAGCCCCACAATGGGATATTTCGTGTGTATCTGGAGGGTGAAGAAAATGTTCTAACATTGTGGTGATTGCACAAGTGTGAACATACTAAAATTTATTTTTTAAAAAATGCACATTTTAAGGGCTGGGGTTATGGCGCAGTGGTAACGTGCTCGCCTAGCACGCGGGACGCACTGGGTTCGATCCTCAGCACCACATAAAAATAAAATAAAGATATTCTGCCCACCCACAACTAAAAAATGAATATTTTAAAAAAAAATGCACATTTTAAGCCGTGCACAGTGGCACACACCTGTAATCCCAGCGCTTTGGAAGGCTGAGACAGGAGAATCACAAGTTCAAAGCCAGCCTCAGCAATGGCGAGGCACTAAGCAATTCAGTGAGACCCTGTTTCTAAATAAAACACAAAATAGGGCTGGGAATATGGCTCAGCAGTGGATTGCCCGAGTTCAATCCCTGGTACCAAAAAAAAAAAAAAAAAAAAAAAAAGCGCACATTTTAAGTGGGTAAACGGTATGTGAATTAAATCTCAATGAAACTAATAAAACAAAACACCAGGTATGGTAGCACAGACTGCAATCCCAGGAGGCTTAGATAGGAGGATCACAAGTTCAAGGCCTTAGACAACTTTGACCCTGTCTCAAAATAAAAAAATAAAAAAAGGGCTGGGGATGTGGCTCAGTGGTTAAGCACCCCTGGGTTCAATTCCTGGTTCCAAACAAAACCAAACCTCTCCTTTGTTTTCTTATATGAATAATAAAGCCCTACATGACCTTACAAATCTACACACTAATTTCCTTGCCACTTTGCTTTTTTTCCTTTTGCAGTGCTGGGAATCAAACCCAAGGCACTTTTTTTTGGTACTGGAGATTGAACTCGGGCACTCGACCACTGAGCCACATCCCCAGCCCTATTTTGTGTTTTATGCAGAGACAGGGTCTCACTGAGTTGCTTAGCACCTTGCCATTATTGAGGCTGGCTTTGAACTTGCGATTCTCCTGTCTCAGCCTCCCTAAGTGCTGGGATTACAGGCTTGCGCTACCACGCCTGGCTCCCAAGGCACTTCTTTTTATCTATTCAAAAACATTTAAGAAACCCTTGCATATGCTAGACAAGTGCTCTACCACTACCACATCCCCAGCCTTCCTTTGCTTAACTCCATTCCATACATGGAAACTCCTTTGCTCTTGTGGTCATAAACCAATCATGCTGTCTTAGGACCTTTGCATTTGCAATCTCCTTTATCAGCTTCACTCCCGATGCCCAGATGGGTCTTTCCCTTCCCTCCTTCATATCTAAGTTCAAATATAACATTAGGTAAGACTTCGTGGAATCCTCTACTTAATATTACGGCCTCTCTGACACAGCATTTATGGCTTTCTTGCTTGTCTTCCCTATTTGACCTCACATTCTGTGAAATCAAAGGCAGTTGTTTTTATAACTCACATCTAACACTGAGCTTGACACATGTAGATATCATTAAATGTTTTTGAATAGATGAATCAGAAGTGCCTTCAGTCCTTGAAGACTGTTGAAGCACTTAGCAGTACTACCCTGCCAGAGCAGTTCTTTCCTATGTAAAATCCCCCAAACACCTGCTTCAAACACACAGCCCTACACATAGCAGAAGGAAGATTAAATCCCCAGCTGGCAGTAGACTTGTGGTTTAATCCTTCCACACTATCCCAGTTTTTCTTTCTATTTTTTGCAGTACTGGGGATTGAATCCACTGAGCTAAATCTCGAGTCCTTTTCATTCTTTATTTTGAGACAAGGTCTAAGTTGCCTAGGCTGGCCTTGAACTTGTGATCTTTCTGCCTCAGCCTCCCAAGTTCCTGGGACCACAGGCACATGTCACTGCACCTGGTCCAGTTTCTCTTGAAGACAGAAAGGCTGATTTCACCTCACATGAAGCTCCTTCTTGCTCATGGAAGTATGAGTTCCCAAGAACTGACTAGAGAGTGAGAAACAATAGTGGCTTTCCCAACTTCATTACCCAATCAAAGAGGACAGTTTCTGGTGTACCACTAGTGAGTTTATTACATGATTAATACGTTCAAATAAAAAAATAAAAACCAAAATCTTGGCAGGGAGGCTAGAGCCAGAATCTAATAGTACTGCTTCTCTGTCCCAAGACTCCCTGGCCAAGCCCAGTTCCACTAACTCAGTTTGACTCGATCAAGTTCTTCATCAAGATGTGCATCCGTGCCCTGGACATCTCTGCCACTCCTGGTAGAGACTGAATTCTGGGCCCCTGGCACTGGGGCTTTGGTGAGGGCTCCATATACACCCATGGCCTGAGAAGAGGGATAGAGAAAAAGCCATGAAGAGATATGGCAGAAGACACAGCCAAACCTACAAATGGCTAAAAGGAAAAAGGTGTGGCTAGGACTAGTGAGCTTGTTTTGTTGTTTTTTTTCCTCCTCCCTGCCCTCTCAAACCTTAGTCTTAAAGGCTTTGAAATCAGCTCTAGGAATCTCACTAACTATCAGAGCAGGGTGACCCTCAGAACACTGGCACAGGTATCTACATAAAGGTATCTTGAAAGCTTCCTTATCTGCAAGGGTGAGTGACGGTGTCTCATTCTTAGAGATTCCTTCTCTATAAGGAATGAAGGGAGATCAAGGGCCAAAGCAACCTGAAGACTTTATGATGTGTTAGGTGGTGCTGATGATGGCGAGAGTCTCCGCCCCCAGGACTGGGATTCTGTGCTGAGTCTTTAGAGAGCTCTAACCTGAGCCACCATACTAGTGACATCGCCAGGATTGGAAGGCAGTAGGATAGTGTTGGAGTCCTTGGCCAGTTTAGAGAACGCGCTGACATACTGCTCAGCCACAGTCAGTGAAGCTGCTGCATCTCCATTCTGTAGCCACAGAGGGATAAAATCAGAGATCACAAATTTGGAGAAGGGGATATGGGTGGAGAAAGAAGGTCAGGTTTCTAGAAAGAGGGTATGCAGGTCATAATACAAGAGCTTATGTAATTTGGCTCAATAGGGCCCCAAATGGCAAGAATTCCCCTCAAGGGCAAATGGGAGAACTCCTCTCCATTGTCAATTCCTGTTCCCCACTCCCACCTAGGGGTCTCTCACATGTTGTGTCAGAGCTGCAGCCAGGATACGAATAGCTTCAGCCTTAGCCTTGGCCTTGGCCAGAACTGCATTAGCTTCTCCTGGAAGAAAAGACACAGAGCTTAACCCATAAAATCAGAGTACCCCAAAGCTCCTGCCTCAGTACCAACTTGCAAAGACCCACACCCTCCTTCTTCCTCAGCGTCTACCCTCCTCACCTGCTGCCTGATTTATTTGTTCAGCCTTTTCTGCTTCAGAGGCCAGGATCTGAGCCTGTTTCTTTCCCTCTGCCACATTGATGGCCGACTCCCGGGTTCCTTCAGACTCTAGAACTGTGGCCCGTTTCCGCCGCTCTGCCTCCACCTGGAAGCCCCCAGCAACCCTCATCAACAAGCCAGGGGAAACTTTTACAAAGACCTCCAACTATACTCATGCCAACAGAGAAGAGAGTCTAGGTCCCCCAGGACTGGAGTATCAAGGTCCTCTTCCCCACCTGCATCTGCATGGACTCTTTCACCCGGGGTGGCACATGGATATCCTTGATCTCATAACGGAGGCAACGGATGCCCCAGCAGTCAGCAGCCTGGTTGATGGCATCCACAATGTTGGCATTTAGGGACTCTCGCTCCTAGAGGGAAAAAGATGTAAGTTCCACAGCCTTAACCAACCTACCAGGGAGCTAAGGTAAGAAGGGCCTGGGACCTGATTCCCAGAAAAGACAGACAGTGCCTTTGAGCCTCAACTCTGCCTCAGATCTACTTACCCGGAAGACTTTGTCCAGAGAAAGTTTGCCAAGCTCTGATCTCATGGTTGTCTGAGCTAGCTGGGTGACAGCATACTCAGGGTCTTCCACACCATAACTTGCCTGAAAGGAGAATAAAGAGTGTAAGAAGCTTGGGTACAGGATTTTAGTGAGGAGGACAATTCAGAAGCCTGGATAAAGCAGGAGGCAAATACCTTGTAAGGGTCCATGATGCGTAGGTAAAGGACTCCATCAATTTGCAGAGTTACATTGTCTGAAGGAACAGAAGCATGAGAAAAAAGGAAGGTTAGGCCCCCAGGTCCCAATCAGCTATTTCTCCTAAGCTCTGGATCTATGTAGCAATCATAGCTTAATGGTCTCAGTGCACCCATGTCACCCTGTACCCTCACCAAGAGTCACAGCCGACTGCTCAGGCACGTTGATGACAATTTCCTTGAGACTCTGCACGTATCGGATCCGGTCTAACACAGGGATGAGGATGTTCAAGCCCTGGGAAGAGGAGTCATGGATCCTCAGAAAGATGGGGGTAATGGGGTTGGAATCTAAGCTAGGACTGGAGTAGGTAGGGAGTAAACATATGGAATGTGCCCAGAAAAGCAGTAGCCCCTGCCAAGAGATGTTCTCAGAAGCCAGGGCTGTCACTGGTAAGGTAACCTAATAGCACAGGAATGCAAGATTAGGCCTCTGAATGAAGAGAAAGGTAGGGAATGGGAACCAGAATAGCCATCTCTTGGCAGGACAGTGAGGCTGAAAGGGTGGGTATTAGCAAGAATGGGCCCTGAAGGATGCTAGGGCAATAAGAAAGGGTGGTAACATGGGATGCACATCAGTAGCCTGGGCCTTGCCAGGACTGGTCCCAAGAGTCTAGAGCCAAAGGTGCAGACAGGCCCCAAGAAGGTCCCACTCCCACATGCGAGGGATCTGGGCATCTGGCTGCCCTGAAGTGAGCAAAAGGTTCTCACAGGTTCCAAGATCCGGTGGAATCGGCCCATTCGCTCCACCACCCAGGCCTCCTGCTGCGGCACAAACAGTACTACCGTGTTTCGGGGCAATCCCGAGGAGGCGCGGCGCGGAGAACGCGCAGAAGCCTGCACAGAGCCCTGAAGGAAACACAAGAGTAAGCTGAGATGCCCCCACCCCGCGCCCCGCCTTGCCGGCCCAGCACCCTGCCCCTCGGTCCTGGAAGCATCTCCCTAAACCTCGACCCACAAGGGTCCTCGGAGAATGACTCACGTGGGGCCCATGACCTCTGACCCCAGTCCTCTCCCAAAGTTGGAATCTCCCTCCTTCCCAGCTGAGGACCCAGGTGATCCCTGTCCCGACCTTCTGGAGAAGGTTATCTCACTCTCACCCTCAGCAAAAGGGCTCCAGTGCCCCGCGCCGTGCGCGCCAGCATTTCCCACAGCCGCGGCGACCTCCGGAACCAACGAGACGCGGAGCAGAGAGGCCTCTCCTGAGGCCCTGACCCGAGCCTTTCCTTCAGCAGTTCCACTCCCCCGGATGTACTTCCGCCGCCCCTTCCCCCACTCCACACTCACCCAGTCGGAGTTCCTTAGCAGAGCGTGTTTAAGTTGTTCCCGGGGAAACGTAGATCTTCAGGAGAGGGCCAGAGGCTGGTTTGTTCTGGTTCTGGTAGTTCGCATCCAAGATTCCAGGCATCATTGCCGAAATGGAGGCTATTTTCTGCTTCCAGGTGACCCAGAAACACCTACTGCCGAGTTCTTTACCGCTACCTGACACCCAATTACCCTCTAAAGTATATAATCTCCCCGATATGTTACCATAGTGACTACTGGATTGGAGCTGACTCGTTGCCATGGTTGCCACAGTGACTTTCTGTGGTAGTCCTGCTGTGTTGTCTAGCCCTCCCACTGGGGACTGACCCCATTCCCGTTGCCATGGTAATAGGGCCTAACTTTGCCCGCTGATTGGGCCCAGATTTTCCCCTCCCCTCTTTTCCCGAGGCACCACAGCTCTTTCCACTCCTTTCCAGTAGAAGCCTTTCAGGCCTGGTCCTCTCCCATAGAGTCCAACAAACAGCCTGAACCTTCAACCTTGTTTAAAGCATGTCACCGTGCACAAATCCCTGATGCTATGGCACTCCTTTTAAGAGGCCTGTATAATTTTACATATAAGTGAACTGAAACTCTAAGGGGCTAAAATCATTAACAGAACCAGTATAAGAATCCAGATCCACAGAATTCAGCTCTCCCCCAGCACACTCATTACCTGAAGAAGGAAAAAAAAAAGCAAAAGCATGCCCCAAGAATCAGCAGGACCTAGCCTAAGACTTCATGGGCTCAGGCTTCCTCCACTCCAGAAGAAAGGCAGGGTCCCAGCGTAAGTTAAGCCCTCCATCCTCCTTTACATCCTTTCTCCAAGAGAAAAAAATAGAGCTTATTTCAAGTTTCCAAACAAGAATTTATTCTTTTTTAAATTTATTTTTCTAAAAAAAAAAAAAAAAGTACCAGGTACAATTTTTCCTGTTTTTTGTTTGTTTCATTTTGTCTTTTCAAGTTTCAGCAAATGCTTGTTCCCCTCAGCAACGTCCCACGAGTCAAGGGCTGAGGTGGGTCTGAGTCTGGAGTGGGGAACAGGGTAGTTGGGAGCCACATATCTGAGTTTGAGGGATGCCCCTCATCCCAGCTGAGGTAGGTGGGTCAGAATCTGGCCAGGTGAGAGGAGACATCCCAGTCCTTGGCCCTGACTCTGTCCCTGGACACCTTCCTCAGACAGGACCCCAGAGTAAGGAGACACAGGCAAGAGGAAAGGGACAACTGAGTCTGGAGCCCTAGGTGAGGGGTGGGTAACCCCTGTGTGTGTGCATGCATGCACACTCTCTTTTTCACACAAATATCACACAAACTCAAGCTTATGCTTGCTCTCTCTCTCTCTCTCTCTCTCACACACACACACACACACACACACACACACTCACATATGAAGTTGGCTTTCAAAGATGGGTTGGAGGGTAGGGAAAAGGAAGGTAACAAGGAAGGAGAGGGGAAGCTGAGTCTTTGGCTAGTGACTCAGTCCCTCTGGGATAATCCCTCTGCCCTCAGCTGAGGAAGAGCAGTTTTATCCCTGCCCCCACATCAGCCTCTTCAACTCCTGAGTTTGGAGTAATATTTGAGAGTGAGAAAGAAGGAAAGGTGATGCCAATTATCAGGTTTGGGAGGTTACCAAGGCAATCCAATTTGAATAAATTATAAATTAAAAATAAATAAAATAAGAAGTGGCCCCTGCCCAGGACAGGGAGGCAACGCTGGCATGACTTGCCTGGGGACTTGGGACAATCTCAGGATAGCTCTGGTTCCTCCCTACTACCTAAGCTGGCCTGGGAAACCCAAGGAAGGGAACAGGCACATGGAGTACCCGGAGTAGGGCAGGGTGTGGAAGGATCAGAAGCTTTAAATACCCAAATAATCAATTTGGGCATGAGCATGGTGAGGACTTTAATTCAATCCTGAAGGGGTTCTTGCTGTCTCTCCATGTGTTTACTCTGTCCAGGATGGAGCAGGATGGGCAGGCTTTTGGCCCACCTAGGTTCAGAGCACTGGCAATCAGGGAAAAGGAGAATAACGTGGATTGTGGGGGGCCTCAGTTACGGCCTGCAGTTCAAAGGGGAGCCCTGTGTCCAGTTCCAGGCTCCGGCGGGAAAAAAGCAGGCGGATATCTCCATGTAGGCTTAATCGGCCTGAGCGGGAGCTCCGGAACCTGGGGAAAGACAGTGTGATAAAGGTAAGAATCAAGAACTAGAGAAGCCAGGAAAGATTCTTCTATTCAGGGAAGGGATACTTGGACCCTGTCCTTACCTGAGGTGCAGCAAGTAGCAGAGGAGGCGGTGGGTGGGACTAGCATTTCCCTCCTCACCCACAGGCACCAAGAAGAGGCGATGGCGCAAGAAGGTCATGTGGGCAGCAGGCATGTCCGAGAAGTCAAAGGTCACAAGGAACATCTTCACCACAGTCTGGTTGGGGTTAAATAAGGTCTGGGGGCAGGATAATCAAAGTTGGTATAGCCTAAGGGCTGTTTTCTTCCTTCCCCATGCCCACTCCCTCAGGGGACACTCACCACTTGAATGGTGCCCACCTTGGGCACGCTGTAACCCTTCCTCCCCAGGGGATTCAGGTCCACGACACCCTAGGAAGACCAAAGAGCCATCAACCAAGTTGGGGACCAGGAAAGCCCTGACTACTAGCCTCTCTCCAAAATCTCTCATCCTGGACTTGCCCCCACACTAGAATTCTCCCAACCTGGCCCTGACTTACTCCTAGGTGAAGAACATCTAAGGAATATCTTTCGCCCCCTCCCCCAGCCCCCAATCCCTCTTCCTTCTGAGGTGCTAGCTTTGGGTTGAGGTCTAATCATACCAGGAAGGGGGCCGGGGCATTTTGCTCAGAAACATCAAAGAAGGTGACAGTGACAGGCAGCGTGACATGCTGGGGACAGTAGGACCCACTAGCTCCAATCTCTGCTGTGAAGCCCTCAATGTGGCCAGATGGTGCAAAGCGTCCTCGCAACAATGATTCCTGGTGTTAGGATGGGGAAAACACATTATAAGACAGATACCCATTATTTTCCTTATCCATCTATGCCACATTCCACCATCCCACTCCTCCCAGGACCCCCCCAATCACAAAGCCCAGGGAGAGGTACCTCAAAGTTGCCCAGCAGGGTACGGCTGACAGCAGGGGTAGGAACGGGGGAGGCACTGAGGGGGCTCAGCAGGCCTGGTCCCTTCCGGAGGCTTCGAAGGGAGCTCCTGGTAGGGAAAGGGACACAATGGGTTGGCTTGAGGAATTCTGGGATTCCTGCTCATATCCTTCAGCTCCACCCCTTGCCACTGTCAAGTGGCTCCTGCCCTGAGGTCCCCTACTGTAGTGTTGGAAAGAGTATTACAGACTTTTGCGCCAACTCTCACAGATAAGGTGGAAGGAGAAACTGGTCACTTACAGCTTCAGGCGACGGGCACCTTTCAGCCTCCGCCCCATGGGACTGCAGTCTCTTGAGTCCTATTGAGAGAAAAAATTGAGAAAAGGTGCTAGGAAGGTGCTCATCACAAGCTCTCAAAGGAACATCTCCATAGGTCTCCACCATTAACCACAAAAATATCCACTTAAGAGTAGATGAGCTCCTCTATGGCTTACCAAAACAGGCTCCTTGGGCCCGGGCAGCAGGTGGCTCCAGAAGGGTGTGGCTTTGGCATCAGAACAGTTGGCAGCAGGAGGGTGGCCCAGGGTTCCCCGGCGCCTCCGAGGGGCTGGCCCCTCATCCTCAGAGCTGACATCCAGGGCTTCTCCAGCAGGAAGCAGCCTTCGCTTGGTAGGGCAGGGGCCTGGAGGTCCAGGGCCAGGGGGTGTGTGCTCGGGACTGTGCCCATTGGCAGTGCCAGGGGACTCCCTAGGCCAGGGGCTTCCCCCGTTGCCCACCCCAGCCGCTGGGCTCTTACCCCCTATTTGTGCAAGACTGTGCAAATCAGTGTCAAGTGTGTGCAGCTGGCCTGAAGGGGCTGGCCCTGGAGACTCCCCCAGGGACCCCTGTCCCCCTGGATCTGGGGAAGCCCAGTCTCTGGTGTGCAAAGTATTGCAGGAAGCATTTGATGGGAGCCAGGGGGGTCTTCGGGCACCTGAAGTCCAAGGTGAGGTGGCATTACCTCCCTGTTCCACAACACAGAGGCCATGATGGGAGAAATGCTGGCTGGCCACACCCAGTCCCAGACCCAGTCCCTCTGGGGCCAATAGCCCCACAGTAGATGGTTCTTCAGGGGATAGTCCCTCTCTGGCCCCCAGCCCAGGGCCTCTCTTCAGCTCCCGGGGACCCTCAGTAGGTGGGGCCGGCCGCTTCAAAGCCCGGTGGGGCTCAGAGGCACCAGCTGAAGGGGAAAAGATGGATACCTGGTAGACCCCAGGGGATGCTGCCCCCCCTGCTGGGCTGTAGCCCATGAGCAGGCCACCCTGGAGGGTCCCCTGTCTGACTGGAGGCTGTGAAGGGCCAGCCTCTGGCTCTGAGGATGGAGACGGCTCCGCCTGCACGTGGCGCATGAAGCCCCCCCTTGGGTCAGGGGGGCCCCCCCACACGGCCTTTATGCTGGGCCTGGGTTGGGGGGCCTGGGGACATCTGTGCAAGAGAAGAGAAGAAAAGGTCAGGGAAATCAATGAGTCTTCTCCTTCCATCTGAGTTTTGGACCCTCCCTTAACCTGAAGAGGTGACCTTGAGAGGTTCTTGGGGTGAAAGTATCCAAATTCCCAGATGGATTAATGGAATATAGAGGCCACTCTTAGAACTTCTGAGAGGGTGACATTATTTAGCTCAGGTTTCTTACTGGACCTGCTCCCCACTCCCACTTCCTGGCACTTACCCCGATGAAGGGGCCTCAAGCCTAGCTGTGTGTCCCCTCTTCCAGACTGATGCCTTGTTCCCCTAGCTTGCAGTCTGGTCCATGCCTGCTGCACTGGCAAGGTGACTGCCACCATTCCGGGCAGCTCCTGGGTTCAGCTGGACCCTGATGAAAGAACAGACATAAACCAGGATCCCTGGAGTCAGTTATAAGTCCCTTCCCTGATTGTGGGCTAACAGAGTATACTCCAGGATATCCTCCTACACCAAGAGCTCTTCAGAAGTATCCTGCAGATCCAGAACTCAGACAGTACAGCTGGGCTACCTGAGGAGTCACAGAAAGGTAGGCCTTGGTTCAATGTAAAAAGGATGTTAAGAAATGAGTTGAGACAAAATGACCATTTGTCAGGGCCACCATCTTGGGGACTCCTGCCACGAATTGGAGGGGAGATGAAATACCCCCAAGATCCAAGAGATCATGTCAGCTAGGAGGTGGGCAGAGAAATAGCTCTCTTACTCAAGGCCACCAAGTTGCACTCCTTCCCATATGTCTATATCAAAAGTGACAAGTGCCACCCCACAGTGCTAAGGGCAGAGTTCTCGTAGACTATCACACCCCATTACACTCTCCTCAGAGGCACAAACCTTAGGTCAGCTCAAAGTCAGCCCTACAGCCTTGAACTCCCAATCTCCCCCAGCAATCTGTCTTTTTAACAAGAGACAACAAATCCAATCAAAAAGAAGTGGCAGGGGAGGAAGGGACACCAGAAGACACTTTCCAGGGCCTGCCCCTCCCCCTAGGCTCTGCAAACTAGAGATAAGGCAGCAGCAGGCAGTCAGCTGGAAGCAACTAGGAGTATCTCTCCATGCCCCTCCCCCAGGGTTCACACACCCCAAAAAACTCATACCCAAACCACTGCTTTTCTGCCAGGGCACAAGATGGTCTTCATGGACTAGTCTACATTCAGGTGCCCATACTAGGGTAAAGAAACTCAAGCTGAAGGCCCCCAGGGTCAGCTTCCTCCTTTGGGCAGTAGCTTGTACTGCCTAACATCCACAATGCCCTATCCCCTTCAAGAAGTATGTATGCATTTGCATGCCTATTCTAGCCATACCGTTTCTCCTTCAAATGCCAACCCTTCCAGAAAGCCAGTTCTCAGCCTGGGGATGTAGCTCAGAGATGAGCACTTGCCCACTATGCATGAGGCCTTGGGTTTGGTTCCCAGCACCACAAAATAAATAAAAATACAACAGAGCCGGGTGCGGTGGCACACACTTGTAATCCCAGCACTTTGGGAGGCTGAGACAGGAGAATTGTGAGTTCAAAGCCAGCCACAGCAACAGCAAGGCTGCTAAGCAACTCAGTGAGACCCTGTCTCTACATAAAACACAAAATAGGGCTGTGGATGTGGCTCAGTGGTCGAGTGCCCCTGAGTTCAATCCCTGGTACCAAAAAAAAAAAAAAAAAAAAAAAAAAAAAAAAAAACCCAGAAAGTCTGCTCTCTACCCCAGACCATAATCTTCCTTATCCGGACCTCACCTATGGCAGTGTTACTACCTCATGCAACTGTGAGCATCTTCTAGACTGGCCACAGAATTCCTGAAGACACATCTGTGCATCACTATCTTACCCAACTCTGAACACAGACAGAACTCAAAACAGTGGAATGCTAGCCCCAGAGATTTGGGCAGCAGTCCCAACAGTGCAGGGGAAAAACTCCCTGATGAGAGAAGCAGAGAGATTAATTGTGCAGGGAGAATCAGCAACAACAGAAGTAGGGGGTGAGAGGTGGAGAGAGAGGGGATATTTGTACTTGGGACTGAAAAACTTTCCTATTCAAATTATTCTCATCATTGCATTCCACACTTTCCCATTTCATCAAATCCTCATTAGAACTGAGATACGTAAGAAAATTCTGGTCCCTTGTGTTGGATGGGATGGCTGAAAGGGTGGGTGGAACACCAATGGCAGTGTTGTCAGAAGATACAACCTGTACTCTCATCTCTACCCATCCATTTCTTCACCCAAGCCATACAGGTTTAGGAAGGACCTTTTCCTTAGCACCCCCACATCCCATGTCATCCCAGTTGCCTGCCTGAGCCCTTCCCCTGAGGAAGCCAGGTGATGACATGATGCCCTATGCGCCCCTAGCATGCTTAGCATATGCTCATTACCCCAGAGCCCTCACAGTTCCTGCCCCATTATGAGAAGCTGGAAGAATCACTCTTCTGCCACCCAGCCAGTCTGGCTCTAGACCATGGCTTCAAGCTGACTCATGGGGCAGGACTAGGGGGGGGAGCAGGGCAGGGTAGGCCAAACCTCACCCTCCATCTGTGGGGTGGGCAGCAGCTGGCATCAAACAGCTGTGCCAGGCTGTGGCTGGCAAGGACTACAGCTCCCAACATGCCAAGGGAGAAAAACAGAAAAAAACAAGTCCCAGAATACCATGGGATCTGTACCCTTAAACACCTGCTAGGCAAAGGAGGTGACAGAGGTGGGTGTTGGTATAGGTAGAGCTCCTAGGTTAATTCTCCCCTTTCTTTCCTTCAGTATTAAAAATACCCACTTCTGCTCTGACCAAGGAGGGTGACAGGAAGGAATATTCCTACCTATGTGCTTTCCACCCTCATCCTGTGCAAAGAGAACTGCTGCTGGCTATTTTACATTTTGTCTCCACAAGCTTGGAAGGTTGTTCTCATAGACCACCACTGTGGGTAAGAAGGTCAACCTATGCTATCTCACCAGCCTCCTGGTCCCTAGCGGAGAGCCCTCCACTCTTAGAGGAGAGGGAGCAGATCTGGGCCACCCCTTCAACCTAATCCAAGCAGACTCACCTTGGCTTCTGGGCTCCTTTTTCTGGACGATCCCCCACCGCTTGCTTAGCCACCCAGATCCTTTCCTCCCCATAGCATGGGACAGGCCCCATAACCTACTGTGGCTTCGGAGATTTGCTCTTGCGCCTTAGCACACACTCACCCCGCTCCCAAATTGGCTCCGCTGCGGTGGCCGCTGCTCCGGGGCCTTCCGTCCTGTCCAGGTCCCACCCCTCGATCCTCGGTTCTCCCTACCACGGGCCCCCAACCCAGACAAAGGGTAGCTCAGGCTGAGCCCTGCTCTACGAGGTGCTTCCCTAATCAGCTTCGTGTGCAATACTAGCGGACCCTGGCGCCCGCAGCCCCCCAGCCGCTGCTGCGCCCCTCCCTGCGCCGGTCCCTCCCCGGGGCCACCCCGGCTCCGCGCCGCCGACTCCACTGCCCCTCTGACTCACAGGCCATTTCCTACCAGCTGATGGGGCCGCCCGCCCCGCCCAGCGCCCCACCAACCCGGCCGCTGCCGCCACGCCCCCTATGGCCCCGCCCCCTGGGAAGCAACCATGCTCATTGGCTTATAGGAGGCCAGCCTCCCTGCGACCCTAAGTGTAAGTCACGCCCCCTACTGGAGGTGCACCCCTATTGGTCCACAAGGGGGCAGGCCTACCCATGGTCGCCCCGCCCATTTCCTTAACCCCTCAGCTGCCCTAGTCCAAAGCAACTCTTGTCCTGTCATTTTAACCCTTTCAAAGATGCAGGCCTCACACTTCTCAACCCTCCACCCCCACCCTTCCTCGTCCGAGGCTGAATGAGAGAAAGTCACAGGGCTTTCACAGGCGCCATTCAATAACACCCAAAGTCGGTCTGCTCTTCTTACACCAGTCCCTACCCCCAAAACACCTACTCCCATTCTTCTCTCCCCATATTCCAAACCAGAGCTCCTAAGCCAGAGGACTGCTGGAGCCCAGGAAAAATGCCAGAGCTGAAGACCTAATTTAATACCCTTTCACTATCGTGCTGAGAAATGGTATTCTTCCTTTTCCTACGGCTAATTTGTTCTTTTGCCTTTGTTAGAGGGATCCAAGGACTCCTGATTTAAGGATACATTTTAATTTCAGGAACTTGGGTATTAATTATTCTTTGTATCTCTGAACAACTATTCTGAGATCAGGCTTCCCCATCCCAGTTGCTAGCACTTTTTACTCACAGGTCCCTGTTCAAAGAGCAGAGCACATTAGGAAGTCGGTTAGGAGGGCTTCTGCACAGACCTGGGGAAATGAGCCCAACTCTTGTGATGGAGCTTATCCTCATGACTCACAGCTCCCTCGAAACTCCCAACCCTCCCCCTGAGTCACTGGGCCCCAGGCCTATCCCAGATCCAGCCAAGTAAAGTAGCAGCAGAAATAGCATCTCTAACCCTTGTCCTCCTATTCTTAAATGATCAGGATGGAAACCTCTGCAAGGTGTTCAAAGACACTTTTTAGAGGGCCTCTTCTAGAATGGATAGCCTGGTCTATCTCATCCTCTGAACTTATCAGCAAGTCAGACAGGTTGTCAGAAGTCAAAGTCTTCTTCTGTTATCCACAGAAGCAGGAGGCAAACAGCAAAGCCAAAAGAAGTAAAGTCCATTATTCTACAGTTGAGAGGCAACAAAAAGCCCAAAGTTCTTGTTTCTACTTTATTATGAGCTCCCCAAGATCATCAGGTTATCACCAAACAGTAAAAAGAAGCTCCCCTTCCCTATTTCCTCTTTTTGCTTTAGATTTAGGGGGCAAGCAAGTAACAGTTCTTTTGGGCTCCCTTCTCCTTACCTCAGATGAGGGGAAAGCCCTGAAAAAGAACCCAATTCCCCTAGACTGACTTCCTTGCTGCTTCCCTAGTGTTAAGGAATAAAGAAATTAAGGATTAAAGAAATTCTCAATACCTTGACCAAATTGCAGAGTATCAATATAAGAGCCTATCTGCCTTATTAAAAGCTTACTAGGAAGACAGAGATACAGAACACTGTAAGAAAGGAACAATCTCTTAGCAACCCCATCTTGTTCCCAGCTTACCCCTATCTTACTGCCACTACCATTGGGCCTGGCCTTATATACGTACAAAGGCCAGGGTACAGTAACTCATGGGGAAGGACCAAAGATGTTCTAGGCCTATGTGTGCTCTGGGAAAAGTGGTGTGGTAGAATCAAGAGGTCTTATGTCCTAATTTTTTACCTTGCCTTTTTTTTAAAATTAGCAGTTATCACAAACTAACCTATTTCCCTTCTCACAAACATACACATAATTTTGTTTTCCTTTATTAGATGGAGGCTTCATGAGAGCAGCAAGCTTATCTGTCTTTTGTTCATGGTCATATTTCCAGGGTCAACATCTCAGAGCCTGGTACATAATAGGTATTCAATAAACTTTGATGAAGAAAAACAATGTGCCCTGGGCTGGTGAATAATAATCAGACATGGATTCTAACTCCTGTTCTTTCACTATGAGACCTGGGAAATCGAACTCTTTGGCCATAAATTTCCAACTCTGTAAAATGAGGGATTTGTATAAACAATGACTGCTGAAGGCCTCTACAACTCTGGCCTTATAATTCTAATGACTGTTGTTCACTTATGTCCATTTCAGAGGATGAACCCAATTATCTGAATGCCCTGCAGCCTGCACCAAAGCAGAAAGGCTATGCACTCCAGCCTCAGCAACAAACTGATGCCTTTTCTCTTCACGCCCCACCCACTCACACAAAATACCCCAGTCCTGAGGAAGCTGGAGTGAGTCTACCCTAGGCCCGCCCTCTCTGAGAGACTGTCTGGGAAGCCGTGTTGCCATAGCAATCAGTTCCTCTTCAAAAGGCTTCAGTTTGCCCTCCTTTACCTCACCCTACCCACAGCTTTGTCTGGCCTCAGCAGCCTCCGGCCCCAGCCAGTCTCTCAGCTACTGGGTGGTTGTATGGGAGACTGGCTTGGGGCCCCTTTCAGCAATACTGTCACACTCATTCAGTCATGGTGTGGAAGGCAGCCCTTTCCCACCCTCTCCAAGCCAGCAGAAGCAAAAGGACCTCTGGCACTATTTCAAGTCCCCACAGGGAACCAGAGGAGCCCCCCCAACCCACTCCAGAGGACTAGGTCCTACTTCTGACAGTTTCCAATCCAGGAGTATGGGGAGCCACTCCCTTTTCCTCCCATAGCTGAGGCTGGAACCTCACATCCCTTCCCAGGTTCAGCTTACAATAGCAGCCTACCTCTCAAAAGACACATCAAAGATCCTCATTACTCCTTAACATTTCCCTCCTTCCCTCCCAAAGAAGCCCAAAATTTCTGAGGGCCCTAGGATTCCCCAACCAAAGGAAGGATAAGGATGGGGAAAATCAGTTACTGATTTTCTGACAAGCAGTAAAATATGGTTACCAGTCACTCGTAAGTCAGTTGGCAGAGACCTTGGTGGTAGTAGTGGTATGGGATCTGAAACTTGCTGCTGGTTACCAGGGTCTCTGGTCATTGAGTACAAAGTCCCAGGCAGGGCAAAGATCCTAGATGGGCAAGGACCAGGCCAGGCCCCAGGGTGAGGAAGGAAGTGGGAAATGAGCACACCCAGAGCTTAAGGGCAGGGCAAAGAGGGGGAGGGGAGATAGAGACCAATGCAGGCTTCTGGGAGGAACAGGAACTAGGGTTGGGGGTTGACATAAACCCCATAGGGGAAGGGTCGCCAGGGACACTAGCTAGGGGAAGAAATCCCTGTCTCAGTCCCATAGATCCAAAGTAGACTAAGGAGACAGGCACACAAGCCCTGGTAGCAGCAGGACCTGGCTTCTCCTCTGAGTGCCCAGGCCATAAGGTGGAGTTAGGAACTGAGCGGCCAGGAGCACTACAAACTAATTTCTTCAACCCCAGTAATTCCATCACCCACACCCCTAGAACACAAAGCACAAATGTCTTCCTGAAGTCTCTACAATGCCTTAGACTGTTACTTTCTAAAAGTACTGGGGGTTCTCCTGCCTCGACTGGGGCCTACAACCCCTTCCTCTCACACAGTGCCCACAGACGCATCTCTTCTTCCTCCACACAGCCTCTCAGACCCTCCCACACTCTGGACCACCAGCCCTTCTCTATCACCAGTCCTCTTCCCTCAAAGGTCTTCCAAATCCCCTCTCTCCTGTATCCCCACCAACCCTCCACATCAGACAGCGACCCCGCCCCCTAACGTTGTGCCTCCCACCCCCACAAAGCACTCCCGCCCTTCCCCCACATGGGTCGCTAGATAATGCGTCCTTGCCTTAACTGTTCCTCTAACTCCACGTCCAACCCCCACAGCAGTCTGCAGATTCTCTTCATCCCTAACGGTGCCCCCACCTCCTGTCTGCCCAAGCGCACCCTCGTCCTTGTCCCTTCTTCCTCGCGTACCCCGCCCCACACCTGTAGTTCCGTGGGTCCCGTTGCACTTGAGGAGGTAATGGATTGGGGCAGTTATTGAGCAGCTCTAGCTGCAGCCTCGGCCTGCAAACCTCCCCCGTTTGGCCCGAGCCCCGCCCCCGTAACAGCCCAGCCCACCCTCTCCCTTGTGCCAGCTCCCACCTTCCCTGGGCTGGTCCCCTTTCCTCGTTTCTTTAATTCCTCAGGCTCCTCCTCTGTAACCCAGGCCCCGCCCTCTATGCCCCCGCCCCTTTCTCTTCTTTGCATTTCCCCAGGATCCTCCGCTTTCCCCAGGCCCCACCCTGATTCCGCCTTCTTTTGGTCTCTCTGCTTTTTACCAGGACCCTCCCTCTCGCAGGAGTCCAGCCTGGCAGAATCCCCGCCAGACTCCTTCCACCACCAGCCCCCACCGATCTCTGAGGCTTTCTTCGCCCGCCCCTTCTTTCTTTGGCCTCACCCAGGCGCTCACGCTCCAGCCCGGATCCGCTGCCTCTGATTGGCGGCGGAGGCCCCAATGGATGACGGAGGAGACAAAGTGAAGGCTGCAGGTCGCCTGAGGTCCCACCCCAGCCACGTGCGGCTTCTGTGATGACAGGTCTAGAGGGGCGGGGCCTTGGTCAGCCTGCTGCAAGCCCTAGCTGACTAGACCCAGACGAGGGTGGAGACCCGGAACCCTGGGACAAAGAGCAAGCCTGAGGACTCCAGGCCTGCTAGGGCTCACTCAAGCTTTCTTGCTGGCGTGAGCTGCCTGCGATTTGAAACTTTTTTGTAGGGGTGTCTGGGTTAACAAGTGCATTTGCCCTAATGGGGGAGGTCAGTGTGCATGGCAGTGCAAGAAATTTCTGGGATCTGTGAAAACAGAGGAATCTGGGTGGTTGAGTTTCAGGCTTCAGAAACTGGGCGGACCTAGGTTCTGGGAGAGGAGGTAAGGGTCAGATCTTTATCTGTTGAGGTAAAGGAGATCTGTGAGTTTTACAAGTGTAAGTATTGATACGGGGTTAGGAGGGTCTGCAATTGCTGGAGAAAATGGGTCTTTTTCCCTGTATAGGTATTGAGTGAACTTTGTGACTGTTCAGATGTTCTGAAATTTAATTAGCCCTTAGGTCTTTTTCTCGCCTACCTCCCCGGGAGTTACAGCAAGGGAGGGCGACGCTTCCCAGCTACCGGTAGATGGCAGCAAAGGACACTTGCAAAACTGAGCCTAGACAGCCGATTTGGGCCTCTTGGAGGAGCCAACCAGGGAAGTGGGTCGGGATCCGACCTAATCAAGTTCTGAAGTTCTGCAAGTCTCAGATTCTTTTGGTTCTGAGATTTTCTATGAGTAGTAACTTAAACTGCTGGTCTAAGCGTCAATAGTGGGCTACGTGCAAAAAAGAAAAAAAAAGGCATTTCTCTGCTTTTAAGAAATTTATTGCTTAGACAGCGATACAAAACCTGTGTAATCCTATATAAAGTTGGAAGGGTTTTGTATGTGGAAAAAGCATAGGGTTCGAAATCACTGTGTTGGTCTCTGAACTTTGGGTATTTGCTAGCTTTGTAGATTTGGGTAAATTAAGATTTTTAAAATAAACTCTAGTTTTTTAAAAATATTTTTTAGATGTTGATGGACCTTTATTTTATTCATTTATTTATATGCGGTGCTGAGAGTCCAACCCAGGGCCTCACACATGCAAGGCAAGTGCTCTACCACTGAGCCACAACCCCAGCCCATAAACTCTAAATTTTAGAACAATTTTAGATGTACAGAAAATTTGTGAACATAACATGGAGTTTCCATATACACCTCAAATTCAGTTTCTCATATTACAGGTTCATTTGTTACAATTAATGAACCAAGCCAAGCTGGCTGCAGTCGTGCACTACTGTAATACCAATGACTCTAAAGGCTGGAGGAGGGAAGATCACAGGTTCTATGGAAGTCTGAGTAACTTTAATGAGCCCCTCAGCAACTGTTATGGTTTGGATATGAAGGGTCTCCCCAGAAACTCAGTATTAATGCAGGAATGTTTTTAGGTGAAATGACTGAATTGTGAGAGCTGTACCTATTCAGTCTATCCCACTTTGAACTATAACTGTAGCCAGGTGGAGGAGGTGGGTCTCTGGAAGCATTCACCTTCCTTGCAGCCCCTTCTCTGCTTCCTGGCCATCATGATTGGAGCGCTGCTCCACCCCTAAGCTCTTCTGCCTCATCTTGGGCCTAGAGCAATGTAGTCAGCGACCATGAATTGAACCTCTGAAACTGTGAACCAAAGTACATTTTTCCTCTTCTAACTGGTATTACCATTAAGTCTATATTTTACTAGAATTTCCTTTGTTTTGCCGGGCATGGTGGCGCAGGCCTGTAATCCCAGTGGCTTGGGAGGCTAAGGCAGGAGGATCGTGAGTTCAAAGCCAGCCTCAACAACTTAGCAAGGCCCTAAGCAACTCAGCAAGACCCTGTCTCTAAAATTAAAAATTATATGTATGAAAAGGGCTGGGGATGTGACTCAGTGGTTAAAAAAAAGAAGATAATTTCCTTTGTTTTTATGGTATGTCCTTTTTCTATGCCAGGATCCCACCCAGGCTAGCACATTACACGTTGCTATCATGTCTCCTTAGTCACAGTCTCTCAGACTTCCTTGATTTTGATGACCTTGAGAGTTTTGATGAGTACTGGTCAAGTAGTTTGTAGATGACCCTTCAACATTTGTCTCTTTTTCTCACTAATATGTTAAAGGGCTGGGACCTTCTGGTAAACTGAGGCAGTGCAAAGCTCCCCGCCCCCTTCAAACTGCAGTTCTTTGGATCAAATCAGAAAGATTTCAGATATGTCACTCAGAGTAAGTCATGAGTTTATTAGAAGAGATAGGAAAGGGGAATAGGGGACACTTTCAAGGGAGGAGTACCTCTCCTACCCTCCTAGGGGATTCCCAGAGAAGTTTCCAGACAGTCCCACTCAAGTCCACCTCTGGATTTTTGACTGACAGCAGGATGACATCACACTTTAAGGATCCTATTGCCATGACCTTTCTAAGTCACTTTGGTCCATGCTTACTGGTTCTAATTGGAACCTGTTCTTACAGATTTTTGATTTGGGAGAATTATCCTTATCTCCTTGAGTTCAAGTATCTGGTCTTTGAAAGGGTCATAAAAGTTCCTCCCACTTTAGGGTAAATTGTGTTTTTTGGGGTGTGTACCAGGGATTAAACTCAGGGTCACTCGACCACTGAGTCACATCCCCAGTCTCATTTTATATTTTATTTAGAAACAGGGTCTGGTGGAGTTGCTTAGCACCTCAGTGTTGCTGAGGCTGGCTTTGAACTCGTGATCCTCCTGTCTCAACCTCCCTAGCCACCGGGATTACAGGCATGCGCCCGGCTAACTCGTGTTCTTATAGACATTATTTCAGACCTGCATTTCTCCTGCAGATAACAAGTAGTTTGCTGAGGAATGTGCCATATCCTGTTCACTTAAACCATGCAGAGCTGCAGATAAATTGCTTCTTGAAAAAGAAAGCATTGGGGGTCAGCACAGTAGGCTCATTTTATAGAATTATTCGCTTAACCTCATGTTACCACCACTCAGATCTGTGTGTCCCCTATCCATTAGACTGAGGTTATAAGTTTTATGGAGATCACAGAGGTAAAAGTATTACTTTCATCACATCACCACATCACATCACATCATAGAGGTAAAGTGCCAGTATCTGTGGTGTATATGTGGTATATGCAGAGACACAGACAATATACTTTGTGTTGCAATCTTTTTTATTTTTTTGGAACAAAAATTTAAAGATGTAATTTTTTATGTCATTTAATTAGTAATCTTGTATATTGAAATATATAACATAATCCACACTTTTTTTTCTTTTTTAGATGGTACTGGGGATCAAACCTAGGGGTGCTTCACCCCTGGGCTACATTCCCTAACTTTTTATTTTTTTATTTTGAGACAGGGTCCTGCTAAATTGCTGAAGTTGATCTTGAATTTTAATCCTCTTGCCTCAGCCTTCTGAGTTGCTAGAATTATAGATATGCACCATCTGGCCCAGCACAATTTCTTTTTCTTTTTCTTTTTTTGCAGTGGGGAAGGGTACAGGGGATTGAACTCAGGGCACTCTACCACTGAGCCACATTTTATATTTTATTTAGAGACAGCCCTATTTTGTATTTTATTTAGAGACAGGGTCTCACTGAGTCTGTTTAGCACCTTGGTTTGCTGAGGCTGGCTTTGAACTCATGGTCCTCCTGCCTCAGCCTCCTGAGCAGTTGGGATTATAAGTGTGTGCTACCTTGCCCAGCCCAGCACAATTTATTTTTCTTAATATTTTTAAAGTTGCAATTGACACATAATTGTTGTAGCAATTTTTCTTTTTCTTTCTTTTCTTTTCTTTTCTTTTTTTTTTTGTGGCACTTGGAATTTAACCATGTAGAGCCTCATGTGTGCTAGGCAAAGGCTGTACCATTAAGCTACCTTCCAGCCCTTTATATTTTAAGTTGCCCAGGTTGGTCTTGAATTTTCAATCCTCCTATCTCAGCCTCCCTAGTCTCTGGGATTATAGACAAGTTGCCACTACATCCAGAAAATAAGAAAGAGGAGAAGGAGAAGAAATATACTAGGCATACCGAAAGTTATAAAGAGTAGCCAAGGGCTGGGGATGTAGCGCGATGGTAGAGTGCTTGCCTAGCATGCGTGAGGCACTGGGTTCGATCCTCAGCACCACGTATAAATAATAAATGAATAAAATAAAGATCCATCAATATCTAAAAAAAAAAAAAAAAAGAGTAGCCAAGCATTATAGTGCCCACTTATACTCCTAGCGACATGGGAGGCTGTGGTAGAAGGATCCCAAATTTGAGACCAACCTCAGCCATTTAGCAAGAATAACAACCACAAAAGAAGTTATAAAGAATACTAAAACAAACACCCATATTTTTATCAACAAATTTATCAGATCTTAATATTTTATCACATTCTCTTTATTTATTTATTTTTTGGTACTGGGGATTGAACTCAGGGGCACTCGACCACTGAGCCACATCCCCAGCCCTATTTTGTGTTCTATGTAAAGACAGGGTCTCACTGAGTTGCTTAGGGCCTCACCATTGCTGAGGCTGGCTTTGAACTTGCAATTCTCTTGTCTCAGCGTCCCAAAGTGCTGGGATTACAGGCTTGCGCCACCACGCTCAATTTATCACATTCTCTTTTAAAGAAACATTCTCTTTTAAATTCTCTTTTAAAGAAACTAGTGAAGCTAGGTGCTTTGGCCTATGCCTGTAGTCCCAGCAACTTCAGAGACTGAGGCAGGAGGATGGCAAGTTCCAGGCCAGCCTCAGCAATTTAGAAAGCTCCTTATAAATTTAATGAGACCTTGTCTCAAACAAAAAACTAAAAAATAAAAGTGTTGGTGATGTAGCTCAGTGGTAAAGTACCCCCGGGTTCAATCCCCAGAACTACAGAAAAATGAATGAATGAAAAATAAATAAGATTAAAGAAATTAGTATATCGGATAAAGTTAAATCCTTTATAAATTCCTCCCTAGTCTCTTCCCCTTCTGTCCTTCCTTTTTCACCTTCTGTCCCCAGAAATAACTACTATCCCAAATTGGTATTTATTTTCTTTATGTATTTAAAACAATTTTATTGCTTAGTATACATATGAGTCTATTGAAACAGAGCCCTCCTTTGAAATTAAAAGCTCCAAATTGTTTTAACTTCTGAACTTTCTTACCCTGAGAATGGAGGCTGAGGGAGGCTGGCCCTAAGGGGCACCTGGGAACCTGAGACAGTGACTTGTTTCCTAGCTAACTCTACTTATGTATATTTCCTGCCTTTTGTCCCACTGTGCCCCTGAGTCTGATAAGATGGAGAATTGGAAAAGGAAAAAGTCTCTTTTATATTCCTTGAAGCCAGCTTTGAATAAAATCTGTATTTTCCCCTTGCCAAAACTGCCTCCTGAGTTTTTAGTGGAGCAGAATAAGGAGTCAAGTCTCTTGTCCCCTCTTTCACTGTTGGGCATAAACCTGTTCGTAGAATTGTTGAGTCACAGAGCATGTGTAAGCTCAGCTTCAGTAGATGTTGCCCAGATGTTTTCTGAAGAGATTGCAATAGTTCCAATTCCTATATCAATATATAAGAGGTCTAGTTACTACACATCCTTGCAAACTCTTTTTTAACTTTTTATTTTGGTTAGGGGTGCTGGGGATTGAACCTAGGGCCTTGCACATGCTAGGCAAGTGCTCTATCACTGAGCTACATCCCCAGCCCACATCCTTGCAAACTCTGATGTTGATCTTTTTAATTTCAATTATTCTGGTGAATCTCAGTGTGACATTAATTGTATTTCTGTGATTTCTATTGAAGTCAACTACTTTTTTTCAATGTCAATTGGTTATCTTGTATGTCATGTTATCTTCTGTGAGAAATAGAAAGTCTGATGGTCCATTTACAGAATATAGTATTTAGCCTTAACTGGGATGTAAGATTCAATTGAAATTGGTCTTGAAGCCGGGCGCGATGGCTCAAGCCTGTAATCCCAGCACTTAGGGAGGCTGAGACAGGAGAATTGCAAGTTCAAAGCCAGCCTCAGCAATGGCGAGGTGCTAAGCAACTCAGTGAGACCCTGTCTCTACATAAAACACAAAATAGGGCTGGGGATGTGGCTCAGTGGTCAAGTACCCCTGAGTTCAATTCCCAGTACCAAAAAAAAAGGAAAGGAAAAGAAAAAAGAAATTGGTCTTGAAAATCAGGATTAGGTCCTCATTGCCCTACTGTTGACAATTAAATACCGGAGAAATGCCAAGGCAAGAGCAAAAAGTTTTGTGTAAAGGATAGAACAGAGAAAGACTCCTCCAGAGAAGAGAGGATCCAGAGCTGGTGCCCAAGGAAGTGGGGATGTCTTGCCCCTTTTATAGATTTCAGGTTTCCTTTCTTCTCATGCCTCCTCCTCCCACCCTGCCTATGTGACCAAAAGGGAGGAAGAGAGTTGTCAGGACGTGATGGCTTGTGTTGGAAAATGTGATCTTTCCTCTCCCCCAGAGGTTGTTAGCAACCAGGTGATGGGGAGTGCTACCTACCCATTTCCTTTTCCTTGATAATTAGCTACCTGTCCTTTGCCCTGGTCTCACAATCATAGGCCTTTTAACTATACCCCTTTGCACTCCTCAATTTAAAAGTTAGCCCATCACCTACATTGTAACCTTAAGTTCTTCCTATCAGAGCAAGACAGTGCTGCCTTAGGGATAAAAACAGGTGGACTGCCTGCCAATGTGTGCTTGCTTGACAGACATTGTTCAGTAGCACATCTTCTGCAGAAGTGCCTTGGTGAGGTACTTCTGAGCACATGTTTGATTCCTTGAAGCACCCCAGTATTTCTCTTTTTTGGGGGGGCACTAGAGAATGAACTCAGGGGTACTTGACCACTGAGCCACATCTCCAGCCCTATTTTGTGTTTTATGTAGAGACAGGGTCTCACTGAGTTGCTTAGTGCCTTGCGGTTACTGAGGCTGGCTTTGAACTTGTGATTCTCCTGTTTCAGCCTCCCAAGTGCCATTACAGGCATGCGCCACCATGCCTGGCTGATACCCCAGTATTTCTAACAATTTTGTCACCCAACATGAGGTTTCATACATTGCCTAGGGGATTGTGAAGACTCCCTGCTTAGAGGAGACACACTCTGCTGGCTTGTTGCAGCAGCCTTGGAGTGGGGGAGGAAACCTGCAATCCCTGAGGCTGACAACAGACCCAAAATTGAAAGTGGATTGGCAACCCAGGGAAAGAGCCCAAGCAAGCACCATGGTGACTAGGTAACTCCATGCACAGACCAAGGTAGGAAAATCCATTCTTGAGAAAGACAAGGTAGTTGGGACATCCAGGAGGTTGAAGGAATGCTGCAAGAAACTTCCAGTGTGGGAGGGGGGGGTCACCAAAATTCCCCCAGATACCTCTTTGGGAAAATGGAAAGCACAGGCCCGTCCCATGTCTGAGTCATACTGTAAACTGTAACAGGCTCTATCTTAATTTCTAAAGGATTAAATCTGATCATTCTTTTGCCTCCTGCCTGTAGGGATTTAATACCTGGTAAAGAGCTACCAATCTTTGTTTCCGGTCAGTTTTATGTACACTGGGGCATGCTTGTGTATTGTATGTCATGTCTACATATGTGCTTGTGTCTATATCTTGTACATGGTATCAAAATTGGCTTATAGATAAATGAGTACTCATAAATTTAATGCATGGATCCAAGTGCCTTTCAGTTTATGTGACTTAAATAAAACTAACAAAAAAGGGTCAATTTAAATTGGTAAGAGTAAAGATGCCATTGAAATTACTAACCCACATATTTTTCTAGGTGGCCAGCCAACCAAAGTGTTGGTGTCTATAAAATGTTTAAAGTGCAATGTCTATTGCTTCTAAGGATTTTTCTTTGGCAGGAATAAGTCTAGTTAAATTATAACTAGACTTGTTTGATGCCTTGGTTTTCATGGGTAACTCAAGTTAGAAATGGGTAAATTAGTTTTTAACATAAATGGAATTAATCTTCATAAATGTGTTTGTTAGAAGAGACATCTGATTAATTTGCAAAGTTAAAATACTAAAATATCAACTAAGTATAAATTCAAGTATTCTTGGCTTCTTGAATTCCATAAGCTTACATATATTTGGGTCTGTTAAATGTTATTTTATAAATTTGTAAATAAAAAAGAAAGTTTAAGATTGCTTGTTTTGGAGCTGGGGCTATAGCTCAGTAGTAGAGCGCTTGCCTAGCATGCATGAGGCACTGGGTTTGATCCTCAGCATCACATATAAATCATAAATGAATAAAATAAAGATTCATGAACAACTAAAATATTTTTTAAAAAGAGATTGCTTGTTTCAGAGTCTTAACCTAAAAGCAAGATTAATAAGAGTTAAAATTCTAACAGGTGGGGCTGGGATTGTAGCTCAGTGGTAGAGCACTTGCCTCGCATGCGTGAGGCACTGGGTTCGATCCTCAGCACCACATACAAAGCAATAAAATAAAGACATCGTGTCCATCTACAACTAAAAAAAAATTAAAAAAAAATTCTAATAGGTGTAATTCTATATGCAAAGAGTACAAAAGGTTTTAGCTATGTTTTAATTAAAGTCCTGTAAAAAGCTTATTTAAAAAGAAATTTGTCTAAATTCAGAAATTTCATAAGGATTGTTGCAGAATGCAAATTTAAGAGAAACAGCAACTGGAAAAAAGATATAAAGAAATTATAGGTATGGAAATATATTTTAGTTTGGAAAATCAGAAGAAAAAAGAAAATGTTTCTGGATGAGAAAGCATTTAATATGGTAAACAAGTTGTAGAATGTCTTAAGTAAGTTGAACAAGGCTTGTGGAAGGTAACTCGCAAAAAGTTCATGTGTGTGATTAAGTTGACTATAATCAGCACAAAGTTATTTAAGGGTTTTTTCCTAAGGCTAACCTTTAATAGGTGAATTCTCTGTTTAGAAACAACAAAGGCCCCTTAAAACATTGATCTGCTATCTTGTGTCTATTAGGTTTTATTATTTAGGAAAACTTAAGTCTTAAAGAGTTTAGGGTTTGTATATATTTTAAAGTCTTTATAAATGATTACTTTGTAACTGGCTAAACAGACAACTGTTATGTATACATCTGAGAACTGTTTGAGTCTTGTCTAAGTTTTTTTTTATATACCTGCTCATCTTTTTTTTAAATACCTTTATTTTATTTATGGTGGTGCTGAGGATTGAACCCAGTGTCTCACGTGTACTAGGCAAGCACCTTACCACTAAGCCACAACCCCAGTCCTTGTCTAAGTTTAATGTAAAAGTTAAACTTAATTAATAAGGACATCTGTGTAATTGTGACCCTAACCATTACTGGCTTCTCTTCATATTAGATGCATTCATGTTCTTCAAGTATACAAACGTTGTAAAATGTAAAGCTTAGGAGAGCATTTTACCAAATTGGTGTTCTCCAAAATTAAATTGTCTGTAGCAATAGATTCCTCAGACTTATATAGGAATAACCAATTTGGTTGGTATTTATGCATTTAATGTTTTGTAACTGGATAAAGGTAACCTGTTATCAATAAGTTGTAAGTTATATACATAAGTAATTTTGTGTTACTCTCTACACTAGGATGGGAATTTAAATGTATTTTTGGAAGGTAATAAGGAGAGTCTGATTTGTTCAAGTTAATATTGTATTATGTCAACTGATATTCAGATAGATTCAGGAATTAATACAGGAGAACTTTGTAAAATGATATTTGAGAAAGACGCAAAGAATAGCTTCAGAAATAAAACACTTTACATAAGATTTGTCAAGAACCCAGTTTCACTTGAGATAAAACTCTGCCTCTCACCTTATTTTATGTTAGGATGGCTCCAAAATAGGCCAGAATTAAGCACATTTATAGTTAAGTTCAAAAGATACATTTTTGTTGTAAAGATTACTGTGATCTCAATTGGATGTAACTTCTTTATTCATATACGAATGCCCGAGCAGTGTAACTCCACATTGCGTTCAACCACAAGAATGGTATCTAATTAGAATAAGTTATACTCCATGTATATATAATATGTCAAAATACAGCTTACTGGGCTGGAGTTGTGTCTCAGTGGTAAAGTGCTTGCTTAGCATGTGTGAGGCACTGGGTTTGATTCTCAGCACCACATAAAAAATAAATAAGTAAAGCCGGGCGCGGTGGCTCAAGCCTGTAATCCCAGCACTTAGGGAGGCTGAGACAGGAGAATCGCGAGTTCAAAGCCAGCCTCAGCAACGGCGAGGCACTAAACAACTCAGTGAGACCCTGTCTACATAAAACATGAAATTGTGCTAGGGATGTGGCTCAGTGGTCAAGTGCCCCTGAGTTCAATCCCCAGTACCAAAAATAAATAAATAAATAAGTAAGTAAGTAAAATAAAAAGGCATTGTGTCCATTCACAACAGCAACAACAAAAATACAGTTTACAGGCACTGAGGCTGTAGCTCAGTGGTAGAGCACTTGCCTCGCATGTGAGAGGAACTGGGTTTAATACTCAGCAACACGTAAAATTAAAAATAAATAAAACAAAGGTGCAGTGTCCATTTTCAACTAAAAATATTTTTAAAAATACAGTGTGGGATTGTAGCTCGGCTGTAGAGCGCTTGCCTCGCATGCGTAAGGCCCTGGGTTTGATCCTCAGCACCACATACAAAGCAATAAAATAAAGACATTGTGTTCATCTACAACTAAAAAAAAATCTTAAAAAGAAAAAAAAAACAGTGTACTGGGGCTGGGATTGTGGCTCAGTGGTAGAGTGCTTGCCTCGCATGCGTGAGGCACTGGGTTTGATCCTCAGCACCGCATAAAAACAAATAAATAAAATAAATGTATAAAAAAATACAGTGTACTGTCATGTATATCTAAAAAGAACAACAAAAAGTAAAAAATAAAACATTTCCCACACACAAAAAAGATTACTGTGAGCTCAAAAATAAACAAGAGATATAATACAAAACTAAGTAAGGGTTTGGGTAAATTATAAAAGGTATTTAATGTTGTAAAATAATTGTAAAAGGAAGTAAAATTTATTAAGGATCTTATATGTGATTGAGTTGATAAGTTCATGGGTCTTTGTGGAGGCAAAATAGTATTTGTTTTGTTGTTGTTACTGGGGATTGAACTCAGGGGTACTTGACAAAATAGCCACATCCCTATTTTGTGTTTTATGTAGAGACAGAGTCTCACTGAGTTGCTTAGTGCCTTGCCATTGCTGAGGCTGGCTTTAAACTTGTTATTCTCCTGTGTCAGCCTCCCAAAGTGCTGGGATTACAAGCAAAATAGATACTAAAGATACGATTTGGTGCCTCCTTTCCATGTGTTGTTGGAGGAATAGCAGTTTGATCAGTGTCTGACACTGGAGGCAACTCAATGTTGTGTAAAAGCAGAGTGGGAGAAATCTTTACTACATACACATCATATAGAGCACTAATTTCCAGATATATAAAGAACTAAAAAAAACTTAATACCAAACAAATAAATAACCCAATCAATAAATGGGCTAAGAAATTGAACAGACACTTCTCAGAAGAAGATATACAACTGATCAACAAATATATGAAAATATGTTCAACTTCTCTAGTAATTAGAGAAATGCAAATCAAAACTACTCTAAGATTTCATCTCACTCCAGTCAGAATGTCAATTATCAAGAATACAAGCAATAATAAGTGTTGGCGAGGATGTGGGGAAAAAGGTACACTCATACATTGCTAGTGGCACTGCAAATTGGTGCAACCAATCTGGAAAGCAGTATGGAGATTCCTTAGAAAACTTGGAATGGGACCACCATTTGACTCAGCTATCCCACTTCTCAGTTTATATCTAAAGGACTTAAAATCAGCATACTATAGTGATGCAGCCACATCAATGTTCATAGCAGCTCAATTCACAATAGCTAAACTGTGGAACCAACCTAGATGCCCTTCAATAGATGAATGGATAAAGAAACTGTGGTATATGTACACAATGGAATATTACTCAGCAGTAAAAGAGAATAAAATTATGGCATTTTCAGGTAAATGGATGGAATTGGAGAATATCATTCTAAGCAAAGTAAGCCAATCCAAAAAACCAAAAGCCGGAAGTTCACTGTGATAAGTGGACGTTGATCCATAAATGGGTGGGGGAGCATGGTAAGAATGGAGGAGGGAGGGAGGAGGAGGTGAGGGTGCATGGGAGTAGGAAAGATGATGGAATGAAATGAACATCATTACCGTAGGTACATGTATGACTTCACATATGGTGTGACTACATCGTGTACAACCAGAGAAATGAAAAGTTGTGCTCCATTTGTGTACAATGGTTCAAAATGCATTCTGTCAGAGCCGGGCGCGGTGGCTCAATCCTGTAATCCCAGCACTTAGGGAGGCTGAGACAGGAGAATCACGAGTTCAAAGCCAGCCTCAGCAATGGCGAGGCACTAAGCAACTCAGTGAGACCCTGTCTCTACATAAAACACAAAATAGGGCTGGGGATGTGGCTCAGTGGTCGAGTACCCCTGAGTTCAATCCCCAGTACCCCTCCCCAAAATGCATTCTGTCACGTATAACTAATTAGAACAATTTTTTTTTTTGTTTGATAAAGTCTTTGTTTTTCCACTTTTGATTTTTTCCAGTTGAACCCAGGGGGTACATTACCACTGAACTACATCTACACAGATTCTTTTAAAAAAAGAAAGAAAGAAAGAAACAAACAAACAAACAAAAAACAGTGTTGTGGAAAAGACTCTGGATTTGGTCCCAGAGGATTTAGAATCAAGTGTATGCCCTTCGAGAAACCTAAGTTCATTTCAAGGCATTCGAAATGGAGAAAACTATTATTGCATTTTGGGAATTGAAAAAGGAACTTCAGATGAAGATATTAAAAAGGCTTACCAAGGGCTGGGGTTGTGGCTCAGTGGTAGAGCGCTTGCCTGCCATGTGTGAGGCACTGAGTTCGATTCTCAGCACCACATATAAATAAATGAATAAAATAAAAGTCCATCAACATATTAAAAATACTTTAAAAAAAAAAAAGGCTTACCGAAATTAAGCCCTCAAATTTCATCTGGACAAGAACAAATCTCCTCAAGCAGAGGAAAAATTTAAAGAGGTCGCAGAAGCTTATGGAGTGTTGAGTGATCCTAAAAAGAGAAATATGTGAGCAGTTTGGGGAAGAAGGGTTGAAAGGAGGAGCAGGAGGTACTGATGGACAAAGAGGTTCCTTCTAGCACACCTTTCACGGTGATCCTCATGCCACATTTGAAGCATACTTTGGAGGTTCCAACCCCTTTGAAATCTTCTTTGGATGGATAGGTGGTGGTAGAGATTCTGAAGAAATGGAAATAGATGGAGATCCTTTTAGTGCCTTTGGATTCAGCATGAATGGATATCCAAGAGACAGGAATTCTGTGGGACCATCCTGTCTCAATCAAGATCTTCCAATTATTCATAATTCAAGTGATTAGAGTATCACTTGAAGAAATATACAAAGATTGTACCAAACGCGTGAAGATTTCTCGGAAAAGGCTAGACCTTGATGGAAGGAGTTAGGTTATAGACCTGAGGACAATATTCTCACTATGGAGATTAAAAATGTGTGGAAATAGGGCACCAAAATTACCAATAGGGAAAGAGATGAAACACCAAATAGTATTCCAGCAGACATTGTTTTTATTATTAAAGACAAAGATCACCCCAAATTTAAGAGACAGATCATATATAATAATGCTAAAATTAGTTTATGGGAGGCATTGTGTGGCTGTTCAATTAATGTGCCAACAATGGATGGAAGAAACATACCTATGTCAATAAATGATATTGTGAAACCTGGCATGAGAAGATGAATTATTGGATATGGGCTGCCATTTCCAATACTGTCCTGAATAATGGAATTTGAGGTGTCCTTCCCAGATACCATATTTTCATTATCCAAAGAAGTTCTTAGAAAACATCCTCTTGCCATAGAATGAAGAACTTTGTTAACCCATATTTTGATAAGGCACTGAAAATATAAAAGTTTACTGATGTAGGGGCTGGGATTGTGGCGCAGTGGTAGCGTGCTTGCCTAGCATGCGTGAGGCACTGGGTTCGATCCTCAGCACCACATAAAAATAAAATAAAGATATTCTGTCCACCTACAACTAAAAAAAATGAATAAATATTTAAAAAAAAAAGTTTACTGATGTAGGGGCTGGGGTTGTGGCTCAGTGGCAGAGAGCTTGCCTCACACATGTAAGGCACTAGGTTCAATCCTCAGCACCACATAAAAATAAACAAACAAAATAAAGATATTTAAACAAAAATGTAGTGATGTAGATGTGAATTCTGCATAAAAATGTGTAAATTCTTATGAGGGCATATTAAATTGCATGAATAGAGACAGGCCAAGTAAATATGCAAAAGGGATTTTTACAGTTAGAGATGAAGAGAAAACTACTCACTGTATTTTATTTTATTTCTCCCAAATCAGATATTTTAGGATTTTGCTTATATATAAAAGTTGGTTTTGTGAAGTCAGCAGATATATTTCTAATAAAGTACTAGATAATCTAAGTACTTTATTTCTTACATCTTTAGATCTCAGTATTACTAGGTTCCCATTTATAATGGAAATTTCAATTTTTAGGTATAACTATACATGTTATTTCTAGAACAAAAAAGCCAAAGTTGTTTGGAAATGAGGTTATTAGATTTAAATCAGCCTAAAATGCTGTTTGAGGGCTAATACCAACTAGTAAAAGAACATATTAGTGCATTTTTCACCATTTTGATTTTTGAAGTATATGGTAACATTTCTTAACATGGTTGTAATGTTCTTAATAGCAGACATTTTCTTCATAAAAATAAAATGAATGGCAATTTATCTTTTGTGGAAATCCCAATGCCTGAATTACTGATATATTTAGAAATAGATTATTTTTAAATCCCATACATAATTTTATGCAAGTTAATTATACATCTTGGGCTTAATAAATTATAGGCTTATTTTGTTGTTCACTAGTTTAATTTGTTTAATAAGAAATATGTTTTTAGAGGAAACACTGTTACTTGGTATTAATTTCCAATTACACAGTCTTCTATGACTTACTCATATATGCTATATATACCTTATATAATTTCCCTAAAAAGAATAAACTACCACTATGGTGTTAAACCAAAACAGAGGCAACATAAACACTAACCGCTGCTTATGGTCAATGTTGCTACTACTTGTTATGTGTATAAATATTTTACTTTTTCATATGTATAGATTGCATTTCTTAGATGTTTTAATTTTTTAAATGTATTTGCGTTTAAAAAAATTTTTAAATATATTAATGTTTTATTGTAGAAAATATGTTTCTTGGTACATAGTGATTATACAAACTGAATGTTTTTGCTTGTAATTTTGTTTTGTATATCCCTTGTAAAACTTTATAACTATTGCCTGTTAGTGTTTTGCAGCACTGCTTTTTTTTTTAAACTTTTTTCTTTTTTAGTTGTTGAGGGATCTTTATTTTATTCTTTTTTTATATGCGGTGCTGAAAGTCGAACCCAGTGCCCCATACATGTTAGGCAAGCACTCCACCACTGAGCCACAACCCCAGCCCCTTGCAGCACTGCTTTTAATAGAATAACCTGAGTTAATTTGAGACAATAGGCCATCACCTATAGGACAGACAGGATATAATGCTGACTTCCAATACGAATATTGACCCCAATTAATTATAGACATTAAAGTTAAAACCCAGTACTCCTACTTCAAGACTGGTAAAACTGACCTTCTGGATGTTTAAAAACCAAAACTTGGAGACCAAAGACAAGGAAGTAAAAGGGCCGAGGAAAAAGTAGCTAACAAATTGGCCCTTGCCCTCTAAGGTCAGGCAGGATCCAGGGAACAACAGGTGCCCTATAAGGGCCCTGCAACTCCAGTGAGTCACCTGACCTCCTGATCCCCTTTCTAGGGATCAAGAGGATGCTAGAGAACAGGAAGTCAAACAATGCACATTCTTCAAAGAGGAGTGTCATTGGAGAGGGAAATGTCCCTGATGTCCTTCCAAGGGAAGCTACATGTGGTCAGCAAGATGCTGACCCATCCTGACAGATGGCACAATTGGAAGAGGAAAAGCTGAAGAATCCAAGAGGCTTCTCACAACTTCCTAAGAGTGATCCTTGACAAATCTCAGCTGACTCTAACAGTATATAGGATAAAAGGTTACTTATTTTTTTTTAATATTTATTTTTTAGTTGTAGGTGGACAGAATATCTTTATTTTATTTTTTATGTGGTGCTGAGGATTGAACCCAGTGTCTCACGCGTGCTAGGCGAGCACACTACCACTGCGCCATAACCCCAGCCCCGGATAAAAGATTATTTTTGACCAACTTAGTCTTAGACAGCTGGCAGGAGAGTACAACCAAAACACAGCCATACATGGACATTTAAAAGATAAGACAATGGGGCTGGGGTTGTGGCTCAGTGGCATAGCGCTTGCCTAGCATGTGTGAGGCACTGGGTTTGATTCTCAGCACTGCATATAAATAAATAAAATTAAACCCATTGACAACTAATATATATATATATATATACATATATATACTTATGTATATATATATATAAAGATAATGATTCTCTTATTGTTACTTTAGATGTACATTTATTTCCATCCTCCTGAAAGTAAGTAAAACTGGGAGGTTATAAAGGAAGGGTTTTTGTACAGCCTGGGCAACAAGCAAGACCCTGTCTCCAAATAAGAAATGTGAAAATATAAGACTGGCGATGTAGCTCAGTTGTAGAACTCCCCTGACTTCAATACCCAGTACCATCAAAAACCCAAAACAACTGAGTGGCCATATATAATATATGTGAGGTAGACTGTGGGTTTGGTGGGTTTGATCCTCACCACCAAAAAATAAAATAAAATAAAATAAAATAAAAAAAGAGCAAATCAAACAAACAAAACAAAATTATGTGGAGCAGAAGAAAAGCTTTGCAAGGCTTATGAAAATGTAATTTTCAAAATTATGTGAAGCAGAAGAAAAGCTTTGCAAGGCTTATGAAAGAGAGTAGAATGAATTGGACATAACTTTCCTGTGTTCATGTATGAATATATAGCAGTGTAACTCTACATCATATAGAACCACAAAAATAGGAATTTATACTCCATGTATGTATGATATGTTAAAATACATTCTACTGTCACGTATAGCTGAAAAGAACACAAAAAAATTTACAAAAGAGCAAATACAAAGAAAATGTAATCTGTTTAAACTGTATGGTTATTAATTGTGGAAAGCACTTTGCAGAAAATATATGAATCTATCATGTGTTATTAAACTATTCATGCATTATTAAACTAATGTGTCAATGGTAGGTTTCATTTGCTCTCATAAACTTAATTATCACTGGGGCTGGGAGTTTTAGCTCAGTGACAGAGTGCTTGCCTTGTATGTAAGGCTTTGGGTTTAATTTCCAGCATCAAACAATAAAACAAAACCCAGAAACATATTCTGCTTCCATTCTGAAAAAAAAAAAAACAGTCAGAAAACTGATGATAGTTTTGTTTGTTTGCTTTTAATTTTTGGGTACGAGGAATTGAACCCAGGGCCTTGCCCATACTTGAGGAAATACTCTTTCACTGAGCCATAACTTCAACCCTTTTTTAAAATTTTTGTTTGGGGAGAATTTCAGGCTGGTCTTGAACTTGTGATCCTTCTGCCTCAGCCTACCAAGTCACTAGGATTACAGGTGTGTGACACCTTGCCCAGTCTGGAAAGACATTTTCAAAGATGACATACATAAAATCTTATTTACAGATCAGAATTATCAGATGAATATTGTAATTAATTTTTTTTAATACTGAGGATTGAACTCAGGGGCACTCTACCACTGAGTCACATAAGTCCTATTTTGTATTTTATTTAGAGACAGAGTCTTACTGAGTTGCTTAGTGCCTCACTTTTGCTGAGGCTGGCTTTGAACTCACAATCATCCTGCCTCAACCTCCTGAGCTGCTGGGATTGCAGGTGTGTGCCACTGCACCCAGCTTGAGATTGAAATTTTTTTAAAATTTATTTTTAGGGGCTGGGATTGTAGCTCAGTGGTAGAGCGCTTGCCTGGCATGCGTGAGGCCCTGGGTTCGATCCTCGGCACCACATACAAAGCAATAAAATAAAGACATTGTGTCTATTTACAACTAAAAACAATTTTAAAAAAAAATTTATTTTTGTTGTTGATAGACCTTTATTTTATTCATTTATTTATATGTGGTGCTGAGAATTGGACTCAGCGCCTAACATGTGCTAGCCAAGTGCTCTACCACTGAACCACAACCCCAGCTCCTGCAATTGATTTTGATAATGTTTTGAACTCCAACTAAGCAAAATGTTATTTCCAGAAAAATTTATCATCCTTTTCATTTGTAGACCAAAAAAAGTATTCAGTTGTTATTTTTTTAAATGTTATCAATTTAAAAATTGTGGAAATTTAGTAGAGTGTGGTGGACCATGCCTGTAATCCCAGTGATTTAGGAGGATTAAAAACTCCAGGCAAGGCTCTATAATTTAGTGTCACCCTGTCTCAAAATAAAGAATACAGCTGGGTGCGGTGGGACGCGTCTAAATCCCAGTGGCTCGGGAGGCTGAGGCAGGAGGATCATGGGTTCAAAGCCAGCCTCAGCAACTTAGCAAGGCACTAAGCAACTTGGGGAGACCCTGTCTCTAAATAAAATACAAGATAGGGATGGGGATGTGGCTCAGTGGTTGAGTGCCCCTGAATTCAATCCCTGGTACCCCCCCAAATAAAAAATAAATAAAGAATACAACTGAGCAGAGCCAAATAGATACTGGTGCCATGTTCTCAGACCTCAAAAACTATGAACTAAATAAACCTCTTATTTACAGGGTACCCAGACTATTGAGGCTGCAGACAGCATTGAAGTTCTAAAAAGCATCAATAAAAGTAAACTGATAGGTATCAAATTAGATGTGAGTAACATAAGTGCAAAAGACTGAAAAAATAAAGACCAGCAAAAATCTGAAAGTGTTTTTAAATTTTAAGGAGCTTAAGAATTACAGGATCGGAGCTGGGCTCGGTGGCGGAAGCCTGTAATCCCAGCACTTAGGGAGGCTGAGACAGGAGAATTGCGAGTTCAAAGCCAGCCTCAGCAACCATAGCGAGGCACTAAGCAACCCAGTGAGACCCTGTCTCTACATAAAACACAAAATAGGGCTGGAGATGTGACTCAGTGGTCCAGTGCCCCTGAGTTCAATCTCCAGTACCAAAAAAAAAAAAAAAAAAAAAAAGAATTACAGGATCGGTCTGGGATTGTAGCTCAGCAGTAGAGCGTTTGCCTCGCATGCGTGAGGCCCTGGGTTCGATCCTTAGCACCACATACAAACCAATAAAATAAAGACATTGTGTCCATCTACAACTTAAAAAAAAAATAATTACAGGATCTTCATTTTTCTATTCTATGTTATGTTAAAGTATATGGAGACATATACATAGAAAAGGTCTTAGCCTTACATCCAAGGTGAATTGGTGAATAAGCATATATTTAAATATTTTAAGTTAAAATAAAATGTGTGAGTTACGTACATTACTACTATTTAATTCCTCTTAATAAATCAGCTAATAAACCAGATCATGTTGAATAAGAAAGCTTTTACTATTCTTGTCAAGAAATGATACATTGGGGCTGGGATTGTAGCTCAGCGGTAGAGCACTTGCCTCGCATGTGTGAGGCCCTGGGTTCGATCCTCAGCACCACATACAAACCAATAAAATAAAGACAATGTGTCCATCTACAACTAAAACAAAATAAATAAATAAAAAAAAAGAAATGATACCTTAGTGGCATTATTTTTAAAAAAAATTTTTTTAGTTGTTGATGGACCTTTATTTTATTCATTTATATGTGGTGCTGAGAATCGAACCCAGTGCCTTATGCATGCTAGGGAAGCGCTGTACCACTAAGCCACAACCCCAGCCCCATTAGTGGCATTATTAAATAACAAAGTAATCATATATTTGCATGTTGAAAAAAAAACACACAGCTGTATGTGGTGTCACATGTCTGTTAATCTCAGTGACTTTGTAGACTGAGGCTGGAGGATTGAAAGTTTGAGGCTTGCCTCACTACTTAGTGACTGTCTGAAAATAAAAGATAAGAAGGGCTATGGGTGTAGCTCAGTGGTAATGTGTCCTGGGTTCAATCCCCAGTACCATAAAAAATAGATATGTGAGCCGGGCGCGGTGGCTCACGCTTGTAATCCCAGCACTTAGGGAGGCTGAGACAGGAGAATCGCGAGTTCAAAGCCAGCCATCAGCAATGGCGAGGCACTAAGCAACTCAGTGAGACCCTGTCTCTACATAAAACACAAAATAGGGCTGGGGATGTGGCTCAGTGGCTGAGTGCCCCTGAGTTCAATCCCCAGTACAAAAAAAATATATATATATATGTGTATATATATGCATATATACATATATAATACATACATATATTTATGTTAAAAAATTAAAAAAATACAAAAGCAGTGGGGATATGGCTCAGTGATAGAGCACCGTGGGTTCCATCTCCATTATCACACACAAAAAAGTAGAAATTTGCTTGCTTTCTTGATATATAAGTACCTATATAATAGTCTCAAATTTGCTTTATGGCTCACAAAGCCTAAATATTTACTGTCTGATTCTTCAGGGAAAAAGTTTGTTGATCTCTTCTATCAACAATGTCTACTAGTAAAACAGAGGATACCCTGTAATTTCTTCTGTTTCCAAATATTGGATAATGTTTTTTCAACAGAGATAGACATCCCTACTCTCAGAAGCTTCGTACTAGATTGAGGGGAGGCATGAACAGGCAAGAAATAAAAATGTATAGGTGAAAAGATAATTGAAGGAGTGGTATGTGAAAATAAAACAATGTAATAGAACGTGCTGGAGATCCAATTAGATTGGGTGGCCAGGGAAGGCGTTACTGAGAAGGTAATTGCAAATTAAGCTCAAATGATAATAATTAGATAGATAGGCAAAGATTTTGAGACAGTTTGTACCAGCATTGGATTTATTTTTTTTGCGGAGGGTACCAGGGATTGAACTCAGCACTCATGGGCACTCAACCACTGAGCCACAACCCCAGCCCTATTTTGTATTTTATTTAGAGACAGGGTCTCACTGAGTTTCTTAGTGCCTTGCAGTTGCTGAGGCTGTCTTTGAACTCGCCATTCTCTTGTCTTAGCCTCCTGAGTCGCTGGGATTACAGGAGTGGGCCTTCACACATCCCTGGCTGTTTGTTTTTGTAGTGGGGATTGAATCCAAGGAGTTGTTACCACTGAGCTACATCCTCAGCCATTTTTATATTTTATTTTGAGGCAAGAATGGATTTGGTGCTTTGGGGGAAAATTAAAAAAGTCAGTGTGTCTAGACCAAGATAAATGGACTATAGGGAGAGAACTGGTAGAGTCCAGACCAGGTGTCATATCTGCTTCCCGCATCTGTCATGAGGCCCTGCCCCAGGGTCCAAGAGTAACTATCTTCTTTGCAAAATGTTTTTACCATTCATGCTTCCATATCTGCTCTCTTTTGACTCAGCCTGTGTTGGAGGCTATGTAGCTGAGGTAACTGACCAAGAGTTTGCTTTGCATTCTATCCTGTTCTGTTTACTTCTTCTCTATACATTATTTTTTGAGTCTGAGGTTGTATAAGATGATCTCTGAGGGCTGGGATTGTAGCTCAGCGGTAGAGCGCTTGCTTTGCATGCGTGAGGCCATGAGTTCGATCCTCAGCACCACATACAAAGCAATAAAATAAAGACATTGTGTCCATCTACAACTAAAAAAAATATTAAAAAAAAAAAAAAAAAAGATGATCTCTGAGAGTCCAGCCCAACTCTGACATCTGGTGGTGGTGGATAATACTGGAACGATCAAATCTTTTTTTCTTCTTTAGGCTCCAAGCTATAACATTTGGAGTGTCATTTTCTTGTAGCACTTGTTCCAGCTCTTAGCAAGTAATAGTAAAGTTGGAAAGCTGGATTCAGCATTTATTTTGCTACTTCATTCTGTTCTTTTTTGGTGACATCCTGGGAAAACTTGACTAAAGGGCTGGATTGTAGCTCAGTGGTACAGCACTAGGCCCTGGGTTCAATCTCCAGTACCACAAAACAAAACAAAACAAAACAAACAAACAAACAAACAAAAACCTGGTAAGTTTTAGGGATCATACAGTTATCAAAGCTATTTAATCCTCCCTGGGCTTTAGTTCATGCAAAGCATATATATCACTGTCCTTTCTTCTTTCTTTCTTTCCTTTCTCTTTCTTTTGACAGGATCTCAGTATGTTGCCCAGGCTGACCTGGAACTCCTGGGCTCAAGCAATATTCCTGCTTCATCCTCTCGAGTAGTTGGGACTACAGGTGCATGCCACCAGAGCCTGACTTTTGAGTTTCTGTCGTTGTTTGCACTGAATTGTTCCTGCAGATACACTTACTTTGATGAGTGTAACTGGTCCTGATCAAATGCCTGGAGAACAGAGGACCTTATTGCTTTCTTCCTCTAAACTTTCCCTTTTTAACTGTTAAACTGGGATGCCTTAGAGCCTGTATCACAATCTGCAGACAATCTTCAGACAGTGACTCTTGCTCTCTGAAGCCCATCTTTACCACCCATGTGTACTCCTTGCTAGTGTTCACAACATAAGTAAAAACAAGCAAGTTTTGGACTTTTAGCATGTATCAGATAATTTTTTTTGGAGGGGGGTTATTGGAGATTGAACCCAGGAGTACTTTACCACTAAACTATATCCCTATCCCTTTTTTATTTTTTATTTTGAGACAGGGTTTTACTAAGTTACTTAGAGCCTTGCTAAATTGTTGAGGCTGGTCTTGAACTTGTGATCCTTCTGCCTCAGCCTCTCAAGTTGGGATTATAGGCCTGTGCCGTGGCGCCCAGCTGTATCAGGTAATTTAAGTGCATATCCTCATTTAAACCTTAAGAGCATCTTATGAAGTAGATATTATTATTATTATTATTATTATTATTTGTGCGTGGTACTAGAGCTTGAACCTAAGGGAATTATACCACTGAGCTACCTTCCCAGCCCTTTTTAGTTTTTGAGACAGGGTTTTGCTAAGTTGTTCAGGCTGGCTGGTAATTTGCAATCCTCTCACCCCAGCCTCCTGGTCTCTGGTATTACAGGTGTGTGACACCACTTCTGGCCAATGGGTACTGTTATTACTCTCTGAGAAATTGAGATTATATAACTTATCCTAGGTTGCAGGTATAAAAACTGGGACTCAAATCCAGGTGTAACAGGTAGATTTCTAAGAACCACTCTAATGATCCTATCTCCTGGTAGTATTCAGGCACTTGTTTAATTTCCTTCCCTTGCCAGTGACTTGTTTTTGAGAAAGAGAATACATTAAAAATGAGGGTAAGGGGCTGGGGTTGTGGCTCAGCGGTAGAGTGCTTGCCTTGTATGTGTGAGGTTCGATCCTCAGCACCACATAAAATAAATAAAGGTATTGGGTTCATCTATAACTAAATAAAATATTTTAAAAAAAATGAGGGTAAGTCACTTCTGTAATTAGGTTACAAAAGATTGTGAATTCTATTTTCATAGCAGACTCTACTGCCTTCTCAGCTTACATACTTTTTTTAAAAAATATTTTTTTTAGTTGGAGATGGACACAATGTCTTTATTTTATTGCTTTGTACGTGGTGCTGAGGATCAAACCCAGGGCCTCACACATGCAAGGCAAGCGCTCTACCGCTGAGCTACAATCCCAGCCCCTCAGCTTACATACTTTGATGAAGCAAGTTACCATGTTGGAGAGGCCCACATAACAAAGAACTGAGGCCAGTCAATAGCCAATAAAGAATCATTCCAATAGCCCTAGAGGAATTGAGTTCTGCCAACAATCACATGAATGAGCTTGGAAATGGATCCCTCCTTTGTGAACCTGGCACTTTGCAGTTTGTCAGATTTCCTGAATCAGAGGGTATAGTTAAGCTGTCCCCAGATTCCTGACCCACAGAAACTGTGAGGTTTTATTTTTTTGTGTGTGTGGTGCTGGGGATTGAACCCAGGAGTGTTTTAACACTGAACTACATCTCCAGACCTTTTTTTTAAATTTTTTTATTTTGAAACAGAGTTTCACTAAGTTGCCCAGGCTGGCTTTGTATTTCTGATCCTCTTGCCTTCAGCCTCTGAGTAGCTGGGAATACAGTGTGTACCACCATGGCCAGCAAATTAATGTTTTAAGACACCGAATTTTGGGGTAATTTGTTATATGACAATATGTAGTACCCCAGATGAACTTGGCTCCAAAGTTCATGCTTGTCACAATTTTATTAGGTTGTTTCTCTTTATACTGTTTCCAGGTAAATGGTGACTTTCCACCCTTCATGGGATGTCCTCTGTATCCTCTAGGAGAATCTCTGATTTCATTAGAGCTGTTTGCTGTCTCTAAACTCAGTCCCAGAATCCAAAAGTTCTATTCCTTTTTAGCAACTTGCTTTTGTGGTTTAGGACAGCTGTGCTAAATAGCTAGGCATTCCAACCTCCAGTAGTCCAGGGAATACCCAGTGATTTTGGGTTCAGACATCTCCCTTAACTAGGTTGGCTGAATTGCCCTGCTCAAAATCTTCTTTGGGTTATTGCTGCAAATTTGGATTAACACTGGAAAGATCATATCTTCTCTACTCTAGGGTCCTGCTATAACACTTGGAGTTTCACTGTCTCATAGTACTTATTCCAACAAGAGGAATGGTAGTAGCTAGTCCCCACCCCAGTACTAGAAATTGAAACCAGGGGTGCTCTCCACCAGTTAGCTATATCCCCACCCCTTTTTATTTTGAAACAAGGTCTTGTTGCAGGCCTCGAAATTGCAATCCTCCTGCCTCAGCCTCCCAAGTCATTGGGATTACAGACATTGGCCAGCCTGGCTGCTAGGTTTGCTACTGTGAATAAAGATCCTGGGTCAGGCAGGTAGAATCCTCTGGGCCAAGAACTTGCCAACCGAGAAACCTGAACTGGGCTAATGAGACTAAGAAGGCACATTGTCTGTGTGGTGCTCAATCTTGGCAGCACTATGTATCTTCCTGTTTTCTATTCGTTTTTTTTTTTTCAGTTCTTCATGTGTGCATGCATCATCTTGTCAGCAGTACGCAGCTTAAAGTGTCCCTCTCTTAATGTAAACATTAATGGTCTAATTTCTGCATGTTAGGCACCATTCCAGATGCTGGAGATACAATGAAGAGCATGAAAAAAGGTCTGAGACTTCCACACACTATACTTTTTTTCTTTTTGGTGTTGGGGATTGAACCCAGGGCCTTGTGCATGTGAGGCAAGCACTCTACCAACTGAGCTATACCCCCAGTCCCCAGACATTATGGTCACTCAGTTGTATTTTTTTTTCTTGTCTTAAATCACTAATTAAAATTTACTTTGACCAGACACGATGGTGCACACCTGTAATCCCAACAATTTGGGAGGCTGAGGCAGAATTGTAAGTTTGAGGCCAGTCTCAGTAACTTACAGACTCTATCTCAAGTAAAAAATAAGAAGGACTGGGAATATAGCTCAATAGTAAAAAGCCCCTGGGTTCAATCCCCAGTATCAACTAAACAAAACAAAAACTTACTTTGCCATGTGGTACGACTTTGTTAAATTATTATGGCAAGTAACGAGTCAGCTGTAAAGTCTAGCCTCTTTAAGGAAGTCTAATGGAAATTCTTCAATGAAAAGAATGTTTCTGGGTGGAAGCTCTACCCACGTGGGAGGAACCGAGGGCTTCAGTACCCGCCTCACACAGGTGAGGGGAAGCCTCACCCCTCCTCGCGTGAAGACTTGTTAGTGGGCTGAGGGGCATTCAGTCTCGCACGTAAGGAAAGAAAGGAAGGGGACCCCGCCTCCTACGCGCCAGCGAGGGGCGGGGTTGGGGGATTGGGCGTGAATTGATTGGTTAGGGGGCGGGGCGCCAGGGTGTGTTCCGCCCAGGCGCTCGCACAGATCCCGGGTGAAGTGACGGTGGGAGCCTGCTGCTCCGGTTTCCCAGCGATGGCGCCGCGGTGCCGCGCCCAATCCCCGGTTTACCGGCGGGTACTTAGCGCTGTCCAGAGCTCACTCAGACGGTGAGAACTGGAGCGGGACCGGAGGAGCGACGGGAAGCTGTCTGCAACGGGGACCATGAAGAGCTGCTGGACCCTTGGGACTGATAGCGGGCGCCGTCGCGGCACCTGCTGAGAGAAAAGAGGGAGCGGCCCGGCAGGGGCCCGACAGAGGCTGGCCGGCGCAGGCTAGCTGGCGCCTCGGCCATGTCTCTGCTCTGTGTGCGCGGTGAGTGTGCGTACTGGAGTGGGGAGGCGGCGGGTTCCACACACTTCACTTAGCACCTCTCCCAAAGTTCCCTTACGCGCCTTGGGGGCCAAATATCTTAACAACCGTTTATAAACATTTGAAGACCCCCCTCCCCGCGCCCCCCGCGCTTCTGCAAGGGACTGTTACCTCTCCACTCTGGTAGCCATGTGACAGTGTTGTTGGCTGGCCGGCCCAAGTCCCTATAAACAGTGACTGGGTTTCTTCTCCTGTGAAGAGTGGGTGAGCTAGGAGACCGCTGATCGTTGGAATCTATCAATAGTGGGCCGTCTCCCATTCTTTTCTTCCTTCTCTCTGCATTGTAAAACTAGTATATAGTAGCAGATCTTTTTTTGTTTTGTTATTTCTTGGTACCGGGGATTGAACTTAGGGGTACTCGACCACTGAGCCACATCCCCAGCCCTATTTTGTGTTTTATGTAGAGACAGGGTCCCATTGAGTTGCTTAGCGCCCCGCCTTTGCGTAGGGTTTGCTTCGAACTCGGGATTCTCCTGTCTCAGCCTCCCAAAGTGCTGGGATTGTAGGCATGCACTACCATGCCCGGCTCGTTTTTATTACTCTTAAATGCGTTAGTGATATAGCTGCCCATTCTTTCTTCCAGTGTATTTCCTGGTTTGCACCTTTCTTGGTTGTTCCCTGCCCCTTCCCTGAATCTCAGCCTGTAGTCTAGGCTAAAATTATTCTCATATTTCACTCGAAAGGGTGTTTCTTCTCTCCTTTGGAACAGAGCATAGGGGTTTTTTTGTTTTGTTTTGTTTTTTGTTTTCCTATTAAGCTTCCATCCCAGTAACTCACAGTGAAGGTCTTTTATTGCTTTTTCCCCCGAGGACACTTGACCCTCATAAGAAGATATCTTAAAGCAGGAGCTTTGTGGTTTAAGATGGGAGACCATACATTAAGCTTCATATAGATAGAGACTGTTTCCTATTGGTTTTTGTAGTATTTCCAGTGACTTCGTTAGTGGAAGCTCAATGTTGGTTTTGAATGCATGCAAGGACTGATTTTAGAGAGATTATCTGCCCAGAAAAAGGAGGGTTTGGATTACTATTGAATTTATCTTGGGAAATTTAAGTTACAACCAACCTGTCATAGTTGTGTTGAACAAGATGGTATAAAGTGGCTTGATGGTGAGTAAGAAAGTATTTATTCACTGAAGGGTTCACCAGAGCTTTTTCCTGGTACCTTTTACTGGACAGTTAAGAGTTTGTTTTTTTTGGCTGTACAGATTAGAAGCATTGTCCTTGTTTGTGATCTCTCTGATAACAGTGTTTCCCTCAGATGCTGGCAAATGGAACTGCTTTGCCCTGTTCTCTTCCACTGTTTTGTTAAATCTGCATTAACCCCAAATGGGATTTGGTTATTTCCGGGGATTATGAGATACAATTTTTCTTCTTTCATGGTTGATTTTTCATTAATGAGAATTTTGCTTTGGTTTTAGTAAGACATTTTCTCTCAGCAGCTGGGAGAGTATTTATTTTTTTAGAATCCTGCTGCTGAGTAGCAGGATTTGGGAGAGGTTGGGTTTTGCAATGTCTGTTGGGCAGTTTGTTAATTCTGTACTGCCACACCATAATAAAGACTTATGAAAGACTCTAAAAAAACAAATTCTAAGGTGAGCAGTGATGCACACATGAAATCCCAGAGCTAGGTAGGCTGGGGCAGGAGGTTCACAAGTTTGAGGCTAGCCTCAGCAATTTAGCGAGGCCATAAGCAATTTAGTGAAACCCTGTCTTAAAACAAAAACTAAGGATTGGTAATAAATCGCCTCTGGGTTCAATGTCCCAGCACAGAATAAATAAAGTAAATAAAACAAATTCCATTTAACTGAATTCAAATAACTTCAGCAAAGGAGTTGCTGCTATTTTCAGTTGTTTTAAAATCAGGCAGCTTTTATTGGCAATTCTGTTTGGCTAACATATTTGCGATTTGTTTATTGTGGTGCTGGGGATTGAACATCGGGTCTCAGGCATGCTAAACATGTACTTTACCACTGAACTACATTCCAGCTTCTCTTTTCCTCTTAATGTTGCATTAGTCAAATTTCTCCACTTTTTAAATTTTTTTTAAAATTTTTTTTAATTCTTTTTTTAGTTGTTGATGGACCTTTATTTTTTTAATTTATTTATATGTGGTGCTGAGAATCAAACTCAGTGCCTCACGCATGCTAGGCAAGCGCTCTACCACCAAGCCACAACCCCAGCCCCAAATTTCTCCACTTTTGAGGAGAATAGAGACCCTGAGCAGGTCAGTATCTTTCTTTCTTTTTTGGTATAGGCAAGGTCATTATCTTTTGAATAGAGATCTGGCATTTATGTGTTTATTTTTTGATGGTGCTGTGGATCAAACCCAGTATCTTACACTTGATAGGCAAATGCTCTACCACTGAGCCCACTCTCCCAGCCTCAGAAAATTTTAATTACTGAAACAAGCCACTATCTTTTATGCAGATACTCATATTAAGTGGTAAAGTATTCACCTGGGAAAATTTACAGAAATGGGTAAATTTTTTACAAATGATATTCCTTGCATTATATTTTGACTCTAGGAATGTTATTCATATTCTGAAAACAGTTTATATAGTAGATATTGTATAACAACTCAATTTCATTTAATGGTGGAGAATTGAGTTAGAAATTTTCTCCATATAGTAAAACTCAAGTAGTTAACTTGACGTAGAAATTGGCAAACTGGTTTTGATTTAATCATACCCAGATATCTTGATTCAGATTTCATTTCCTTAATCTAATCCTTCAATCATGCTTTAATGCCTACAGCCCCCCTTTGGCCCTATATTCCTGCCTGTGCTTATATAGATACTTTGCTTTTGCATATGTTCCTTTGCTTTGTTCTGCACTTGTACCCTGAAATACCTTTGGGGGAGGTTGAATTTAATAATGTCTTTTGGGCAGTTATTAATTCTCTACTGCCACAGCAAATTTCCATATTTTCTCTTTTTTTGTACTTGTAGATGGACAGAATACTTCGTTTGTTTATATGTGGTGCTAAGGATTGAACCTAGTGCCTCACACATGCTAAGCAAGTGCTCTGCCGCTGAGCTACAGCCCTAGCCCATATTTTCTAATAAAGAAACTTTCCTTTTTTTAACCAGAAATTGAATCATGAGTGCTTAACCACTGAGCAACATCCTCAGCCCCTGCCCCCCGCCTTTTAATTTTGATTTTGAAACAGGGTCTCCCTAAATTGCTTAGGGCCTCTCTAAGTTGCTGAGGTGGGTTTTGAACTTGTGATCCTCATGCCTCAGCCTCCCAAACTGCTGGGATTACAGGTGTGTGCCACCACACCTAGCTTTTTCCATATTTTCTGCTTATTGAAAATGTATTCCTTAATCCCAGCATTTAGGGAGGCTGAGACAGGAGAATCTCGAATTCAAAGCCAGCCTCAGCAATGGCGAGGCACTAAGCAACTCAGTGAGACCCTGTTTCTACATAAAATAGGGTTGGGGATGTGGCTCAGTGGTCGAGTGCCCCTGAGTTCAATCCCCAGTATCAAAAAAAAAAAAAGAAAATGTATTATTTTTCAGTTTAAAGTTTGTCTTCAGGTGTTGTTGAAAATTTTCAGTTTCTCAGTCCATAGTGATCTCTTTCTCCTTTAAACTCTTAGAGCACTTGTGTCTGAACCATGCCACTAATTTGTTAATGAATCACGAACTGACAGGCACTAGTCTTATATTGTTATGCTTATAGTGACCCAAACAAAGGAGGCTATAGCACTAGTGAGATCAGATCTGTAATTGTGTTCAGCTGGGCTATTTCCTTCTAAGAGGCACATTGAGAAATTCAATTATTTTAAGAGGAAATTTTTTTTTTTGGTAGAGTTTGATTAATGAAGGGTGCAAAAGTCGTTTAAAGAACACGGGAAGTTTAGTTGTAAGAAGATTTAAGAGGGAGAGGATCATAATAGATGACGATAGTTTAAAAAAGTGTAGATCGTTTTGTCAGTCTGGAGGATAAAGCTGAGACAAGTGCACCAATGGTTTAAAATTGGATATTAGCTTAAAATAAAGAGGAGCTGAAATAATTGTTTTTTTTAAATGATGTGCTATTATTTTTTTATATCTTTATTTATTTTATGTGGTGCTGAGGATCGAACCCAGTGCCTCACATATTCAAGGCAAGCACTCAACCACTGAGCCATAACCCCAGCCCCAAACAATTGTTTTTAAAGAATATAAAAGACTGAGAATTTTTTTTTGACAGTGAAAGCAGAGTTTGAATGAGTGGTAAGGGTATTCTAAAAGAAATTTTGACCATTGGGTGGGTGGTTAGACTTGAATTTTTAAGAAACCACCGTTTATAGAATTCATTTGGTTTTGTAGCCAGGCACAGTGGCACATGCCTATAATCTCAGTGACTCTGGAGGCTGAGATGGGAGGATCACAAGTTCAAGGCCAGCTTCAGTAATTTAGTAATTTGAGGCCCCAAGCAATTTAGGGAGACCTTTTCTCAAAATAAAAAATGAGCTGGGTGTGGTGGTGCATGCCTATAATCCCAGCTCTTTGGGAGACTGAGACAGGAGAATCCTGAGTTCGAAGCCTTAGCAACGGTGAGGTGCTAAGCAACTCAGTGAGACCCTGTCTCTAAATAAAATACAAAATAGGGCTGGCGATGTGGCTCAGTGGTTGAGTATCCCTGAGTTCAATCCCCGGTACCAAAAATAAAAAGGGCTAGGGATATGGCTCAGTGGTTAAGCACCCCTGAGAGTTCAGTCCCTAATACCAAACCAAACCAAACATAACAGAATTCACTTACTCTTTAAAAAAATATTTCCTGACATAAATATTTTTTTAACTTGTTTTGGCATAGCTTTACTCATAATCTTGATATTATTTTGCTTCCACAGAGTCAGTACTACATGAACAACCTCTAGTAAACTTAATCAGGGGTTTTCTTTAACATTTATTGTTGTGGTGTTCATGATGAACTTAGTCTAAATAAGCATTTTGAATATTGGGCCTTTCCATAATATTTCTTTGTAATTCTCAGTGTTTATAACGGTGTTTAGTTACATAATTGAACTATAAGTTTTCCCTCCTAATTTTCACCAGAAATGACCACCCTTGACTTATTGGAGTAGTAGTTTTGGGAATTTAAAAAGTATTATATGCTAATGTATTAGTAATTATAGAAATTTGAGAAAATGCAGAAAAGTATAAAAAGGAAAATAAAAATCTTCACATTACTACTACCTGCCAACATCATTATTAACTTTTTTTATTCATTGCTGCTTTTGTGTGTGCTGGGGATTGAATCCTGGGCCCAGAGCATGCTAAGCATATACTTTACCAAGGAGTTGAGCCCTACCCCTTATTTAGTTTTTGTTATAGGGTAATATATGTGCACAATAAGAAATTCAAATAGTTGTGAAGTGAAAGAAACATTCTCCTGTCCCTATTTCTTATTCTTTTTTTTCATAGTGTTTGCTGTTTATTGATTTGTATATATTTTTCTAGAAACTTTCATTACATATCAATATAAAGTTCTATAAGTGAATGTACAGAGTATTTCTCAACTTTTTAAACGTAATTATTTTCTTTTTAGCTATATGCCATTCTTTCTAATGGTTGTAGACCATTCTATTATATGTGTGTCTATAATTTATTTTTATTATTTTTTTCTGATATTAGGGATTGAACCCAGGGCCAATCTGAGCTACATCCCCAGCCGCCAAGGCTGGCCTTGAATTTGCAATCCTCCTGCCTTAGCCTCCCTAGTCGCTGGGATTATAGGTCTGTTGTGTTATAATTTAATCAGATTCCTATTAATGGGTAGTCAGGATTTAAAAAAATTTTTTCTTTAATCAAACAATCTACAATGAACATCCTGGTAGATGGTTTTTGTTATGTTTGAAGAACTCCAGTCAGTTTTCAACTGGACTTCTGTATAGTCGGCTCATTGCTATATTCTTTTTTCTTGTGGGGAACTAGGGATTGAATTTAGGGGCACTTTACCACTGAGCTACATTCTCAGCACTTTTTAGTTTTTATTTTGAGATGAGGTCTTGCCAAGTTGCTTAGGGCTTCCCTAAGTTGCTGAGGCTAGTCCTGAACTTGTGATCCTCCTGCCTCAGCCCCGCAAGTGGAAGCAATTATAGGCATGCACCACTGCACCTGGTGAAATAATTGCACTCAGCTGGACCCATTAGCAAAACCAAATGCTTCAGTGTCTCTCAGAAGAACATCCCTTAGTAGAGGCAAGTTCTTTACCATTATGTAATATTTTATGCTTATCAAAAGACCAGAGACTACTCTGGTAACTTTTACCTGTGATTGCATGTACTTTTCTTTTTCTTTCTCTTGTATTTGAAAATTGGGTTGAGATTGTAGCTCAGTGGTAGAGTGCTTGCTTTAGCATGCATGAGGCCCTGGGTTTGAGCCCCAGTCCACACACGAATTCCAAATTGAATGTATATTACTTGCATTTTTTAAACAGAACCTTGCCACTAGTGATAGTAACTGGACCAAATTGATTATGTTGTGACTTGCCCTTAAAAAAGCTTATCTTGGGGGCTGGGATTGTAGCTCAGCGGTAGAGCGCTTGCCTCGCATGCGTGAGGCCCTGGGTTCGATCCTCAGCACCACATACAAAGCAATAAAATAAAGGCATTGTGTTCATCTACAACTAAAAAAAAAAAAAATCTTTAAAAAAAAAAAAGCTTATCTTGATTTATCACTAATTAGCCATCCAGTTAACTAATGGAAATTATATTGCTGGGAAAGTCTTAGAAGGTGAACTTTGATGGCTCAAGCATTTATAGCACACTCAGGACACACAATGATTGTGGGTTGATTCTCTTATAGGGATAATTCTAAGACAGATTTTTGTTTACATCCACTGTGGCAAATAGGAATGGTAATGATTTCAGATTTTCCACGCACAAGGTTAGATTGGTCAAGTACTTCTCACTACCCCCACATTGTTGTAATCTGCTTCAGCTAATTCTTTGCTGACTTTTTCCATCACATCATGGTTCTAGTAGTTCCTGTCCTTACAAGCAGAGTTGCTGCTGGTTCTTTTCACTTAAGTATGGCTTCAGGAAGTTGATTGTGCCTTGTCTGAGCCAGAGAGGAAAGGACCAATTTCCTCTGCCATATGCTTTTGTCATAAACTCTCTTCCTTTTTTTTTTGATACTGGGGATTGAACTCAGCAGTATTCGACCACTGAGCCACATCCCCAGCCCTATTTTGTGTTTTATGTAGAGACAGGGTCTCACTGAGTTGCTTGCGCCTTGCCATTGCTGAGGCTGGCTTTGAACTCGTGATTCTCCTTTCTCAGCCTCCCAAAGGCAGGGATTACAGGCGTGCACCACCACGCCCGGCTAAACTCTCTTCCTTTTAAGCAGTAATACTTTCCCTAATTTCTTAGTTTCTAAAAGTGGGATTTCTTTTCTCTCTCTCTCCCTCTCCCTCCCTTTGTCCATATATATAAAATATCTTTTTAAAAAATTTTTTTAGTTGTAGATGGACACAATATTTTATTTATTTATTTATATGTGGTGCTGAGGATTGAACCCAGTGCCTCATGCATGCAAAGCAGGTGCTCTACCACTGAGCCACAATCCCAGACCCTATATATAATATTTATTTATTTTTGGTTGGTACTCAGGGAGTTAACTCAGAGCTTGGCAGGCTTGGCACATGTTAGGCAAGTGTTCTACTACTGAGCTACTTCTCCAGCCCTTTTTCTTTTTTGAGACAGGGTCTCACTAAATTGCTGAGTCTAACCTTGAACTTGGTGATCCTTCTGCCTCAGTCTCCTGAGTCACTGGGATTACATGTGTTTGATGTGTGTAGCTCCCTTTTCTTATACAAACCCAAACAATACATTTAGAATACCAATAGGTCTGATATGAGATAAGCAAAATAAGTTAAATTCCTGCCCAAGTGGGGAAATAACTGTACCATCTTTTTCTTTTTTTCCCTTTGGTGCTGGGGAATCAAACCCAGGGCCTTTTTCTTTTTCTTTTTTTTGGTATAGGACATTGAAACCCAGAGGTGCTTAACCACTGAGCCACATCCCCAGCCTCTTTTTCTATTTTTTTTTAATTTGAGACAGGGTCTCCCTAAGTTGCTTAGGGCCTCACTGAATTGCTGGAGTGGCTTTGAACTTGGGATCCTCCTGCATCAGCCTCCTGAGTGGCTGGGATTACAAATGTATGCCACCATACTCAGCTTTTTCTAACTTTCAAAGCAAGTCTTTAGGTGTGAGTGGTAGTTTATACATCCTTTTTTTTCCTAAGACAGGCTCTTGCTATGTTACCCAGGCTGGTCTCTAATTCAGTGATCTTGCTTCAGCCTCCTGAGAGCTGAGTCTATAGGCACAGGTCACCATGCTTGGCTTTTCCATACTTTTGTTTGTTTTGTGGTGCTGGGGATTAAACCCAGGGCCTTGAGAATGTTAGGCAGGTGCTCTATCACTGAACTACACCCCCAACCCTTTTTACATGGACTGTCTTTATTAAAGTTTAGATAAGGTTTGTTATTGGTATATTTTGAAAAACTTTTTATTGATTTTGGGCCACAGTGACCTGTGCTTGTAGTTCCAGCTACTCAGGAAGCCAAGACAGGAGGATCCCTTGCCTGGACAACATAGCAAAACCATCTCTATTAACAAACAAGAAAAAAAACTTAAAAATTGTCTTTATATATATGTTACACACACAAACATATATAAACATAAATTTTTTTAAAATATTTTTTTAGTTGTTGATGGACCTTTATTTTATTTATTTATATGTGGTGCTGAGAATCGAACCTGGTGCCTCACACATGCTAGGCGAGTGCTGTACTACTGAGCTACAATCCCAGCCCCTAAAAATAAAGTTTAAGTGTACAGCACTGAATTATTACAAAATCAACACACTCCTGTGAGTACCACCCCGGTCAAGAATAGAACATGAAGCCGGGTGTGGTGGCGTGCACCTGTAATCCCAGCACTTTGGGAGGCTGAGACAGGAGAATCGTGAGTTCAAGGCCAGCTTCAGCTTCAGCGAGGTGCTAAGCAACTCATTGAGACCCTGTCTCTACATAAAACACAAATAGGGCTGGGGATGTGACTCAGTGGTCGAGTGCCCCGAGTTCAATCCCCGGTACCAAAAAAAAAAAAAAAAAAAAGAACATAATCAACACCCCAGAAGCCCTCTTTGTCCTTTATCCCAGTCATTATTCCCTCCTTGCACCCCAAAGATAACTACTGTCTTGGTTCCAACATCATACATCAGTTTTGTCTTTTTTTTTTTTTTTTTTTTAATTCATAGACTGTATATATTAGAGCAGTTTCAGGTTCTCAGAAAAATTCAGAAAAACTGCATGGAAAGTTTGCCTGCTTTTGAACATTTTTTTTTTTTTGTACTAGGAGTTGCACCGAAGAGCATTTTACCACTGAGCTACATCCCTAGCCCTTTTTATTTTTAAATTTTGAGACAAGGTCTTGCTAAATTGCTGAGGCTGGCCTTAAACTTGTGATCCTTTGGCCTCAGCCTTCCAGATTGCTGGGATTATAGGCATGCACCACCATGCTTGGCTTTGATTTTTTATAAATTGATTGTGTATGTATTACTGTGGGTCTGGTTTCTTTTGCTTAACATTATGTTAGATGCTTCCATTTGATGCATGGAACATTAGTTCATTGATTTTCATTACTATGTAATATTTGTCTATTTGTTATGTTTAGTGACAATGAAATTTTCTTTCTGAAGTGTAATCTCCATAAGCAACTATCCACTAAACATGTGACAAAGGTCCATAGAATCAAAGGAAAAGAGTGATGAGGGCTTATTTTTTGTGCCTGTGAACTCCACAATGATAAAAAGTATGATAAAAAGTGATAGAATTTGTGCTATGGCATATGTATGTAAACCTTTTTCTCCTAAAAAATAATATAAATAAGAGCAATTCTTAGTCTTTAGGAAATATAAAATTCCCAAAAGAAGAATTTGATTATTTTTCAATTGCTGCTTTTGCTCCTTGTATTTCTGCATGTTAAAAACTTATTTGGGCCCGGCATGGTGGTGCAGACCTGTAATCCTAGCTACTCTGGAGGCTGAGGCAGAAGGATTGTAAGTTTGAGGCCAGTGGCAACTTAATGAAACTCTGTCTTAAAAAACAAAACAAAACAAAAATAACAAAAATAACAAGCTGGAAATATAGGTCAGTTGTAGAATGCCCCTGGGTTTCATCTCTGTACCAGAAAAGTACAGGAGGCTGAGGCAGGAAGATCTCAAGTTCAACTCTAGCCCCAACAAGTTCGCGAGCCCTAAGCAATTTAGCGAGATCCTGTCTCAAAATAAGAATAAAAAAAGGGCTGTGGATGTGACTCAGTGGTAAAGCACCCATGGATTAAATCCCCAGTAGCCCCCAAAACAACATCAACAAACAAACAAAAACTAACAAACATACAAAACTAAATTTATTTGTGATTGTGGAGAACAGATAGGCCCATGGATTGTGTTGGGCTATTAATTTTCTCTTGCAGGTGTTTATTTTATTGATTTTTCTGTAGTGTTTCATTGTGAGTGATATTGAGAAGAAAGGGCAATGAGTGAGAAGGTGTGCTAAGCAACAAAGGAGAGGCTGGCAGTTGGACAGTGGGAAGATAATTGCTTTTATTTAATTAAGTGTGGGACAAAGATGAATCAAAGGACTAGCTTATTTACATTATTTCTATTAGTTGTGAGCCAGATTTGTAGAGACTTCATCTGTAAAAGGATAAAGGAAATCTGCCAAGGAGAGGTATGGCCACCTCACTTCAGCCATCCATACCCCATAAAGCTTGTCATTTCTTCACATGGTGTTCTCCTTTTGTAATCTCAAACTTCAGACTTTGACTGTTTGACCATATTCTACAGCTTGCCTATTTGTAGATTGATTACTCTCTCTGTCTGCCATTGTTTTTTTTTAAATATTTTTTTAGTTGTACATGGACACAATATCTTTATTTATTTTTATGTGGTGCTGAGGATCAAACCCAGCGCCTCACGCATGCAAGGCAAGTGCTCTACCACTGAGCCACAATCCCAGCCCCTGTCTGCAATTGTAATAGAACCCAGGGATACTCTCCCACTGAGCTATGTCCTCAGCTCTTTTTAATTTGAGACAGGGTCTTACCAGGTTGTGGAGGTTGGTCTCCAACTTGAAATCCTCCTGCCTCAGCCTCCAGAGTCTCTGGGATTATAGGCATGTGCCATGTGTCTGGGTCCAGCCCATCTTTCTAGCTTTTACCTTTGGTATGCTTTGACATACTGTAAAATAGGGTAGATGTTAAAGGTTTTGGTTTTAGATAGACATGACTGGGTGTATATATCAGCCTCATCTTGATGAGTTATGCACTCTAGCATATGTTGCTTGGCTTCATTGAAACTTAATTGCCACATCTTTAAAATCATACATCCAAATATTTAGTAAGCTCCCTATTGTAAAGGAGTTTAAGCTGGGCACGGTGACACACGTCTGTAATCCCAGCGCTTTGGGAGGCTGAGATAGGAGAATCGCAAGTTCAAAGCCAGTCTCAGGGGCTGGGGCTGTAGCTCAGTGGTAGAGTGCTTGCCTAGCATGCGTGAGGCACTGGGTTCGATCCTCAGCACCACATATAAATAATAGATGAATAAAATAAAGATCCATCAACAACTAAAAAAAAAAATTAAAAAAAAAAAAACAAAGCCAGCCTCAGTAAACATGAGGCACTAAGCAACTCAGTGAGACTCTGTCTCTAAATAAAAACACAAAAGTAGGGCTGGGGATGTGGCTCAGTGGTGGAGTACCCCTGAATTCAATCCCCAGTACTCCCCCCTCCAAAAAAGGGAGTTTAATTCTATTAAATAATGGTACAAAACTCAGGTAAATAATTTCAGATAATGGTAAGTACAGTGAAGAAAATAATCGAGAGTGATCTGAGTGGGAGAATTATTTGAAATAGGATTGACCCTGGGTATAGTGGCACATGCTTGTAATCCTAGTGATTGGGATTCTGAGACAGGAGGACTATAATTCAGAGGCCGGCTTCAGCAACACAGTGAGACCCTATCTCAAAAATAAAAAGAGCTAGGGATGTAGCTCAGTGGTAGTGTCCCTGGGTACAATCCTTAGTACTGGAAATACAAAAACAAAGCAAACAAACAACAAATAAGACAAAGAAAATTTTTTTATAGTCTGAAGGGAAAGAATCCATAATAAGGGGAGAGTCAAGGTGAGATGGCGATTAGGAGAGATAACTGACTTCTCTATAAAATAGGGTGTAAGATTATCAGTTGAGAGTGAGGAGCTGGGGATAATTTAGTGAGCTTGAGAAGAGTGCAAAGAGTTTCATTCATTTTTCAACAACTGTTGTGCTAGGCACTTGGAGTAGAATGGTGAGAAAAAAAAAATACCTTGTCTTCTTGGAAGTTATAGACCAGTGAGGGAGTAGACATTAAACAAAGAAGAATCATACAAATTAATACAAAATTACAACTAGGGAAAAATACAACCATGATATGTGCTGTAAAAGAGAGCACATGTTGTTATGAGAACATGAGACAGGGAGAGTTACCTATTCAGGTCAAAAAGCCCTTTCTAATGAAGTAAAAAATTGAACTGATATCTTGAAAAAGATATCTTGAAAAAGAGGCATCCTTAACCAAGTGAGAGAAGTTCTAGGAAGAGGAAATAGTATACGTGAAGGCCTTGTGATGAGAAGGAAGAGCTGAAAGAAGGCAAGAATAGATGGTGTGCAAAGAGGAAAGGAAAACATGGATCAAGAGGCAAGGGAAGTCAGGCGCGGTGGTGCAAACCTGTAATCCCTGCACTTTAGGAGGCTGAGACAGGAGAATTGTGAGTTCAAAACCAGCCTCAGCAACGGTGAGGCGCTAAGCAACTCGGTGAGACCCTGTCTCTACATAAAACAAAACAGGGCTGAGGATGTGGCTCAGTGGTCAAGTGCCCCTGAGTTCAACCCCTAGTACCAAAAAAAAAAAAAAAAAAAAAAGTCAAGGGAGATAGGAAGGGCCTTGTAGGCAACATTAAACATTGTAAGTTAATAGAAATAAGACTAAGGGAGAAGTTGATAAACTGAAAGCACTGGATTTGTAATTAGATTTGTTTGAGTCCTCTTTTTACTACTGAAAACTTTTGACAAGCCTATTAAATACTCAGCCACAATTTTTATTTTATTTTTTTACTTTTTTTATTTGTTCTTTTTAGATATTCATGACAGTAGAATGTATTTTGACTTATGCATACATGGAGTATATCTTCCCATTCTTGTGGTCGTATTATACTGGTTGTGTATTCATATATGAACATAGGAAAGGTATGTCCAATTCATTCTACCATCTTTCTTATTCCCATCTCCCTTCCCTTCCCTTTACCCCCCTTTGTCTAATCCAATGAATCCTCACCTCCCATTGTGTGTTAGCATCCACATATCAGAGAGAACATTTGGCCTTTGATTTTTTGGGGCGGATTGTCTTATTTCACTTAGCATGATAGCTTCCAGTTCCATTCATTTATCAGCAAATGCCAAAATTTCATTCTTCTTTATGGCTAATATTCCATTCTGTATATATACCACATTTTCTTTATTCATTCACCTCTTGAGGGGCACCTAGGTTGATTCCTTAGGTTAGCTATTGTGAATTGATCAGCCACAGTCTTTTTTTTTTTGGTGCTGGGGATTAAACTCAGGGACATTCGACCACTGAGCCACATCCTCAGACCTATTTTGCATTTTATTTAAAGACAAGATCTCAGTGAGTTGCTTAGTACCTTGCTTTTTGCTTAGGCTGGCTTTGAACTTGTGATCCACCTACCTCAGTCTCCAGGGCCACTGGGATTATAGGTGTGTGCCACAGTGCCCAGCTTAATTTTTAAATGGAAGTTTTAATATCTATTCAACATACCTCATAGAGTTGATGACAAACTCTGAATGAGATTATGCTGTGAAATTCCTTTGGAAGTTATAGTCACTTTTATTCTTGGTTAGTCCCTCTTTCCTCTGTGGACACTTAAGTATTTTTACACTTATAAAGGAAGAGGATGTGATCAGTTCATAAACATTTATTGAGCGCTTAACATGGGTGAGACATTGAGCTAGCCACCCTGGGTATATAAAGATGAGTAAGAAGTGGGCCTTGCCCTCAAGACATTGAGAGACAGTGTCTCTCAATGAGAGAGAAAGCCAGGTATGCAGCTAAGCAAGATGCAAGTTCCAGTTTTAGATAATTTCTGTGATAGAGGTAAAATAATAATTGTTTTAAGAAATTCCATCTGAAGGACAGGAAGGAACTATGGAATCAAGTTTTCATCATGATGTTATAAACTGGGATAAGAAACAGTGTAATAACTTTTGGGGAGATGGTTTGGTTTTGGACTAGTTAAATTTGAGGTGCTGGCAGTCTGTTCATGTGTTAAGTTTGGAAATATGCCTTGGGAGATACGAGTTAGAGGTATAGATCTGGTCTATTCTTTGTGGATCTATTGTAGAAGAATGGTGGCAGGTAGCATGTCCTTCTCCTCATCATCATCATATACTTTAATCAACTATAAAATACCCAAAATGGTAAGATGCATCATTTTACATTCCATCATGAGAAAAAATAGTATTATTGAGCTCTGACTCATCATTGATGGTAAGATATTTTGATTTTAAATTGTTAAAATATAAGAAAATGTCTCACTATCTTTAGAATTACTGGGTTAACATTTAATGAACCTTTACTCTTTGACAAGCTCTCTGCTAATCAGCAAATAAGGGTTAGTAATTTTGGGTTGTGGGGGCATAACTTAGTGGTAGAGTGCTTGCCTAGCATATGTGAGGCCCTGGGTTTGATCAACAGCAACATACATACACACAGATCAATTCTTACAATAGCTTTGTTTATCTTTGTTCTTATTTTCTGGGCTCACAGAAGTTAATATATATATATATTTTGTACCAAGGATTGAACCTAGAGGTGCCTAATCACTGAACCGTATCCCCAGCCCTTTTTATTTTTTATTTGAAGACAGGGTCCTGCTAAGTTGTTTAGGGCCTGGCTAAATTGCTGAGACTAGTCTTGAACTTGGCAATCCTCCTGCCTCAGCCTCCTGAGCTACTGGGATTCAGGCATGCACCATCATGCCTGGCAAACGTTCGTGCTTTTACATACTATAAAGCTGCACTTAGGTTAGGATATATTTTCGCTTAGGATATATTCATAGGCAGTATAATAGTGGGTATCTCATAGATTAGAGAGTTTGTATGGCTGTTTTTTTTTTTTAAACCAGTGTTCATAATTTAAATTCCCCCTTTTCTTGTGAGGAAATGTACTATAATGGAAAATCCAGGATTTTGGACTCAAGAGAGCTTTCTTTTGAGACTCACAATGTAGTAACTACCCATAAATCTTTTAATGTAGAATCATCTTCTGTGGTAAGATAATACCTGTGCCTGCCTCACTGGGTTCGAATGAGGATCAAATTGTTAATAATATAAAAAGTACTCTGAAGTTTTCAAAAAGACTCAGACAATGTAGTGGTAGGCATAATGTTCTGAAAAGTTCAGGAGCTGGAAACTATTCAAACTAATTTAAGATATGGAAGCCAGGCATGGTGGTGTCCACCTGTGGATGAGACAGGAGGATTGAAAGTTGAAGGCTAGCCTCAGCAATTTAGCAAGATTGTAAGCAGGGTAGGGAGACCCTGTCTCAGAATGAAAAAGGGTTGGGGATGTGATTCAGTGGTTAAGCACCCCTGGGTTCAATCCCTGTATCTGTTCCCCTCAAAAAAAGATATAAAATGTACTTGGGAATTAGGCTTCCAGTAA
>CM053399.1:150680428-150709016 GCA_028644305.1 Xerus rutilus
TTGATGTGATGAATTACGTTTATTGATTTCCATTTGTTGAACCAACATACCTGGGATGAAACCCACTTGATCTTGGTGCACTATCTTTTTAATATGTTTTTGTGTTTGATTTGCCAGAATTGTATTGGGAATTTTTGTGTCAATGTTCATCAGGGATATTGGTCTGAAGTTGTCATTCTTTGATGTGTCTTTGTCTGGTCTTGGAATCAGAGTGATACTAGCCTCGTAGAATGAGTTTGGAAGGGTTCTCTCCTTTTCTATTTCATGGAATAATTTGAGGACTATTGGTATTACTTCTTTTTTGAAGATCTTGTAGAACTCGGCTGAGAATCTGTCTGATCCTGGGCTCTTCTTGGTTGGTAAGCTTTTGCTGGCGTTTTCTATTTCCGTGCTTGAAATTGATCTGTTTAAGTTGTGTATGTCCTCCTGATTCAGTTTGGTCAGATCATATGGCTCTAGAAAGTTTTCAGTTTCTTAGGGATTTTCTATTTTACTGGAGTATAGATTTTCAAAATAGTTTCTAATTATATTCTATATTTCAGTAGTGTCTGTCATGATATTTCCTTTTTCATCTCGAATTTTAGTAATTTGAGTTTTCTCTCTCCTTTTTGTTAGGGTGGCTAAGGGTTTATCAATTTTATTTATTTTTTGAAAGAACCAGCTTTTTGTTTTGTCAGTTTTTTGAATTGTTTCCTTTGTTTCAATTTCATTGATTTTGCCCTCTTTTTAATTATTTCCTATCTCTTACTTCTTTTGGTGTTGATTTGTTCTTCTTTATCTGAAGCTTTGAGATGTAATATCAGGTTGTTTATTTGTTGACTTTTTCTTCTTTTAGTCAATGAGCTCAATGCAATGAACACTCTTCTTTTTTTTGGTTTTAGTTGTAGATGGATGCAATATCTTTATTTTATTTATTTTTTTGTGATGCTGAGGATCGAACCCAGTGACTCACACATGTGAGGCAAGCGCTCCACCACTGAGCCACAGCTCCAGCTCCTGAACTTTCCTCTTAACACAGCCTTCATAGTTCCCAGAGATTTTTTTTTTTAAATATTTTTTAGTTGTAGATGGACACAATATCTTTATTTTTTAAATTTATTTATATGTGGTGCTGAGGATCGAACCCAGTGACTCACGCATGCAAGGCAAGCGCTCTACCACTGAGCCACAGCCCCAGCCCCCCCAGAGATTTTTATATATTGTATCAGAGTTCTCTTTTACCTCTAAGAGTTTTTTAATCTCTTCCCTGATGTCTTCTGTTGTTCATGTGTTATTCAATAGTGCAAATTTAGTCTCCAGGTGATGGAGTAGCTTGTTTTTATTTTATCATTGATTTCTAATTTTATTCCATTACGGTCAGATAGAATGCAGGGTAGTATCTCTATTTTTGTATTTGGTAAGAGTTGCTTTGTGGCATAATATATAGTCTATTTTAAAGAAAGATCCGTGTGCTGCTGAGAAAATAGCATATTTAGTTGTTGATGGATGAAATATTCTGTATATGTCTGTTAATTCTAAATTATTGATTATATTGAGTTGTATGGGTTTTTTTTTAGTTTTTGTTGGGAAGATCTGTGTAGTGGTGAGAGAGATGTGTTAAATCACCCAGTATTATTGTGTTGTGGTGTATTTGATTCTTGAAATTGAGAAGGGTTTATTTGATATATGTGGATGCTCCATTGTTCAGGGCATAGATATTTATGACTGTTATGTCTTGTTGATGTATAGTTCCCTTAAGCAGTATGAAATGACCTTCTTTATCCCTTCTGACTATCTTTGGTTTGAAGTCCATTTTATCTGAGAATGGAAACCCCTGCTGTTTACACAGTCCATTTGTGTGGTGTGTTTTTTCCCATCCTTTCACCTTCAGTCTGTGGATGTCTTTTTCTTTTCTTTTTTTTTTTTAATTTTTTTTAGTTGTTGATTGATCTTTATTATTTATTCATTTATTATTTATATGTGGTGCTGAAGATCGAACCCAGTGCCTCACGCATGCTAGGCAAGCGCTCTACCACTGAGCTACAGCCCCAGCCCCTGTGGATGTCTTTTTCTATGAGATGAGTCTCTTGAAGGCAGCATATTGTTGAGTCTTTTTTTTTTTTTTTTTAATCCAATCTGCCAGTCTGTGTCTTTTGATTGATGAGTTTAGGCCATTAACATTCAGGGTTATTATTGAAATATGGTTTGTATTCCCATTCATTCTGGTTTATTTTTGGTTTTTAACTTGATTTGTTTTCTCCCTTGATTGGCTCTTTCTTTAGTGTAGTTTCTCCCTTTCCCGATTTTCATTGTTTTTCATTTCTTCCTCATGAACTATTTTGCCAAGAGTGTTTTCTAGTGCAGGCTTTCTTATTGTAAATGCTTTTAACTTTTTGTTTATGATGGAAGGTTTTTATTTCATCATCAAATCTGAAGCTTAATTTGTTGGATATAAGATTCTTGGTTGACTCCCATTTTCTTCAGAGCTTGGTATATTTTGTTCCAGGATCTCCTGGCTTTGAGGGCCTGGGTTTAGAAATCTGCTGATTTCTGAATTGGTTTCCCCCTGTATGCAATCTGAACCTTCTATCTTGTAGCTTTTAAAATTCTATCCTTATTGTGTATGGTAGGCATTTTCATTACAGTGTGCCTTGGTGTGGATCTGTTGTAGTTTTGTACATTTGGTGTCCTGTAAGCCTCTTGTATTTGATTTTCCAGTTCATTTTTCATGTTTGGGAAATTTTCTGCTATTATTTCATTGAAGAGATTATGCATTCCTTTGGTTTGTATCTCTGTGCCTTCCTCTATCCTGATAATTCTTAGATTTGGTGTTTTCCTATTATCCCATAGTTCTGGATGTTCTGTTCATGGTTTCATACTATCTTCATTGTGTGGTCAACTTTATTTTCAAGATTATATATTTTGTCCTCATTGTCTGAGGTTCTATCTTCCAGGTGATCTAGTCTGTTGATGATACTTTTTGTTGAATTTTTTATTTGTTTTTTTGTTTCCTTCCTTTCAAGGATTTCTGCTTGTTTTTTCCCAAAGTCTCTATGTCTTTCTTGAAGTAATCTTTTGCTCCCTGTATTTGCCCTCTTATCTCTTTGTTGGAGTGATCAATGGTTGCCTGTATTTGCTCTCTAATCTCTTTATTGGGTTGATTGATTGTTGCCTGTAATTGCTATTATATTATTCTGTGCTTCACAGATCATTTAATTATGTACGTTCTGAACTCCTCTAAGATTTCATCTACTGTGCTGTCAGTGGATTCTGTTATTGTTGCATCTTGGTTTGATTGGGGCAGTTTCTTTCCTTGTTTTTTCATGTTGTTCATGTGTCTTCCTCTCTAGCAGTGCTGATCAGAGGTATTATAATTTCTACCCTTTAATTTTGTAGTGTCCCTGCAGGTTACTAATACCTTACCTCTGGGGTAACTGGGCCTGCAGGGATGTTGGGGGTAATCTTCCTGGTCCTGGCTGTTGTCTCTAGATGGAAGTAGGCGGGGATAGATAGATAGGGTTGGTAGATGGGGGGCTGCAGCACAGTGTTTTTCTCCTCTGTGCCTCAGGCTGGGCTGTGTCTGCTCTGCCTCTTCTGCGGGTCAGGCCAGGGTCCTCAATATTAATTTGAGCAATTTCTGTGCACAAAGTTTTGTGCAAGAGTGTACATAGCAGCACTGTTCTCAACATCCACGATTCCAGACGTGATTTCAATGTTCAAATGTGTAAGAGAGTATAAATGAATTGTGATTACTTAATGGAATAGTAGCATAGTTAACAATGAGAAAACCAAATTTACCTATAATAAGATGAATGAGTCTGGCAAACATAGTGTTGAATGAATGCAACTTAACACAAAAGAGGACACATGTAGTATAGATATTATACATTGCTGTGAGGAGAATACTTAAACCTGGCCTTTAAACTTGAAGGCCATAAGCAGAGTTCCTGGAATTTGGATGATACTTGTTTTTTATCTAGAAAGCTAGTTACATTGTGACTTCATTAATGAAAGTTTATGATGCTGAACACACATGTGCTTGCTCGCTCGCTCTCTCCTGCTCTCTCTGTCTCTTTCTCTTTGAATTATTATAGTTATTCATAGTAGTTAGATTTATTTTGACAAAATCTTTAAAAAAAATTTTTTTTTTAGTTGTTGATGAACCTTTATTTACTCACTTATTTGTATGTGGTGCTGAGGATTGAACCCAGGGCCTCACACATGAGAGGCAAATCTCTACCACTGAGCCACAGTCCTAGCCCTTGACACAAAATCCATATTTTATGTATGGAATTTGAATTACTCCATTTCAGTCCCAGAACCCACTCCCTTTCCCTCTCTTCCTCCCTTTCTCATTTTCCTTCCTCTATTCTACTGATCTTCCTTTTGCTTATTTGTTTATTTGGTATTAGAGATTGAACCCAGGAGTGCTTAACCACTAAGCCACATCCCCAGCCCTTTATTTTGAAACAGGGTCTCACTAAGCTCCTTAAGGCCTTGCTAAGTTGCTGAGGCTGACTTTGAACTTGCGATCTTCCTGCCTCAACTTCCTGAGTCACTGGGATTATAGGCATGTACCACCATACACAGCTGTTTATGTATATTTGATTGGTGTTTTCTACATATACATAAAGGTGATACTCACTGTGGTATATTTATTTATGGACATAGCGTGATTTTGTCAAATTCGTTCTGCATTTCCTTCCCTTTGCTGTCTTTCCTCCCTTCCTCTCAATTTCCTCCTCCTACTGTATTTTCATATCTTTCCTATATTTTTATATCTGAAGAATCCCCCTTTTAAAATTCCTCTTTTTTCTCTTCCATTTATAAAAAAAATATTTGACCCTTGAGCTTCTGAGTCTGGCTTATTTCACTTGACATGATGTTCTCCAGTTCCATCCATTTACCAGAAAATGACAGGATTTCATTCTCTTTTATGACTGAGTAGAAATCCATTGTGTGTATCTACTACATTTTTAAAAAAAGAACTAGGAAAAACAATCTCAGCCCTTTTTATTTTATTTTATTTTTTTAGTACTAAGGACTGAACTCAGGGGTACTTGACCACTGAGCCACATCCCCAGCCCTATTTTGTGTTTTATGTAGAGACAGGGTCTCACTGAGTTGCTTAGTGCCTCGCCATTGCTGAGGCTGGCTTTGAACTCGCGATTCTCCTGTTTCAGCCTCCCAAAGTGCAGGGATTACAGGCGTGCGCCACCGCACCCGGCTTTATTTTGTTTTGAGACAGGGTCCTGCTAAGTTACCCAGAATGGCAGCTTGAAATCTTTCTGCCTTAACCTCCTTAGTTCCTTTGGGTTACAGGAATTTTTATGTTTAGAAAATTGACACTTTTTTACTGTTTTGGGAATTTCTATAAGTAGGTAAGAATATAAATTTATGTTACCACTTAGAATATAATTTGGAAATATCTAATAAAGTTGTACATATCCTATAGCTTAGCGATTTCAATTTTTATTCTTGTGCCCAAGCAGCATGCAGGAGGATGATCATTGCAGCATTGTTTGTAATGGCAAACATTTAGAAACATCTAAAAGTCTCATGATAGAAGTTTAAATTAGATGAACTGCATGTCCGAGTTCTAAAATAAGTTAAAGTGACTAAACTAAAGCTATATTTACACATAAAGATAAATCTTAAACCAAAATGGATAGAAAAGCAAGGTCAGAGAGATGGGTTATATCATATATTTAACATTTAGAAACATGCAAAAATATAGTGATGTATATCATTTGTGTATACAAATATATGTTGTAAAATAACCTGGACTGGAGTAATGCATATCAACTTCAGAATGATGGATGGATGGAAGGAATAGGATTAAGTAGTGATATCAGTTGTATCTGTAATGTACTATTAAATCTTTAAAAAGATGATTTGAAGTAAATATGGCAAAATGATGAGATTTGGTCAGTATGGCTCTTAGATATATGGTGGTGACAATTTTTTCAAGTATGTTTTAAATATTTAAATAATAACATACATTGCTTTAAAAAGTCTAGTATACAGTACATGGCACAAAACAGCCATGATTTTGGGCTTAGAGAAAAATAAATTTTCTAAGAACTAGGGCTTATTCTACTTAGGTGATATTCCAGACTTCCAGAAAAAAAAATTTAGGCATATGTTAAAATACATGAAGTAGAATTATTATTGAGTGTCCATTTCCATAATGTGGAACCAAAGGTTTATCCTAGACATTTTTCTTAGTGTGACTCTATCTCCTTACCATGCGTGTTGTGTAATTACCCTTGAAAGGCCCCTAGGCTGTTTATTTGACTGTTTGTGCCCCTGCTGCCTCCCACCCCCATCAAACCTAGGGCCTTATGCATGCTAAGCATGTGTTCTACCCTTGAGCATCCCAGACCAAGAATGTGGTGCCAGAAATTAAACCTAAGGCTCTTGCATTTTAAGAAAGCACTCTAACACTGAGCTGCACCCCTAACCCTTTCTATTTCTCATTTTGAGACAGGGTTTAGTTAAATTTCCAAGGCTGACCTCTAATTTGAGATCCTCTTACCTCTGCCTCCCAAGTGGCTAGGATTGCAGGTGTGTGCCACCACACTCAGGTTAAAAGTACTTTTAAAATACATCTTTGACTATCTGTAGTCATCAAATGTTATTTATAATTTTACTAGTTTGTTAGGACTGCCATAACAAAGAACTACAAATTGGGTGAGTTGAACAACAGAAATTTATTGTCTCACAGGTTTGGAGGCTCAGAGTTCAAGTCAAGCTCTCTGCAGAGTCAATTCCTTCTCAAGGTTTTGAAGATTGGTTTCATGCTTCTTGTCTAGCTTCTGCTGGTTTAATGGCATGCCTGGTGTTCTCTGGCTTGAAAAAGTACCATCTCCTATCTGTGCTTCATCTTCCATCTTCACATGGTGGTCTCCTTCCTTGTGTGCTGATTTCATCTTTTTAGAATACCAGTCATCTTGGATTAGGGTTCATTCTGATGACCTTTTTTTTTTCTTTTTGGCTGAGGATTGAAGCCAGGAGTGTTTTACAATTGAATTACATTCCCAGGTTTTTTTTTTTTTTTTGTACTGGGGATTGAACCTGTGGACACTCAACCACTGAGCCACATTTACAGCCCTTTTGTAAATATTTTATTAAAAGAAGAGCCTTAGCCGGGCGCAGTGGCTCAAGCCTGTAATCCCAGCACTTAGGAAGGCTGAAACAGGAGAATCGCGAGTTCAAAAGCCAGCCTCAGCAACGGCGAGGCGCTAAGCAACTCAGTGAGACCCTGTCTCTACATAAAACACAAAATAGGGCTGGGGATGTGGCTCAGTGTCGAGTGCCCCTGAGTTCAATCCCCAGTACCAAAAAAAAAAAAAAAAGAAGAGTCTTCGTGATTTGCTTAGGGCTTTGCTAAATTGCTGAGGCTGGCTTTGAACTCACTTTGATCATCCTTCCCCAAATCACTGGGATTATGGGTGTGATTATGGGTGTGTGCCACCTTGCCCAGCTGCTTTTTATTTTTTATTTTGAGATAGGGTTTCACTAAGTTCCTTAGGGCTTTACTATACTAATTTGCTGAGGCTGGCCTCAAATTTGCGATCTTTTTGCTTCAGCCTCCTAAGTGGGATTACAAGTGTGTAGCAATATGTGCAGCTTCTAATGACCTTTTTAAAACTAATTGCATCTGCAATGACTTTTTTTTTTTTTTTTTTTTTGTGGTGCTGGGGATTGAACTCAGGACCTTGTGCATGTGAGGCAAGCACTCTACCAACTGAGCTATATCTCCAGTCCTGCAATGACTTTTATTTCTAAATAAGGTTACATTCTGAGGTACTAGGGATGAGGACTTCAACATAGGAATTTTAGGGGCACAGAGTTCAATCTATAACAATAATATTTGGTAATTGAAAACAAGATGATTGTTCTGCACTAGTACATAAGAAGTCCTATTTATGAAGTTATTAATGGGGAAAAACAAATGGAAAAACCAGAGATAAAGGGAAAATAATGCATATTGATTGAAAAAAGATTGAAGATACAAACGGTCATCTTATAGAATTATCTAAAATACATTTTTTTCACTTTTTCATTGTTTTCTAAGTTTATATATAAGAGACTTCTAGGTAGAGGAAGTGACTCTTTTAGAAGGCCCTGTGGGAAGAAAGGGATTATTACAGTATTCCAGGAACTAGAATTAGGCCTGTGATAGATTAGAGCAGTGGGATGAGAGGAATACCAGAGAAATTGAAAATGAAGTAAGAGTTAGGTCAGGTAGAATTTTTAGACCATGGTAAAAGTTTAGATTTTGTTCTGTTTCTAGTGGGGAATCCCTTGATCTAATTGACATTTTTAAAGAATATATTGGGACTGGATATGTGGCTTGTAGCTCAGTAATAGAGTATTATCTAGTATGCAGGAGGCCTTGCTTTTGATCTCTAGCACCACAAAAACAAAACAAAAGCAAAAATCAAAACCAGAAACATTGGCGAGAGCAAGAGTTAAAATAGAAGGCTAATTAGTAGGCTGTTGCAATAGACTAGGTGATTTATGAAGATGAATTAGACTACTTGGTTAATGGAAATTGAGATTGAGAGTAGTAGATGGAGTTGAGCACTATTTTCTGGGTGCATTGACAGGACTTCATTTATTGGAAATAGGAGATGATGGAGAAAGGGTCCTCAAGAACTTAATCGCACATTTCTAGCTTGAGTGGCTGAATGGCAGTTCTGTTTTTTTGAGGTTTTGAAGATTGAGTGAAATAACAGACTTGGAGGAGGCGGTAAATCAAGAATTCAGATTTAGAAATATTAAGTTCGGAAAGCCTGGGAAGTAGACAATTGTAAATTATAACCATAGAGATTGTACTTCAAACTAGAGAATGCTCTCATGCGCCCCCCCGCCCCCCCTTTTTAGTTCAATCTCGAGAGGATTCCAATTCTGAGGGGTTGGATAGAAGAGAAAGAGGTGGTGGCAAAGGAAAAGGAGCAACCAAACAGGCAGCACACCCATCAGTAGAGGTTGAAGTTATGAAAATGAAGAGTGTATTTCCAAGAATGAGCTGTCCCCTTAAAGAGTATGGGCATTGATTGGATTTGACAGCATGGAGGTCATTGGCCTTGTCCAGAGAAGTTTCAGTGGAGTGGTAGCAGTGCAAGACAGACAAGAATGGATAAGAATCAGTGAGAGCTGGGTAAGTAGAGGTAAAAATGTAAAAAGCAATTCTATTTTAACACATAATCCATATTTGGCTTAATGCTTCTTCCTGTTAGTAGGCCAGATTCTTTGAGGGCAGAGGTGATGTCATAGTCCCCAGTTTGACCTCCCTTAACTGTCTTATATAGCCATAACTGGTTCTCAATAAAATTCTGAATAAACATCTTGTAGTTTCCACAACATACTGTCTTTTACTTTATACTATCAATCTCAGGCTTTCAGATCCACGTATTTATTATAAACATTTCTGCTTTTGATTTTTAAGGGCCTTTTACAGTATATACTGTTTGATTGTCACTTAAAAAATGTTTCCATATTTTTTAGGTCTTTTGGGGGGCATGCTTTTGTCTTCCTCTTTGTTTATTTAAATTTTATTTAAATCACCAGGGCCCTGGGTTCAGTGCTGGTGATTGAACCCAGAGCCCTGTGCATGCTTGGCAGGCACTCTACCACTGAGTTACATCCACAGCCCAGCTCCCTCCTTCTTTTAAATCATAAGTATTTACTTGCTATATTCAATTCATTCCACATTTACATAGAGTTTGTTATTAGCCTATCTCATTTCTGAAGGTGTTTTTATCTTCATTTATACTTATAAATGTTTTTTATCCTTCTTAGGATTTTGTCAGATTCTTTTTTCATTAGTTTTTTTTTTTCTTTGTGGAAACATTTATTGAGTACCTTTAGGAACACAACCATTTCTTTTTCATGATTATTAGCGTTTCTCCGCTAATAGGTAGGTTTTTAGTTTTGAGTTTTGTAGTCCTCCATGAGGAGTATTTTCTTCTGAGTTCTTTGTACATTACTCTTCTGCCTTTAGTCCTCCTCTACCTTGAACACTTCTGTATTCTTCCCTTGGATGCTTTTTACTGTGCTTGGGATCCAAGAGACCCAGCAGATTATTTAGATTAATATATACTCTTTGTTCTAAGCCAGGGCTTCTATCCTGATCCTTTATCCTTCTTTAGTAATCAAAGTAGGGAGCCAAGGAAATTTTAGTGCCCAATTTTTATGAAATTTTATTGGTATCTTATAATTATATATAATACTGTGATTTATTATGCTGTATTTATACATGCAGGTAACATGATTTGATCAGTCTCATTCCCTGGTACCAACTCTTTTCCCTCCCCTCCTTCCTTCCTTTGATCCACTTACTGTGCTCTACTGATTTCCCTTCTGTCATCGTTATCATCATTATCATCATCATCATCATCATCATTTATTTCAATTAGTTTAGTACCCACTTTTAAAAAAAAATTTTTTTTTTTTAGTTGTAGATGGACACGATATCTGTATTTTATTTATTTTTATATGGTGCTGAGGATCGAACCCAGTGCCTCACGCACGCGAGGCAGGTGCTCTACCACTGAGCCACAATCCCAGCCCCTAGTACCCACTTTTTTATTAGAGCATTATAGTTATACATAAAAGTTGAGTTCTTTGACAAAATCTTACATGCATGGAATTTGAATTGCTCCATTTCAGTCACCATCCCTGCCTCTTTCCTCTCCTCCCTCCCCTTATTCTTCCTCTACTCTACTGATTTTCCTTTTACATGTTTGTCATGTTTTACATGTTTGTCCATGTATTTTTTTTTAGTTGTAGATGGACACAATATCTTTATTTATTTATTTTTATGTGGTGCTGAGGATCGAACCCAGTGCCTCACGCGCATGTAAGGCAAGCCTGATACCACTGAGCTACAATCCCAGCCCCTGTCCATGTATTTTTTACTTTCTACATATGCATAAATGTTTAATTCCCTGTGGTATATTTATATATGCACATAATGTGATTTTATTAAATTCATTCTGCATTTCTTCCCCTTTCCTGTCCCTCTTCCCTCCTTCTTTTTATTTTTGGTGCCAGGGATTGAACCCAGGGGTGCTTAACCACAGAGCTATATCCCTTGTCCTTTTTTATATTTTATTTAAAGACAGGGTCTTGCTGAGTTGCTAAGTGCCTTGCTAATCTGCTGAGGCTAGATTTGAACTCTGTGATACTCCTACCTCAGCCTCTCGAGTTGCTGGGATTACAGGTATGCACCAGTATACCTGGCCCTCCTTTTTTTTTTTTTTGGTTGACTTTTTAAATTATAATTTTATTTTTATGTATTAATTTGTATGTGGTACTGAGGATCAAACCCAGAACCTTACCTGCGCTAGGCAAGCGCTCTACTACTGAGCCACAACCCCAGCCCCCGGCCCTCTCTTTTTAAAAAATATATTTTAGTTGTCGATGGACCTTTATTTTATTTTATTTTTTTATATTTTTTAGTTGTTGATGGATCTTTATTTTATTCATTTATTTATATGTGGTGCTGAGAGTCGAACCCAGGGCCTCACACATGCAAGGCAAGTGCTCTACCACTAAGCCACAACCTCAGCCCTATTTTATTTTTTTATATGTGGTTCTGATAATTGAACCCAGTGCCTCACACATGCTGGGCATACACTCACTGAGCTACAACCTCAGCCTTCCCCCCTCCCTCATGATCTCCTCCTTCAGTTACACTGATTTTCCCTAGTCTTCCCTACTTCTTTTTTCCCTTATTTTTCTGTAGCTTCTGCATGTGAGAGAAAACATTCGACTCTTGATTTTTCCGAGTCTTATTTCATTTATGATGATCTCCATTTTCATCCATTTCCTGGCAAATGTCATAATTTCATTCTTCTTTATGGCTAAGTAAAACTTTACTGTGTATATATTCCACATTTTCTTTTTCTTTTATTTAAAAAAAATTTTTTAGTTGTAGATGGACACATTTATTTTATTTATTTTTAATACGGTGCTGAAGCTCAAACCCAGTGCCTCACATGTGCTAGGCAAGCATTCTACCACTGAGCTACAACCTCAGCCCATATTCCACATTTTTTTAACCATTCATCTATTGATGGGCGTCTGAGTTGGGCCTATAATTTGGCTATTGTGAAGGGTGTTGCTTATAACATTGATGTGGTTGTATCACCATAGTTTGCTGATTTTAGTTCTTTTGAATAAATACCAACGAGTAGGATAGCTGTTCCATTCCTAGTTTTTTGAGGATTTCCACACTGCTTTCCATAGTGGTTGTACTAATTTGTAGTCCCACCAACCATATGATCGTATCTTTTCCTCTACATCTTTGCCAGCATTTATTATTATTTGTATTCTTTTTTTTTTGGTACTGGAGATTGAACTCAGGGGCACTCGACCACTGAGCCACATCCCCAGCCTTATTTTGTGTTTTATGTAGAGACAGGGTCTCACTGAGTTGCTTAGCGCCTTGCTGTTTTGAACTCTTGATTCTCCTGTCTCAGTCTCCCTAAGTGCTGGGATTACAGGCTTGCGCCGCTGCGCCTGGCTTATTATTTGTATTCTTGATAATTGTTCTGACTAGAGTGAGATGAAATATTAGTGTAGTTTTAAATTGCATTTACTGGATAGTAGAGGTGTTGAACATTTTTTCATATATTTGTTGGCCATTTGTGTTTTTTCTATCCTCCTGCTTTAACCTCCCAAATTGCTGGGATTACAGGTGCCACTGTGCCTGGCAGTACCAACTTTTTATCTTCCACCTTTAGAGTAGGTCCAGGTTTAAGAAGCTACCCATCTTTCTTATATTCCCAGTGTTACAGGAACTTTCTAAATAAAAAAATTATCCATGTCATATTGAAAGAATATAGAGAAGAGAGAATTGCCACTTCTAGGTTTCATAATATATAATTTCTTCAGTCTGTCTATTTAGACTCAGAGAAGCAGCATGAATTCTCTAATTGGAGGCATGAGTTGAATCTATGAAAATAAGAAATGAAAGGAGCCAAGGAGCTTAGTTGCAGTTTGGGAACTTGGGTTTAAAATAGATTTAGGCAAACAGTTTAGGACTGAGTTGATGTCAGGTCCTTTATTGGTTTTGATTGTTTTGGATGTTGACTACTGTAACCCTTCATGATCCTTGATGTCAGTTAAGTTGGTGATTTAGATTTGAAAGAGGAGTGTTTTGCTGTGGTGACAGAGTTGCACTTCAGCTCTGATGGTTAGTGTCAAACAGAATTCAGGTCCTCAATAATTCCTTGTCTGGTGCTACCATTCCTTTACATTGCTTTATTAGACTATGAGGCGCATGCTGGTGGAGAGAGTATGTTTCTCTGTTATGTGACACAGTGTCTGATGGTAGACACTCAAATATTGAAGGACTGAATCTAAAATGTAAAAATATCTATGTATTAAAGATTGCTAATATTTATCTGCTCTGCCTTAAACTCGTTCTTAATTCTTCACATATTTTCTCAGATCTTTTTCATCATCTGTCTCTTTAGTGTAAGCTACTGTTTCTCTGTCTGTCTCTCTTTCTTCCCCTCTCTCCCTCCCTCTCCTTTTTTTTCTATTTTTTAATTGTTTTCTGTGGTGCTGGGGGTTGAACCTAGGGCCTTGTGCCATGCTCTACATGGGCCCTACCACTGAACAATATTCCCAGCACAAGAACGCATTTTTTTTTCTGTGCCAGAGATCAAACCCTAAGCTGCTGCTGCTGCTCCTCCAAATTTGCAGTTTCTCTTCTTAAATGTTTGATAATAGCTGAGAGAGTATATACTATGGTATTACATTTTATTCTTGGAAATTTGTGATTTACTAAAGTTGATGAGTAAGAAATAGTGACTATTAATATATAAGTTCTGGTTTACAAAGCAGGCAGAAAAACTTTAAAAGAAGAGAGGAGCAAATATTTTTGAGAATACATATCCAATTAGAATATTCACATGAAAATTGATATACCTTTCTAACCCTCTTACCCACATTTTTTTTTGGTACTGGGGATTAAACCCAGATGGGCTTAACCACTGAGCCCCATCTCCAACCCTCTTTATATTTTATTAGGAGACAGGGTCTCACTGAGTTGCTTAGGGCCTCCCTAAATTGCTGAAGTGTCTTTGAATCCATGATCCTCCTGCCTTAGCCTCCTGAGCTGCTGGGACTGTAGACATGCACCAGCTTCTTAAGGAAGACCTTTTAGCCTGTTGGCAGGACATATCATGGAGCCATCTCCTGAGCCTGTATCTAGGTCTGAGGGAAGAAATGAAGAGAAAAATTTTTAAGCCTTCTCTGCTCCAGATGGAGGAAGCTAACAAGGATCTCTACTGGAAAGACATTCATACTATCCAGATCAGAGGAATAGCAATCCACCACAGTGATTAAGAGTGTAGGTAGCGGGGCTGGGATTGTAGCTCAGCGGTAGAGCGCTTGCCTCGCATGTGTGAGGCCCTGGGTTTGATCCTCGGCACCACATACAAAGCAATGAAATAAAGACATTGTGTCCATCTATAACTAAAAAAATATATATATTTAAAAAAAAAAAAGTGTAGGTAGGCCTTGTAGTCAAAGGGTCTGAGTTTGAGTCCCAGCTTTATTACTTACTGGCTCTTTAACCTTGAGCAAATTGTTTAAATCTAAGATTGAGTCTTCTTATTTGTGACATGGAAATAATACTACTGCTTATCTCAAAAATCCTGTAAGGATTAAGTAATAGTATGTTTTTAAAAATATTAGTTAGTTATTATTCTAACAGTTCTATCACTGCTGTAATTGTCACTACTCAAAGGAATGTCTTGTTTTTGTCTGTGTTGTAGCATTTATGTTGTAACTTTTGATTTCTACATCTGTTTTCTCACAGATTCTTAGAGACTCATTTAAACTTTGTTTTTCTATTGTCTGGTATACTTGGCACATACTATACACTTGGGTCAATCTGCATAAAGACAGTTTGAGTTCCACTAAATAACAGGTCTTTGTATAGAATACTTACAAAGTACAAACAAAACATGCAAGCTTTAACACTGATTCCCAAGGTCTAGTGGGGAAGAAAGGGATGATTCCTTGTCAAATATGAAAACTGAGAGGTATATATGTTCACTTTTTGGTTGTTGTGATATGCTGTAATCAAAGAATATAGAATTCTTCTTATAGCCTTTGTGTCCCCAAGGAACCTGAGTCCTTCATCTGTCAATACTATTGTCTCATTCTGTCCCAGAGAAGCGGCTATTTATTGGTCCTTAACTTTTGGTACTGGGGATTGAACCCAGGGGCACTTGCTTAACCACTGAGCCCCAGCACCAGCCTTTTTATTTTTATTTTTACTAATTTATTTATTTATTTAAAATTGTTTTAGTTGTAGATGGTCAGATATCTTTATTTTATTCATTTGTATGTGGTGCTGAGGATCGAACCCAGTGCCTCACGCATGCGAGGCAGGCGCTCTACCACTGAGCCACAATCCCAGCCCCCAGCCTTTTTATTTTTTATTGAGACAATATCTCATTAAGTTTGGTTAGGGCCTCACTAAGTTGCTGGGTCTGGTTTTGAACTTGAAATCCTCTTGCTTCAGCCTCTTGAGTCACTGGGATTATAGGCATGCGCCACCATGCCGGGCTCTTTTTGTTTTATGGAAACAACTAAATGTGTCCCTAACCCTTGACTCTTTCCCAGCATTCCAACAATGGGCACAGATAATCTGCTGATCCTTAAGAAATATGGAAGTAAAAAGTTGATCACAAATGTATGTTCTAGATGTAGCATTGGTTACTCAAATTTTTTTATCATTAGAGTTCATCAACCTATTTTATACATGAGGCACACAGATTTCTTTCTTCTTCTTTTTTTTTTGTACTGGAGATTTATCTCCGGGCACTCGGCCATTGAGCCACATCCCCAGGTCTGTTTTGTACTTTATTTAGAGACAGAGTCTCACTTAGTTGCTTAGTGCCTCACTTTTTGCTGAGGCTGGCTTTGAACTTGCAATCTTCCTGCCTCAGCCTCCTGAGTCACTGGGATTACAGGAGTGAACCACCACGCCTGGCTTTGTTTTTTACATTAGTATTCATTTTGACAAAATTACAACAGCATGGAATATATAATTTGCTCTGTTTCAGTCACTAGTACTTTCCCTTTCTCTCTCTTCTCTTCCCCTGTTCCCTTCCCTCTACTATTCTTCTGATCTTTCTGCTATTTACTTAGAGGTTTTATTAAAAAATTAGTGTCTTGTGGATATATATGATGGTGAGATTTATATATGTACCTAGTAAGGCTAGGTCAGATTCATTCCACTGTTCTTCCCTTATCCCATCCCTCTTCCCTCCCCTTTCAACTTCCCTCTTCTACTTTATTATCTTTTTTCTATTTTGATAGAATTCCCCTTCCCCCACCTTTCTTTTTTCTTTTTCCTTATTTTGGATTAGCCTCAACATATCAGAGAAAGCATTGGACTTTTGACTTTCTGGGTTGGGTTTATCTCATGTAGCATAATGGTCTCCAGTTCCATCCATTTACTGGCAAATGCCATAATTTAATTCTTCATTATGGCTGAGGAATTCTCCATTGTGTATATATATACCACATTTTCTTTATCCATTCGTCTGTTGAAGGACACCTAGGTTTGACCCGTAGTTTGGCTATTGTGAATTGAGGCACACAGATTGCTAAGTATATGAGAGAATTGTTGGGTTTGGTTACCCAAGAAAGTCTTATTGCAAAGAGGTATTTATGGTATTTGTTTGGGGAGGTGTTATAGGTCCCAAAAAAGAAATTATCTCAGGGATCCCTTACCAAAATTATACTCAAGGGGTTTTGGAGAAATAATATGAATGAAAATGATAAGTCCTGTTCTTTTGCTCATTGTAGGAGTTAAGATTTTGATATAAATAATTGCTAGTAGGAGATAGAGAACAGGATGAGCATATTAACTGCTGTGGCAATTCAGAATGGGGAGATAGTTTTAGTTTGGGCTTTTTTGTTGTTGTTTTGGTACTAGGGATTGAATATAGGGGTACTTTACCACTCAGCTACATCCTTACCCTTTTTTGTTTTAAATCTTATTTTGTTTATTTATTATTATTGTTTTTATGTGGTGCTGAGGATTGAACCCAGTGCTTCACACATGCGAGGCAAGCACTCTGCCACTGAACCACAACCTCAGCCCCCTCAGCCTTTTTTTTTTTTTTAAAGTATTTATTTATTTTTTTAGTTGCAGGTGGACAGAATATCTTTATTTTATTTTTATGTGGTGCTGAGGATCGAACCCAGTGCCTTACGCATGCTAGGCGAGCACGCTACCACTGCGCCACAATCCCAGCCTCCCCCCAGCTTTTTAAAAAAAATTTTTTTTAGTTATAGATGGATAAAATATCTTTATTTTATTTGTTATTTTTATATGGTGCTGAGGATTGAATCCAGTGCCTCATACATGCTAGGCACATGCTCTACCACTGAGCCACAACAACAGGCCTCATCCTCAGCCTTTTTAATTTTTATTTTGAAACAGAGTTTCGCTAAGTTGTTGAGGCTGGTTTCAAACTTGTGGTCTTTCTGCCTCAACCTCCCAAGTCATTTTGATTATAGGTATGTGCTACCACACCCAGCAGTGTTTTTGACTGACAGTGTTTGGAAAGAACTCAAGAAGTTTAGTAGGATTGGTGTTAAAATGAATATTTTCCGGATTAAAACCAGGGCCTTGTGTAGGGTTAAGTGCACAGGGCTAAGTGAGCTATTTCCCCCGTCCTATTAATGTGTTTTCTTTTTCAAATAGTCTGCTTTTTCACCATTTTAGGTAACACTGATACTAATCATCATCATAAAAGCTAACATTTATTCACTGCCTACTGTATAACAGAACTTTTTCTAAGGGCTTAAACTTCTTGACTCAACCTCACTTACCTACTACTATTATTAATTTTTTAAAGATCTAGCAACTTATATTTTATATCCAAGTGTGTCTCAGCATTTTCATACAGGGCATCATTTGTTTTTGTTGTTGTAGTGCTGGAGTTCAAAGAACCCAGGGCCTCACATATACTAGGCGAGCATTCTACCATTGAGTTACACTCCCAGCCCTCTTTCTCTGTATTTTGAAGGAAATGAGACCCAAGACCCAGAGAAATTAAGAAATTATCTTGCCCAAGGTCACACAACTATGGAGTAGCTTGGATTCCAACCATTGAAGTCAGACACTAAGACCAGCCACAATTAAGCTAAATGTTTTCTGTGTATACTCTTTTTTTCCCCCTGCTTTGTTCTTTCCTGCCAGACATTGCCTTTTTTCCTTTTACATTTATGTCAGAGTTATACATGCAACTGAAGAGTTCATCAGCAAAGCCTGGTATAGTGACACACGCCTGTAATCCCAGCAGCCCAGGAGGCTGAGGCAGGAGGATCACAAATTCAAAGCCAGCCTCAGTAACTTAGTGAGGCCCTAAGCAACTTAGCGGGCCTTGTCTCAGAATAAAAAATAAAGAGGACTGGAGATGTGGCTCAGTGGTTAAGCACTTCTGAGTTCAATCCCTGATACCAAAAAAAGAAGAAAAAAAAGAGTCCATCAGTAAGTTAGGAGTTAAGAAGTAAGAAGTTAGGACAAATTGCGGTCCGTAGGAGTGGGGGTGTAGATCCATGATAGCATGCTTAGCATGCATGAGTCCTGAGTTTGATCTCTCTTTTTTTTTTTTTTAAATTTTTTTTAGTTCTAGATGGACACAATATCTTTATTTTATTTATTTTTTATGTGGTGCTGAGGATCGAACCCAGTGTCTCATGCATGCGAGGCAAGCGCTCTACCACTGAGCCATAATCCCAGCCCCGAGTTTGATCTCTTGAGGATCTTCTTCCCATTAGAATTTTAAGGCAACTTGTTTGTTGCTTGCTAGGACAAGGAAGTATTAGAGAAGCTTTGCATTTGAGACTGTCTTCCCTTCATCTCTTTGTTGCTTGCTTGCTTGCTTTATCTTGTACCTTATCTGGGAGCATGGGCTAGCTAGTATTTAGGGCATCTCCAGTTTAGGGAGATGTCAGTCTTAAATCCTAGTGGTTGCCCATCTTAGTCAATCTTTGACTTCCTTGCCAAGAATGTCATCTTTCCTCAGGTTCATCTTCTAGTTCTCACTTTCTAGGCTACCATCCTCCCTCCGCTGGAATTCTGCAACAGTTTCTGACCTTGCCTCCCACCAGTTTGTTCTGGATACTGCAGCTAGAGTCATTTTTCTGAAATGTAAATCTGGTTAATATCCCTCATGATAGCCAGACTTGGTGGAGCATGCCTGTAATTCCAGTGACTAAGAAGGCTGAGGCAAGAGGATAGACAATTTTGAGGACAGCCTCACTCAGCAATTTAGCAAGACCCTGTCTCAAAATAAAATAGAATGGGCTGGGAATGCAGCTCAAAGGTAGAATGCTCCTGGATTCAATCCCTCATACCAAAACAAAACAACAACAACAACAAAACCTTTCAGGATAAAGCCTTGATCTCTAAATTTCTTAGACTAGTTTTTTTCCTAGTTATCTTAGGTTTCTCCTCAACACTTGCCATTTTCTATCCACACTCTTACAGTTTAAACCAGTCAGACTCCGAGTGGTTCCTCATATACACTACTTTTTCCTTTACTTCTGAGAATACATGCAAAAGTAAAGATGTAAAAATACCTGTCCCAGGTGCAACCTAGCCAGGTGTGGTGGCACATGCCTATAATTCCAGCTACTCAGGAGGCTGAGGCAAGAGGATTGCAAGTTGGAGGCCAGCCTTAATAATTTAGCAAGATCTTATCTCAAAAAATAAAAAGGGCTGGGGATGTAGCTCAGTGTTAAAGCACCCCGGGTTCAATTCCCAGTACCAAAAAACAAGCACTATGAAAACCAGCAAAGCCATACCACTTGGTCTCCTCGTAATAGCAGAAATTGGGCCCTCAGAGTAGAGGGAACTTAATTTGTTCAGGATCAAATGCAATTTAATAAGCAGATTATCTTTTATTGCTTTAGCTTCAGGAATTTTGACAGTATGGAACAGAGCCATTTTAAGTGTTCTGTGTTTCTTTTTTATTTTATTTTTCTACTTTTGCCCACACGCCTTTCAGTCTTGTTCATGTGATTAACATTTCTCTCCCTTAAGTTAGTTGCTAATTGATTTGATTTGTCACTTTACTTCATATACATCTCACTTTGGCATAGCTTTTCTTTCAGAACACTTGTTGGGGTGCTATGTATTCTACTGGTTGACTGCTCTTAGGTCTAATTAAAGGGAGACAGGGTGGTGGGGTCACACTATAGATATAGGTCCCTAATAGATACATGAAGAATTGCATTTTGCTCCTTTTCTTAGCTCAGGATTCATAGTGGTTTTGTGTGTGTGTGTGTGTGTGGTTGTTTTTTTTTTTTTTTTTTTTTTTTTTTTTTGGTACCAGGGATTGAACTCAGGGCCACTTGACCATTAATCACATTCCCAGCCTTATTTTGTATTTTATTTAGAGATGGGGTCCAAGTTGCTTAGCACCTTACCATTGCTGAGGCTGGCTTTGAACTTGTGATCCTCCCGCCTCAGCCTCACTAGCCGCTGGAAATACAGGCGTGAGCCACTGTGTCCAGCAGCTCAGGGCTCATAGTGTGGTATTTATTATAGTAAAGCATATAGAGTATAATGGACTTCTTTTTTCATGTGAGTGGCAACTGGTTTGGTACAGAGTCTGGGTTGCAATATTTTGCTTATTTTATTTTTTTTAGTTGTAGATGGACATAACTTTATTTTATTTATTTTTACGTGGTGCCGAGGATCGAACCCAGTGCCTCACGCATGCGATGCAGGCGCTCTACTACTGAGCCACAATCCTATCCCCTATTTTGCTTATTTTAGTAAGAATTTGTGCAGGGCTAAGTGGGAGTCAAACTTGTATTCCTACACAGTCTGTGGTCCAACTTGTATAAAATGCCTTTGACCAAGAAGATAATTTTTTTTTAAACAAAGGTAAATCATCATTTTCTTAAGGACCAAACTTTAATTTCCCCCACAAAATAATTAGTTTAACATACTTTTTTGAGCCTGGCACAGTGGTGCATGTCTGTAATCCCCATCACCTGGGAGGCTGAGGCAGGAGAATCACAAGTTTGAGGCCAGCCTCCCCAACTTAGGAAGATCCTGTCTCAAAGTAAAAAAATAAAAGGGCTGGCTGAGGACGTAACTCAGTGGTAGAGCATCCCTGGGGTTCAATTCATTTTTGAATGAATTGAATAGCCCCCCCCCCCGTTTTATATATATATATAAAGAGGAATGATTTAATATAGTAGATTTCAAATATGAGGTTTTATGGAATGATTAAAAATAATAGTTATAAAAACTGTGAATAAACATGGAAAAATATTTGCAGTATCATTGAGAGGAGAATGATATTCTTAGACTGAGAATTAAGCTTTGATAGTTTGTGAGGGAGGAGAAAGGTAAAGGACATCTTGCAAGCCAATCAGAGCAGCTGAGTCAACTCCTGTGGTCAGCTGGCTGACATGTCCTAGTGCATTTTTTTTTTGTCCAAATACTATCCACATATAAAAACGTAATACAATAGAGTATGCAAATTTATAATTCTAACAGTTTTATATATATTGAACAGGGCAGTGGGATTATATATGATTCCTATCTTTAAAAATATTAACTTTCAAATAAAAAGGAAATGGTTGTTACTTGAGAGATGACATGCTTTTCTTTAATGCTAGATTCTGAAGCAGGAGGCTTAAAAATAAGGGAACTAGTGCCACAGGTTTGGAAATTGTCTGATGAATTAGACAAGCTATGGAACAGGCAGTTAGTTAGTTCCTGTGCCTGGGGAATGAGGTCACTGGTTGCAGAGTCAGTGTGAATAGGATTATTTCCTATAATCTCAAGGATGCCAGTTGTAGATTTGGTTTTACAGCAGGGTCAAAGAAACTCAGGAGCTGAAGCTATAGTTTAATTTTTTTGAGGGGTTGGATACAGTGCTAATATATTCTCTTATTTCTCCCTTTACTTGTAAGGAGCCTGGGGGGAAAAGTATTCTGCCTGGGCCTTCTCTTTTTAGCTTTGACTGCTGGGGTTTTCATATCGGCTAGAATCTTCATAGAGCTTAAGTGTTATGTAATGACTATTTCCTTCTTTTCCTTTACAGATAATAGTGTAGAAGAGGGAGGATTGTGTGCTGGAGCCCCTCCTAGATTTGAATCTATACTACTTTTAAATTAGCTTTATAATGAGGCAGACAGCAAGTTTATTATTCAATTTGGTATCTTTTTTTTTTTTTTTTTGGTACTGGGGTTTGAACTCAGGGGTACTCGACCACTGAGCCACATCCCCAGCCCTATTTTGTGTTTTTATGTAGAGACAGGGTCTCACTGAGTTGCTTAGTGCCTCGCCCTTGCTGAGGCTGACTTTGAATTGGTGATTCTCCTGTCTCAGCCTCCCAAAGTGCAGGGATTACAGGCGTGCGCCACCACGCCCGATTTCTTTTGGTAATCTTGAGGAAATAGTTGATAGTGGTTAGTCATATAGTTTTTCTTTAAATATTTAATATTTTGAACTTTGAAAATAATATGCACTTTTTTTCTTTTCTTTTTTTAAAAATATATTTTAGTTATACATGGACACAGTGTCTTTATTTTGTTTATTTATTTTTATGTGGTGCTGAGGATTGAACCCAGTGCCTCACACATGCAAGGCAAGCACTATGCCACTGAGCCACAACCTCAGCCCTGCACTTATTTTCATAAGTGAACAATATAAAGATGTGTAAGGTTTTAAAAATTTAAAAACCTAATAACCTCACATTTCTCCCTATCTCATGTCCTGAGGTAACTAATGTTCACAGCCTACTTGGTGGATATCTTTCTGTACCTTTGTTCTTATTCATAGCAAAAATACAAGCATAGATACACATGTTTTTGTTTAATCACTTTTAATAGCCTTACCAAGATATAATACATATATTATACAATTGATCCATTTAAAGTAATCCTGTCTTTATATAACTATTCTAGATATTGTATATAATTGGAATTACACAATATATGGTCTTTTTTGGCTGGCTTAATATTTTTGAGGTTCATCCAAGTTGTAGCATGTTTTAGTACTTTGTTCCTTTTTACATGTGAATAGTATTACATTATATGGATGTACCACATTTTGTTTACTTATCAGTGATGGTCGTTTATTTTGTTTTTCCCAGTACTGAGTATTGAACTTTGGGAGGCTGAGACAGGAGAATCACAGGTTCAAAGGCAGCTTCAGCAACAGTGAGGTGCTAAGCAACTCAGTGAGACCCTGTCTTTACATAAAACACAAAATAGGGCTGAGGATATGGCTCAGTGGTGGAGTGCCCCTGAGTTCAATCTCTGCTACCAAAGGAAAAAAAAAATTAAATGGAATTAAGAATTTAGTTCATTAGGGCTGGGGTTGTGGCTCAGTGGTAGAGTGCTTGCCTAGCATGCATGAGGCACTGGGTTTGATTCTCAGCACCACATACAAATAAATAAAATAAAGATCCATTGACAACTAAAAAATAAAAAAAAAATTAAAAAAAAGAATTCAGTCCATCAGTTTAATTAGCCACATGAAGCTCTATCTGCCCCACTTGATGTACACATATAGAAATACTTTTATCATAAAAATTTGTATTAGATGGCTCTGGTTTACATAGGTTGACCTCATTCATGTGTGACTGACATTTAAATTCATAGTGAAATGCTTTATTTTTATTTATTTTATTTTTTGGTACCAGGGTTTGAATTCAGCAATGCTTAATCAGTGAGCCACATCCCCAGCCCTTTTAAAAATTTTTTTATTTTGAGACACTGGGGCTGGCTTTGAACTTGTTATCCTCCTGCCTCAGTCTCCCTAGCCACTGGTATTACAGGTATGTGCCACCACACCTGGCCTGATGGCAGATTTATTGTTCTTGACAGTTTTGTGTGGCAAATGAAAAGTAAATATGATTGACCTTGTATATCTGCAGGTTCTTCATCTGCAGATTAAATCAGCTGTGAATCGGAAATATTGGGGTGAAAATTGTGTCTGATTCTCAGTACCATAAAAGAAATTTGTGTTTACTGAATATGTAGAGACTTACTCCTTGTCATTATTTTCTAAACAATACAATATAGCAAGTATTTGCATTATATTAGGTATCATAAGTAATCTAGAGTTGATTTAAAATATATAGGAGGATGTCTATAGGTTTTATGCAGCCATTACCTATGCCATTTTATATAAGGGACTTGAAGCATCTGTGAATTTTGGTATTCTCTCAGGTCATGGAACCAATTTTTCATGGATACTGAGAGGTAACTATAAGTGAAAAATACTTTACATTAGTACTATTTATGTTTTAAATACATATTTTTACACGATAATTCTAAATAAGAATAAAGAATACACATTGGAAAGTAAATATTCTCAGGTGTGCCCCTCCATTCTTCACTGAGTGGCATGGATTGAAACAAGATTTTTTTGGTGTATTCTAGATATTTTTCATCTTTATACCAGCATGTGTGTGAATCTCCACTTCCATTTATGTTTTTACATTAATATATTTTGGGAATTGTTTTCTGTGGCTACCTATAAATCTGCCTTATTTTTTTTTTTATATTTTTTGTTTAGTTGTAGATGAATACAATATCTTTATTTTATGTGGTGCTGAGGATCGAACTCAGTGCCTCACGTATGCGAGGCAAGCGCTAAACCGCTGAGCCATAACCCCAACCCCTATCTGCCTTATTTTTATTGCACAGTATTTTGTTATAAATTATTAATAATCTTCCTTTAGTAGAAATAGGTCAAGAGCCTGAATTGCAAACTGATCCATATACTTGAATCAGTTTTATGCCTATTAAGGCACAAAAATATCAGAGCTGACATCTAGGAAACTAAGGAACCTGGGCCTACATAGAAGACTTGCATTTTTGCATAGTTAGACCCTAGGGTAACCAGAGTAGTCTATAAGAAATCATTTTCCAAAGCACTGAAAATAAGTTATTAGAAAATATAAGAGAAAAAAAATTACATTCTTAGTAGCACAGAAGTATAAAATATCTAAGAAAGCCACAAGAGATTTGAAAAACCCTATGTGATGAAAGCTAGAATATTGTAAACTAGATAAGCTGAAAACCTTAGTAGTACAAAAAGTTGGAAATGCTGATCAAATATAATAAACATCCCATTAAGAGTATAGGTAGGGGGCTGGGATTGTGGCGCAGTGGTAGCGTGCTTGCCTAGCACGCGTGAGACACTGGGTTCGATCCTCAGCACCACATAAAAATAAAAAATAAAGATATTCTATCCACCTACAACTAAAAAATAAATAAATATTAAAAAAAAAAAGAGTATAGCTAGGACAATCCTCCAAGGGCTAAATAGATTTAATGTGTCTGATTCTCAGTACCATAAAAGAAATTTGTATTTACTGAATATGTAGAGACTTACTCCTTGTCATTTTCTAAACAATACAATATAGCAAGTATTTGCATTATATTAGGTGTCATAAGTAATCTAGAGTTGATTTAGGATATGAGGGGCTCTGGACTGAATTTGACTCCACCCTCGCTCCAAATCTATATGGCTAAATGGAAAAGAATTAACAAACTAGAGCTGATGCTTTAGAAAATTGGAAGATGTAGGGGCAATTGTTAATTGTCTGTTGTTCCTAGGGAATAGCCTCCCACCCTCTAATAGCCCAGCTAATTTACACAAGCAGTCACGACTAAGTTGAGTCTAACGTTAGCACCTGTGAACACTGGTAATCGGGGCAAATCCCAGCAAGTCCCAGCTTCCTTATCTTCAAAAATGGGACAACACTGGTGTTGTTTGTGGCTGTGAAGGTTAAATGGATCTAAATTATTAGCCTACATTTTTTTCGAGTATTTACTGTGTTTCATGGCAGTGCTCTAAGTGTTGTGCATAGACTCACTTCACAATGGATACGAGGTGCTCTGGACTGAATTTGACTCCACCCTCACTCTAAATCTATATGGTGAAGACTTTGTTTCTAATACGATGGTATTTGGAGATGGAGCCTTTAGGAGGTAATTAGGTTTTATGGTTTGGATATGTGATGTCTCCCAAAAGCTTCTGTGTTAATGCAGGAGGTGAAATAATTAGACTATGAGAACTATCACCCAATCAGTGGATTAGTTCGCATGATGGATTAATAATTTGAATGAACTACTGCATAGTTAACTGTAGGCAGGTAGGTTGTGGTCACTGGAAGTGTCCCTGAGGTATTATATATTTTGTCCCTAGCTCCTCGGGTTCTCTCTCTCTCTGCTTCCTGTCTGTCGTGAACTGAGCAGCTTTCCTCTGACACACCTCTCTACCATGATGTTCTTCTGCCTCACCTCAGACCCAGAGCAATGGAGTCTGTTGATCTTGCACTGAACCTCTGAAACTGAGGGCCCAAAACAAACTTTTCCTTCTCTAAGTTGTTGTTGTAGGTTGTTTTAGTCCTAGGGACACAAAGTTTACTAACATGTTAGGTTTAGATAAGAGCATGAGAATAGGGGTCTTCATGATGAGATTAGTGGCCTTATAAGAAGAGATATCAGGGCTGAGATTGTGGCTCAGTGGTGGAGTGCTTGCTTCGCACGCATGAGGCACTGGGTTTGATCCTCAGCACCACATAAAAATAAATAAAGATATTGTGTTCATCATTAAAAAAAAAAAAGAGATATCAGTGAGCTTATGCTCTCTTCCCTCCTTACCATGTGAGTACACAGCAAGAAGCTGGATATCACTGGGGAATCAAACTGAGTGACATCTTGATCTGGGATTACCAGCCTCCAGAACTGTGAGATATAAATTCCTGTTGTTTAAGCTTCTCAGTCTGTGATTTCTTCTTCTTCTTCTTTTTTTTTTTTTTAACATTTTTTAGTTGTAGGTGGACACAATATCTTTATTGATTTATTTTTATGTGGTGCTGAGGATCGAACCCAGTGCCTCATGCATGCGAGGCAAGCGCTCTATCACTGAGCCACAATCCCAGCCCTCAGTCTGTGATTTCTTATTGTGGCAGCCCAAGCTAATATGTAAGGTAAGGAAGACATTCTTTTTTTTTTTTTAATGTTTATTTTTATGTGGTGCTGAGAATCAAACCCAGTGCCTCACATGTGCCAGGCAAGCACTCTATCACTGAGCTACAACCTCAGCCTCAGGAAGACATTTTTAACATAGAGACATGTGGCTTCTAATGGTTACTTAGGGATAAGAGACAAGATGGTGAATCAAGGAGTTGGAAATGCAATCCTTATTTCCATAAAGCAAGAACCCTCAAACGGTCATATATTCAGTGAAAGACAGAATTATAAAATATTCACAGAGAAATGACCAGCAAGTTTATCCATCTTAGACTGGGATCTGGATAAATTGGGTGGGAGGAGTGGTTTCTGAATTAAGAATTCATAACTATAGCCAGGCATGGTGTCACATGCCTGTATTCCCAGAGACTGGAGTGGCTGAGGCAGGAAGATCACAGTTTGAGGCCAGCCTTAGCAATTTAGCAAGGCCCTAAGCAACTTAGCAAGACCCTGTCTCAATAAAAAATAAAAAAGGCTGGAGATGCAGCTCAGTGGTAGAGCCCCCCAAGTTCAGTCCCCAGTATCACAAACAAAAAAATAGACATAAAAAAGACCAGGCATATTTGAAAAGAGCCATAGAATAATGCTTCTAGTAAAAAATTTATTTAAGTTAAAAAGTGATGAGGAGGGTATTATTGAATTCTGAATATAGACTAGAGAGAAATTATTCATTGTATAAGAAAAAGAAAAACATGAAAAATGTAATAGAGGTTAAGCAACACTGGATAAAATGAAAAAGTCCAATATTGTTAATAGAAATTTTGCAGGTGGAGGGGATAATAAGAGAATGAAGGAGAGGCAATATTTGAAGATGAATGACCAGACTACTTAAAATTAATTAGAAGAAAAGACCAATTATTCATAGAGGAATGATAGATTGGTTTAATACTTCCTAATAGTAATAATGGAGATACTGAGAGAGGTTGCTAGCAAGTAGCTTTTTTCTAGCTAAATTATTAAAAAATGAAAGTAAAACAGACTTTTAAAAAAATTTTATTTTTTATTTATTCAAATTAGGTTTACACGACAGCAGAATGCATTATGATTCATTGTACACAAATGAAGCACAACTCTTCATTTCTCTGGTTGTACACAATATAGAGTTACACCATATGTGCAGTCCATACATGAACCTATGGCATTGTTATTCATCTCATTCCACCATCTTTCCTGCCCCCATGTCCCATCACCTCCCTTGCCTCCCATTTGACCAAAGTTTCTCCATTGTTCCCATACCCCTTCCCCATTATGGATCAGCATCCACTTATCAGAGAGAACATTCGGCCTTTGGTTTTTTGGGATTGGCTTACTTTGCTTAGCATGATATTCTCCAACTCCATCCATTTACCTGACCATAATTTTATTCTCTTTTACTGCTGAGTAATATTCCATTGTGTGTATATATCACAGTTTCTTTATCCATTCATCTATTGAAGGGCATCTAGGTTGGTTCCACAGTTTAGCTATTGTGAATTGAGCTGCTATAAACATTGAAGTGGCTGCATCACTATAGTATGCTGTTGTTAAGTCCTTTGGGTAT
>CM053399.1:150709516-150727100 GCA_028644305.1 Xerus rutilus
TTGATGTGATGAATTACGTTTATTGATTTCCATTTGTTGAACCAACATACCTGGGATGAAACCCACTTGATCTTGGTGCACTATCTTTTTAATATGTTTTTGTGTTTGATTTGCCAGAATTGTATTGGGAATTTTTGTGTCAATGTTCATCAGGGATATTGGTCTGAAGTTGTCATTCTTTGATGTGTCTTTGTCTGGTTTTGGAATCAGGGTGATAGTTGCCTCATAGAGTATGGAGGGTTCTCTCCTTTTCTATTTCATGGAATAATTTGAGGACTATTGGTATTAATTCTTCTTTGAAGGTAAAACAGACATTTTGGACAAAAGTACTAGGATATCAACTTAGGGATGTCAAGAATTTTCATTTTTGTCCTGCTATATCCCTAATGCCTTGAGTAGTTCTGGCACATAATAGACATTCAGTAAATATTTGTTGAATCATTGAAAAAAATTGAACACTCTCTCACTTCTAGAAGAGGAGAATTGAAATGAAAAGTAAGGATTGAGATACAAGAAAGGAAGCTATGTAAATGTCAAACATGGGTTGTTATAGTTTTAATGTACCACCCCAAAATTCATGTCTTGAAAACTTAGTCTCCAATGCAATAGTGTTGAGAGTTAGGGACTTTAAGAGATAGAGCCTTCATGAATAGAATAGTGTTAGTATCACAGGAGTAGGTTCATTGTTATGAGGGTGAGTTTGTTATAAAAGTAAGTTGGCTCTTTCTCTCTCTTTAGATGTATTTGTGTTAATAAGCTTTTTATCCCTATGACCATAATACCTAATGAGAACAACTCAGAGAAGGTAAAGTTTATTTTAGCTCACAGCCTCAGAGGTCTTGGTCCATGGTTGGCCAACTTCATTGCTTTGGGCCTAAGGTGAGACAGAGCATCATGGCAGAAGGGCGTGGTAGAGAAAAGCTGTTTACCTTGTGGCAACAGGGAAGCAGGAGAGAGCCAGGAAGGGGCCAGGGACAAATAATTGTCCTCAAGGCCACATCCTCAGTAATCTATTTCCTTCAGTCAAACCCCACCTGCTTATAGTCACCACCTGGTATTTCATTCAAATTATGAATCCATCAAATGGATTAATTCACTGATGAGGCCACAGCTCCCACAATCCAATCATTCCACCTCTGAACATTGCTGCATTGCTAACACATGAGCTTTATGGGGAACATTCCAGATGCAAACCATAACATGTTATTTGATACAAAGTTATTATGACTACATTAAATTTATCCATACTCACTGATTTAGAATTTAACCTATATGTTAGATGCAATTCCATCATAGTTTTTTTTGGGGGGGGGGCGGTGCAGTGCTGGGGGTTGAACCCAGGGCTGCTGTAGCGCTGTGCTGCATTCCCACTTTCACTCTATTTAAAAATTTGTTTTATTTTGAGAAAGGGTCTTGCTAGGTTGTCCAGGCTGTTCTAGAAGTTATGACTCTCCTGCCTCAGCCTGTGGAGTGGCTGGGATTATAAGTATGTGCCTCTGTGTCTGGCCCATTCCCTGATATTTCATTTATTTATTTTGGTGCTAGGGATTGAACCCAAGGGTGTTTTACCACTGAGCCACCACCTCAGTCCTTTTTATTTTTTATTCTGAGACAAGGTCTCAATAAATTGCTGAGGCTGACCTTGAACTTGTGATTCTTCAGTTTCACACTCAGGCTACCACCACATCCAGCCCCTTGATGTTTTATTTTTTGCATTCTTTTTAGTATTCAGGATTGCATCCTGGAGTGCTTTACTACCCAGACCTTTTTTGACTTTTTATTTTGCAGTAGGTTCTCACTAAGTTGTTTAGGGCCTTGATAAATTGCTGAGACTGGCCTTGAACTTGGTATTCTTCTTTCCCAGCCTCTAGGGTCACTGGGACTACCATTGTGTGTCAACACGTTTGGCCTATTCTCTGATGTTTTAAATGTCAATTTTCATATTTTTTAATTATCTGAATTTCTTATTGGTTCTCTTTCATATTCACTTGTTATTTTTTTTGCTTTTGTTTCATAGTTTCTTTTTTAAGAATTTTTTTTCTTTACTGAGAATTCCAAGTGTACTTATTTTAAATTCAGATTCACATTCTGTTATGTTAACATTTTTTCTTATTGCTTTTGTTTTTCATAGCCTCAGTGTTTTTCATTTGATAGTTTTTGTAAAGGTGTATTATGGTAGAGGGCTTTCAAGTAAGAATGTAGTCTTAAGTTAGGTCCTTTGGATTTTTGTCTGTGATAATGTGAGGTCCAAAGCATGTTGTCCAAAGTACTATGTTCTGGTTCTGGCTCTTTTTGCTTCATCCTGATTCCCAAGGTTAAAGTTCTCTTTCCCATGCAACCTTCTTTAAAGTATAAGAGATGTTCTTTTCATTCACACACATACAGGCACACACGTGTGCACACACACACACACACACACGTATATAATTTTTGGTACTGAGGATTGAACTTGGGTACTCTACCACTGAGCCACATCCCCAGCCCTATTTTGTGTTTTATTTAGAGACAGGGTCTCACTGAGGTGCTTAGTGCTTTGCTGGCTTTGAACTTGGGATTCTCCTGTCTCAGCCTCCCAAACTGCTGGGATTACTTTAAGGAAAAATTTTTATAATAACTTTCTTCCTTCCTTCCTTCTTTCCTTTCTTCCTTCTGCCCGCCCAGGATTGAACCCAGTGCCTCACACATGCTAGGCAAGTGCTCTACCACTGAGCCACACCCCCAGCCCTCATTAACATCTTTTGCCTGGATTTAGCTCTTTTGCTTAGCTTACATTTGAAGTCTTTTTACTGTCATTAGTGTTTTGCTTTCTTGGATTGTTTTGTTAGCAGTCTTGAAATTTGGTGCCCAGAATTGAATTCTTTTGCCTGATGTTTAAGGTGATGCCTAAGCATCACCATCTGGTCTTATCTTTTATCCTTCAAGTTCCATTTCCTTTCCCTCATGCTGATCTCTCTGAGACATCATGAATGCATTGTACCTAAGCTTGTCCCTTGCAGTTTACTCACTTCCCCATCTGGAGTGGTCTCCCTCTGCCTTTCTCACTTATCTAGATTCTGACAATTTTCAAGGTCCATCTCAAAGAATACTTCTCCATGAAGACTTTCCTAATTACCTTCAACCTCATTCTTAGAACTCTTGGTTTCATGGTCCTTACCATTGTTTCTCAGCCTTAGTATTAACAATACTTTTGGTTTGATGGTTCCTTGTTCTAGCAACTGTTCTGGACACTTTAGAATGTTTAGGAGCGTCCTTGATTTCTACCTACTAAATGTCAATAGTATCATTTAGGAACTTATTAGAAATACAGATTATCAAGCCCCTTCATTGCTACTGAATCCAGAAACAGAGACAGTTGAGCCCAGCACTCTGTTTTAACAGCCCTCCAGATGGTTTTGAGGCCTGTTAAAGTTTGAGGTTCACTTCCTTGGAAGATTGCGTTTTTCTATTTTTTTTTTTTTTTTGAGGAAAGAACCATTGTTATAATTGTATTGTTGGTTAGCATAATGGCAAATTTATGCTTATGGATCATTTAAGCTTACTAATTGCAAAGCTTAATCTTTTTGAGGTAGTCTTAGCCAGGTATTCAGAGAGATGTGTGCTTTCTGCGTTTATGGAAAAGAATAATTGGGAAGAGGATTTGAATTGACAAGAAACTTTACAAAGGACATACTTACATTCAGTAAAGACAAATAGATTTTAGCAGTAAATTCTTCCAGAAAATGGAGAGGGCCTTGTGAAAAGTATTGAACGACAGCCTCTTGGAAGTATAAGTGGGCCGGATGTCATTTATGGTGACGCTTTCATTTATTTATTTTTTTTAAGTTTTCATTTGTAATATAGGACTAGGAGTAGAACCTTTAAGTGTCATTTCCAGGCTTTGTGTCTTGTATTTTCCTGTTATTCTTTCTCCCGCTATAAAACGTATCCCTAATCTTTTTTTTTGTTTTTTGATACTGGGGATTGAACTCAGGGGCACTCGACCACTGAGCCACATCGCCAGCCCTATTTTGTATTTTATTTAGAGACAGGGTCTCACTGAGTTGCTTAGCACCTCGCTTTTGCTGAGGCTGGCTCTCAACTCGCTATCCTCCTGCCTCAGCCTCCCAAGCCGCTGGGTTTTCAGGTATCATCACGCTCAGCTCTTAGCCCTAACCTTAATGGATTGATATTTGGTATGTTTTGGAATTTAGCACTTTTCCTGTGTGTATAGTCTTTGACCTTTCTTAGGAGCTGGCATATCCAGTCTCTAGTAGGAGTCATTGTGAAGTTCTCTACTGACATTTTGGAAATAGCTCTTTGTGATCACTTTGTCAGGAAACTTCTCTTAATATCCGCTTAGTCTCAGAAGTTACTTGTCACTCTAGTTTAAAAAACCCCCACAGCTGAGTGTGATGGTGCACACCTGTAATTCCAGTGACTCAGGAGGATGAGGCAGGAGAATCACAAGGTCAAGGCCAGCCTTGGCAACTTAGTGAAACCCTGTCTCAAAAATAAAATAAAAAGTGTTGGGAATGTGGCTCAGAGGTAGAATACACCTAGGTTCAGTCCCCAGTACCACCACCAAAAAAAAAAAAAAGCTATTATCTACATCTGGTCTATTGAATTTAAAAAGAGATACCAGGATACCAGCTATGACCCACTTTTCCCTCCCGGGAGAAGTCTGCGTTACCCTTTTTTGAATGAACCCTGCTTAAATGCTTGCCTTGGTGTGTTTCTCTGTTATACTTCAGCATGTGAGGAAGCAGAACTTGTCACAGGTAACTGGCAATATCGCTATTATAATCTTGTTTGGGTATGCATAGAATGGAGGGATTTTCTATGGTGTTTATTTTTTATTTTTTGGTGGGGCTGGGGATTGAACCCGGAATCTGATGCATGCTAGACAAGCTCTACCACTGAAACCCACCCCTAACCCTATTAGGATTTATTTTTTTCTTTTGTTTTTTGTTTTTGTTTTGGTACTGAGAATTGAAATCAGAGACATTTTACTAGTCCTTTTTATTTTTTGTTTTGAGACAGTGTCTTCTAAGTTTCTGAGGGTCTTGCTAAGTTATTGAGGCTGGCATTGAGCTTGTGATCCTCCTGCCTCAGCCTTCTTTGTCACTGGCATTATAGTCACACACCATTGTGTCTAGCCTATGATGGGTTTTAAATAAGAAATATTTATAACTCATAGCTTTGAAAGATCTCCAACATGAAACTGATGGCCTGCCATAGGAATAATGTGGTTTTCTCTGCCTCTTTCTGAGGAGGCTGGAACTGAGATTTCTTCATTGGGTACTCATACTCAATTACATTATATGACATAGAAGAATTCTCTTCAATGCAGAACTTCTTTTCTCAAGAATTAGACTTGACAACAGAATCCCACCTCTAAAATTGGCACATGGTAGATGCTCAAGAAATATTGCTGAGTTAAAACGAATTTGTAAAAAATTCCTCATAGCATCTTCTTTTTTCTCTTACAGTTAAAAGAGCCAAATTTCAGGGTTCACCAGGTAAGTCCAACCTTCTATTATTTTGTTCCTTTTCCTTTCATACTTGATGTGATTTAAAGTAATCTTTTAAAAATCATTAATTTTATGTTGTCCATTGGTTAAATTCAAAAATTTAATTCATTAATTCACTAAAGGAATTCATAACATCACTAAAGTCAATGCTATTATAAAACATTAAAGTTGGACTGGAGTTGTGGCTCAGTGGTAGAGCGCTTACCTACCATGCGTGAAGCACTGAGTTTGTTTCTCAGCACCACATATAAATAAACGAATAAAATAAAGGTCCATCAACACATAATAATATTTAAAAAAAACATTAAAGTTGTTTGTATATTATATATTTGTGTTTGGCAATGAGTCTCCTCTTATCTTGTAGTCAACCCAATTCTACTTCTCAAAAGTATCTTTTTTTGTTTTGGTACCAAGGATTAAACCCTAGGGCATGTAATCACTGAGCCACTGCCCTTTTAATTTTTTATTTGAGACAGGGTCTCACTAAGTTGCTTAGGGCCTCACTAAGTTGCTGAGGCTGGCCTGGAACCTGTAGTCTTCCTGCCTTAGCCTCCTGAACCACTCAGATTACAGGCATGTGTCACCCCACCCTGCCTATTTAAATATTTTTATATCTTTTCAGACCATTCCTGTGTACACACATGTAGACACAAATAGATCATACTGCATGTATCTTTGTGCAACATGCTTTGCTCCCCAACAAATTGTGAGCATCTTTGTGTATTTATTTGTTTCTTTTAAGGTACTGTGTAGAATTTTGTAGTTTAGGATGCTGGTGGATGAATATTTAAATTGTTTTCAATGGTTGGCTATTATAAATAATAATTTTTCTCATGTACTTATCATTGCCCAGTTCTGCAAATGTATGTATATACTGGAGTCTAGAAATAGAATTATTGGGTCAAAGTTGTGTTTTTATTTTGTTTCGTTTTGGCAATGTTGGCAATTGAACCCACAGCCTTGTACATGCTCTACCACTGAACTACATTCCTAGCCCCCAAAGTTACATATTTTTAAAATTAGTAGCTGCTGCCAAATTACCATTCTTAATTTTTTTTCTTTCCTTTGGTACTGGGGATTGAACCCAGGGTCTTGTACATGCTAAGCATACTCTCTACCACTGAGCTATACCAGTCCTGAAAGTTTTTACTAGAGTATAATGAGACCAAAAGTATACAAGCACTTATTTCCCCAAATCCTTTTATCAACATTAGATAATATGAAACTTAATTTTTTGTCCATCTGAAGAAGAAAAATGGTATCTACTTATTTTAGTACGTGTTTCCTTTATTTCCTTTATAAATGTAAATTTATAAAGACTTACTCTGGTTACTGCTGGGGAGGGGAACTAGGGGTTACTGGAAAAATGATAAACATGGTTGGGAACATAGGAAAAGCTGATAAACCAGACCTTGGTACAACAGGAACTAGAACAGTTTCACAGCCTACTATTCTTTCTGCAGGCTCTTATTCAGGACTTCTCTCTTTCTGAGAATCTCCTCTGTTCTTTCTCTGGGCTGGCTTTCTCTGCTTACCCATCTTTCTCAAGGTTCATAATACCTGCTGCAATGGAATTTATATGTCCTTTTTTTCCAGCTTTTGCACCAACCACCAATTATCAATAATTTCCCCTCTTCTATTTAAAATCTTTTGCAGGGGAATGAAGTCGGTCTCAACTCTTGGCCAGCCTGTGACTTGGCTGTTCTTGAGAGTGTCTATCCATGGTCTGATCAGTTATGTATGATTTGATGTGGGGGTGGAATATAAGATCATATGATATAAAACACAGCTCAGGGGCCGAGGGTGTACTTCAGTAGTAGAGCCCTTACCTAGCACATGCAAGGCCCTGGATTCAGTTCCCAGGACCACCAGTAAAATAAAACAAAACAAAACCGAATAGAGAGCTTAGTGGTCTATTGTATTACCACTGCTGGATATGGATGGAGGTCCTCTTTAATGTGTGGGCTTTTATCTTCATATGTCTTTAGTATAATTATACTTGCCAGCATGGCAAGTATAAAACTACATCATTTTTAATGATACTTGAAATACCTTCTGCTAGAAGTGTGTGATAGGACCCATTTTCTACATCTTGTCTATCATTAAGTAATTATTTTAAGCATTATTTGCCAATTTGATGAGTCAAAAATTAGAGTTTGCTGACTTTAAAAAAAAAACTGTGATTAATTTCTTCATAGAAAAGCAGACCCTCCTTTCAGTGTCACTAATCATTGCTGATACAAGTGTAGTAGAATAAGTGTAAAGCTTTGGGTCAGAAGCTGGGTGTGATGGTGCAGGGCTGTACTCCAATGACTCAGGACTCTGAGGCAGGAGGGCAAGTTCAAGGCCCTAAGCAACTTAGTGAGACCCTGTCTCAAAATAAAAAATAAGAATGTCTGGGGGTGTAGATCAGTGGTAGAGCACTCCTGGGTTCAATGGCTAGTAGTGGGAGGATGTGAAGGGAAGGATGTGGGTCAGAGTTCTGAGCTTTATTTCCAGGCCTGTGCCTTTGTTTAAAATTCAGTTTATCCTCTCAAGTTAGAGAGATTCTTTTTCCCAATCTGTGATAATGTTTCTTTTTATTTAGCTTGTTCTTCAGGCCAAATTGTGTAGATTGAGCTTGAAGCCCTCTTTATAAGGAGGGCTCAGTTCTTGTCCTTGTCAACACTCTGCAGCTGTTATCTTTCCACATTTTGTCAAATTTACATATCTTATGTTCCTGTTAGATCAATTTGATTATTTTTTTCAAACTGTAAGTGGACTATAAAATAATTTCAGTACAGTCTGATTAGTTCTTTTTGGGGTACTGGGGATTAAACTCAGGGGCACTCAACCACTGAACCACATCCCCAGCCCTGTTTTGTATTTTATTTAGAGATAGGATCTCATTGAGTTTGCTTAGTGTCTCACTGTTGCTGAGGGTGGCTTTGAACTCATGATCCTTCTGCCTCAGCCTTCTGAGCTGCTGGGATTACAGGTGTGTACCACCGCACCCAGCCTGATTAGTTCTGATTGACATTTTAATAGACTAAATCAATTAGAATAGGAAATATCTAATGTATCACATCTTGCATTTCATGAATCATTTGTTTCAGTTTGCATGAGTGTGTATGTTTTTACTGGTCATATGCAAAATATATTAAAAGTTTAAAAATACTATATTAGAGTGTCCTCTTGAAGGTGGTGTATAGTTTTATAATTTTTGTGACTCTTGTGCCTGGAACTGTACAATGGATGCTTCAGAGTTTTTTTGTTTGTTTTTGTGTGTGTGTATATTTAATAATTTGAATGTTCTAAGGGCTTTGTGAGATTGGGTAAAAATCTGAGTTCTGATATTATTTTTGTTTTGCATTTTGTTTCAGATAAATTTAACACATATGTGACCTTGAAAGTACAGAATGTGAAGAGCACAACTGTAGCAGTTCGTGGAGATCAGCCTTCCTGGGAACAAGATTTCATGTTGTAAGTACTCTGCTGCAGTAGCAGCATGTCTGTGTGTTCTATAATCTTTCTAAGATTATGGCACTATATGAAACAAAAGGTTCTGTGCATGCCTAAGGTTGACAAAAAGTACTAACATTATTAGATATTCTTTTTGAAAACTGTAGTTAACAGGAACAAGTGAGGTGTGTGGTAGGTGAAGTATATCTTCAGTTGTTTCTCTTTAATAGGTTCATAACTTATTCTTAGAGATGAATGATGAATGTGGGTAAACTAATTAATTTTTAAGCTTGAAAATAATACTTCATCAGATTTTTTTCAGTGATCAGAATTAGTATATTAGAATTAGTACAATTACTTAGCAGGATATTAAATATAACAATATTTCTGTGATTCTCAGAAACATTCTTGAGGGAATATGGCTGTGCCTATGAGAGACAGTGTATCTACCCAAGTCATCTGCCTTAGAGGATGAAGATTCTGTGCTTATAAACTTTTTAAAAAAATTTTCCATTATTTATTTTTTGCAGTGCTGGAAGTTGAACCCAAGACCACATGCATGTTAGGCAAGCACACTACCACTGAGCTACACCCTCAACCCTTCCTTTTATGTTATTGACTAAAATGTCCTGTTTGTTTAATTAAAATGAGTAAACATTAGTAGATTTTCTTATGTATGACTGAAAATTAACATATTTTTATTTTAAACTCTGGCTTTAAATGTATTTCCTCACACTCCTCCCCTTAATTTTCAGGATATTTTTTTCTTTTTCTAAGGGAGAAAAGTGTAGAATATCATTGAAGGACTGGGCTAATCTCTTACTTTTCTGAGTGCGAGTTTCCTTATCTCTATGGGTTTTGTTAGCTATTTTCTTTATCTTTTTGCTCCTACCCCATTCTTTTGTCACTAGCAACTTCATTGCTGATCTTCTGCCTCCCTTTGTCCTTTTTCCTGCTCCCTGATATATTATGTGGCAGTTTTTAATATTCATTTTGGTATTTCTCATATTATTTATATTTAATATTTTTGTGTTTTATTTTTAGGAGTAGATTACTTCTTAAGTAGGGTATCTTCACTTATTGGTGTGAATATGTCTAATTCAGAATCTTGTATACACATATGCACATATACTGTTGATTTGAGTTGATTGACACAAAAAAGCAGCTTCCCCAGGTCTCTGGGAATGAGGAATAAACAGAACTCTCAGACTTGTCTTAATTGTGCCTACTGAGCACACAGAGATGAGAGAAGAAGCTTCTTATAGAAGATATTTTCATTGTTTGAACCTTACTCCCCAGAGAGTTATCTGAAGAACAGATTTTCTTCATCTATTTAAGTCAAGCTGTTAAAGACCCCTAGCTATTTCTTTCATCCGTTGGCTTGAGATGCTATTTAGGGATTGCTTTGGGAATATTATATATTATATATGTATCCCTTAGCAATGTTTCTTTTCCAGATTCAAATGAAGGGTACTTCAGATTTAAGGGTGTTACATGTATTTTCAAAGACTGACTGATTAGGCTGAATGACTCTGTGACAAAAAGTCCAGTTTCCACTCTCTGAACACCCTTAGTGGCTGGGTAAGTCATGTCATTTGTAGCTTTGAAGAGCCACAATGTTGTGGAGACAAGAACTAGGTCTGATATTAATGTGTCTTCCCTAAAGTACCAGGTCCTATATAGATATATATATAATAAGTGCTCAGGAAAGATTAATTAAATAAATGAACTCATTAGCATATTCTCTGTGTTATATGCTTTGTATATATGTGAAAGGGACAGATTTTTTTCTATTATGTATTTTCAACACACTTGATGTGAATTCAATGACTATAAATCCACATCCCAAACTTGTAAATCTGAGAACACTTACGTTATAGTACAACAGGTAAGCCAGGATTTCTCAGCAGCACACACTTGAAACTTCTTGTAGTGAATAGCTTTTGTTTCTGAGAATGCCTTTCTGCTTTTTCTGCTGGAACTGTCCTTTTCTAATTTTTCTTGCCATTCTTGCCCTTCAAATAACCTTGCATCTCAATAACAACGTTCTGGAGAATGTTTTTAGCATTACTATAAGTATTTTTAGCCATGCATGGTGGTGCATGCCTGTAGTCCCCACAGCTCAGGAGGCTGAGGCAGGAGGATTGAAAGTTTGAGGCCAGTCTTAGCAACTTAATGAGTCCTAAGCAACTTTGCAAGGCCTTGTCTTAAAATAAAAAATCACAAGGGCTGGGGATGTTGCTCAGTAGTTAAGCACCCCCTAGTTCAGTCTCTGGTACGCAAATAACATAAAATAAATAATGTATTTTTATGTTCTATCCTGAAATTATGATTTGTGTTTACAAGCAGATATTCTACCCATGTATGACACTGCTTTTACATAGTGATTATCTGGCTTTTTCTGGGATGATTTCTTTTCCAATAATTTCATCTTGGTTATTATTATTAGTTTAACTGATAATGATAGTCCTCCATGGACACTCTAGTGTCCCTCACCTGCCTCTGACCACTTGTTCCCATCAAACTTATGTGTACTCATGGATCCTTTTACTTCTATCTAGATTCTCTTTCATAGCTCTCATAAAAAAGATTTACCTTTCCTAAAAGGTTCCTGTATACATTCCATAGGTATAAATTATGGCAATGTTAGTATTAGCAATAAAACATATAGTACTGTTGCCTAAAAGTGGAAATTATAGGGCTGGGATTGTAGCTCAGCAGTAGAGCGCTTGCCTCGCATGCGTGAGGCCCTGGGTTCAATCCTCAGCACCACATACAAACCAATAAAATAAAGTCATTGTGTCCATCTACAATTAAAAAAAAAAAAAGAGTGGAAATTGTAGGCAGGCAGGCAGGCAGGCAGGCATGGCAATAATGCTTTCATCACTTGGCCTTATTTTTTTGGGAAACTGTATTAGTCTAACCATGATTATATCTCCAAAGGCAAGGGGACAGAGTAAGAAAGACATTTTTCTTTCCTTCTTTCTTCAACTTTATTAAGGTATAATTGGCCTATAAAAAACTGCATGTAATTAATGCATATGTATAATTTGACAAGTTTAGACATATATGTGAATTTGTATTGTCACTTTGATCAAGGTAATAAACATATCCACCACCTCCACCAGTTTCCTATTCCTCATTCTTTGTGCTAGGAACATTTAACATGAAATCTACCCTCTTAACAAATTTTTAGGTGTGTAATGCCTTATTGTTAATTTTATATATATATATATGGTTAACATAGGTAACTGTTTTTTGTTTTTTGTTTTGGTACCGAGGATTGAATTCAGGGGTATTCAACCACTGAGCCACATCCCCAGCCCTGTTTTGTGTTTTATTTAGACACAGGGTCTTACTAAGTTGCTTAGTGCCTCACCGTTGCTGAGGCTGGCTTTGAACTTGTGATTCTTCTGTCTCAGCCTCCCAAAGTGCTGGGATTACAAGTGTGCGCTACCGTGCCCTGCTGGTAACTATGTTTTATAGCAAGTCTTAGGAACTTACTCTCCTCTTTTTTTTTTTTTCTTTTTCAGGGCACTAGTGATTGAACCCAGGGGCACTTTACCACTGAGCTATATCCCTAGTCCTTTCTTTCTTCCTAACTTCCTTCCTTCTTTTCTTTATTGTGGTGCTGGGACTCTCACATATGCGAGGCAGGTGCTTTACCATTGAACTACATCCTTAGTCCCCCAGCCCTTTTTATTTTTTATTTTGAGATAGAGTCTCCCTAAGTTGCCAAGGCAGTCCTCAAATTTGTGATCCTCTTGCCTCAGCTTTCCAAATCTCTGGGATTACACGTGTGTGCCACCGCACCCAAGTGGAGCTTACTCATCATAAATAATGAACAAAAACATTTCTTTGTGGAGACCTTAACATAGATTTCTGGGACCCTAAAGAATGATGATTGCAGCATTCTGGGACATTTTGATTTTCCCTAAGATAGGATTCTGGGTGAGAAAGTATTCAGGATTAGTGAAATAGGAAACATAGCATTTGTTTGAATTATCTGGCTTTCCTCAAAGGACTTTCTTCTTTTCTCTAGTGAGATCAGTCGTCTGGACCTGGGTCTGAGTGTGGAGGTATGGAACAAAGGGCTGATCTGGGACACCATGGTGGGAACTGTGTGGATTGCACTGAAGACAATTCGTCAGTCAGATGAGGTCAGTCAATGCATTGCCTGTTTGGAGGTATGGTTGTAGCTCTTGGTTTTCCTTATCTTGGCTCCACTTCAGCTGATAGTCATCCATGCAACTCAGATTACTCTTCTCCCTTTCTAATTAGAGAGTTTAGGACCTGCTCATTCCCATCTTCACCCAGAGGGTCATGCGATTATATTTAAGCCTGCTCTTCCATATGTCCCAATACTGAATTCAGAGGTACCAAAGCACCTCCTTAGCCTTATTAGGTAGATGGCCTCATCTGGTAGTGTGCATATAGGTGCTTACATTCTTCTCTCAGACACTGTCCTGAGAGAGGTCCCATTAAAATTACTTAGCTAACTGGCTGAATCCTATCTTTTGCTTTGTTTGAGTCACTTAAGGAACTGATTTCAGTCCTCTTCTTCTGCATGTAACCCTACCAGAATTTAAGGAACTACCACACTTAGCACTTGCTATTCACATGGTGTCTATGCATTATTTCCTGAACTGAACTCTCATTCTGCTTTCCCTGTTTAGAATATAACTCAGATAGTGTAATTTCCCCATATATACTCACTTTGTATTAGATAGAAGCTATTATGTTCCTACTTGGTTTTCACATGAACTATGTGTTTTTTTCCAGGACTAGGAAAGTTGAACATATTGTCTCTGTTTTCTTTTATTTCTGGCTAAATCTCTACTCCCTTAGGCAGATGGGTAGTTCATTTTCATAGCATCTCGTATTCAGTTTTGTTTAACTAGCAATGTCAGTAGTTCTTTATTGATGAGAAACAGAGACATATATCATTAAGTGACACAGTCATTAAGAATCATGCAGATTAAATATTGCATTCATGGGATGCTTAGTTTTCCAGTTTAGTACTCAATAGACCCACAGAGAGCTAAGCATAATAAAAGCTGCTCTCCCCCTGAAGTTGGAGAACAGAAGTCCATATGCAGCACAGGCAGGTAGTAGCAGTGGCATGTTTGTCTTATCAGGATGTAAGTGGCCTTCAGAAGCTCTCAAAAAGGGAAAATCAGAGAAAAACACCTGGCTTCTAAACCAAGAGGGGACCCAAGAAAAATTAAAGTTTAATTTTGGATTTTTGTTTCCTAGGAAGGGCCTGGTGAGTGGTCTACATTGGAGGCAGAGATATTAATGAAAGATGATGAGATCTGTGGAACTAAAAACCCAACTCCTCATAAAATCTTACTTGATGCAAGATTTGAATTGCCTTTTGGTGAGTCTTTTTGATGAAATTTTTAAAGCCACTTAATACTTTTTACCATATTGTGTGAGATTATTGGTTAGTAGTTTCATTAATGTATATTTTATCTTCTCAGCCACTTCCTTTGAGAGCATTCTGTCTTCATCTCTATGCCCCATGACACCTGGCCTAGGGCAAGGGTGCAAAGCAGAGTCTAGAAGGTGGTCATTAAAAATTCATACTAAAAAGCATACTCTCCAAGTCATTTAATTTTCTGTGACTATTATAATAAACTTACAAAATATCTGCTTGTTAGATTTATTCTTTTGAAAATGTTTTAACATTTAATATCTTGAGGTAAATATATACCTTATGATTTATTAATTTTAAAGAGCACTGATAATGGGACAACAGTATATTTTAAACAAATTTTAAAAGCACAAAAATATGTGCTTCTGATAATTCAAATAGTAAGGAAATGTATATGGATAAAAAATTAAAAGTTTCTTTCTACTTCCTTTGACCTCCTTTCTAGTCACCTGAGTTAAACCACTAGTAACATTTTTGTGTCTTGGTTTAGACAGAAGATTTTCTAGAAATTTATTTTGGCTAAATTTGGATCACACTTTATATACCATATCTTTTATTGTGGCATATAATGTTGTATAAACTATTTTTGTGTATATATTTGGGACATTATTCCATGTTATATTTTAAGAACTATCTTGCCAATCTGAAAAGCTATCTTTACTATAATTTATCCTGGTAATCCTTTATTGATTGACATATAGTTTGTTTCCATTTTTTATGGTATATATTGCTGTAACTAATAACTTTATATATCTGTGCCCATTATGAGTAGCATAAATGCCTTAAAGTAGAATTACAAGGCCAAAGGGCATGCACATCATCATTTTTCATAGATACTGTAAAGTTACTTGTTAAAAAGGTTGCACGATTTATACTTTTACCCAATGTTTGATGAGTATTTACTTCTGCACATCCTTGCTAACATTTTGTATATCCTGATTTTTAACCTTTATCTAATTGGTTTAAATAGTTTCTTGTTTCAGTTGAATTCTATTAGTGTAATTTTAATTTTTATTGTTCACATTGTTGATATTCTCATATGCTCTTTTTATTGCTGCTGTTTTATGATTTCAGTTTATTTAGGTCTTAGATCCTGTGGTGGTTTAAGCTAAAAATCACATAATTTTTTCCAGCTAGCTCAAAAACAACTGAATTCAGAACAATTATATACTTCAGAAGAATAGAAAGGAAAGCTTTCTTGTGAAACTGTAGGCCAAGAAAAGAAAATGGAGTTCGTGCTTTTAGCTTAGTTGCTTGTATTTTTAGTGCTATATTCTTGGCTCCACCAATTTGGAATGGAATTTCCATCTTGTTGAGCTGGGAGGGAGATAAGAGCAAGTAGAGCAAGTAGATCTTGGTTTACACAGCCCACAGACATGGCTGTTTTCACCAAATTTTACTAGATTTTCTTCAATAAATATTTCTTCAAATACTGTTGTCCTAGGAACATTTCCAGAGACTTTTAATGGTTGTTTAAAAATGTATATAACCAATTTTGCTGGGGAACATGTTTTTGGAGCTGCTAACACTGTTAGGTTAGGAGTTCATTCATCTCTCATTGCATTTTTTAAAATATTTATTTTTTAGTTGTAGGTGGACAGAATATCTTTATTTTATTTTTATGTGGTGCTGAGGATCGAACCCAGTGGCTCACGCATGCTAGGTGGGCACACTACCACTGCTCCATAACTTCAGCCCCCCTCTCATTGCATTTTTTAAAAATATTTCTTTTAGTTGTAGATGGACACGATATCTTTATTTTATTTATTTTTATGTGGTGCTGAGGATCGAACTCAGTGCCTCACACACGCGAGGCAGGCGCTCTACCACTGAGCCACAATCCCAGCCCCTCTCATTGCATTTTAAACAAAAGTTTCTCTGTTTCACTACTGCATCATTTATATTCTGTTATATATAGCAGTATGCATTTCTGTCTAGATTTTGAGTTTCTTGAGGTCCTTGTGTACTTTTTCTTGGTATGTCTAGTGTTTACTTGGTATGTAATAGTGACTAATGGCTATTTGAATAAACATTTAGGTAAAAACTTAGATAAGTTAAAAGTGTATTTTTCACTGGAGTTAATGCGAATGTGCCTTTGACCCAATGATAGAAAACTTTAACCTCAATGATAACACTTTGGCCCTAATGTAGATAGCTTGGGATACAGTTTTCAAAATTTTTGGGCTGGGGCTGTAGCTCAGTGGTACAGTGCTTGTCTCGCATGTGTGAGGTACTGGGTTTGATTCTCAGCACCACATAAAGATAAATAAACAAAATAAAGGCACGTGCCACTGCGCCCCCCACCTCCAATTTTTAAAAAAAATTTTTTTTTTAGTTGTAGATGGACACAATATCTTTATTTTTATGTGGTGCTGAAGATTGAACCCAGTGCCTTGCACATGCGAGGCAAGCGCTCTACCACTGAGCCACAATCCCAGCATCCCCACACCTCCAAATTTAATGATCCTTTTAAAAATTTAAAAGAAAAATTTTTAGCTTTTAGCATCCCATATTTTGACAAAGGAATTTTCTTTCGGATAATATAGAAACCTGTGGAACCAGTTGCATGGTACATGCCTGTAATCCCAGTTACCTGGGAGGCTGAGGAAGGAGGGCCACAAGTTTGAGGCCAGCCTGGCAACTTAGTGAGAGCCTATCTCAAAATAAAAAGCAAAATCAAAAAAATTTTTCAAGTTGTTGATGGACCTTAATTTTACTTATTTATATGCAGTGCTGAGAATTGAACCCAGTGCCTCACATGTGCTAGGCAAATGCTCTGCCACTGAGCCACAGTCCCTTTCAAAAGTAAAAATTTTTTTTAAATAAAAGAAACATGCTATTTAAAATCTCATTAACCTGTGAGAATTTATAAAATTTCCTGTGTGAACTGTACAAAGCCAGTGCGATACACAAGTAGGTCTTATTGCTCCAGCATCAGGAAGACTTAGAGGCAGATTGCACAAAACATTGCTCAGTGTCTCAACCACTATAGATTGGTGAAAAATGAAAAATAAAATAAAAAGAATATGGTACATGAAATTATACTGACTACAGTTTGAATCATGGCTTATCTGTTTATGAACGGAGTGACTGTGGAAATATTACTTAACTTTTCTGGCCTTTAGTTTCTTCATCTGCAAAATAGAACAATGGGAATAATAGCACACTATATTGGTTTTGTGAAGAAACACAAGAC
>CM053399.1:150727200-150768645 GCA_028644305.1 Xerus rutilus
CCTTCCTTCCTTCCTTCCTTCCTTCCTTCCTTCCTTCCTTCCTTCCTTCCTTCCTTCCTTCCTTCTCTCTCTCTCTTTGGTAGATATTCCAGAGGAGGAAGCCAGATATTGGACCTACAAATTGGAGCAAATCAATGCCTTGGGAGCTGATAATGAGGTAGGAACTGCTTTATTTGCAATATGGAGAGATGGGGATATTGTCCAAGAAGGGGCCCAAGAGCACATTGTCCTGAAGAATAAAGTAACTTAAATTGCAATAAAGAAGGAGGACACCTAAAAGATAGCCTAAGATTTCACTAGAAAGCTCGATTTCCCACTTTTTCTGTTTCTCACTGTCTAAAGGACAGTGGGACAAGTCTGACTCTAGACTGTTGAGGAGGGAGCTGGTACAAGGGAATCTGTCTTCTTTTGTTACACAAATGAGCAGAAGGTATTTCTTCTGTTCCCTTCTAGATTTTTGGATATTATCCTTATTTGTGTACTCTTTTTAGGGATGTTTAGACTATTGCATTTATTATTTGATCCTGCTGTCATAACTTATCTCCAGAGATGAGTCTGGTGTGTTGAAGAAAACACAATTCAATTTGGAGGCATCAAGAATGGGGAATTTTTTGTTATTGGCAGTGCAAGGGAGAGATAATATATTTGTTTACTTTTCGACATGTTGGGCTATTAAAAATGAGTTGTAGCCAGGTGCGGTGGCACACGCCTGTAGTCCCAGCACTTTGGGAGGCTGAGACAGGAGAATCATGAGTTCAAAGCCAGCCTCAGCAATGGTGAGGTGCTAACTCAGTGAGACCCTGTCTCTACATAAAACACAAAATAGGGCTGAGGATGTGGCTCAGTGGTTGAGTACCCCTAAGTTCAATCCTCAGTGCCAATATTATAAGAATTTGAGTGGCAGAAGATACTTCAGTGAAAATGTCTAGTAAATGGCTTCATGAGAAAATCTGGAGCTCAAGTTGGATGGGCTAGGGAGCTGTAGGCATGCAGTTTGGATTCATTAACCTGTGGGTAGCAACTGAAGTCAGTAGTGGAAAAGCTTGTTTAGGCAGAGCATAAGAGCATATTAAAGAACAAAACTTTAGGAAACATCAAATATATAGTCCTGGGAAATTGAAGGAACTGAGAAAGAGCTGCCTAAAATTGAGAGAGTAGGAAAGGTTCATGGAACAAAGGAAACAAATGAAAGTTATGGAACAAAGGAAAATGGAGATTCAAGGTAGAAATTCTTGATAATATCACATGTTCCAAGAAAATGAATTCTGAAATAGTCATTGGATTTGTTGATTAACAACCAGTATACATTCATAGACTAGTATATTTATAGAAGCCAAAATGCTGTGGCTTGATGACTGTGTTACTTTCTTAAAGCTGCCATGAAGTACCACTGTGTGACCAACAGTGACTGAATTTTATTCTTTCACAGCTCTGAAGGCTAGAAGTCTGAAACCCAGGTGTTGGCAGGGTCAGTTCATTTTTGCTCTGGAGGTTCAGAAGAGAAACCTTCTGTTCCTTTCCCCTTTCTCTTAATGGCAGTTCTTGCTGTTCCTTGGCTTTAGATGCATTCTTCCAATCTCAGCCTCTGTTGTCACATGCCTCTGTGTGTCTCTCTGTGTGTTTTCAGAATATCTCCTGTGTCTGCATGTTCAAATGTTGTTCATGTTTTCATTCTTTTTATAAGGATAACAGTCATTGGATTAATTTGATTATATCTGCAAAGACTTTAATTCCAAGTAAGGTCAAATTCATAGGTACTTAGGGTCAGAACTTCAAAGTATCTCCCCGCCCCCCTGTGGTGCTGGGGTTCAAACCAGGGCCTCATGCATGTCAGGCAAGAGCTCTACCACTGAGCCACATTTCCAGCCCTCAACTTATCTTTTCTTGGGGGCAGCAGTTTAACTCATAGTTAAATGAAAGGTGAAGAAATGAAATTTGGGACAAGTGACAACTACTCTTTGTTTTTGGTACTGGGGATTGAATCCAGGGGTACTTTACCACTGAGCTCATTTCTATCTCAAAACTGCCCTGTTTTTCTTTAACAGCTTTATTGAAATATAATTCATACAGATCATGTAGTTCACCCATTTAAAGTGTGCAGTTTAATGGCTTTTAGAATATTCAGAGTTGTGCATCCATCACCATGATGAATTTTGAACTTTTTTTTTTTTTTTTTTGGTGATTGAACCCAGTGGGACTTAACCACTGAGCCACATCCTTATCCCTTTTATTTTTTATTTTGAGACAGGATCTCACTAAGTAGCTTAGGGCTTCGCTAAATTGCTGAGGCTCGTCTCAAACTTGGCAATGCTCTTGCCTCAGCCTCCCAAGTCACTGGGATTACAGGCATACGCCACCATCCCTGGCTGAATTTTGAATATTTTGATTACCCCATTGAAAAACAAAAACAAACAAAAAAACCCAAAACAAAAAACTCTGTGCTCTTAGATATTGCTCTCCAATCTCATACTCCTTAGCCCTAGACAGCTACCAATCTACCTTCTGGTTTTCTTCATTGACCTATTCTGGACATTTAATGTAAATGGAATTACATAATTATGTTCCTTTGTTGACTGTCTCCATTCAGTTAGCATAATGTTTTCAAGGTTTCATCTATGTTATGACAAGTGTCAGTATTTCATTCCTTTTATTGCCAAATAACATTCTATTGTACAGATATCCTATACTATATTTATTTAAGAGTTGATGGACGGTTGAGTTGTTTACACTTTTTTGCTGTTATAGATGATATTGCTATCAACATACATATACAAAATTTTGTGTTGACATACATTTTCATTTCTTTTGGGTATAGACCTCATGGTAGAATTTCTGGGTTAGATGGTAACTCTATGTTGAACTGTTGGAGAGACTGCCAGACTGACATTTTCCATTCCCATTGTGAGTGTATTTTAGGTTTTTCACATTCTTGTCGGTACTTGTTATTATCTTTTTTTAATTATTACATACCTAGTGGGTATGAAGTGGTATTTCATTTGTGATTGTTACTCCATTTAAAAACTTTTCTAATGGAAATTTTCAAACATGAAAAAATATAGAATTACTCTCTCCTCTGTTTTTGCTGGAATACAAAAACATTAAAAAAAAACTACAATGCCATTATCACCTTGAATTTAACAATTTTTTTTTTTTTGGTACTGGGGATTGAACTTAGGGCTACTTGACCACTGAGCCACATTCCCAGCCCTATTTTGTGTTTTATGTAGAGACAGGGTCTCACTGAGTTGCTTAGTGCCTCGCCCTTGCTGAGGCTGGCTTTGAACTTGGGATTCTCCTGCCTTAGCTTCCCAAAGTGCTGGGATTACAGGCGTGTGCCACCGTGCCCAGCTTAATAATTTCTTTTTAAAAATTTTTTTTCATAGTTGTAGATGGACAGCATGTCTTTATTATATTTATTTTTTATGTGGTGCTAAGGATCAAATCCAGTGCCTCATACGTGCTAGGCAAACGCTCGCCACTGAGCCACAATCCCAGCCCGAATTTAACAACAATTTGTTAACGTCATCTAATATATAGTTTGAGTTTAAATTTCCTTTATTGTCTCAAAGATGTCTTTTATGGTTGATTTGTTCAATATCTGAATAAAAAACACACATTTGGTTATTATGTCTCTTAAATTATTCTTGTTGTATAACTGTTCTATTTCCCTAATTTTGTAGAACTCCACACATTCAGGATTTGACTGATTGTGTCCCTGAGGTTTCATTTACCATATTTTAAAAATTTCTTGTATTTCCTTTAAGCTGATAACTATATGTAGTAGCTTGAGGATTAGATTAGATTTAGACTGAAGTTCATTGAGGGGGTAGGCAGTTGGAGTCTTATCTTACTTTTAGTGTTGTTAAAAATCAATAAGCCTTGGTATTGTCAGCCTATTTGATTCATTATGAATTTTTTCCATCAGCCTTTTACCTAATGCTTTTAGCAGTAAGTAATGATCATTACTTTATTAGGGCTTTCAAAAGGATGATATTTTTCTATTTGCATATTAGTGTTTTAGAATTTATTGACTATGATTTGTCTACAAATAGAACTTTTTCTTAATAGCTATGTGATCTGCTTGAAACATAGTCTGTTAGTCATCTTTCTGTAGCTGTGACAAATTACCTGGGATAAATCAACTTTAAGGAGGAAAGATTTATTTTGGCCCACAGTTTCAGAAATTTTAGTCTATGGTCACTTGGCCTCATTGCTTTTGGGCCATGGCAGGGCAGATCATTATGGTGGGGAGCACATGGTGGAACAGAGTTGTTCACCACATGATAGTTATGAAGCAGAGAGAGGAAAGGGCCATGGACAAATGTAGCCTTCAAGGACATGCCTCTGAGGATCTATTTCCTACAACTAGGCCTTACCTTCTACATTTTTACCACCTCCCAACAGCCGATTAAATTATGAATCCACTGCCAGAAGCTGAGGGAGGGGCATCACAAGTTCAAGGCCAGCCCCGGCAATTGGTGAGACTCTGGCCCCCCCCCAAAAAAAAAGTCTGTGGGGGACTGGTAATGTAGCTCAATGTAGAGTGTCTCTGGGTTAAATCTCCAGTAACCCCCTACTATATCTATGTATTTCCATCAATGACTAAATGCATTGATGAGATTAGAACCCTCCTGATCTAGTCCCCTTCCAAAGGCTCCACCTCTGAACACTACTGCTTTGAGGACCAGTCCTTCAACATGTGTGTAAAGCTTTTAAGGGGACATTTCAGATCCAAACCATAACACAGTCTATATAGGAAAAATATTCTCTTCATCAATTTTCAAAATTATGAGCTGTTGCCTTAGCAACTTCTCAAGGTGACCTGTGAGTTGTTTTCTTTTTAAAAAGGACTTGTTATTATGAATTTATGAATTTGTACCTATAGATTTGTTGTCTGGTGAGGGCCTGTTTCCTGTTTGTGGATGGCACCTTGCCTTTTGTATAAGGAATATGGCAGTTTTCTGGGGCCTCTTTAAAAGGATACTAATGCCATTCATGAAGACTCAGTCCTCATGACCCACTCACCGGTCACAGGATCCACCACCTAATACCATCATGTTGGTGAATAGATTTTTACAGATGAATGTGAGGTACATAAATGTTCACACATGCTAAACAGGTGCTTTACCACTGAGCTATATCCCCAGCCCCTGCTGCTAATTTTTTTTTAAGTATTGATCTTATTCAGCAGTTTTTATTTGTTCTAATTCTTTAGAGATTGTCTTAGATTTCTATGTAGCTAATTTTGAATCTTTAAATAGTAACATTTTTTTCTGTTTCCAGTCCTTATATTTTTTGTTTGAACTTTTATGTGTGTGTGTATATACATATATTAATTATTGTTATTTTTTTGGTACTAGGAATTGAACCCAGGAATGCTTTACCACTGGCCTACATCCCAAGTCCTTTTTATTTTTGTTTTGAGACAGGGTCTTGCAGTATTTCTGAGGCTGGCCTCAAACTTTTCAATTCTCCTGCCTCAGCCTCCCAAGTTGCTAGGATTATCAGTGTGTACCACCATGCCTGGCTCTACATGTCTGTTTATATCAACTCATTTTAATTTTTGGAACAGTTGCAGATTTATAGAAATATTGATCAGATGGTTCAGAGTTTATCTCCTCCTTCCTAAGCCTATCCTAAGGTTTCTCCTGTTATTGATATCTTACATTAGTGTGGTACATGGGTTACAATTAATAAACCAGTGTTGATATATTATTATAACTGAAGAGTTGGTAATTTATTATTATATAATTTATTAACTAAAAAATTAAGTTTGAATATTTTTACCATAAATAAATAAAAGTTAGGAGGAAATAGATAAGTTTACCCAAAATAAATAAAGCCAAAAGTTTTATAGTTATTTCTTCAGTTTTTAATCTCATGTCCTTCTTTTGTTTCAGGATCCCATCCAAGTTACTATAGTACATTTGGTTGTCATATTTCCTTTTACTCCAGTTGCCTATAACATTTTGTCAGACTTTCTTTATTTTTGATGACCCTTATTTTAAAAAATTCAATTCCTAAGACATCCAGTACAGTTGGCCTTCTGTTTCTCAGTTCTATGCCTGCAGATACAACCCACCTTGGGTTGCAAAACATTTATTTAAAAAATGGAATTTAAACTGAACACTTTTTTGGGGGGGAGTGTGGTGCTGGCAGTTGAACCCATGACATCATATATGCTAAGCTCATACTCTGCCACTGAGCTGCCTCCTTAGCTATGTAATGAGTTTTTTTCCCTTGTCATTATTCCCCAAACAACATAGCATAACAACTATTTACATAGTATTTATATAGTATTAGGTATTATAAGTAATCTAGAGATGGTTAAAAGATACAAAAGGATGTGTATAAGTTATATGCAAATACCATATAATTTCACATAAGGAGCTTGAGCATCTGTGGATTTGGGTATTCACTGAGGAAGGTCACCTGGAACCAAGGGATGACAAATGTACAATTTTTGATAGAGTGAGAGTGGAGAGCCTTGTCTTTTTCCTAACTATAAGGAGAATGCTTCATAAGTCCTTTTTTGTGGTACTGGGATTGAACTCAGGGGTACTTTCCCATTGAGCTATATCCCCAGCCCTTTAAAAAATTAAAAAAAAAAAAATTTAGACAATCTCACTGAGTTGCTGAAGCTGGTCTCCAACCTTCAATTTTCCTGCCTTATCCTCCTGCATAGCTGAGATTGCAGGTGTGAACTACCATGACAGGCTCATTAATAGTCATAAAAGTATATTTGTACCATTGATTTTGGTAGATATCCTTTATCAGATTAAGGAAATTTGGTTTTATAAGTTTTTTTTCATGAAAAAGAATGAAATTATATCAGATCTTTTCCTGTCTCTATTTTTGCACATAATTTTTCTCTTTTAATCTGGTTAATGTGCTAAACTACATGAATAGATTTATGAGATATTGACCTGTCTTGCATTTAAAATCCGCCTGAGCAGGATATATATATATATACACACACATATTTATATGCCAACATGCATATATATTCACATATATACATACATGTTCACATATAAATATTACACACACATAACATGATGGATTTGGCTTGGTAATCTATTAATTAGAATTTTTGCATTTATATTCATAAGTGAGATTTTCCTGTAGTTTTCCTTTTATACTATTATTGTGTCTCTTTTGCAGTAGATTTTATAGGTTTGTTTTTTCTTAGTTATCTAAGTGTTAATTTTATTAACACTTAGATATTGTTAGACTTCAACTTGCCATTTTGAGCCTGGAACATGTTCTTTAAATATGGCTCCTGGAAGCCGGGCACGGTGGCTCACGCTTGCAATCCTAGCACTTTGAGAGGCTGAGACAGGAGAATCGCGAGTTCAAAGGCAACCTCAGCAATGGCCGGGTGTTAAGCAACTCAGTGAGACCCTGTCTGTACATAAAACACAAAATAGGGTTGGGGATGTGCCCAGTGGTTGAGTACCCAAGTTCAATCCCTGGTACCAAAAAAAAAAAAAGGCTCCTGAAAATGACTGCTCTCATCTTTTAAGTCTGAACTCTTCTAGTTTTGTTTTTTAAAAACCTTTTTGTAGTTAGAGATGGACAGAATGCTTTTGTGTATTTTTAATGTGGTGCTAAGGATTGAACATAGGGCCTCACGCATGCTGGGCAAGTGCTCTGCTGCTGAGCTAAGCACTCAAACCACTGAGCCACATCCCCAATCCTTTTCTTGTGTTTTATGTAGAGACAGGGTCTCACTGAGTTGCTTAGCACCTACCTGTTGCTGAGGCTGGCTTTGCCTATGTTTCATCTTAATAGCAGCCAGAGTAATCTTTTAAGTGTAACTAAGTCATATCCCTCTCATGTTTAAAACTCTTAATGACTTTCCAGTACACTAGAATCAAATTGAAACTCCTCATTATGATCAAACTTTATTCTCCCTGTGAACAAGGCCCTGAACATATGGGTGTTCAGAGAGGTTTTCAGTTCTATCACCTGATTGGGGATATCTATACATTAGCCACAGGAAAACTCAGAGGATTGTCAAATACTAAGGCTTCTAAGACAAAGCCTCCTATAATTAATTGCCTGGCAGAGCTAGGTAGATGTCTAGGTGCCCTTGCCAGAACAACTTCTGCTGTCTTACTTTAGAACCAGCACCATAACGTAGTCTGGCCTGAATGTCAGGATCATGCATGGAAAATATTAGTGGGATGTTCTGTTTGTGTTCAGTAAAAAATATGACTCCAACGAAAGACTCAGTGTTTTTATAGGTACCTGTGATTTTTTTTTTCCTCCTTTCTTTACTTAGGCCTCTTATTATACATTTTTCCCCCTCTCTTTTCTGCTTCTAGTATTCTATTCAAGAAGAAAGCCAGAGGAAGTCCTTGCCCACTGCTGCCGCCCAGTGTTGTAAGTGAGAAACTTGTTTCTGAACCTGTCTTTGTTGCAACTTTCTGTTCCTTGTTTAGATGTGCCTTATTTTGAGCCAAGAAGGGTGGACAACTGCAGTTCGTGTAAACAGAAGTGATTCCAGAAGTTCTGCTGTCTTGGCACAAGTCTGCAGTGACTGTTCACTCATTAACTTCAGGAATAAGTTTTGGTTTTGTGTTGTAGTAGGGCAGTGGTGGTCATCTTTTTTCTCTTTTTGCTAGCTTTTATCCCCCTCTATCCCTGTTTACTTGTTATTTTTCAAGGTTCAGTTTAAACATCACCACCTACGTTTCCTCCTTCCCATAAATTTAGCCTATGTGTCTCCCCTCTGTGCTTTCATATATTCTGTGCCCATCATATAGCCTGTCATATCTTATAAGCTGTGTATATGTAATTGACAAGAACACAAAATTTTGGGGCTGGGGATATAGCTCAGTGGTAGAGCATATACCTCGCATGTACAAAGCCCTGGGTTTGATCCCTAACACCACAAAAAACAAACAAATAAATAAAAAAAGCCACAAAGTTTTCAAAGAGATATTTTATATTTCTGGTGTCTGATACATAGTAAACCCCAATAAAGTTTGATGAATGAATTAACTGAATGAGAGAACCTGTCATTTCTCTTGGAGTTAATTTGTCCAGATCACACAGATTCCTTCTGGAAATGATCATGTATTGTTGGTATATTTCTACATTCTTGATTTCTTTCAAATACATTAAGGAAACACTAAAGGGGACACTAAAGTCTATTTTAGTTTTTCAGCCAGTGAGGTGTGTATGTATGTATGTGTATATGCTTATTTTCCTTCTCTGCATTGCTATAGGTTTTCTGAATCAAGTACCAAATTCCATCAACTGTGAATGGCAGTTGTCCTGGTAATAATAATAGCATAATAACTAACATATATTAAGCTCTGATAATATGCCACATGCTGTTCTAAGAACTTAAATGGACTGACTTAGTCTTCACAAAACCCAATGACATAGATTTTATTCTTGTATGCATTTTTCAGGTGAGGAAACTGAGGCATAAGGACACTGAGTAATTTGCTATGAATCACTTAGGTAGTAAGTGGTGAAGTAAACATTCAAACACAGACAACCTGACTACATAGTCTACGTGTTGAACCACTGGGTTACACTGCTTCCTTCATATTGTTTGAGAAGGAAAACTTCTGTTCATCATTTGTAAATCTAATGATTACCTTCTGTTATGTATATTCTACAGGACACTTTCCTGATAAAAGTAAGACTAGTGGCAGAGATCATGTTTTTCTTTAAGAAGCCCATTTTTTTATATTTTTGTTTTGTTTGCTTTGCTTTGCTATTTAGGGGCAAACATTTAGACTCATTGGAGGTCAAAAATAATCTAAATTGAATACTAGGTTGTGAATTGATGTCCTTTCCAAACTTTCTTATAATGAGCTAATTTGGACCTTTTTAATCTTTTAAATCTTTTTCTTTTTCAAGACTGCTAGTGAGAAGTGAAATGGAATGATTGAGATGCATGTCCTGTTCCTTCCTGGATTCATTTGATGAAATGCAGTTGAAGTGATTAAAAAGCAAATGCCAAGAGGCAGGAAGAAATAAAAAGTCATAAATAATCTGCAAGTTTATTAATTCTCATACATTTTTCATATGTTTGCTGGATACTGAACTTTTTGGTGATGTTGGGGATTGAATCCAGGGGTACTTTACTACATAGCTATATCCTCTCCTTTTGTTTTTTATTTTTTAAATTATTATTTTTATGGACCCAATACCCTTATTTTGTTTGTTTATTTTTCTGTGGTGCTGAGGATTGAACCCAGGGCCTCACATGTGCTAGGCAAACACTCTACTACTGAGCTACAACCCCAGCACCTTGTTTTTTATTTTAAGACAAGGTCTTGCTAAATTGTCTAGTCTGACCTTGAGCTTGTGATCCTCCTGCCTCAGCCTTCTGGGGAGGTGGGATTATAGTCATGCGCTGCTGCTCTGGACTCTCGCTTCTTTATTTTTCTGCAAATAGCTCATTAATGCATCTTGTGTTTGCTCACATATTTTTATTTTGAAAAAATTTTAAAGCTGCAGAAAAGTTGAAAGAACAGTTCAACTTGCAGTGGTGCAAGCCTGTAATCCTAGCACTTAGGGAGGCCGAGACAGGAGAATTGTGAGTTCAAGACCATCCTCAGCAACGGCGAGGCGCTAAGCAATTCAGTGAGACCCTGTCTCTACATAAAACACAAAATAGGGCTGGGGATGTGGCTCAGTGGTCGAGTACCCCTGAATTCAATCCCCAGTACCAAAAAAAAAAAGGAACAGTTCAGTGAGCACCCATTGCTCTTTATGAGGTTAAACAGTTAACATTTTGCTATGTTTGTTCCTTCCCTCCCCTCCTCCATTTTATTCTTTCCTATTTCTGTACATGTGCTGCCAAAGCGACACCTTTTTCCTATTTCTGTATAGCTGTCTTTATATAAACATGCACAATACACACATTTTCTCAATCATTTGCATGCAAACTGCATACTTCAGGACACATTAACATGTATTTCCTAAGAGAAATGTCATCATAGTCAAGAAATTAACATTGGTACTACCTGAAATGCCATCCATATGGAAAATTCCCAAATTGTCCCAAAAATGTCTATCAATTTTTTAATTCATGTCATGATCTAATTGAGAACCACACGTTTCATTTGTTGTCTTGACTCTAATTTTCTTTAATTAAAGAACGAAATCCTTGGTTTTCTGATCTTCTATGACACTCTTTCTTCAATCAGAAACATATTTTAATTATAATATCTAGTGCATATGTATAAGTACAGGTTTCTGGGAAGCACTTTGACAATATATACCAAAGCATTTAAAATATTAATAGCTTTTTTTTTTTAGTACTGGGGATTGAACTTAGGTACACAACCATTGAGCCACATCCCCAGCCCTGTTTTGTGTTTTATGTAGAAACCGGCTCTCACTGAGTTGCTTAGCACCTTGCCATTGCTGAGGCTGGCTTTGAACTCGCGATCCTCCTGCCTCAACCTCCCAAAGTGCTGGGATTATAGGTGTGCACCACTGTGCCTGACTTAAAATATTAATAACTTTTCACTCAGTGGTTGAATTTCTGGAAATTTATCCTGTAAGTAATTACAGCAGACAAAAGATTTATGTAAATAATATTTATTGCACAATTATTTAAATATCAAACCCTTGAAAATAACTTTGTAGTTAAATAATAATTGTCATAAGACTGCATATTAAATATTTTTGGGGGGAGTACTGGGGGCTGAACTCAGGGGTACTCGACTACTGAGCCACATCCTCAGCCCTATTTTTTTGTGTTTTATTTAGAGACAAGGTCTCACTGAATTGCTTAGTGCCTCACCATTGCTGAGGCTGGCTTTGAACTCATGATTCTCCTGTCTCAGCCTCCCAAAGTACTGGGATTACAGGAGTGCACCACTGCACCTGGCTAATATTAAACATTTTAAATTATGCTTTAGAGGCTAGGAGAGTGACTCAGTAGTAGAGAATGTGCTTATGACAAGACCCTAATTTAATTCCCAGCACCAAAAAATAAAAATACAAAATATTTTTCAATAGGTAAATTTTGATGAGACTTTAAGTAAAATAAGTAGCATAAAATTTCTGTTGTTTAAGCTACCCAGTCTATAGTATTTTGGTATGACAGTCTGAGTAGACTAAACTTCTATAAATGCATCTATAGAATTGTGGGAAATACTATTGGGAAAAGAAGCACCAAAATATTAATCAAAATTTTCTCTGGGATGTGGGAGTATAGCCTTAAATTTTACTAATATTTAACAATGTACTACTTTTAATGCTTGTAGAGTTATCATTAAGAGAAATGGAGTGATTGAGAGCTTGTTTTAACGTTCTCTTAGGGGAGCGCAGCTACATATGTACTCATCAAGGAAGAATGGTCTTCCTTTATTGGGCAGGGTTGTCCTCCTTGATCAAGTGCACAGCCTCAGGAAGGATGCACATGGAGTGGTGAGGGAGGAAGGGGATATCTGCCTAGCCAACCAGATCAGCCAAATCAACCCTTGTGATTAGTGGGCTAACAGATGTCTTAGCCAGCTTGTGCTCAAATTAAATATGGAGTAATTGAGTCCTTTTTTAAAAAAATTATATATACACACACACACACACACACATATATTAAAAAAGTTGTCAGTGGGCCTTTATTTTATTCATTTATTTATATGTAGTGCTAAGAATTGAATCCAGTGCCTCACACATGCTAGGCAAGCACTCTACTACTGAACCACAACCCCAGCCACAAGTCCTTTTTGTTGATCTGAGTTGGCTACTATGGTTTTTTTTTTGGTACCATGGATTGAATTAGGGCCCTTGACCACTGAGCCACATCCCCAGTCCTTTTTTTGTATTTTATTTAGAGACTGGATCTCACTGAGTTGCTTAGTGCCTCGCTGTTGCTGAGGCTGGCTTTGAACTCTCGATCCTCTTGTCTCAGCCTTCCCAGCCGCTAGGATTACAGGCGTGCGCCACCACACCTGGCATAGCTGCTGTCTTTCTGTGAAAAATTAGTTACTTCGGTTTCTTGATGTATATAATAGGAAGAGTTTATCTATATAATTGCTAGGACTTTTCTAGCTGTAACATCATATACCCCTATGAATTTCTGGTACTGAGATTCCTTTGTGTGGTTGACCTCTCCACTTCCCAAGGTATTAGGATCAGTCTTCTCCACTATTAGTGAATTGTCTTTAAAGTGTTTTCAGAAATCACAGGGCTGAAATTATATTGTTAAATGTGTACATGTATGAATATGTAACAATAACTCTCACCATTTTGTATATTTATAATGCGCCAATAAAAATATGGAAAAAAATCATTTGGCCACTACTATAAAGAAACCATTGCTGGGCTGGGCTTGTAGCTCAGTGGTAGAGTGTTCGCCTTGCATGTGTGAGGCACTGGGTTCAATCCTTAGCACTACATAAGAGTAAAGTAAAGGTATTGTGTTCATCTACGACTAAAAAACATTAAAAAAAAAAAGAGAAACAATTGCTATCATAAGTCTTCAAGAGTTCGTCTAGCCCCAATTATTTGGGTCCCTTCCTCCCTTCCTCCCTTCCTCCCTTCCTCCCTTCCTCCCTTCCTCCCTTCCTCCCTTCCTCCCTTCCTCCCTTCCTCCCTTCCTATGGATATTGAACCCAGGGCCTTATACTTGCTAGGCAAGCATTCTTATCAATGAGCTACACTCCAGCCCTGGCTATTTTCCTAAACATGATGGAGTTCTTCAAAAGTATTAAGTTGTACTTTATGCTTCTTCCCAATGTTTGTTTATTTGTTTTCTGGGACTACAGATTGAACCCAGCAAGCTATATCTCTAGCACTTTCAATTTTGAAAACAGGGTCTAGCAAAGTCACCAAGGTTAGCTTCTCAATGTTTGTTTCATGTCAAAGCTTTTAGGTTAAAACTTTCTGATTTAACATCCATTAATAACATTCTGTATTCACTTTTATTTTTAGGATGCTTTTGCTTCCTTTAATAAATGTTATATATATATTTATTTTAAAATGCTTTTGGGAAACAAATGTTGTAGGGTAAAGGTTAAGTGTCCTTTATCTGAAATGCTTAGATCTAGAAGTATATCAGACTTAGGTGTTTTACATAGACTTTACTGGTTGAGAATCCCTAATTTGAAAATTCAAAATCTGAAGTGCTCCAAAAACTAAAATATGATGCTCAAATATTTTAGATTTTAGAGCATTTCAGATTTTCAGATTAGGGATGTTCAATTTGTAATTACTATGATAATGTTCTGTCTGTTTTTTATCCTCTATATTTTTGCCAGTTCAAGTAGCTAGGCTATCCTGTGCATTTTGCTTCAGGGAAAGGTATGAAAGATAACAGAAGATATGATCTTCTGGGTTGTGGATTTTAAAAGCTTAGGACTTTAGGAGAATCTGCAGAAGTGTTAGATAATTTTTTTTTTTTTTGGTACTGGAGATTGAACTCAGGGGCACTCGACCACTGAGCCACATCCCCAGCCCTATTTTGTGTTTTTATGTTGAGACAGGGTCTCACTGAGTTGCTTAGTGCCTCACATTGCTGAGGCTGGCTTTGAACTTGCGATTCTCCTGTCTCAGCCTCCCTAAGTGCTGGGATTACAGGCTTGCGCCACCGAGCCCAGCAATTTTAGATAAATTTTATGAGAGTGAGCAGAGATTCACCTTAATCATCCTGCTCTTTAAAAAAAAAAACAACAAAAAAACCAAAAAAGCTTCCCTTACATTAAGACCCAAAAGAGATACACATGGTTGAAGAACAGTAACAATAACATTATTCTTCCTTGGAGAGGTCTTGCTACTCTCTTTGTTGGTTGTTTTGCCTGTCTGGCTAATACTGCTTGGTTGTTCCCTGTCTTCTGTGGGGCAGGTGAAGGCTGACTGTCCCATTGGTGTGCATGTGTAAGTCTCCAAAAGTTATTTGAAGGGACTCCATGGAATCCAGTTCCTGAATATAAGAGATTGTTCTGGTTCAACCTCTTTTGTCCCTCTATCAACTACTTCCACCTAAAGATGTACTTAGAGCCTTTTTTTCTTTCCTTTCGTTCATTCATTCATGCTTTCTCTCTCTTTCTTTCTTTCTTTCTTTTTTTTAAAGAAGGGTTTCTGCTATGTTGCTCAGGCTACCCTTGAACTCATGGTCCTCATACCTCAGCCTCCTGAGTTGCTGAAATTATGGGCATATGTCACCATGCCTAGTCTAAATGCTTCTTGAATGGAGAGATGCCAAGATATTTCAGGCCTGTGTTAATTAGCTTTCTGTTAATACTAGAGATAAATCAGATTCTAAAGAGAAAAAGATTTATTTTGACTCATGAGTTTTGGAGATTTCAGTCCACGGTCAGTTGTCCCCATGGCTTTTGGGCCTGTGGCAATGTAGTACATCATGGTAGAAGTGTGTGCTTATCTCATGGCATCTGGGAAGCCAAAGAGAGAAAGAAGAAAGGGGAGTTCTATTGTTCTCTTTCAGGGCACACGCCCAAAAGCCTAAAGACCTCCACAATCCTCACCTCTTTAAGATTGTACTATCTCCCAATAATGCCAAGCTGGGAACCAAGCCTTTGTATAACACATGAGCCTTTTGGGGACATTCTAAATCCAAACTAATAGGGCATGGCCTAACCACATTCCATAGAATTCATTTGATCTATATGAAGATCACTTATTCTAGCCCCAAGAAACAGTGTATGCAGGTCATTCCATACTCTCCTTCATCTCCCAGCCCTGCTTCATCTATCCAGTCTCCTGTTGGGTCCTCCTATAAGTACATTGAATATTCTGGAAAAAAGAGTTTTTCCTCATCTTTTTTTTTTTTTTTCCATACCGGGGATTGAACTCAGGGGTACTTGACCACTGAACCACATCTGCAGCCCTATTTTGTGTTTTATGTAGAGACAGCTACAGAGCTTGGTATATGTTGTTCCAGAATCTCCTGGCTTTGAGGGTCTGGGTTGAGAAATCTGCTGATTTTCGAATTGGTTTCCCACTGTATGTAATCTGAACCTTCTATCTTGCAGCTTTTAAAATTCTATCCTTATTGTGTATGTTAGGCATTTTCATTATAGTGTGCCTTGGTGTGGATCTATTGTTGTAGTTTTGTACATTTGGTGTCCTGTAAGCCTCTTGTATTTGATTTTCCAGTTCATTCTTTATGTTTGGGAACTTTTCTGCTATTATTTCATTGAAGAGATTATGCATTCCTTTGGTTTGTATCTCTCTGCCTTCCTCTATCCCCATAATTCTTAGATTTGGTCTTTTCATGTTATCCCATAGTTCTTGGATGTTCTGTTCATGGTTTCGTATTATCTTCATTGTGTGGTCAACTTTATTTTCTTTTAAATTTTTTTAGTTGTTGATGAACACAATGTCTTTATTTCATTGCTTTATATGTGGTGCTGAGGATCGAACCCAGGGCCTCACGCTTGCGAAGCAAGCGCTCTACCGCTGAGCTACAATCCCAGCCCCTCAACTTTATTTTCAAGAGTATATATTTTGTCTTCATTGTCTGAGGTTCTATCTTCCAAGTGATCTAGTCTGTTGATGATACTTTTGTTGAATTTTTTATTTGGTTTTTTTGTTTCCTTCATTTCACGGATTTCTGCTTGTTTTTTTCCCCCAAAGTCTCTATGTCTTTCTTGAAGTAATCTTTTGCTCCCTGTATTTGCCCTCTTATCTCTTTGTTGGAGTGATCAATAGTTGCCTGTATTTGCTCTCTAATCTCTTTGTTGGGTTGGTTGATTGATTGTTGTCTGTAATTGCTCTCTTATATTATTCTGTGCTTCACAGATCATTTTAATTATGTACGTTCTGAACTCCTCTGACATTTCTTCTACTGTGCTGTCAATGGATTCTATTATTGTAGCATCTTGATTTGATTGGGACATTTTCTTCCCTTGTTTTTTCATGTCATTCATGTGTCTTCCTCTCTAGCAATGCTGATCTGAGGTATTATAGTTTCAATCTTATAATTTTGTAGTGTCCTTGCAGGTTACCAATACCTCACCTGTGGTGTGACCAGGCCTACAGGAACCTCAGGATGATCTTCCTGGTCCTGGCTGTTGACTCTAGACAGTTGTAGACAGGGACAGCCACTGGTTGGTAGATAGGGGGCCGCCAGCATCATTTGTTTAAAAGGCAATTTTCTTCTTTAACAACTTTGTTAAAAATTCTTGCTACCACCACAATATCCCATTACTTTCCTTCCTTAGCAGATTAGATTCTACATATTTACATTAGAGAATGAATATACTTTCTTTTAGGAGGTATGCCTCAGATATGGCTTCATTTGGGAGTAGCAAATACCAAAGATACATGCTGCATTTTGTTGTCCCTGAACATCAGCACATCATGTTTACTTTTGCAGGTATTATCTGCATGTCAGCATTTTCATGTGGAGTATCTTTTCTTTTAAATTGGTGCATTATAATTATACACAGTAGAGGCTGGAGTTGTGGCTCAGTGGTAGAGCGCTTGCCTAGCAGGTGTGAGGCACTGGGTTTGAATCTCAGCATGGCGTATAAATAAAATTTAATAAAGGTCCATCAACAACTAAGAAAATATTAAAAAAATTATACACAGTAGTGGGATTTATTGTTACATATTGGTACATGTGCACAATGTAACAATATAATTTGATCCAGGTATAGAGTATCTTTTTTGCCCCTTAAGTTTATAAGGGGATTTTGAGACTATGAAATGTGATCTGCATATTTGATACAGGTCTTCCTTGCAACAAATAATACCTCAGCTAGAACTAAATATGAGAAATTGATGTAAAAGAATAAACTGATTTGTTCCTTTTGCAAATGTCTAAACTTTCTAAGATATTAACTCTTTACTGTTCAGTAAGGATATTTGTCTTGTCAAAGGATGAAGTAGCATACCATATTGATATCTGAAATAATTTCACTTTTTAATAAATTCAGCAAGTTCCTGCTCATTCCAAGTTTTCTGAGGAATCTGCATACTGCTTTCCATAATAGAGCAACCACTATTTATTATAGATTGCTCTAGAAAGAGTTTATTTTATTTATTCACAAACAATGTAGATAGCTATAGATTCCCCTAACAAATGGTAGTATGATATGCAGTGTTCTATCCCTTGCTTTTTTTCATATGTACACATGTATATATGGAACCAGTTTCCTATTAATGAATATTTTTATTGAGTTGAAATTTATAGAGCATAAAATCAGTTGTTTTAAAGTTTTTAATCCAGTGACATTTAGTATATTCACACTGTTATGAACACCTCTATTCAGATCCAAGCATTCTTAATCACTTTCAAAGGAGATCCCATACCCATAAACATTCATTCTCGATTCTCTCCACCATTAAACCCTGGCAACCCTTAATCTCCTTTTTTATCTTTATGAATTTACATATTCTGGACATCTCGTATGAATGGAATCATGTACTGTGTGACCTTTTGTAATTGATATACACATATATTTTTTGGTACTGGGGATTTAACCCAGGGGCACTTTATCACTGAGCTATACCCCAAGCTTCTTAGTTTTCATTAGAGATAGGGTCTCACTAAGTTGCTTAGGGCCTGCTAAATTGCTGAGACTGACCTCAAACTTGTGATCTTCCTGTCTCGACCTCCTGAGCCTCTAGGATTACAGGCACGTACCACTGTGCCCAGTTGTAATTGGTTTCTTCATGTAGCATATTTTTGAGGTTTATCTGTATTATAGCATGTATCAGACCTAATTCCATTTTATGGCTGAATAATAGTCCTTTGTGTGGATATACCACATTTTGTTTATCTATTCATAGTTGATGGAAATTTGTTTTTTTGTCTTTTACTTTTAGCTGTTGTAAACAGTACTGCCATTAACAGTAGAGTGCAAGTATTTGAATACTCATTTTCAACTCCTTTGGACATATACTAGGTTTTGAATTGCCATTAATGAACATTTAAGTTGCTTTCAATATTTGCAGTTACAGTGCTAAAATTGATATCATTTCACATGTGTAATTCCATATATGTGTGAATATCCATATTGGGTGACTAGCTAGAAGTAGAATTACTGGGTCAAAGCATTTGTGCATGTAATAATTCATTTAACATTTTGAAGACATTGCAAAAGTACCTGATAGAGAGAATGTATTATTTATAACCCCACTAACAAAGTATGAGAATGTTTTATCTTCCTTTGGCACTTAGAAATAGCTTTCCTACAAATCATATTGTAGAGAATACAGTGAAGACAGCTACAGACAAACAGTTCCTGTTCCACGATTCACTCAGTCTCCTTCCTACTTGCCTGCCTGACTTATCTTTCCCTCATCTACCATCCTGGTCCTCTCATTTCCTGACTTCCTATTTTAGATCTTGATAACTAGGTGCTCTTTTTTTTTTTTTTGGTGATTTGTCCAAAGTCTTTCCTCTGGCTTGTCAACAACTTTGTTTTTCTGTGTATATTTTAATTTTGGGCCAACATTTGATTTCATTTTCAACAATAATACGACAACAGAGGGGAAGGTGGTGAAGTGGCAAAAATAGAAACAACAATGGCATGAAATTTGTTCAGAAAGGCTTTCTACAATAGGTGAGGTTAGAGATATCTTAAGCTAATTTGAGTATATTAATTTAAAGCAGAGATTATTCATAGTAGGATAAATGAAAACTATGAAGAAACGATTCAGGAATCCCTCTCCACCACAAATCCTGGCCAAGGAACCTCTTATTGGCTAGAACATTATTCCCTAATACTTCATCTCTTTGGGTAGTGGGAAGTAAAGTATCAGCCAGTCCATAGCTTCTGCTGTCTCCAGTCCAGGACTCCAAGGGGCAGAAATTACGGACTCCTTAACTCCTCAAGAGTGTGCAGGTATTATTATTTTAGTGGCAGGGCAGCTAGTAAGAGTGGGTGATGAGTTTTACACTGTGCATGTGGTATCAGTGGAAGCAGTTGACATTGATGTTGATTATAGGTGCTGGTAAACTAACAAAGAAAAGGCAGAAACTGTAACAATATGGTTTGGATGATAAAAATAATGTTAATTGTAGTCTTCTGTCTCACTCATTTATTTATTTCTATCCTGCCTTCTTCCAGAAAAAATTTGAGGTAGCTAATTGTAGTCATTACATCAGCTTATTATCATTTATGTTCAATTACAATGATATACAATTATGCATTTTAAAAATGTCAGGTTAATGTATCAAAGTTTGATTTGATGACAGCACTTAAGTGCCTATTTCTGGGAACAGTATGTGTTCTTGGTACATAAACGTTGATTGTTCCCGTAAAAATGTGGTCATCTGATGGCTTATTTTTATAGGTTTGATTGGTACAGAGTAATAAGAAATGAATTTGATACACTTAATTGACAGAGTTTTTGCAGATAGCAACAGTTGATAGGATTGTTGATTACACAAATAATTATTGGATACCTCTTCCTTTTGTCAAGAAGCAGGCTAGGCACTGGGCATATAGATATGAGAAAGTTCCTGACCTTGGGGAACTCAAGTTCAGAAAGGAAGGAACAAGTAAGTAGTAGCATGTGATAAGTGAATGGTAAAGGTAAATACTTGGTGGTATTCAGGGAGTACAGAAGGAAAAAATCCAAATTTGAGATGGTTAGGAAAGGCATCCCAGAGGAAGTGATCTCAGTTAAAGTCCATGGTTTACATTTTGGTTCACTCTTTTTTTTTTTAATGGTGCTGGGGATTGAACCCAGGCCCTTGTGCATGCAAGGCAAGCATTCTACCAACTGAGCTATATCCCCAGCCCTTTGTTTCACTTTTGATGATATACATTCTATGGGTTTTGACATAGACGTGTAATCACACCTAACTACCCTTATAGTATCATACAGAATGGTTTCACTGCCTTAAAAATCTCCTATAGTTTACCTGTTTATTCCTACCTCCAACCAAACTCCAGGCATAAATTGAATCTTAAAGGATGAGTAGGAGAAAAGAATTTTTGGCACAAGAACACTGAGATGTAAAAGTATGACTTAAAAGGCATGTTGGGGGGCTGGGGCTGTAGCTCAAGGGTAGAGCGCTTGCCTAGCATGTGTGAGGCCCTGGGTTCGATCCTCAGCACCACATACAAATAATACATGAATAAAATAAAGATCCATCAACAGCTAAAAAAATTAAAAAAAAAAAAAGGCATGTTGGGGGGTACTAGTTGAAAATTCTGGGTGGCTCAAGGGTAGGGGAATAAGAAGACTGGGGAAGAGTCAGAGATGAGGCCACAGAAACACAGAAAGATAGAATCATGAAGGGCTTGAATGTTTATAATTTATCTTGAAGACAATCGGGGGCCTTTGAAGACTATGCAGAATAATAGAACAATCAGATGGCGGGGGCTGTAGTGACGAGAGTTCATTACATTAAAAAAATCTTTCTAATTATGGAATATGACACAGATACATAGACAACTGAATGTTTGACTTAATTAGTGTTAAAGTAGGCAAAAAGTAGACTTTTGCCAGCTACCCCAGAGAATCCTCCACGTGCCTCTTCCCAGTCGCAACCCTCTCATGTCTAAAAGTTACTTACGCCTAAGATGACGTCCTCGCTTTTCTTCGATGTTATCATCCAAGTGTGTATCTTTAAACATTAGAATTTATTTTTGCCTGTTTTCCCTTTTTGGTACATCTTATAATGCTTTTTTATCTATGGATCCCTTCTTATCTCTTAACTTTTTCTTTGCAATTTGTTTATTGAAGAAATCAGGTCATTTGACTACATAATTTTGACTTGTCGAGTTTCCCACGTTTTGGATTTTGCTCAATACATTCCCATAGTATAGTTTCATACATTCTTCTGTCCTCTATATTTTCTGTAAATTGATCTTTGGACCTAGAAGGTTGGTCATATTCAAGTACGATATCGCATAATCCAAAACACCCTTCCCCCATTGGTGGACATTTGCATTGTTCCTACATTTTTGCTACTAATACACAGTGAGAAATTTTATACAATTATGTTATTTTGGAAAATATGTGTAAATAGATCTTTCTTCCTCTATTACATATCTATGTAATTTTATAGCACTTATTCAGTATGTATGATTATTTACTTAATATTTATTTCCTTCCCTTGGCTATAAATTTCATAAGGAAATATGCCTGTGTATCCACAGTAACTTTGCTCGATAAATATTAGTTGAATAAATGAGTTTCTATAAGTGGAATTATTGTGTTGAATATGCCCATTTCAGATTTTGTTAAATACTGTCAAATTATACTCTCTTTTTTTTGGTACCAGGGATTGAACTCAGGGGTACTTGACCACTGAGCCACATCCCCAGCCCTATTTTTGTATTTTATTTAGAGACAGGGTCTCACTGAGTTGCTTAGCGCTTTCCTGTGCCTTGCGGTTGCTGAGGCTGGCTTTGAACTCCGGATTCTCCAGTCTCAGCCTCCCAAAGTGCTAAGATTACAGGTGTGTGGCACCGTGCCCAAATTATACTCAAATTATGCTCTTAAAAATTTACACCTATTTGTTTATCTACTGTTAGTACTTGTTTTCTCACATCCAGCCACACTGGTCCTCCTCCTCCTCCCCTCCCCCACCCCATTCTTTCCTTCTATAAACATTTTTGACACCTACATTCTAGATTCTTTGTAGGTGCTTAGGATCAGTGAGCAAAACAAAATCCTGAGTGGCAAGAGGCAAACAATAGCACAACGGATAAGGAAATCATACAGGATATTAGAAAGCAGACCAACAAAAGAATCTATGCTGAAAAAATAATCAGTAATGTTAAAATTGGAGTTGAATTGTAATTTTAAATAAGATGATGAGAATATTGGTCACAGTGAGAAGGTAACATTTGAGCAGACTTGAAAGAAGTAAGGGAAATAACATGGCTCTCTGGGAAAACTAGTGTGTCAACAGGCAGAGGAAATAGCTGGTTCAAAGGCTAGTTGAGGTCTGCTGGGTGCTGGTAATGCTCTTCCTTGATCTGTGTGTTGATTATGAGTGTGTTCAGTTTCATTCAGCAGTACGGCTATGATATGTTCACTTTTCTGTTCAGTGGAACTTTTACATTAAAAATAAGGAGTGGGGGCTGGGGTTGTAGCTCAGTAGTTGAGTGCTTGCCTCGCATGCGAGAGGTACTGGGTTCAATCCTCAGTACCACATTAAAAATATATATATATATATATAATGTTCATCTGCAACTAAAAAATATTTTTAAAAAATAAGGAGTGGATGTTGAACATTCCATAATGCCTTAGTACTTAACCAATTGTTCATGAGTATTTTCCTTTTTCTTAACAGTATGATGAATACATTAATTTCTATTAAAATTATATTTGCATTTTATAGTATACTCGATTATGATAAATTACTCTTTTGCTATAATATTAAGTTTGAATTTACTTGTATTTCATTTTGAATTTTTGTATCTATATTCACAAGTAAGGTTGGTTAATAGTTGTGTTTTTTTTTACTCCACTCTGTTAGGTTTGAAGTGCTTTTTTAAAAAAAATATATTCTTTTTTAGTTGTAGATAGACACAATATCTTTATTTTATTTATTTATTTATGTGGTGCTGAGGATCGAACCCAGTGCCTCACGCATGCTAGGCAAGCGCTCTACTGCTGAGCCACAACCCCAGCCCCATGAAGTGCTTTTCTTAATTACAGGCTTTTTACTGCTATTTTCTATAGAAAGAGAAGTTCTATGGTACTTATCTAATCTACTGTCTAGAAAAAGGGAAGGGAATAATTTCTAATATTTGACTTTATGTCTTTGTAAGCCACCTGGTAATTACTACAATTAAGTAATTGATAGGTGAGTCCTGTCATTGCTTGGACAGATGGCTGTTCACTTGGAGTGTGAGTCTCCAATATTCTGTTGTTTCAGAGTCATGGAAAAATTAACTAGCACTGGACAATTAATTGGTGATGTAACAGTTGCCTGGGAGTGTTTTGTTTGATAATTATAGACCTTATTTTTTAATGTCACTATTTCTGATTTTTTACATTTTCCACTAGAAACAAGACAAAACATGCAGAAGAGGCAGCCTCTATAATTGCTGTGGCATAGTCAGTTAGCCTGGGGGACAGAGATAAATTCAGGTTTACTTTCTGGGAAAGAGAATTAATTTTGAATTGAATCCTAAAACTGCTAGAAGTTTTTCACTTGTCATATAATCACACTGAAGTTTTTTCAAGCGATGTAGGACAGTGGGTCTGGCTGCCTTCTTCCTCCAGCAGCACAGGAGTACTATGTCACTGTGAGAGACTGCTTTTTATCATGTAGGAAATTCTGTTGCTGTGTGATAAAAATTCAAGAATTATTGGCATGAGAGTCACCAAACCTTTTTTAAAAGGTAGATATTACTACCAACAACAAATGTAGATTTTAAGCCATTCCTGGCTTTTGCATAGATCTGGATATCTACATTTTAGACAAGAGCCTCAAGTAATTCCTATGAAAACCAAAAGACACTGCTTTGTAAGATTAAAAAGAACCTGCTTTATTCAATTGTCATTTTCTTTATAAGATTAAAATGAACCTGCTTTATTCAGTTGTCATTTCCTTTAGTATAGAATTTCTGTCTAGCATGGTAGGAACTGAAAGGAAGTATGTCTAAGACTTGGATCTTATGCTCAAGAAATTTACCACCTGGGATATGGCTAAGACAGACTGGATGAAGATGAACTATGAAATAATAAAATTGTAGGGCAGGCATTTTTTTAAAAAATTGACTTTATTGAGATAATTCACATACAAAGGATTCACCCATTTGAATACTATAATGTAGTTTAGTTTTGCCAGATGTAAACCAGTGAAACTACCACCACAGTCAAGATACAGAACATTTTTGTTATCTCCAAGCATTACCTCATGATATTATCCTTCATTCCTCTCCTCAACCTCATCTCCAGGCAAATTTTGATGGACTTTCTATCCCCATAGATTGAGTTTGGTTGCCTAGAGTTTTTTTTTTTAATATTTTTTTTTTAGTTGTAGATGGACACAGTATTTTATTTATTTAGATTTTATAGAAGTAGAATCATATAGCCTATACTCTGCTTCTATCTGCCTGCCTATCTACCTACCTACCCACCTATCTTTTTGGTACCAGGGATTGAAGCCAGGAGTGAACCACTGAGCTGCTTCCCAGCCCTTTTTTATTTTGAGACAAGGTCTTACTAAGTTTCTTAGGACTTTGCAGAGTTGCTGAAGCTGGCTTTGGATTTGCTATCTTCTTGACTCAGCCTTCTGAGCTGCTGGGATTACAGGCATGTGCCACCATGCCCAGCTCGTCTATATTCTTTTATGTGTCTAACTTTCACTTAGTGTAAGGGTTTTCAGGGTTTCTCAATCATCCATTTTATTGAGTGTATCAGTAATTAATTCTGTTTTAATGCTAAATAGTGCTCCATTATATGGATACACTGCATTTTTCTTCATCCATTTATCTGTTGATGAGCATTCAGGTTGTGTTCAGTTATTATGAATAATGTGAATATTTGCCTAAGCATGTTTTCATTTCTTTTGGTTAAATACCTGGTAGTAGAATGACTGGATCATAAGGATAGATGTACATACAACTTTTTAAGAAAAAACCAGATGGTTTTTATTTTGATTGTCAACGCTAACACTTTACTAGAGTCACTCTGTACTGTTTAAGGAGAATTGTTTAATGATAACAATTATATAAGGGAGCAAATGGAACATTTACTGAGTAATTACCATTTATCTAACACACATGATTTACATTCTATACATTATTTTCAATACATATGCAACCTGGAGAGGTAAATAATATTAATCATTACTTTTTTTTTTTCATTAGTGGGGATTGACTCAGGGTCAATCTACTACTGAGCTATGTCCCCAGCACCTTTCCCCATAGTCTTTTTGTAAAATTTTGAGACAGAGTCTCAATGAGTTTTCCAGGTTGCCCTCAAACTTGTAAATCGTCCTGCCTTAGCCTCCCAGTGGTGTGTGTTTTTAGTTTTTTTTTTGTTTGTTTGTTTTGGGTACCTGGGATTGAATCCAGAGGCACTTAACCCCTGGGCCACATCTCTAGCCCCTTTTATATTTTATTTAGAGATAGGGTCTTTCTGAGTTGCTTGGGGGCTTTGCTAAGTTGCTGTGACAGGCTTTGAACTCTCAGTTCTCCTGCCTCAGCCTCCTGAGCCACTGGTATTATAGGACCAATCGTTACTTGGTTTTTGGTACTGAGGATTGAACTCAGGGGCACTCAACCACTGAGCCATATCCCCAGCCCTATTTTGTGTTTTATGTGGAGACAGGGTCTCACTGAGTTGCTTAGTGCCTCACCCTTGCTTAGGCTAGCTTTAAACTCATGATTCTCCTGTCTCAGCCTCCCAAAGTGCTGGGATTATAGGTGTGTGTCACAGAGCCTGGCTCATTACTTTTTATAGATGAGAAAATAGAAATATAGGTCAGGCATGGTGGTGCATGCCTGTAATCCCAGCAACTGAGGAGGCTGAGGCAAAAGGACTGCAAATTTGGAGCCACCCCTTAATTTAGTGAGGCTCTAAGTAACTTAGTTTGAGACCCTGTCTCAAAGTAAAAAGGGCTGGGGAATGTGGTTCAGTGGTTAAGTTCCCTGAGTTTAATTCCTGGTACCCCCACCCCCACCCCCAAAGTAGTAGTAGTAGTAGTAGCATAGAGATGCTTCCAGTCTAAGGGGGTACAGCTAATAAATAATGGCATTTTAAACCTAGGTTTGTCTGGTTGCAGAACTAAAATCATTCTATTACATCAAAAAGGAGTAGAAGTTAAGGATGCTCCATCTTCAGAGATAGGGGGACTTGTAGGAGAAATCAGGTGCTTTCTTCTTTAAATATTCGAGTAACATGAGAACTATGACAATAACTTTCTACTAATAACAAAGACTTTGTTTTGGGGAACTGGTTACCCGTGAGTTTTATTATTTATTTTTGATTTTGAAAGCCAGAAGGAAATACTGAGTGAGCTGTTGTAAATTATTAAAAGAGCAGTGATGTGATTAGAAGCTGGATTTAGGAAAATTAGTTTAGTTGCCATCTGCTGAGTAGATTGGTTGGGACAGAGAATAGGTCATAAATCCAGCCAAAAATTTGTAATAGTTCAGGCACAAATAAGTTTTTTCATAGGGACAGTGAGACCTATGAGGAAGGCATAATAGGAAGGAGACTTAAACAGAATTAACTACTAATCTTGTTGACAGACTGGATATAGGAAATGAAGTAAATGTGAATTTTAGGACTGGGCCTGTGATTTCTGATTTTGCAGTATTGGGAACTCAGTGATTTTTGATTTAAGGTACACTTAACTATGCTCTTGTATCTGTAGAGCACTCATAACATTGTAAATACAATGTCATTAAGAGCAGGGTCTTGTGATACTGGATTTACAATGAATATATATTTTGGTCTTTGTCCCTGGTTCTTGACACAGAGCTCCTAATACTTGAGATTTCCTGAGTATTAGGAATGCATTTGTTCTAAGGAAGTAACTCTTGCTGGGCTCCTAGATGGGGGCTAGTCATCAGAAAGACCAACCAAGCCATGACTAGAAGCTTAGAACTTTTAGCTCCACAATCCTACAGGAAGGGGAAAAGGACTGGAAATTGAGTTAATAATCAATCATACCTACCTGATAGAGCCTCAATAAAAAAATCTCTGGACTGTGGAGTTTTAAGAGCCTTCAGGTTGGTGAACATGTCCATGTGCTGAGAGTGACAAAAGGTCCTGCACTTGGTACCCTTCCAGACCTTGTCTTAGGTATCTCTTCATCTGTATCCTTTGTAATACCCTTTATAATAAATAAGTATAATAAGTAATGTTCCCCTGAGTTCTGTGAATCATCCTAGCAAAGAGGATCATGAAAATCCCAATTTATAATTGATTGGCTATAAGAACAGAGCACAACATGGGACTTAAAATTGGCATCTGAGGTGGGGAGAAGTCTGGTGTGACTGAGTCCTTTACCTGTGGGTTAAAGTTTCAGAATTGAGTCAAATTATGGGACACCCAGTTGGTATCTGCTGGAGATTTACTTTGTGTGTGGCGGGGGCTGGGGGGAACCCTGCATTTTGACTACAGAAATGTTCTGTGTGCATTGAGTACGATAGTGGCAAAAGCACTTTGGTTTTTCCTGTCCATCTTTTTAGACTGGCTTACTCTAAGTAACAGGTGCCACTGAGCTAGGGGTAATTGATTATTATTCATCTGTTAAGTATGTGAGTAGAAGAGGTTTGAGGTTCTGGGGAGGTGGAACACAGTGGCATGCTCATTAAAATTGTCATTTCAACACTCAATTTGATGTGTGAATGCCCAGTTTGAGACTATTGCTGGTTTTCTAATAAGCTCTTAGGGTATTTAACACATTTGACCATTGTCTTTTCACTTCTTATTTCTTCTTTGGCATCCTATGGTAAGTAGCACCCTCTCCCCTGCTCACATTTGAGACTTTACTGTATGATTTATGGATATATTCTTCCACTGCATGTATTTCTGAAAAGTCTATACTGCAGCTTTCACTCACTGAAATTTTTCTTGTCAGAGTTACTGGAAATCTCTTTGTTTCTAAATTCAGTAGACCTTTTCAGTTTTGTTTTGTTTGACTGCTCTGTAGCACATAGTACTTGCTGAACTTTCCTTAAAACCTTCTTTTCCCTGATCAGGGATATGCACACTGCCATGGTTTTCTTTCTGTCTCTGACTTTTTTATAGGATCCTTCATGGATTCTTCTTTTCTCTGCTTTTTTAAAAAGACATTTATTAAGGTGTAATTTACATACAGTAAAATTCTCCCTTTTAGTGTACAGTCTTATGAATTTGACAAACAACTTTGTAACCATAACTGTAGTCAAGACATGGGAGCAGTTCCATCATCTCTAAAAGTTTCTTATACTCCTGATAGTCAGCCTTTCCCGCTCTTAATCCATAGCAACTATCATTCTATTCTCTGTCCCCATGGCATTGTCTTTTCCAGAATGTTGAAAATGGAATCATAGAGGACATAGCTTTTTGAATTTGGCTTCTTTCACTTATATTTGAGATTCATCTACATCTTGCATATGTAGTTAATCCCTTTTTATTTCTGATTAGTATTCTTCTCTGAATGTACCAGTTTGTTTTTCCACTTATTAGTTGAAGGACACTTATGCTTCTAGTTTTTAGTGAATAGAAAAACAGAATCAAGCAACTGTAAACATTTCATGTACAGGTTTATGTGTAAGCATGCCCCCCTCCTTTGGGTAAATATGTAGAAGGAGAATTTCTGAATTGTATGGTGTGTGTATAATTTTATAAGAAATGCCAAGATTGTTATCCAAAGTGTTCTATCATTTTGCATTCTTGCCAGCAATATGTATGAGTTTCATTTGTTCCATAGCCTCACTAAAATTTTATATTGTCACTTGTCTTTGTTCTGCCCCATTCCTCCTTGTGTGCTTTTTTTTTTTTTGGTACTGGGGATTGAACTCAGGGGCACTCAACCACTAAGCCACATTCCCAGCCCTATTTTGTGTTTTATGTAGAGACAGGGTCTCACCGAGTTGCTTAGCGCCTTGCTTTTGCTGAGGCTGGCTTTGAACTCACGATCCTCTTGTCTAAGCCTTCTGAGCTGCTAGGATTACAAGCATGCTCCACCATGCCTGGCTTCCTCCTTGTTTTAAAAATTAATTGTGTGGTACTAGGGATTGAACCCAGGTGTACTTTATCATTGAGCTACATCTCCAACCATTTTTTTTTTTTTTTAAATTTTTGAGACAGGGTCTCACTAAGTTGCTGAGGCTGACCTCAAACTTGTAATCCTCCTACCTCAGCCTCTGGAGTAGCTGAGGTTATAGGTGTGTGCCACTGTGCTTAGCCTCCTTGTTTTAAATGTGGCTGTTATTAGGTCCCCCCACTCTCTGCCCCCCTGTACTCTAGATATTGAACCTACCACTGAGTCACATCCCCAGCCCTTATTTTTTAAAATTTTTTAAAAATATGTTTTAGTTGTCAATGGGTCTTTATTATTATTTTTTATTTATTTATATGCGGTGCTGAGAATTGAACCCCATGCCTCACACATGCTAGGCAAGCGCTCTACCACTGAGCCCCAGCCCCAGCCCCAGCCCCACCAGCCCTTATTTTTTATTTTGAGACAGGGTCTTGCTAAATTGCTAAGACGGGTCTTGAACTTGAAATCCTCTTGCTTCAGCCTCCCAAGAATATGGCAAAGCATCAAAGTAGAAAGATCTCTGCCCTCATGGGAGCTTATATTCTAAAAACTGTCAAATATTGTATTCCACATTTCTTTCCTGAGCTCCACACCCCTATTTGCAGCTGTCTACTGAACATATTCTTTTTTGTTGTTATTCTGGCTCCCTCCTTGTTTTAAAAATTAATTAGTTGTGTGGTACTGGGGATTGAACCCAGGCGTACTTTACTGTTGAGCTATATCCCCAACCATATGCTATTTCTCTTAGCTATACATGACAGTAGAGTGTATTTTGACATATTATACATACATAGAGTCTGACTTCCCATTCTTGTGGTTATACATGATATGGTGTTTCACTGGTGGTGTATTCATATATGAACTAGTATGAGCAAGTTATGTCTAATTCATTCTACTCTTTCCTATTTCCATCCCCCTCTTTTCCCTTCATTCTCCTTTGTCTATTCCACTGAACTTTTATTCTTCCCTCTCCATTTATTGTATATAGCATCCACGTATGTTAACATTCACATGTTAGCTGAACATATTCTTTTGAGTATCACGTAGATAGCCCAAAGTCAATATACCTGGCTCTATATTGGTCATCTCTCTCATCCTGCTCCTATTTTTCTTTCCATTTCTCTTCTCAGTGAATGATGTCACATCCATTTATTAGCTCAGGCTAAAAACCCAAGCACCCTCGGTTACTCATTAAATGCTATTGATTTTACCTCCAAAATATCTCATGAATCTGTCCACTTCTCCCTCAGCTAGAGGTCAGGGTATTGAGATGTGTGTGGCAACCTCATTAGCCCTCCACCCTGCTCTATCAAGAACCATTGGGGGGCTGGGGTTATGGCGCAGTGGTAGCATGCTCGCCTAGCATGCGGGAGGCACTGGGTTCGAACCTCAGCACCACATAAAAATAAAAAATAAAGCTATTGTGTCCACCTACAACTAAAGAATAAATATTTAAAAAAAAAAAGAACCATTGGCCACACTATGCCACCATGCTCCTTCCGAAATGGAAAATCTAATTCTGTCTCTTCCCTCTTAAAAGCTGTGGTAGCTCTGTATTGCCCTACAGGTTATTCCAAATTCCTAATGTTACATAATTTCTAAACATACTTAGTGATTAGATTCTTTCATAACTTAGTAGCCTCTAATTCAGATATGCCAAACTATTTTCAGTTCTCTAAAGGCATAATTTTATTTTTCTGGGTCATTTCTTCTTTTTCTTTCTTAGTACTTAATACCTTGCAAAACCTAACTGACTTTAGGAATTGTCCTACTAGCTAGTGAGGTATTTTAATGCATTTTTGGAGAAAACTTATTTAAACTGGTGCTATTTCTCTTAGAAAGATACCAGGCTGAAGTGGTGAGAATAGGGAACTGGCTTGTTGGCCTGACAGTCTACCTCTCTGTGGGTTAGAGATGGAGGTAGTAGATAGGATCAGATTACTCAATTTATTAACATAATAGATATTTATTAATATATATCTATTAATGTAATAGATATTTATCGTGTAGAAGAAACTGTTGTGCAGTATAGAGTGCTCAAGGATAAGGCAGTGTCCTGCAGGGAGAGCCTTCTTTGGGCTCAGAGTTACGAGTGAGAAATAGCATTGCCACTTGCCTGAAGTGAACTAGATTGAAAGACATATTCTGAGCATCTAGTAATTGTTTTTCTTTCCATTTTCTTTTAAAAAGAAACAAGGTAATTACATTCTCACAGTTGCTGTGGCAACCATGGTGTAGCCTGGGAAAATTTTCTTTTAATGCCTCGTGCCAGAGTTAGAAAGTTAAATCAACCGGGTGTGGTGGCACACACCTGTAATACCACGTAATCCTAGTAGCTCAGGAAACTGAAGCAGGAGGATTGTGAGTTCAAAGCCAGCCTCAGCAACTTAGCAAGGCCCTAAGCAGCTCAGCAAGACCCCATTTCTAAATAAAATATAAAAAAGGGCTGGGAATGTGGCTCAGTGTTAAAGTGCCCCTGGGTTCAATCCCTGGTACCAAAAAGAAATAAGAAAAAAAGTATAAAAATTTTTCAGCGACACATTAAACCACCATCTCTTCTCTGAGGGGAGGAAGAAGGTAAGTACCTGGGAAGAAAAGTGATTTTTCACTGTATCCTAAATTTAACAGCCTATGACTGATTAGTAGTCACATATGCCTAGTATAAACGGGGTTAGCTAAGGTAAATGCAGCCAGCTTGGGTTGGCATCATTGATGCTCCTAGAATTTTGCATACTTTCATATTACGCAATTGCATAATATTGCAAACTTTCAAGTGAGCTTCAACTTCAGAACTCTGAGGACCATCTGGGTTAGACATTGCAGATTCCTTAGTGGACCTTAGGCTGTCAGAGTCTGCAGACCTGGTGGTGGTTTTCTTTGTGCCACCTATTTATTAGGAAACTGTAAGACAAACAAAAACCTGGCAACATGGCAAAAAACCAAATGCTTGTTGCTGACCATGTTCTAGGGACTGTCCTAAGCACTTTCCATGCATTTCTACTCTAATCCTTATAAGAATGCAAGGAGAGTCACGCTATTGTTATTTTCACTTACAGATAAGGAAATGTGTAATGACTTTTTCAAGACGAGAACATTAGTGGCAGAGCCAGAAAAACTGAGCTTTGACTTTAGAACCCATCTTCATAAATTAAATGACTTTTTGTTTCATGGGATTAACTGCCTATTTTTATTGATTTCTTTGTCACAAGTAGTTGCTTCAAATTCATTTTGGGTATGGAATAGAGTTTAAATTTAATTAATATTTAATTTTTAACTTTGGAAAATAAGTAGAAAATGTTTCATTTTCTTCTATCCTTCAAAGTTTCTGTGTTTAAGTGGAATTTATTAAAAATTGTATAAGTAATTCAGAAAAAGTGGTTCTCTCTGAGGATCCAATAGGCCAGTGTATTTTATTACATTTTGGACTATTAGAGGGTAAGTTTTTAAGAGAGACATTGCCATTCTTTGGCCTTTTAACTTTCTTTCAGTAGAGAGCAGCAAAACTGGACATCATTACTTCCAGACAGGATTATCCTAGTCTCATGGTATCAGGACCGAGCTTCTGGTAGATATACTGTGACAGGCTGAGGTTTGGTGAACACAGAGATAAGGAAGGATTTCTTAGAAGCAGTAGGTAGAATTTTTCTTATTTTGATTAAGGGAAGGCAGAGCTCCTAAATCATGATGCTATGAGAGAGGGATTGACCTGGGCCTAGAGAAAGGTTTAAAACAGTATGGAAGCATGGGGCTAGAGTTGTGGCTCAGTGGTAGAGCACTTGCCTAGCATGTGTGAACCACTGGGTTTGATTCTCAGCACTGCATATAAATAAATGAATAAAAAATAAAGATCCATCAACATCTAAAATAATATTTAAAAAAATAGTATGGAAGCAGTAGTTCTTGTTTTTTGTTTTGTTGTTCTGTATCCAGTCAATAGCAAAGAGCAAGGATATTTTATAGTTTTTTCTCGTATTTGGTAGAAGGCAGAGATTCTCTGTGTTAAGTTAATGGAATACAACAAGTAGGGTAGGCTCAAGTAAGGTACAGCATATAAGAATTGATGGATGGGGAATGATCTTTGACTTCCTGCTAAAATTGTCTCTATCACACTTCTTTTGCTTCTTCTTTGTGGTTTTCTTAGGTTACTGGACCTATTTGGGCTGGGGAGAACAGCAAAGTACGTAAGAATTTCAATTCCTTATAATTTTTCTGATCTTTTAATGTTTTCCCTTTGAACCGTGAAGCTGGATATTCATGCATACAAGCATATATAACACCTCTCTCCTTTCCTTTCCCACTTGAATCTCAGGAGACAATTATCTGTAGTGGAATATTATATTCTTTCAGTCTGATTTCTTGAAGATTGTGGGGGTGGGGGATGGATTTCAAACCAAAGTTCAAGTCAAAATCATGCCAGAATCACCTGATCTTTATTCCCCAGATTTTTCTTGGTATGACTGGGGAGAAATGGAGAATACACCATTGTCTTGGGTTTATTAGTCTAACAAAATGTGAATGTCATTTCAGTCAAAATTCTGGTTTTGTGAAGGAAACAAGAGGCTGAGGACATGGTTCAACTTTCTTTGAAGTAGCTCAGCTAAGATTTGTTCTAGAGCTTAAAGAGTGGGCAGCCAGTTCTTTCTAGCTCTAGGTTGACATTATTGACTGTGTTAGCCATCTAACAAGGGATGAAGTTGAATCTCATTGATCCAACAGGTGCTTAGAAGGGCCAAATTTTGTCCTTTCTTTGCATTTTCTTACAAAGTATATACTTGCTGTGATTTGAATCCCATGTATTTTTACTGTTAGAGAACTGCTCAAAAGCAGCCTAAGAGTGCAGAGAAGTTAAGGTTTTCAAGCAGAAAAAAAAAGAACTAAGCTTTGAAAAAACATACCAGTTCTCTTTGACCCCCCCTCCCCCTGCCAACCCCTTGCTGATAAAATTCTAGCTATACTCAGTATATAAAGACAGGAACTGAATCCAAGAGTACTACACACCAGAGAGCCTTACTGTTTATGGTTTCATTCAGTTTTGTTTGAGTGCTCGCTGTGTGGAGGCCCAGCTTTGCTCCAAGTTAGATTACTTTCCCCAACCCACTTTTCCAGGTTTATTTTCTATCATTCCTGTCCATGTCCTTTTAGGTAGCTGCCAAGCTAACTAACAAATATTTCTAAAAAATGTATAGCCTCTCTCCCCTTTGGGCCTTTCATCATGCCATTGCTTGCCATTGCTTCTATCCAAATTCCAGAATATATTCTTTCCCCTCAATCTTCACCTTTTGAAAACCCACAGTTCTTCAAAGCTATCTCCTCCACAAAGCTTTCCCAACTCATCCTCTCAGGAAGTTTTCAACTCATATAGTGCTTAGTTTATGCTACTCTTTTGTAGAAACTTCCTTGTATAACAATTCATTATTTTTGTCCATGTTTTCACTCCTCTATTAGTTGACTTGTATTCCAAACTTTTTTTGTTGTTTAGTCTTGCATGTAGGCACTCAATATTTGAATGAGTAAATGTCCCCAGTTTTTAAATTTTCTGTATTTCAAATAGTCTTTACCAGGGGCTTTTCAATGTTTGCCATTAAACTAGCCCACAGGTCCCTCCTTAGGCTGAATAACCAAACCTGTACTCAGCTTCTTTTTCTGTGCAAAGCCTGGAGTTTTCCTGTGTAGTAATCATAGTACCATGGGGTAGATTGTAGAGCCAAGTAGGAGATGGTGACTGACACACTAAAATAACAGTTCTTTTATTCAAACTGAAGGGTTATGCATTTCCCTTAATTTCCCTTTTCAGTTTCTAGTTATATTTGATTGTGCCAGGAAGTTTACTTTCTAGGAAAATTGAAGGTGATAGAGAGGAGATAAACAGGCCTTTGCCTCGGCCTACATTTTTTCCCCGTTTTTCTGTTTTTCTCCTTTGTCTCGCCTCACTGTTTTGTATTTCCTTTCTCCTGACCCTCCTGTTTTCCATATTCTCTCTTCTCCTAACCTTGCTGTGACCTGTATCCTAGCCAAAGGCCTGACCCCAAGGATCCTAATTAACCAGATCCTGCCACTCACCCCAACCACTAAACAGAAAAGATGATGGTGAAAATCAGCAAAAGAAACTTTAATCATTAGGGCCATATTGGGAAGGCAAAGTGAGATCTAGTATCTTAGCCCTGTCTTCAGGTTGCCAATAGGAGCTTTAAGTTCAGATAGAGGAAGAACTGGAGCAGGGAACAATTGGTATGCATAATTAATCAGTCTTGGCCAAACTGTAGACTGGCTAATAATTCTTTCAGTTCTGCTTCTGTGAAGTAGCTCCAGAGAAGACATATGAAGTAAGAGGGCAATTTCTACTTGCTGCACAAGATATGTGTCTATCAGACCTGTGATAGGGATTGATGACTGGACACTTCAGGTACCACTCTAGGGGCCTGAAACAGGATGCAGTAAATCTTACCTCAGTATTCCAGGGGGATGAGATATGTCAGGTGAATTTAGGGTGAATAAACCATCTATTACTAGTTTTTAGATGAATACTCCTTAAATGATTAACATGCATATATGCAAAGCTGAGCAGGAATATGACTCAAGTTTAAGGTAATAAAGGAGACAGATACAAAATGAAGTCAGATGCCAAGCTTTATCCTGGTTTTAGTTACTCATAAGGCAACTGCCGGCCTCGGTAAAGAGTCACTGTTTTTAGCAAAGGCATTATTTAAGACTCTGTTTTATTTCTAGGACACTTTGTTTCTTAATATTTACCTTTTATTTCTTTAATATAGATGTGCTGTTAGCCTTTAGGAAAGTTGGTGGGTATTTCTCCCCTTAGCCTAGCAAAATAATAAAGCAGAACATTATTTAGGAGTATCAGATATAGTAAGAAAGTGTCCATCCAAGTAGTTTCTGGCTTTGGATCATGGGTTCCTAATTCAGACTGAGCTAACCTCTTTAGCCTTATGGTCAATAGGATTGTCTGTTGCTGTTGCCTCTTTGTAGACTCAGTCTTGATTCTCTGACTTCAGTGCTAATATATTTCTTGCCCAAATTTAAGTAGACTTTCAGGTTTTTCGTCTTTGTTGTTTCTGTCCCCTCATCTGTAATGCATGAATAGTCCAGCACTGACTTCTTCAGACTTACTCCTCCTCCTGTGGGTTCAGAAAGAAGTCTGAATGGCATATTGGTTTTTGTCTCTTGACCTTTTCCTTTCTGGTTTTGAGAACAACAAATTCATCAAGGGTTAAAACCAGTGCCTCCAAAGTCTCTCTCTCCTAATGTATTATCAGAATGCTTTGTAGCCAGACGCTTTGCATCCTCATTGTTGACCCTTGTTTTTAATATTTACTACTCTTGCTCTTGTCAGAGGACTACTTGGTTTAACCAGAAAGTGTTACTAATAATTGTTCCTGACTATTTGAATGTTAGCATCTTTATCCTGATTTTTTTTTTCTCCTTGGGGCTTGATTGATCTCCTTTCCTTTTTATATGCTCACGTGATGCCATACACTCAAGTAGAATAATCTGATATGATGTCCTCCTTAGGCCTACCCTTGGCCTCACCTTGTTGCTATAAACTCAAATGGGAAAGGCCCATAAAATCACCTTAACCTCTACCCCATTCCCCAGCTGAACCCAGATTTGGAATCCAGTGCTTGAACTTTGTTACTTGCAACCCCACGTTTGTCTCTCTGTCTCTTTTAGTGGAATTATTATCTACTAGGTTGTCTAATTTAGAAGTCAAGGGATAATTTCCCTTTTCATGTCCATTTTTCCCCCAAGTTTTATCAACTCTCTCTGGATTTTTTTTCTAGCTCATTAACTCCTTTTCATTTCTACTGCGTGGACACAAGTCCTTATCTCCTACCAGAGTGATTGTAAAAGCCTAATATTATGGTCTTTAGGAGGCTTCTGCTGCCAACACTGCTACCAAGATTATCTTTTAAAATCAGTAATATGAGGAGTCCATCATCTGCTAAAAGTATCTCTCTTTCAGGATGATGAATATTCCTTTTCCTCATTGAGAAGCAAATAGGAACTTGGCAAGAAAAGACATCTGAGACTTTGTTAATCATACACATATGGATATGGTGTCAGATATAGATTCCCTGTAGTTTACAAACACTACTTTTTAAAAAATAGTTTTAGTTGTAGATGGACACAATACCTTTATTTTATTTATTTTTACGTAGTGCTAAGAATCGAACCCAGTGCCTCACACATGCTAGGCAAGTGCTCTACCTCTGAGCTACAACCCCAGCTCCCAAACACTACTTTTTTTGAAAGGGTAGAGCTCCTTTCCAAGCATCATTTTGATTTGTAATGGTGGTCACTTTAGCTGGTCTGAAAAGTAGATAAAATTCTGTAAAATTGTAGTCACTGCTGTTAGGTAAAATTGATGCATTATCAGCAAGATCCCATGAGTAGTGTATGTTTTCTTCTTCTCTTAGCTCATGGTCAGGATGGGAATTCTGAGCCCAGTGTGTAGGTACTTAACAGGAATTGTTGGAAAAACTTGACATTGCAACCATGCAGTAAGTCTGCTGCTATTCTCAGCTGCATCTAGAACCTTTGGCTTGACTTTTAAGCCTTGGCTTTGACCTTCCTGATTTCTAGGACCAGCTTCTCATGTTGGATCTGCTTTTTTGTTTTAGCCCATGCATTTTAAAGTCTTAAAAACCAGTGTAACTTTAAATTAAAATTTATCTTTTCTAAGATATGGAAATGCTGTTTTTCCCCTTTGATAACTGTAGAGGACCAGAATCTATTTGTGAGATTTAAAAGAAGATTTTAATTAGGGTTATTAAAACTAAAGTAGCAGAGTTCCAGAAAATTCTGCCCTGGGAAAATGCAACTGGAAGCACCTCTGAGAATCAGAACTAAAATTAAACCAAGTGTTTTATTTTATTTGATGGATATTGTGGATATTAATTGAGATGCTTCGACATATGGTTTTAAGGTCACTGGATTCATATGCAACTCAGTTTGCTCTTTTTCTCAAGGTTCAGGCTTGTGACTATCAACGTTAGAGCTGAAAAAGTTCTGAAGAACTAAATAAAGTTGGAGTTCTTGGACTGACTGTGCTTATTCCACAGCCTTTGAAGACCCTGACAGTGCTGTTGATGACCGAGACAGTGACTATCGCAGTGAAACCAGCAATAGCATCCCACCTCCTTACCATACGACTTCCCAGCCCAATGCTTCTGTGCACCAGTTCCCTGTGCCTGTGCGATTGCCCCATCAGCTACTGCTTCAGGGCAGTTCCCGGGATTCTTGCAGTGACTCTATACAGAGTTATGACCTTGATTATCCAGAGCGGCGGGCTCTCAGGTAGGTATTAAGAACAAAGCACTTTCTATTCCTACTAACCAGTTTCCATGAAACAACTTACAAGAAGGATATGAGTGCTTTGACTTGAAGTGGTACAAGCATAGCAGTATGATGGGTCAAGCTTCTGTCATTTTGTGTAGATTTTCAGTTTTTCTCTTCTACACATTTATATACATTTTTATCGGGAATATTTTTCTTTATAATCAGTGAATTTCAACTACTGAGGGCATTCTCACTTGGGGTGGATGGCACCCCCTGCTGCCCAGCTCAGTGATTTATTTTTCCCATACCAGGGATTGGATCCAGGGTACTCTACTACTGAAGTACATCCCCAACCCCTGTTTATTCTTTATTTTAAGACAAGGTCTCACTAAGTTGCCCAGGTTGGCCTTGAATTTGCAATATTCCTGCCTCAGCCACCTATTTCTTGGATTATAGGTGTGCACAGCTGCCTCTGGCTCAGCTCAGTGATTTCGATACACCCATCATCATGGTTAAAAAAAAGAAAATCACAGATATTGAATGTTTGGGTAATTCTTCCTGCTAAAATATTTCCTGGGAACTTTATAAGAAAACTAATATGATCTCATCATAGCAGATTCAGTATTTTTGCTGGAACTTGTTTTAATTTAATTTCTTAAATATATAAAGTGTTTCATGGTTAAATAAATTTTTAAAATACAGTATAGCATACAATAAAGAATCTCCTACCCATACCTGTCTTCCTCTACCCTATCCCCTTTCTTCCTTCTAGTTTCCTTCCCATTGCTGTTTCTTGTTTATCTTTACATAAACTACTGTCATGTATTTGTGAGTGTCAAAGAAAATACATATATGTATGCCCCTTCCATTCTCCAATGCTTTAAAAAAATATTCCGAACTTAAAATTTGGAGAAATAATGCAGTGGATATATTTTTATTGCCTTACTTATCAGTTATATTAACATTTTGCCACCCTGCTTTGTCTCATTCTTCCTAATGTATATTCACATGCACATATGTTTTTTCCTTAGCAATTTGGTAGTAAGTTGGAGATACAATATTACTTTACCAGTAAGTACTTGCATATAATTCCCAAGAAAAATAACTTTTATTTATTATTTATTTAGTTATTTTGGGGGGTACTGGAGATTGAACTCAGGGGCACTCGACCACTGAGCCACATCCCTAGCCCTATTTTGTGTTTTATGTAGAGACAGGGTCTCACTGAGTCTCTTAGCGCCTCGCCGTTGCTGAGGCTGGCTTTAAACTTGCGATTCTCCTGCTTCAGCCTCCCTAAGTGCTGGGATTACAGGCTTGCGCCACCGCGCCTGGCTAGAAAAAGAACTTTTAAAAAAATATTTAAATGTTTTTATTAGGGTGTTATACTAATACTGGGATTCATTTTGACAAAATCATATATGCATGGAATATAATTTGCTCCACTTTATTCCCCAGAAAAAGGACTTTTAAAAATATAACCTTAACACTGTGATCATAATCAAGAAATTTAATGATTCAATGATGTTATCTGATATATACATCATATTGAATTTTTTTAGTAGTCTCTATAATGTTCTTTATATGAATTTTTTTCCTTTTTGATCTAGAATCCAGTTAAGAATCATGAAGCATTATATTTGATTTTCCTTTTTCCTTAGTCTCCTTTAACCTAGCAAAATTTTCTCCCCCGCCCCCTGGTTTTTTGAGATCCATGTTTTGAAGAGTGTAGGCCAGGTGTTCTGAGAATGTCTTTTAGTTTGGTTTTGTCTGATTGTTTCTTTATGTTTAGACCAGGCTGAACATTTTTTTTGGCAAAAATACTACGTAGTGTGATGTTTCTTTCACAGTGCATTAAGGAAGCACATACTTTGTCTTACTCTTAGTGATGTTTGGTTAAGAAATCTGGTATGTGCTATTTTACTCCAGTGTAAAGATACTCTTTCTCATTTGTAATCAATAATATCTGGGTGATACCTGAGATTGTATCAATGTCCTAACAGCCTTTTAAAGTGATTTTAACATCCATTGATCTTTGCTTGAATAAATTATTTTTCAGAGATTAGCTTTTTAAAAACTCATTCCAATTTAGCTCCTATTTTTAATTTCTAAAATTCCTCAGACTATAGGATGGAACTCATGTTTTTGCCCAGCTCACCAAACTTGGACACTGGTGAATTTTTATGCTGAACTTCAAAGGACCATCTAGACAATATCCTATCCCAGTTTACTGTGTCATCTCTAAAAATATTTTCAGTTAAATTTTCTCATATTCTGACTCTTCATATTCTGATTCTGAAAAGACACACATTAAGAATCCTACTAAAAAGCCGGGCGCGGTGGCTCAAGCCTGTAATCCCAGCACTTAGGGAGGCTGAGACAGGAGAATCGCGAGTTCAAAGCCAGCCTCAGCAATGGTGAGGCGCTAAAGCAACTCAGTGAGACCCTGTCTCTACATAAAACACAAAATAGGGCTGGGGACCTGGCTCAGGGGTCGAGTGCCCCTGAGTTCAATCCCTGGTACCAAAAAA
>CM053399.1:150769145-150874381 GCA_028644305.1 Xerus rutilus
GCGGTGGCTCAAGCCTGTAATCCCAGCACTTAGGGAGGCTGAGACAGGAGAATCGCGAGTTCAAAGCCAGCCTCAGCAATGGTGAGGCGCTAAAGCAACTCAGTGAGACCCTGTCTCTACATAAAACACAAAATAGGGCTGGGGACCTGGCTCAGGGGTCGAGTGCCCCTGAGTTCAATCCCTGGTACCAAAAAAAAAAGAATCCTACTAAAGTTCTTACTCCTTAGTAGTTCATTACTTAAATGCTTGTTTTTTTTTTTTAATTTTCTGTTTTTGTTTGTTTTTTAAGACAGGATCTTGTTGCTTAGCCCAGACTGGCTTAGAACTCCTGGGCTCAGGTGATCCTCCTGCCTCAGCCTCCTGAGCAGCTGTGATTACAAGCACATGCCACAGTGCTCGGCTGAATACTTGTGTTTTATTCATTTGATTTTAGTTTATATTGTCCTATTTAAGAAAAAAAAACATACTAGCAAAAATAGTTTTACTAGTGCAAAATAATTATATAGAATATTGGGTTTCACCGCTGTGGCATTATTTGTTCACACATATAACATACTTTGATCAATTTAATTCGCTGGTGCTTTCCTTTTAGCTTCCCCTCCTCCCTCACCTGGACCTGCTTTCCTTACTCTACTGGCCTCCTTCTATTTTTTCTTTCTTTTTTTTGCAACAAATAAATAAATAAGTAATTTTTTTCTTTTAGTTTTCCCCTCTGTGGTTGTAAGCATTAGATGTGTGGTCCAGCAGCTCATCCCTTAATAACTGCATACTCTTTAGTTTGGACAAACTAATTTTCATAACCATTACCCTATTATTTGGTTATTTCCTGGGTTACTGCTATAATGAATAACCCTTGGAAGAGCATCAGTGACATACTTTAAGTTGCAAATTTTTCCTAAAATTTTTCAATTGTTCTCATATAAATTGAGCTTTACTGAATCAATATGTAAAATGAGGTTTAAAAGTAACTATTTTATATTTGTTAGCAGAGGAAAAGTTAAAAGGAATTTTAAATAAAAAAAATTTTTTTTTGTACCAGGGATGGAACTCAGGGCCGCTGAGTCATATCCCTAGCCCTTTTTATTTTTTTTATTTTGGGACAGGGTCTCTGTAAGTTGCTGAGGCTGGCTTCAAACTTACAATCCTCTTGCCTCAGCCTCCCAAGTTGCTGGGATTACAGGCTTGCACCACCATACCTGGCATACACTTTTTATTATAGACATTTTTTTAAAATAGTTTTTTAGTCGTCAATGGACATTTATTTTTATTTATTTATATGCAGTGCTGAGAATTGAACCCAGTGCCTCACACATGCTAGGCAAGTGCTCTACCACTAGCAAGCAAGCACTACAACCTCAGCTACAGCCCACTACAAGCACTGTAACCCCAGCCCTATAGACATTTTTAACTCAATATTTTGTAACAATTTTTCCTTTAAGAAGTTTTGGAGAGATTTTATCACTATCATTGTTTATAAATGTAAAAACTAATTTCATGGACATCGTCTAAATCCTTAAGTTGCATAGTTTTTTAAGAAGAAAGTTTTAAATTCTGGAGGGAAAAAATGTGTTTTCCAGGAAATGCAAAGTATAAAAATAAATAGTTATATCCACTGTATCCATGGCTATATGTTGATTAATCTGGAACTGTAAGGACTTCTTCCAGGTTGGATTTAAGTTTAGTTTGAGTTTTTGGAGAATAGTGGAGAGTCGTGAAACTGCCTACAAAAAATATCATGCAACCAAAAGAGCTTTTGTTTAATGAATCCAGAATAACAGGATTTTTATATAACTTGAGGTTTGACAACAGAATTAAACTTCGTTAGGTGTTATTAGCTAACACTAATACTAAGAAGAGTTAAGAAAAGAATATTAGCCTTACCCTGGAAGATCTTTAGTGACCACTTTGATTTTATTTCTAGACTTCATGTTTGATCTTGTTCTGTTTCCTAAATAAATGCTAGTATATGTTAGATTTGTAAAAGAACATAGTGAGCTGATAAGCCCCTGCTCTGAAGGCCCTCTGTGTGTAGAAATACAGGAACCAGGCCATCTCCAACCTAAATAAAAGAAATGTCAGCTGTCTTCTGTATTCAATGTTTTATGTTAGACACATGGCTTTTGCTGCTATAATCAGCACAGAGAAAGATACTCATTTTACTGTGATCCTTGATGTGTTAAGCCTTTGTGTTTCTCAAACAACAAATTACAAAGCTTTAAATAAATTGCTGTTTTTGGTAGCGTAACAAGGATAGACTTCTGATAGTCAAGTTATTTTTGTAATGCATGTTTTTTTCTTTTTTAAAAGGAATATGTTTGACCATATTGTTGTCTTTGTAGCCTGAAATATAATTTTCAGCAAGTTAGCAGCTTGACTTCTTTGTAGACACAAATGCATCAGCAAACTTGGGTTTCTTGAAAGCTCTTGATAAGCCGGGTATGGTGAAGCACACCTGCAATCCCAGCTACTTGGAAGGCTGAGACAGGAGATCACTAATTCAAGGTCAGCCTTGGCAACTTAGTGAGGCCCCGTCTCAGAAAACAATAAGCATTGAAAGGTAGAGTGCCCTGGGATCATCAATTCCCAATGCTGGGGGAGCAGAAAAAAATAAATGAAAGAAATCTCTTGATATATTTTCCTGGTGTACCTAACAGTTCTATTATGTACACTATATTGCTATTGATAAAGCATGTTTATTTTATTTTTTTCCTTGGAAAATAAACTTAAAAGGCTAGCAGTGACAATGGTAGCAAATGAAACATTTAAAAATTGGTTAAAATGTTCTTTTTCTGATGTGGAAAAAAGTATTTGATTAGGTATAATATTAAGAACATGTGGATTTCCATTTCTTAATTTTTATTCTGTGTTTTTTATTTTTATCAGACTGGCAATTTTACTGTTCTAATCCTCTCATTAAACAGGTACTTTAATCTCATAACTTTTTTCTTTCTTTTCCCTGTCTCTCTTTTTTTCTTTGCCTTACCATTCCTCCAATTTTAACCCCTTACATCAGGCAAGGCTCACAGGCTAAAAATGACAAAATCAGGATTATTTCAGCTTTCTCTGATGTTGACTATGAAGAGCAAGAAGATATATATGAGGAGATAGAGGGGAAAGTATCACAAGACATTTTAGAAAATGATAACATAAAAGAAACAGAGGTAAAAGAAAGTCAAAATCTTTTAAAAACTGATAAATTCTGTAGCCAACCAAAACAACCAAAGTACAGTAGCTGGAAAAAGACACCATCTCAGAGCCAACAGACAGAATTCTCTACTGTTCTTATTTTTGACCATAAGTTTGAAACATCTGCATTCTCCAGATATCCTCAGAAATATGATACAATAGATAGGAGAAGAAAAAAGAAACCCTTATCCAGTCATTTTGAAGACAGTGAAAGAAGGCAGTATGAAGATAAATCTAAAATATATAAATCTAAGATGTATTCTGATGATGAAAATTATAACTGTTGCCACAGTGAAAAGAAGAAACAGAATCTCCCAGTTTTATATCCCTACAAAAATGGATTTGTGGTTAAGAGTGGCACATGGACCACTAAGTTGGGAAGTTATGAGTATGATCTGCCATGTTGTTTAAGGGACTGTGAAAAGTCATTTGGCTCAAACCAGCATGTAATTAATTTAACTCCATTAGATATTATTGAAGATTCTACTAGTAGTACTTCTGAAGAGCTCCTGGACTCCCCCATTCCTGATGAGCAGGAAGATTTACTGTCACCAACATGGCATCCATCCAATGTCCATCATATTGGAGACTTTTCTGATGAATATTATGTGGAGAATCCAGCATTGCAATTACAAAGCATAAATTGGGATGCAAATACAGTTGAGTGTTCTATGGGAGAGATGACCCCTTCTACTGAGGAACCCAAGAAGAACTATGTAGATACAATGGATGAGCTTCAGTGTTTAGTAGAAACAGTATCAGAATATCTAGCAGAGAAGGAAGAGGAGATTAATAGATTTGGTTCTCTTTCAAAAACAAAAAAAACAGATAAACAGAATAGTACTATTGATGATTCAAAACAGAAAATGCCTGTGGATCAAATAGCATCTTTAACTGTTACCAAGAATGACAAGGACAAGACCCTTTCTTTCCCTGAGCTGAATGGGGTAAAATCTGCTGTTGGTTCTTTATTCAGTTCTCTCACAGAAAAGGTGGGTTCAGGCAGAAAGCATGTAACAAACTCTGTGGAAAAACTGGTTTCTATAGTTCCAGAGAAAACAGAGACCCTTAATAAAACAGAAACAATTAATTTGAAATCTAGACCCAGTGCCAACTCAGTGTTGGAGAAGGATCTTACCATGCAGTCTTCATTATCTTCTCAAACACTTGATGATAAGGATATCAGCAGACATGGCAGAACCTCTGGAAATGAGCACATGGGCAATAAGATGGGGAATTTAAGCTTTGAGAATGTAATAGAAACTACCAAAGGGGACTCGGTTCCACAAAGCTCAGTTATAAACTCTGTTTTCAGTATGTTAAATCCATTAAAAATCTTTTCAGAAAAAGAGAAAACCAAAAAAGATGACCAGAGTAAAGAACTGAGGAGGGAAAGCTTTGTTGAGTGTAGTTCAGAGTCAAATCAAAGAGAGGATACTGTTGGCGATCACAGTGGTAGCATCGCTGCTTTAAATAAGAGGGAAGGAGAAACCAGAGACTGGTTCCAGGTGCCAGCAAGTGAAGATTTGTTGTCCTCCCAGGTGGCCAATGAACCCTCAAATTCAGCTAGTTGTGCAAATAAGAAAGATGAGAGTCTGTTTAAAGGAAAAACCTGTGTAGATTTGTCTCTATTACCAGATCACCCAAAAATATGTGCCAAAGATATGCCAGGACATCTTTGTGTGTCTGGCAGTAGAACTGCAAATAAAGAGGCTTCTTCAAAGCCTTTAGAAAAGGACAGAGTTACTGATGATGATGATTTCCTTGAGCCACTCAGAAAATCATTCAGCCAGTTTTTGTTCACTTCTCCTGAGACTTGTTCAAAGGAAACTTTGTCAGAATCTATGAAAATTGACCAGGTGGAAGAAGATGGCTGGGAAAGGGGCACTAAGAAAGATAGGCATTCCTTTTCCTTCAGTGGAAAATTACATATTCCATTTTTCAGAGATCTTAGCCATTCTGAAAAGCAGCAGAATTTAAAAGAGAAAGGAAGCATTTTTCCTTTGTTTAAATTTCCTTTCACTGATAGTCATAAAGTTGTTAATGGCCAGAATTTTCATGACTCAGCAGTAACCACTGATAAAAAGATCCAAAGAAATTGCCAGGAAGAGGTCAAACTTGGTTCAGTACAATCTAACTCACTTCCAAATGTTCATAATGATCTGGAGAAATTTGGTAGCACAGAGGAATTTAATAAAAATGATCAAGTACATTGTTCTGGTTCAATAAGATCTAGTTCAGTTCCAAATATTTATAGTGATCTAGGGAAATTTGGCAATATGAAGGAATTTAATAAGAATGAGCAGATACATTGTCCTAAAGATGCCAAACTAAGTATAATAAATGCTGATTCAGCCTCAAAAATAACTAACAATATTAGGAAATTTGGGAGTATAGAAGAATTAAATCCAAGTGACCACACAGCAGTAGAGAATTATGAAAGCAATGCCTTACCTATCCCTAGACTTAAGCCCTCAAAACATAAAACTTCAGATCTTTCAGGAGAAGGTAAGAATTTTACACAAGTGACATTTTCATCAGCATCAGACTTTTCATTAGAGGTTAGTTCTGCCATTTCAAAATCCACTGTGATTAATGAAGACAAAATTATAAATAATACTTCTAAAAAACAAACCCAAGGGGGCCTCCTTTCTGGCCTGTTTAACAGATTTTCTTCTGAAAACTTGTCTAGTCAACAAGAATTAAATTCAAAAAACAGTGACTCCCCTCACAAGAACAGTACTCCAAGTTTATTCCTCTCTGGAATATTTAACCTGATATCAAATAGCAGTATGAGTGATTGTAAACCAGATGAAGCAAAGTTTATGTCTTTAGGTGACATTAAAAGTTTGGATGGAAATAAACATTTATCCTTAGGTAAGAGCCCTGTTACTTCATGTATGACTTCTGAGAACAAGATAAACCACGTTGAAAAACATGAAACTTCAGGCTTCATAAAAAGCTTTTTATCATTATCAAAAGAAAACATACCAGTATCTGATGCTTGGGTTAATGATCATTGTTCCTCTCCTACATGCAAAAACCAGCAAAATGGAAAACATTGCCCCACTTCTGAGAACATAGTATTTCACAGTGCTGCCAGTTCTGAACAGGGTCTCTTAGAGAAATCTTTGACTGAGAGGCCGACATCAAACCATATTCTTGGGGAAAAATCACATGAAAAATTGAACACATTGAATTCACCTGTATTAAACCCTAACATTTTTAATAAATCAAATAATTATCAGACTTTTGAAGGCATGAACAATCCTTTCTGTTTTGATTGGGACTCTGATATAAAAGATCTGTCTAAAAATTGCAGGAAACATCAGCCAGTTTATTATATGTTGAATCAAAATACATTTCCATCAGCGAATGTTTTCTTGTGGCCTGACTCACAAAACCCAGAAATAAACTTTTGCCAAAAAGATCAAAATTCAAAAAACTTGGAGTGGAGAACAAATCCAAACAGTGTCATTTGGTGTGACTTACCACATGAATCATCCGACCAGTTAGCATTTAATGAAGATTACTTATTAAGAGATGATGTGTGGGCAGCTAACTCATTATATGGAAATTCTGTTTATCTTCCAATTAATGAGACGAAAAATTTGCTAGAAGACTTGCCTATTGACTTAAGTTATTCTTCAGATTATGAGAAAACTGCATGCTCCATAGTTGATCAAGAGTCATTAAGAATGGATAGAAACTTTATTTTTTCAGGTTTTGGTTATGAGTATCAGGAGTGGTTGTCATGTCTTGAAAATGGAGTCTGGTGGCCCTCAGAGAATGGGGATTGTGGATATTATATGTTCCATGATGGTCAATATATCTATTCTCTCCTCACTGACTCTACTGGGCAGTATGTATATTTATTTATACCAGATTATTCTTATCAAGAATATTTGAATTACGATTTACAGACAAATTATCTATCAAGTATTATGTTAGATGACAGCATTATATCTGCCCATAGTCTTCAAGTACTTGACAAGGAAGATGAAATATTGTGGCATGTTGAAGAATCAGTTGATGACCCTCTTGATTTATCTGTAGCTTTGCCAAGAAGTGAAGGATCATTATGTCTAAATTTAGAAATATTTTCACAAGCACTTGAAGAGTCAGGTTTAGTCCAGCAAGATCAGCCATTGGATTTTTCAGTCTATAATCCTCAAAAGTTTAAAGGAGATTTTAAATCTTCCAAAGAAAGGCCCTGTGGTTCTGAAGACCTTGAATATACACTGGATCTCAGAAATCAGCCCCAGACTGTCAGTAATCATGTCTTAAACAGAGGTCAGGTTACATGGAGAGATGAGAACCAGCCTCTAGCTAAAGATTCAACAGTTCATCTTTCTAGCTTCCAGTGTCTTCCTTCATTTTCTGAAGAAGCTTCCTCTCCAGTTCATCCTGAAAATATGACTAAAAGCACACAGCAAGCGGAAGAAACACCATTAGTGAACAAAGTGACTCCATTATTTTCTGTTTGGGGTGCCTTGGTTGAAAGTACTTTGAATTTTGATAAAAGTGAATCTCCAGAGGCTTTGGTCATGCAGAAAATGGATCAGCAGTCAAAATTAACAGAGCTTACAAATAATGGTCTTCAGTCATTAATCTTGAGTAAACAATTGAAGAGTAACTCCCAAAAGGAGGAAGAAAATCAGCTTAAGTATTCAGAGAAAGAGATAGTATCCAATGTTCAGCAACCAGAGTTTACTAAAAATATAAGGCAAAGATTCCCCTTAAATAAAAGCATTCCTGTGAAAAAACAAAGTTTGTTAAAATCTGGTTATCAGGTAAGCCAAACAATGTTTCAGACTAAATCAAGTAAAGAAGATGGTAAAATCATTACAGCTGATTCTGTTTCAGATCCTCCTGTACTACAGTTTAGTAGGGATGAGCACAAGAGGTGTGATCTTCCTCAGGAACAGTCTTCCAAAGAGCCTGAGAAAACATTATTTAAAAGTGCATTGAAACTCTTTAGTCGAGAAGAATCTTCAGTAAGTACAATGGCAAATGAAAAACAGGCATCTAGATTTTTGAACCTCTTTAAAACACAAGTGAATAAAGAATCATCATCAAACTTGGAAAAGAATGATGATGATAAAAATGTAAAGACATCAAATCAGGACAAGAAAGAATCTTCTAGTGTTTCAAATTTTCTTGGTACCCTTGGGGAATTATTTAAAACCAATGTATCTCCCATACAAACAACTGAAAATATACCTCTTTCTTCAGCGAATGATAAGGATGAGGTCAGATCAAGTCTTAATTCTGCACAGTTAAATAGTCAGAGTATTGGGAACTTTCCTCCCTCAGCGAATGATGAGGATGAGGTCAGGTCAAGTCTTAATTCTGTACAGCTAAATAGTCAGAGTATTGGGAACTTGGAAACTCTGGCAGTTTCTGCTAAAGGGAAGATTAGAGGTAGAAGTCTGAACAAACAGGCTACCATTGATGACAGTAGGCTAAGGGAACCATCAGTCAGGGAGATCCAGGATAGTAATTTAAATGAAAAAGAGAATCCCTTCAGAGACCACCTAATCCAGCAGTCAACAGATCTGTCTGTCTCAACAAGTTGTCTCAAAGACTGTCCTAGAGATTCTTCAGAAGAAACTAGTGAAATGTCTATAGTGACAGAAGTTCCGAGAAGTAGTAAAATTCCTTTTGATATTCTGAGCAGAAGAAATTCAAATGAACAAGATCATCTTCCTGGCAAAGACTGGAGTTTTTCAACTGCTACAACATCTTCATCCCAACCAGAGCCACCAATAAGAAAGAGTATATTTTCTTTCTTGAATAGATCTGAAAAATCTGAGAACAGAGCTGCTTCTGCTCTACCAAGAGACAGATCTCAAGCAGAAGGGCTATTCACACTTCCTTCCTTTTTTCCCACTACTAACTCAAGCATTAAAGATACCTCTCATAAGAGCTCTAGTTTTAGTTTCTTTAGCTTGTCCTTTTTGGATGAAAAGCAGCAGACTCCTATTGTTCCAGTGACTACCCAGCCTAATAAGAAGCCAAGTGTTTTTGTAGACACTATTGTCACAATGACTAGGGAAGATTCTAGTAATCATAGAGATAGCATAGCCCAAGAAGTAGTTCATGAACAACAAATGGCCCCTTGTATGTCCACTAGCAACACCACTGAGGTTACCTCCCTGGCAGATGAGCTCAGTGTAGAGAAAACACAGGGAAAACTGAGTTCTAGTAATAAACCAGAGGCATCTTCAGATTTCCAGACGAATCAGGTGCAAAAGGAAACTGTTCCTCCTCCATCAGAATTTCAGGCACATGATGAAACGTTCTTCATTGACCCAGAAACCCTTGAAGTAACTTCCCATAAAGAAGAGGCTTTGAACCAGAAAGCCTTCCCCAGTGACTCACTGGCCACGTCTTTTTCGTACGATAACCATTTGAATGAAAAACTTAATGATTTAGATGCTTGTACTGAACGCCAAAATGAAACATTTAGTACTGACCCATTGAACTTGCCATTAGAAATGGTCTCTGATGAGGTCTCACCCCAGATCTCAGAGCCAGCTGCTGCTTCTCCAGACCCAGGGTCTGCAGGGCACATCCAGAACCAAGATGCAGATAAAAAGGAGGACAAATCACTGTTAGACTCTAAAGTAGAAATGCTTTCAGGGTTTGTGACCAAAGTGAAATCTTTCTCTGGGGGCTTAATTGAACCACCTAAGACTTTCTCTGGACTTTTCTCTTCTCCTAAATCTCCAAAGAAAAACTCCTTTCTCTCTTTTTCTTCTAATGCATCATCTCATCCCCTCAAAGGTGACTTGTTTGGAATTTTCAGAAGTTCCAAACCAGAAACATATAAACAAGAATCATCTGTTGCTACTTCATGGCTTCAAAATGGTTGTTCCAGAGATGCTGTAGGATCCATACCTCCAGAAAGTTTGCATAGAGCTGCCTCTGCAGGAATCAATGTAGACTCTACTCTCAGTAACTGTAGAATGACTGTGGTTAGTACGAAGTCAGAATTAGATGGCTTGACAGAAGACCCTAAACTAACAACCCAAATGGAAAAAAATAATATTCCTGAAAATGTTCCAGAACCCCAAGGTTTTGAAACAGTTGCTACATCTTCTGTCTCAGAGGATGATATGGGGCAAGGAGTATTGTCTTTAAGTGATGAAGGAGACATGGGGATGTTGCAGAGTACAGACACACAGGCATCATTGGAAACAGAGCATATTCTACCAATACAATTGCATCCAGATCCTGCCTGGATTGCTGAAGAGCTTCCTCCTCCAATTCAACCACCTCTTCTTGAGCCAGAGTCAGGTATTCAGACTGCCTCCACAAACCAAGACTTCTTGGAACTACAGGCAACCAATTCACTAGAAACCAATACTACACGGTTTGATGAGGCAAATGTCAATGAGAGCACCACTTTAGAAACCCAAGAGGATCTTAGTCCTCTGCAGGAGGAACCTGTGCTTTGTGCCAAAGAAATTTGTGGGATACTTAAAGCCCAGGAAGATCCACCCGCAATCCCCCAGGAAGTGGAGCAGCCAAGACCTCGTTTTGAGATCCCAAACATGACCAATTGGCCAAAGCTCCGCTTCCCATCCTCTACTACTGACTGTGGGAAGACGCTGAGCTCTTTCTTTTCCCCACCTCCTCTCTCTGGCAACAGAGCAGTAGAGACTGGTTTAATGTCTGGTTTTAAGAAATTTTCAACTCTATTTGAGGGAGGTAATGAAGGGAGTGTACCGCCAAGTAATCCAAAACTAGGGTTTGGAAAGAAACTGGATCTTCCATTTTCATGGCCAAAAGAGAACAAAGAGGCCTCTGAACATACCCCTGGAGAATCCTCCCCTCTGGTTTTGGTTATCAGTAATGATCAGGACCTTAACTCCAATGAGACCAGCAAAGCTTTAGAGTCTTCTCAAATACCTGGAGCTAGTACTCAGCCAACTGAGGTCTTTACTCAGCCCTCTGGGACCTCTGAGCAGCTGGATGCCAGGTCAGATGTTTCTGTTCATGGATTGTTAGGGCCTGAAGAAGTTAAAACCCAGCTGGAAATCTCAGCATCTGGAGAACACGGGAGTGTGGAAGGCAACCTCTCTGGCTCCACCTGTCCTTCAGGAAAACCTGAGGAAGATCACTGCACTGAGCTGCTTCACCAGCCAGAAAAACAAGAAGAGGAGGTGTTGCCTGCTAGTACTGACTGTGTTTCGAGTGTACGGCAACCAGTCACTCTGGATGACATTAAGGAGCCAGTGACCAACAAAAGGCCTGTTCTCAACTCAAGCATCATAAATGGTTTTTAAGGAATTGACCATTTATGATGCAGATGACTTAGTGTTAGATTATGTTAGTTGGCTTTTTATCCTTTGTGTCTTTCCTAGCTAGCACTTGTGCTTCACATTAATTAGAAGTTAGTGACAAGAACTAGCATGTGGGTATTTTCATCCTCTCCCTTCTCTCTAGTGTCAAATGTAATTCACTTGTTGGAACAAGGAGCTTCCTGCTCAAAGGAAAGGCCAAGCCCTGAGATTTACTCAGTCTAATTTGCTCTGCCTTATATAATGTGGAATGGAGAAGGGAGAGCAGGAAGAGGGAGGAAGTATTAAAGGGTCATATATTAATTACAGCTATATAGTAGGGTAGGATTCTTCGTTAGGCCTTAGGCACTTACATCTTAGAGTAATAGGGAGAAACCTAGTTTGCTTTGGTTTTCCATGTCTTCTAAGATGCTTCCTCTAGTGGCCATGAGGATATTAAGTAAAATACGAAGAATGACTTAGAACAATCTATGTCGTATTCAATGTGGATTTGAATAGCTTTTTGTCAGATATCAGTCTGTGATACCAAGACATCACAATGCTCCATACTAAAGAACTACAGCAAAAGGTAGCTTAAGTTACTATGAGACTTTACTCAAAGCACTCATCAGTCATTATTCTCAGCTTTGAACCACCTTGAGGCTGCTGTCTGATAAGTGCTTTGGTAAAGTCTTACAGGAGCTCAGCTATCCTAAACAGTAGTTTTTCAATCTGAAGCATCGTGTGGGATCCATCTGCAGAGGGTGCTATTATTTCTCCCAAGAAGAAGTACCATACAGTGTAGTTCAAGAATGCTGCCTTAAGGGAAAAACACCAATGGTTTTTCTTAATTTGACCAAGGACAAATAAAATTAAGCCCTTTAGTTAAAGGCTTGACTCTGTCACAAGAAAATTCCTGTCCTTTTGCATGGAAGCTTTCCAACAGAATACCAGTAGTAAAATGAGGACTCCTGACTTGGGATGTAGATAACATCAAGTCCTCCTGTCTTTATTAGGGCTGACTCCCTTAGATGATAGGACTATAAGGCTCAAGGGAGTATCTCATGGATACTGTCCTTTTTCCCACCACTGTGCCATTCTTACCTCTATCACCATCACGTACATTACTACAACTATCTCTCATTGCAGGGGGACAGATTTTTTTCCCTCAGCATGGGAATTCAGGCAATTGAGAGGGTTGGGCTAACCTTATTTCAGATACGGAGATGCATTAGTATGACTATGACCCAGAAAGGTTAGACCTTGTGTACTCTGTCCATGACTGAGTCTTTCACTGAGAGCAACTCATATACAAAGGACAAATTCATCTTGGGATATTTCTTGTATCCCAGGGATACAGGTATTTACTATAGCATTCGTGTGGTTGAGATGACTCCTCTGTAGAATTTTTGGTCTTGGTCTCTATCTTCCAGTGTCTTCCATTACCTCATCCTACATATGTCTAAGAGATAATTGAAGGAACATGTTCATTCTTTGCTTATGCTATGGTATAGGTATACATATTTACAATTGTAGAGGAATAAAGAAGGACTTCAGTTTATTAAATGATAGAAAAGGAGAGTGGATTAATTCATTCCATTTTACTATGCAGAAATTAGCAGGTTTTAATCGCAGCCACTGGACAAGTTTCTTTAGAAGAATAAAGAATTTTAGGGATAGGCTGTAGGCATTTTACTATTTTTACTCAAAAGTAGCATGTTAAGATAAACTATTCTTCAAAGTTACATGTTGGAGAACCTAGCACATTGTTTTTTCCCTATTGTGGTTCTGCTTAATAGAGACTGATTTTCTAGATTAGGAAGTTTGGTCCTCTCTCCCTAGCAACCTCCTGTTTGTGGTTATTGTCTCTGATGTGATGTTTATTTCCTGAATTTATCTATACTTACATCCTGGTCCCTAGTTTGCATTTATTTATTCATCTGTCTTCCTTTCAATCTCACAGCCCCACCAGCAGTAGTAGGTATGGCTCCTCCTGTAATGTGAGTCAAGGAAGCTCTCAGCTGAGTGAACTAGACCAATATCATGAACAAGATGATGATCGTCGGGAGAGGGATTCGATTCATTCCTGCCATAGCTCTGGCAGTCTCTCCAGAGATGGCCAGACTGTCTTTGGAGAACAAGAGAAAGCCTTGGAAGTTACAGGTGAAGCAGAGAAGGGGAGAGTCTGCGAACCCAAAGAGATGAGAGAAGATGCTATAGCCCATCCTTCCCCAGATCTGGTGCTACACAAGGACCATGTCCTAGACCCCCAGGAGAGGTAGGTGATGACTGTCTCACATGCTGCCTCAGTACCTGCCCTGTGGTATTACTGAATATAAGAGTTTTTCAGTTGAGTATGGTGCAGCGTAAGACATATTGAACTCTGCACTGCTTCCTTTGATTTTTTGGTATAATTCCCAAGATATTTGGGAGATCTCTGAAGAACACTGGGATCTCTGTAGTTAATGAGCGGCAGTTCTGCTAAGGCTTCTTGAGTCTGCAGTTCTTGAGTCATGGGGCAGTTTCTGAGTCTGAAACTTCACCTGTGCCCGCATTCAGTGGGGCTGCTTTGGGTACCTTACCTGGTTTCCTGGTCTATTGATGTTTTAACTTCTTTTGTGAACATTGTTATTTTGTTTTGTTTTATGCTCCCTGAGAAAAACTAAGACAGCGTTAAGAATTAATCAAAAGGACAGATTTAACTCACTCCTCTGTTTCCCCTGGGCCTGCCAGTGTGTTTGACAATTTGAAACCATAAGAAGAAAATTTTAAAATTTGTCATTTTTAACAATCTTATAATGAAGCTTAGTATAGGTTTTGAATATTATTAGTATTATTGACTTAAATTGATTAGAGTAGCTGAGGAGGGATTGGGGTATAGCAGGTCTCTCAGTCTTGGTATATTGACATTCTGGGCCAGATAATTGTTATAGACAGCTATTGTATGCATTATAGGATGTTGGTAGCCTATCTGACCTTTGCACATAAGATGCTATTAACAACCTCCAGTTTTGACAACCACAATATCTAGACTTTGATAGAACAAAGTCTGTCACTGAAAAACCAGAGGCAGTAAATGCCAGTTACCTGGTAAAAGTTAAGGAATTGTTGGTGCTTCTCTTCCACCATTGGGTTAATGAATGAGTCACATACTTCTCTGAAGATATAAACTTACTATCTCTTATTCCCAGTTCTTGATTTTTAGTCAACTGTTGTGGTTCATCTAAGTAGGCAAGACATCAGGACTGAGCTCTGGACCAGCCTTCTCACTGGGTTGATGTTCCATTGAAAGCCTGGCTGTTTGTGGAGCTGAGATTTGGCAGTTACTTTTCTCAGGGCCAAGCTCTTGGTAGAAAAGCAGAAGTGCCCAGAATGAGTACCTATCCTTCTCTTCCTGTTTTGTCCTCATAGGTTCTATCTGTACATGTGATGCCCAGTGTTATCAATGTTTTAGAACAGTTGACCCATTTAGGTGACTTCAAAGTCTAACGTGTATTGTGCATATACAGGTGAAGAATTAGTACCAAGAATTAACTGCTATTCCAGTTAAGAATATGGATAATGACTTGTTCTAATACAAAGTTGTGTTTCTGTGATATTTACTGTTCATTTTACTGAGGGTGTTCCAGAGGCAGGCAGCTCAAGGATCAAGATCATGGCAGGAAAAGGGCTGTGATTTTTTTTTTTTGGCATTTTTTATGTAATTTAGAATTAGTACATCTTCCAAAATAGTGGAACAGGAAGGGTTTGCAGGAACAAAATTCTGCCCTAAGGAAGCTATGCTGAACCCCCAAGAGAGGTTGGTGGTCTCAAGAAGTAAGTTGAAAGTATTATTCCACACATCTCTGACTGGTTTCTGTGGTTAACATTAACTCAGGGCCCTTGCCATTGCTTCTAGTGTCATGATTCCTGACTGTCCTAATGAGCCACCTCACGGAATAAATGAAAAAAGGAGGAGGAAAAGTAGGAACAGATGAAAAGCTAAAAAAGAATTGTCATTTAGAGAGTAATTGTTTTCACATTAGGTATTCAGGACAATGCTGTTTTAGTGGCCTGAATCACTAAACAAGTGTAGGCATGAGTACAAATCATTTTATTTTAGATATTTGATGATCTTGCCTTGAGCATTGTCACATTATAACCTTTTTCCCCCCAAAAAAACATTCTTTTCTTTGTAACAAGTGTTCCTGAAGAGAATGCATCTTCGCCATTTACCCAAGCCAGAGCACACTGGATCCGAGCAGTGACCAAAGTCCGACTCCAGCTGCAGGAGGTAGGAAGTCTGTTCTGATACTGGTTGGAACAATTTTTCATCTCAAATTGGGAGACATATGGTGCTGGAGAAGCAGTCAGTGATTAGTCATCTTCTTACAGTGTGCTTCTGGGAATGCATGGCAACTAAGCCAGAGACTTAAAGAGATAGGCGATGGACTTAGCTGTTTTCTTTGCTAATTAATGGAAATCAAATAGACCTAGTGAGGTGAGAGCCTGAAGGTAAAGTTTTATGCTTATTTTCTGTACCATAATCTCTTTGAAGCCACAGATAAGGTTAAGGAGACCATTTCAAGGCCTCTTAGATCGGTTCTCCCTTATTCATTTCAAATATTACTGGCTAATATATATGGGGCCAGAAATAGGTTACAGAAATTTTTATGGGGTTCCCTAACTTAAGGCCCAAAGCATCAACACATTAAGATCTGAAACAAGGGCTAAGGATATAGCTCAGTTGGTAGAGTGCTTGCCTTGTATGCACAGGCCCTGGATTCAATCCCCAGCACCACACAAAAAAATATCTGAATGTAAAAAAGCAAAAATAAAAAAAAAAACATTCTTCATTTTTTGTGTTATGAGTTTGACATGTCCTTAATCTCTGTGTCAATAGATAGACCCTAGTCTTCAGGCAGAAGGGATGGTTTGAAGTGAAGACAGGTGGCTGTCAGTAGTATAAAACCTGGAGATAGACTTTCATATCCTCTGACCCAGATGCTTCAGCTGTCAACATTATACATTTGCTTCATCTGCTTTTGTGCTATTAGGATCAGTTTTTCTCTAAATTACTTGAGACAAAGTTGGAAATATGTTGTTTTCTCACTCCTAAATGCTTTTGTATTTCCCTGAAAATAAGGCTACTTTCCTGAATAACCACAATTGAACCATCCAGATCAGGAAAACATTATAATCAGGACCCTGTGCAAGTTTTGTCAACTATCCTGACAATGTCTCATTTTTCTTTCTGATTGAGAATCCAATCCAGGATGACACGTTGTATTCAGTAGTCATGTCTCTTTAGTCTTCCTTCAGTCTGGAATAGTTCATTATCTTTTCCATCTTCAGTTGTTTAAAATGGTACAAGCCTTTCATTTTGTACCATGTTCTTCAGTTTGGATGCATTCCATGTTTATTCATGTTCAGACTCAGGCCATGCTCTTCTGATGGGCATTACACAAAAACCATGCTATGCTCTTATTAGTGTATTGCCTCACGAAGTATATGATGGCTACCTGTTCTACCATTTATGATAGTCTTAATCATTTGGTTGAGTTTGTATTGTCTTGGTTTCTCCATTGTCAAGAGACCCCCTTAGCCAGGCGCAGTGGCACACGCTTGTAATCCCAGCACTTTGGGAGATTGAGACTGGAGAATTGCAAGTTCAAAACCAGCCTCAGCAACAGCGAGGCACTAAGTAATTCAGTGAGAACCTGTCTCTACAAAAAAGAAAAACACATAATAGGGCTGGGGATGTGGCTTAGTGGTCAAGTACCTCTGAGTTCAATCCCTGGTGCCAAAAAAAAAAAAAAAAAGACCTCTCTTTCCCTTTGTAATGGGTATGTGCTTTGTAGTAAGATCTTCTGAGACTATTGATACTGTGTGCCTCATCAGATCTCTACCTACTACCTAAGTATCCATTGAGACTTCTGAGGATGTCACCACTTAATGGTGGTTGCCAAATGGTAATTTTGCTTCCATTATTCTTTCTACATTAATTAGTAGTTGTTTCTACCAAAAGGAAATTTTGCTTTTCTCCTGTTAATTTATTTATGTTAGTATGGACTCATGCATTTCTAATTTATTACATGAGTTTTAATCCATTACTGTCATTTATTTTGATGGTCAAATTGTTCTAGCCCCAAGTTAAAGGACCTTAAGTTTGACCCTTCAGGGAAAAGATAGTATTTTAATAATTATTGAAAAAGTGGATGCTTTGGAGAAAGCATTTTGAACACAGATGTTTGAAAATTCTTCTTTCTGTATATATGTGTATGTCTGTTCCTTTGTTACCCAAAATGAGTGTTACTAATAAAAAGTCATAACTGTATGGTCTAAAATCTTGGGAAGAGATTATTAACATATTAAAAATCTTTCTAATGAAAAATTTCAGTGAGGTTTGAACTTGTTATATTTCTGACCCTTTTTTTAGAACAATTGACTGACATCAGAGAAGGTGAAATTTTACTAGTTAAATTTCAGCATCTTTGAAAAATGGGCATGTAGAAACCAATTATACTGATGTATTGGTATCCTTCACTATGACAACCATAAAAACCAAATTATTGAAATAATTAATTGTGGAATCAAGCCTTCAAGTCATTCTGCAACTAAATATTAAAACAAATATTATTTCACATTTCTTTTACTAAAAAAAGATTAATACTGCCAGTCTTTTTAGCGACAGCAACATATTTTTATCATTAATATTTAAAAAAATTTACATGACTTTTATGCTTTTCACATTTTAACTTTCATAATGATTAACATGAATACAATTGTCTATGTACATAATTTTTAAATAAATAGATCTACACGTATTAAGAGGAATATGCTAAGAAATTTCTGTGGGATAGGGCTGCCTAATCACAATGCTGGGAGCCTGATCCAGACCAACCTGAGGTAAACTAACATTTAAAGTGAACATTTATAGAGTGAATGTCATTTATACTATTTTTTTCAAAAGTAATGATCTTGTAATTTTTATTTAAAAAATCGTATTCTCCATGTAAAAGGAAAACAGTGAGAAAAATAAAAATATATTGGAACAGATACAATTTAAAGTATGACTTTTTCTTTTTGAGGGAGAATTCAGAGTCTCTCAAAGGAAAAAATATAGCTGAAAACAGTTGCTAAAGCTTGGAATCAGCTGGAAGAAAAGGCATAGTTTATCCAGGAATAACTACTATTGCTACTTGAGTACTATTGCTACTTCAGCCACTATAGAACTTAAGTATTATTGCTACTTGAGTAAGAGAAAAATAGTAGAAGAATTCTTAACACAGGTAAAGTAACTGGCAATTGATGAGTCATGGCCAGCCATAGTTTAAAGAGGGATCCCAGTAACTCAGGAAGTTGAGGCAGGAGGATTGCAAGTTTGAGGCAAGCCTTAGTAAAGTAGTGAGACCCTTTCTCAAAATTTAAAAAAAGGGCTTGGGCTCTAGTTCATTGGTAAAGCACCCCTGGGTTTGATTCCCAGTACAAGAAAAAGAGAGGAAAAAAATAAGAGGGATCTGGGATCTGATAGAGGCTGAATTGCACCATTTATGCTTGAAATGAGATTTGCCACAGATTAGTTGAGGTTATGAGCCCAAATAAAGTAAATATAGCACTAAGGATTTTTCCACCCTAATAATCAAAGTTCTACCTAGTTATGCCTTCACCCCCTCTGCCTAAGATAACAATTTTCATTATTTAGCATTATAGAATTTCATTATGTAGGCATAAGAAAATATGAATATGTTTTCCATTTTGCCCCTTTTATGTAAAAGACAGTATATTATACACACTGATAACATCTTTACTTTTTTACTTAGCAATACTTTCATATTAGCTCCAAGAGAATTTTTCATTTTTTGCAGCTCTATAATATTCCATTGTGTGAATGTAACTGCAAGTATTTAGCAAATCTTTTGTTGGTATTCATTTGGTTGTTTAAAGGCATTTGATGTAACAAACGATGTTAGAAATGAGAAACCTTTTTATGTATGTCATTTTGCATGTGTGCAAGTATATCTGAGGGAAATATGTATTTGTCATTTCAGTACATATTGCCAAATTGCTACTCATTTTGTCATTGACTTAAAACAACAAAGGATTGTTTCTTGCCATGCTGTATGTTATGCCAAAGAGTTCTGCTTTAAGTTGTCTTATCTCTGTAATCTAGGCTGATGGAGCAACAAGCACCTGGAACATGGCCAGTCACAATGGTAAAGGGATAGAAACAATACCAAATAAAGAGAACATAGCAAAATGTACTCTGGCTCTTGAAAATTCTGCCCAGAAACTTCATGTCACATTTGCTCACATTTCCCTTGCTAAAGTATATCCCTAACCCCACCTGACTTTGAGTAGCATGATGTACCTTCAAAGGGAAAGAGGGTATTTGTAAATGACTTTTTTTTTTTTTTGGTACTGGAGATTGAACTCAGGGGCACTCGACCACTGAGCCACATCCCTAGCCCTATTTTGTGTTTTATGTAGAGACAGAGTCTCACTGAGTTGCTTAGCGCCTCGCTGTTGCTGAGGCTGGCTTTGAACTTGCAATTCTCCTCTCTCAGCCTCCCTAAGTGCTGGGATTACAGGCTTGCGCCACCGCGCCCAGCTTGTAAATGACTTTAATGACTGCCCTGAAGGGTATATGCCTTCCTTAGGAGATGTCCCGATTTATACTCCTAAGAATGATACCGTAAAGGTACTTTTTCTTCCCATCATTGGAGTGATTTATCAAACTTTTGGATTTTGCTACTCTATTAAGTGCTAGTGTCTCAGTAGTTTAAATTTATATTTTTTGTTAGTAAAGTTGAGCATGTTTTTATATATACAAAGGCTATTAAGTAATTACTTTCTGTGAATGGTCTATTCTTTTCCCATTTTCTGTCAAGATATTAATATTTTTCTTACTAATTCTCAGGAGTTTTTTTATGTTTTAGGGAAATTAACTCTTATATGAATTGCCAATATTTTTCTCAGTGAACCATTTTGGAGAAATTTTTTAAGCTTAATATGAGGCACATTTTCCTAATTCAGAAAAATGGGGAGAATAATAGTATCTTTTCTCTTGGCATTGTAAATTGTTTAGTAAATCTATGATTTTTTTAAAAAAGACAGTAAGACATTTTCTCAGTGGCTTTACATTTCCTTCATGATAGAATAAAATCCTTAATGATCCAGCTCAGTAGAATTCAAAGTATGATTCATGGACCAGCCCAACCCAAGAACTGTTTGTTTCTAGTCTTTAATGAAATAAATACCAATATTGAAAGTAAGCATTTAGAAGCAATTTCAGTTGCCATGACATCAATCCTGTCAATAGCTCACTGAACGAGATATAGACCAAAATATTAGACTGTAACATACTGGGAATATAAAGTCAAGTCTTAACAAAAAGTAGCTTGAAAAACTGATATGGATCCTACCTTAATTCTTGCTGCTACCCTGTTTGGTGAACACTTCCAACATACAGACCTATATTTTTCAAAAATTCTCAGAGACTTCCCATTTGCTCTTTTCCCACAACTAGAATACTTTTTCTCTTAATTCACCTAATTTTTCATTCATATCTTTAAAAACTCAATCAGGTGTCAGTTTTTTTGTGTTTTGTTTTTGGTAAAGTTTCCAGATTCTCTGAATGCTTTTTCTAGATTGACATTTACCATGATGTAATGTAGTTGCTTGTTTACTCATATGCCTGCCTTGCCTTTTTTCTTCTATAAGTTACTTGAATGTCAAACCTATGCTTTTTATTGCTAGTATCCTAGATCCCAGTATAGAATGTGGCAAAGAGCATTTAGCCAACCTTTTATAGATACTTAACTAGCAAGGAAGGCCCATCATCGTTTCCACAGAAGTTTGTGTTTTTTTATCTTCTCATTAATCCTATTTTTAACTTTTCCCAAGGCCAAAGACTTAAAGCCAGCAACAGCAAAATATTAACTATTATCATTAGCTATATTTTCTATGTAATTTATATATTACGAATATGAATTTACTGAATTTAGATCACAATATGAGTGGAATTTTTTATTTATTTTTTATAAACTTTATTTTAAACTCTTCATTATTTTTGAAAACATTTAATGATTATTAATAGATTACTAACATTCTATTACATAAGTGTCCCATAATAGTTCTTCTTTATTATAGATGTTATGATAAACATGATCATATATAAATCTATTTTATTTCTAATTATTTCTTTAACTTAGCTTTCCTAAAATAGAATTAAAATAAATTATTGAGCTAAAGAGCATATTTTTTTAAAAAAATCTCTTGATGAGAAGCCACTCACCTGTAATCCTGGCAACTCAGGAGCCTGAGGCAGAAGGATAACAAGTTCAAGGCCATCCTGGGCAACTTAGTAAGACCCTGTCTCAAAATAAATTAAAAAGGGCTGGGGGAGTAGCTCAGAGTTAAAGTGCCTCAATTGCCATTGTCACAAGAGGAAAAAATAAATAAATGAATACTTTTGATGAACTTTTGAATTTATTTTAGAAAAAGTTTTCCAGTTTGTGCTTTCAGCATTTGAATGTACTATACCAACATTATTTTAGAAAATTTTTGTCAGTTTGACCAAAGAATAGTATCCCATTGTTTTAATTTACATTTCTCTCATTATTTGTGGTTTGAATATTTACCATATGTTTATAGTCATTTATACTTACTTAGCTGATATTACATTAAATAGACTTTGAGAAAGTACCATAGAAACCTAGCTACACTTATGTCATTCCTGTAAGATTGTCAGCAGAGGGAAGAAATTGCATAGGGTCATGTATATCCTCTGGCCGAGTACCTGGCCATATGCACTTAATAAGTGTTTGATGACATTGCTAATGCTGATGAGGCAGTAATGTTGGAAGTGTGGGTGGGAATGGTTATGAATCTGTACCTTATTTGGCTTAGCTGCAGAAAAGTCTGGGGGAGGAGGTGAGACTTTTAGCTCTAGAAACAGAGACTGCGGTGGCAGCAGGTGGGTGGGTGTTCCAGGTGGAAGGGACAGTGAAAGAAAAGGCATAGAGATAGGCCATAAGGAACGCTTGACAGGAGCTCTTGGGCTGTTGAAGAAAGCTGAGGACAGCCTTGGTAATCAGGGACAAAACTGAGCAAAGAAGACCCTTGTTTAAAAGGAGCAGTCCCTGGAGGTCCAAGATTGTTGCTGGTCAGCCTGAGAGCATTTTCTCGGGTGATCACTAAGGCACAGAGCAAATGGGCTCTTAACTGCAAAGTTCTGTTCTTACTTGTGATTCCCTCCCAAGCACAGAGACTCTCTTCTTGTCCTATAATTGAAGCTTGAAAAGGGGTTCCTTTATGGAGGAAAATGAGCTCCAAGAGAAGTAGACCCTTGAGGATCCCACCTCTTAGACTTAGTACCAGGAAAACAGTCTTTCTATAATCTTAAACTCCAGGATTTTCTCTGACCATGGCTGCCTATCTTTTTTGTTTCCTGCTACCATTATTATTGTTATTATTAATAGTATTAGTGTTGTTGGTGGTAGCAGTAGTTGTTGAGTCAGAGGTTTTAGGACTCTTCCTTGAGGACCTGGGTGTTTCCTGTCTTAACTTCTACTACCTCAACTCTTCACCCTCACGGAGACCACCAATTTCTGATCTCTCCTTTTTCTTATAATCTTTTAGCCCTCTACCTACCATTGCTGTTACAACACTTAAAATAATAGAGAATTATCTGAAATAAATGATATATGTAAAAACATAAAATTAAACAAAAAATGTATGTAATATACTTTACCTCCTTTTTCAGACTCTCGGGCCTGCAGTCCTCTTTTCCTATTGCATGATTACCTGTGTCTTGTCAGTCCATAGATAATTCATACTATTAAAGTATGTGTGTGCACAGATGCACATTTGTGATATTTTTCTTTACCTTGATTTTTTTCATTTCCTGCTATATCTTGGAGATATTTCCTTATTAGTACAAATAGAGCTACTGCTCTATTAATAGCTACAGTTTTTCTATTACCCTAAATATAGCTACTGCTTTTTAAAACAGCTATATAGTCCTTTTTGTGGCTGTATTATAACATATACACTATCTCCTATTGATGGATCTTTAAGTTGTTTCTAATCTTGTTGTAATGCAAATCCTATCTACAATACTTCAAAACCTCTCTTAACTACAACTTTTGGCACCCTTTGAGCTCATGGTAAACCTTCCCTGGAATAGGCCATACTACTGCTTCAGAACCAAAGAGATCTCTGGACAAGAGCCCTAGCTGCTGCTGCCCTGATGCTATGAGACAGCCCTTCCTCCCAACAGGCTCTTTCTGCTCTTTGGCAAACTGAAGAATTCTTACCTTATATCTGGAACCAAAATTAATACATTCTCTGCCTTCTGGCCTTGACTGAAACCTGAGTATTTTCTGAAGCTCTCTTTGGTGAAGACTATACATTCTTGCTATGCTTCATGTATTAATGGACAAAATGTAAGATTTGGTTTTCTCTGGTTTCCTCTGCTACTTCCAGACCATTAGTAGATCACCACTTAAACCATTCCTGTACCCACTTTCCTTGTTGCAACTAGATTACAACTTTTCCATAACTCTCCATTTGTTCATTGAAAAACCCTAGTTCCTATATTATAGTTTTTCTTTAAGTCTCAACTAGTGCCATAATGATTATCATCCTATTAACTATATTTATTGAATACAGATATCTCTCAGGTATTATGTCAGGTGCTTGACATACATTATTCAAAAAAATTCTCACAGTAATTCTATGAATTAGGCTTATATTATTGGGACCATTCTATAAATTAAGGGACTGAATATTTAAGAAGATAGAAACTTGTAGCTGGGTATGGTGGTGCACGCCTATAATCCCAGCAGCTGGAGAGGCTGAGGCAGGAGGATTGCTAGTTCAAAGCCAGCCTCAGCAAAAGCGAGGTCCTAAACAACTGAGTGAGACCCTGTCTCTAACTAAAATACAAAACTAGGCTGGGGATGTGGCTCAGTGGTCAAGTGCCCCTGAGTTCAATCCCTGATGCACCGCTGTCCCCCAGAAAAGAAGATAGAAACTTGTTCAGGGTCACCCAGTTAGCAAGAGTTAGAGCTGAGATTCAAATCTAGATTTATTTAACTCTTTACCACTTGCTTTGAATCTCTAATTTCATTTACCCAATCAAACTCAGTCCGAAAATATTATGGAGAAAATTCCAGAAACAAAATAATTTATAGTTTTAAAATTAAATGCTATTCTGAATAGCCTGATGAATCTTGTACCTTCCTGTTCTTTCCCCCCAGGATGTGAATCATCATTTTGTCTAGTGTATCCATGCTGTATATGCTACCAGCCCATCAGTCACTCAGTAGCTGTCAACTGTCACATTATTGCACTCATTATGTTCAAATGACTCTTATTTTACTTAATAATGTCACCCAAGTGCAAGAGTAGTAATGATGCTAGTAATTTGGGTATGCTAAAAAGTTTTAAAGTGCTACCTTTAAGTGGAAAGGTAAAAATTGATCATAGATACATATATATGCATGTATAGGAAAAAACATTGTATATATAGGGCTCTCATATATAAGACCCCCTCTGGGGGTCTTAGAATGTATACTCCACAGATAAGGAGGACTACTTTAGTGATTTCTTTAGGAATTAAGCTTTTAACCTTTTAAACATGAACAAAGTCCTCCCTTTTCTGAAGCATGCCATGATATCATTAACCTCTCTGGAGTCATAGGAGGGGAGGGTGTCAGATGCTGGCAGCAGGCCTTAGCTGTAGCTGGTAGTATTTTCTAAGCACAGTAGCTATAAAGGTAAGTACTCAGTTAACTCTAATAGAATAAGTCAAATTGATACCTCTGCACAAAATTATTTAATTCCAAATAATAAGCACAGTGGTCTTTCTCACTCTCAACCACCTTACCTGACTCCTGCTATTCTTTTGACTGCCCAGTCAATGAGAATATTTGACACTAAAAAGGAACTCTGTTCTTCTGTTAGAGAAAATATATTTGCCAACATTATCCAAAAGGGAGCAATTAATGTAACTATTCAGTTTTAAATCAAACCTGCCAGTAAGTGGGTACCACTGTGAGCTTTTGGGGATACTTGTAAGACATGTACAGAGGGGAGATATAAATGATTAATAATTAAATGCTTTTCACATACTTTTCCTCATCTTATTTTCTCTGCTTTATTCCCTGCTTTCTTAAAATTCCTTGCTGCTTATAATATCCCTATTTTCTTTCATTATTCTTAGATTCTCCCAATTCTTTTTCCCCCCATTTTTCATAGTGTCTAGTTCCTTTTCATACAGTCATGTCATGTCATATTTTGCAGATAGGGACACAGGCCAATGAGGCAGGCTGGGTTGCTCATGAGTAAATGCTTGTTTTACATTTTAACCATTCATGGTTGTTTCTCTTTTAAGACTCAGTATATTTTTTCTTCTCTGTACCCCCAAATTCCTATCTGAGTAATGTTTAGGTATGAGCAAAAGGAGTTCTGCACTATTGTTTCTTCATCTGGATTTTGTTTACATTGGTGTAAAAATGCACTTTTGACTTGCATACTTCTTTTTATTTATATATATATAAATAATAATTCAGTTAAAAGTTTAAATAAAAAATAAGTGAAAAATAGCATTGAAACACAGAATAGGAACTGTGTCTAACTTTACATCCTTGATGTCTAGCACCCAGCAAGCTTTTTTTTAAAAAAATAATTTTTTAGTTGTAGATGGACACAATACCTTTATTTTATTTATATATTTTATGTGGTGCTGAGGATCGAACCCAGTGCCTCACACATGCTAGGGAAGTGCTCTACCACTGAGCTACAACCCCAGCACCCCCCCACAGCAAGCTCTTAATGAATATGTGAGTAAGTGAATGAATGAAGTTTTCCCTCAAGATAATTAATTATTTCTTCTATTGGTAGTTACATTATAGTCTCAACTTTATAGCCTGACATCCTGACATCCATGATTACCCAAAGACTTAACTCAATCTACTTTTTTTTTTTTTTTAACCTTTGTCAATTCAGAGGCTACATTGTTGGAAGTACCTGGGCCTTGGAATCAGCCAGAGCCTAAGTTTAAAATATGACTCTGCTGCCTATTGTCTGTGTAACCTTTGGCTTAGGCAAGTCACTCAGCCTTTTAGAATCTTAATTTTCTCCTCTTTGAATGGATATCATGCCCATCAGCTAAATAAGATAATATATGCAGAGAGGGGCCCACCATGTTAGCATTCAGCAAATATTATTTTCTCTTCCTTTCCAATAACTAACCTCCTTTTTTTTCTTTCTTCTTTTTTTTCACAAATATATTATTTTTAGTTGTAGATGGACATAATACCTTTATCTTATTTATTTTTATGTGGTGCTGAGGATCAAACCCAGTGTCTACATGTGGTAGGCAAGCGCTCTACCACTGAGCCACAACCCTATTCCCCCTTCCCCGGCCTTTTTGGTCGTTCTAGGGATTGAACCTAGGACCTCATGCATGCCAGTCAAGCACTCCACCACAGAGCCACACCCCAACTCTACCTTCTTTTTCTTCCATTGAAATCTTTGCCATCTGTATCTCTACCTCAAATGCTCATTCTTTTCAGTTCTCACATATCCACATCCTTTGAGTCAAATTCAGATATTACCTTCTTCACAGAGCCTTCCCTGATTTCATCTAAACCAGTACCTTTAAAGCTGGAAATGTTTTCCTCTTTCAAACTCTTATATATTTTATTTGTCTTTTATGATACTTATTAGTTACTCACTCTCACCTTTAGGAGTTGCTGTAGGCTGCCCTCTCATTTTAGGCCCAAAGAGTAAGTGCTCTAGGTGGGCTGTTATATTGGAGACAGGAGCTATATGTTGAAATAAACTAGGCCATGAAAAGACAGGTTGAGACGACTGTTTTGGGGTTTTTTAAGAATAATATTATTATATTTTTATACCTTTATTTATTTAATTAATTAATTTTTATTTGGTGCTGAGGATCAAACCCAGTGCCTCACACATGCTAGGCAAGTACTCTACCAGTGCATTACAACTTCAGCCCTGTTTTTGGCTTTTGATATTCTTTTGTATGCATACTTTGGCATTGGGGGAAATTGAGGTGTCTACCCAAGAATGTGAACTGAGGGAATCAAGTTGCCAGCTGCTTGACTTCTCCAACATTTGATATCTCCTGTCTTTTAAAAAAAATACTTTTTTTTAGTTGTTTATGGACCTTTTTGTTTATATGCAGTGCTGAGAACTGAACCCAGTGCCTTACACATTGCTAGGCAAGAGCTCTACCACTGAGCTACAATACAACCCCAGCTCTCTCATCTTTTTGATGATAGAGATCCTAATGGATCTGAGGTGGTTTTTCATAGTGATTATAATTTGCATAACCCTGGTGATTAGTGTTGTTGAGCAGTTTTTCATACATCTATTGACTATTGTCACACACATGTTGGCCATTTTAATGTCATCTTTGGAGAGATGGCTGTTGATGTTCTTCACCCATTTTTAAATTGGGTTATTTGTATTTCTGCTATTGAGTTGTAAGTGTTCTTTATAAATTTTGGATATTAACTTCTTATTAAATATATGGCTTGGAAATATTGTTCCTAGTCTATAGGGATTTATTTCATTTTATTTATTGTTCTTTTTGCTATGCAGAAACTTTCTAGTTTGATGTACTCTCATTTATTTGGTTTTGAGTTTATACCCTGTAAAGAAATATTTTTGGCTCATGCTGGTTTATCAAGATAGGAAGCCAGGCAGGGATTTGAGTATGAAGTCTTAGGAATTAAGACTAGACACTCACCTGGTGTTATGGTTTGGATGTGAAGTGTCGTGTGAGATAATGCAAGAAGGTTCAGAGGAGAAATGATTGGTTCATAGCCTTAACATATTCAGTGAATTAATCCCTGGTAGGATTAACTGGTGACTGGAGTCAGATAGGGTGTGGCTGGAGGAGGTGGTTCATTGGGGGTGTGGTTTAGGGATATATATTTGTATCTGGCAAGTGGTGTCTCTCTCTGCTTGCTGATCACCATGTGAGCTGCTTCCCTCTGCCACACTCTTCCACCATGATGTTCTGCCTCACCTCAAGCCCCAAGGAATGGAGCTGGCCTTCTGTGGACTAAGACCTCTGAAACTGTGAGCCCTCAAATAAACTTTCCCTCCTTTAAAAGTGTTCTTGTCAGATCTTTCAGTCACAGCAGCGAAAAAGCTGACTAAAACACCTGGAATATTTTATCTGGCTATTATGACTGGAGGGAGAGGTCCTAGTACATATATAGAGAAAAACAGTTCAGGGATCCAATTCCTGGTTACATATTTTCTTATTTCTGCTCTCTATTTGCATTTTCCTTGCACATAAACAGGCTTTAACTTCTTTTCAAGATTGCACTTGTGGTCAGGAACTGATTGCACATTCCTAGGATAGCTTCTGAAGTTTTGTGGAATAAACACTTAAAAATATGAAGTGGGCTGGGCACTGTGGCACAAATTTGTAATCCCAACTACTTGGTAGACTGAGGGAGGAGGATCTCAGTTTGGGGCCTGGACAACTTAGCAAGACCTTGTCTCAAAACAAAAGTTGTTGGTGATGTAATTCAGTGGTAGAGCACCCTGGGTTCAATGCCCAGTATTTAAAAAAAAGGAATAGTCCAAAAAATAAAATAACATAAGAAAGATGGAAGTTAAGGAATAACTTCTATTCTGTGTTTATAAGTACATCATCATTAAGGAGAGCCAAGGTTCCTTGCAAGTGACAAGTTGTGTTCTTTTTGTAAATAATGCTACTGAGATTTACCATCAGTTTCTAAATGGACATATCCTAAAGTACAGCCATACTATATAAACTAAGGCTTCTTCTTTTGGTGGGGGTGGGGGCTACTGGTGATTGAATTCAGTGGTGCTTAACCACTGAGTAACATCCACAACCCTTTCTATTTTTTATTTTGAGACAATGTCTCGCTAAGTTGCTGAGTCTGGCTTTGAACTTGCGAACCTTCTATCTCAGCCTCCCTAGTTGGTGGGATTACAGGTGTGCGCCATCAAGCTCAGCAAAATAGGACTTCTTGAAGCCAAGGGAAGAGGCATGTTGTAGCTCAGTTCCTTACACTTTTACTTCTTTTTTTGTTATAATTTTCAAGCATGCTAAGGAAGTATGTTTATTCAGTCCACACCTGAGGACATTGAGACATAAATAGCCAAGACAAGTTATGGAAGATCATTGTAGATGAAAATCAATATCCTGGAGCATTTCTTTGTGGCAGGTGAGATAAAAACTGTTGACTGGTTTCTCCCTAAAACATTCTTCCTTCTTGGCATTTGTGATATCTTTCCCTTCAAGTCCTTTTCTTACTTCTGATAGCTTCATAGCATTTCTCTTCCCTTACTTTCCCCTTAAACTTTGATGATTCCTAGGTTTTGATTTCCACCTCATTTTCTTCTCTAGATAATCTCACACGTTTTTACATGTAACTGTACCAAATTAAGGTGTTGGTAGAGTTGGTTCCCAGATTGCAATTTCCATCTCAGCCTTCTTTTATGAGCTACAGACTTATATATTCAATTGCCTATGAACAGTCCCTTGAATGTTCATAGGTACCTCATGCAACATGTTCAAATGTACTCATCATATTTTCTTTCTTTCTCCTCTACCTCTTCTTCTATATCTCCTTTCTCAGTAAGTGGCACTACCAGTTACCCATGCACAAAATCTAACATTCCCTTTCCTGAGAATACATATGGGCATAACAGTTGACCCATGCTGTAACATTTCCTCTACTATGTTATGAACTCCCTAAGAGCAGGGATTATCTTTTCATCATTCATTTTCATAAATTAATCATGCCTTAGCTGGTGTTAATCTATTACTATTATTATTATTATTATTATTCTCTTCCTCCCCCCCCCTTTCTTCTTCTTTATAATTAGTAATTCAGAAAGGTTTTATATTAGTTTGCTAAGGCTTCTGTGACATAGTACCACACACTGGGTATCTTAAGCAACAGAAATTTCTTGTCTCACAGTTATGGATGTTAGAAGTCCAAAATTAAGGTGTTGGTAGAGTTGGTTCCTTTTGAGGACTATGAGAGAAGGGTCTGTTGTAGTCCTCTCTCCTTGACTTGTAGATGGCCATTTCCTCCCTATGTCTTTCCCCTATGCATATCTTTGTACCCACATTACCCTTTTTTTTAAAAAAAATGATACCAGTTACATTGGATGAGGGCCCACAGTAGTGACCTCATTTTAACTTATTTACTTCTCTAAAGACCCTATCTCCAAACAGTGCCACAGTACGAGGTAGAGAAGGTTGAGATTTAAATTTTGGGGGGGAGTACAACTTGTTGTAGTGTACCCAGGCTGCCAGAATGAAATACTATAAACTTGAGTGGGTTATAAACAAAAGAAATTTATTTCTCACAATTCTGGAGGCTGGAAAGTTCAAGATCAAGACACCAGCAGATTTAGTATCTGGTGAGGGCCCACATTCTAGCTTACAGATGGTGACTTCTCATTGTGTCTCATAGTGAAAGAGTGAAAGACCCTATTGGACCTATTTTAGAAGAGCACTAATCCCATATACGAGCGTTCTGTCCTCATCACCTAATCACTAAAAATGGACCCACCTCCTAATACCATCATCTTGGGGGGGGGAATAAAATATCAACATATGGATTTGGGGAGCACTCACACATTCCTACTATATTATAATTCAGCCTATGACAAGTAACAAAGTTTATGCTGCTTTGGTTCCAGGTCTGGTCTTCTGACAAAGTACTTAACAGTTTCTAGCCTCCCTCCTCACCATCCTAATGCTGACTCTAGATAGTGCCATCTGGAAATAGAAAAGGGGAGTTTGCACATTCAGTTGAGTACATCAGGTTTGGTTTGACCAAGATGTGGACAGGTCAAAAAAGAACTTTGGTAATATGCCGTGGAACTTGAACTTTTTCTTGACTGTACTCACTACTGAAAGATTTTGAGAAAACACATGACAAAAATCTATTTGCATTTTAGAAGTATTCCTCTAGCAAATTATGTAGAGTAGATCAGTGTTTGGGAAGGGTGAGAGGGAAATGTTCCTGGAGGAAGGGTGACTAGGCAGGATGAATATTTTATAGTAGTTCAAGTGAGAAATAATGAAGCTTGACTTAGGGTTATAGAGATGAAGACAGGTTATAGAGATAGGAAGGTTAGATAGACTTGGTGACTATGTGACAGAGGGGCAAAGGATTTTGCAAGGGATTCTGTCACAGGATGGAGAATTAGAATATATGAAGATAAGTCATCTCTGCCTGGGATTGATATGGGTAATTTGGCAGCCTGGGGCTTGAAATATCAATGCCAACACCAACAGTAGACTTACTGTCAGTGTTTCTTGCTTTCTAGGCTAAGTTTGGCTCATTTTCTGGATTCATCTAGTTTAGTACTTCCCTTTCTTCCTGCCATGCTTCTGTTACTCTGTCAGAGATCCCCAACTAAGAATGGTTTTCCCCCAAGCCTACTCTTCCCCTTTTAGCTTCTCATGATTCACTGCTCCATACTTGAGATAACTAGAGAGATAATTTTTGTTTGTTTGTTTGGTACTGGGAATTGAACCTGGGGCACTTTATCACTGACCTACATCCCTAGCCCCCCCACCTTTTTTTTTCTTAACATTTTGAGACAGGGTTTCAGTAAGTTGCTGAGGCTTTCCTCAAACTTGTGATCCTTCTGCCTCAGCCTCCAAAGTTTCTAGGATTACAGGTGTGTGTCCCCATACCTGATGTTTTTAAAATATATGGCGAATCTATAAAAAAAAAAGAAGAAGAAGAAAAACTTACTCTTTGTGGTCTCTTCATTGATGTCTAGGGATGTATTTGCAAAAGCTTGTAGAAACAGGGGCCTAAACCAAGAGAATGCTCCAGATATTGGTTTGTCCTAAGACACATCTCTGAACAAGTCACAAAGAACTGAAGGGGATATTTGATCAATATTAATCCAGTTAGTCTCCATTTGGTACAAAGATGTTCTCTTTTCCTTGAAATTTCAGTAGCATTTCTCTTGGAAAATCCTCAGCACATGGCCCCTTGGCTTCCCTTGGATATAGAGAGGAAGGCAGGGCCAATGCAATTTGTTGATGGGCCTGGGACATATATAAACAGAGACTAGTTTAGGATCTGCATTAGTCCTAAGTCTGAAAGCTGTGACTTTTCGCCAGGGTTGTGTGAGAGGGCGATAATCATGTAGACTGCTTTGATTAAGAATTTTTAATCATTTGGTTCTGAAATGGGTATAATAGAGTGCCTTTGGAGGTACAGGCTGAAAACCTAACTGTTTAGCTGGGCAGTGCTGAGAAGTTTGTTTATTGTCTCTTTATGCTCAAGTTTTTGCTAATCAGAGATAGTGCTTGACCTGATTGTAGGACTCAGATTTGTCAGCAATTTGTGATTCCTTAGGCCTGCCTTACAGCTTGTCAAGTCCGATTTAGGCTGTGTGGCAGCTGTGTCTTAGCACATCAGTGAAGTTAGCACATCTCTGCCAGGTTCATCATTCCCCTGGGGTGGCATGATCTGAAGGGAAGAAGGACATTCACCTCCTATTGCTCATCATTTTCTGCTTATGTATAGTTTCTGAGTAATTTAGGGAGGGGATAATTCTTCAGGGGAAAAAATACTTCTCATCTACCATAACAAACCATTTTCTTCACTCATGAAACAAATCCCAGCTGTGTGACCACATGTGTGTGATCCCAGCTGTGTGATCCTCTTCATGTTACTTCTGGCTTGGTAATAGAGAAGGAAAAGAGTCACAATCCAACTCCTACATAAGACAGACTTCCTCCTCCCCCTCCCCCACCTTTTGTACCCTTTTGAAGATAAGGTAGGTACCTGCTGGTCCTTGACCCATTCGGTCTCTGGCAGGGACATCTGAATAGGCAGGGAAGGTTTGGAGTAGGCATGTTCTTTGCTTTCAGACTAGTTGTATTTGGTCTCAGGGAGACTTAGATTGATTGTGTAATAGGGAGAATTGTGATTGGTGAAGCCCTTTCCCGGTGTCCCTGTGACACTACTCAGTTGCTTTAGTTGAAGACAAATTTTGTGCACCAGGTGGTCTTCTGACTAACCCACCCATTTGGCTCCCCTTTAAAGCTCCTGCAGCTCTGAACCTTCCCACAACTCTGCGTGAGTGTCAGTGTCTCATGTTGAATTTCCATCTTGACTCATCTGTTTCTAGGCGAAGATCCCTACAAAGATTTAAATTGGGAACCCAGACCTTGAGAATGTCTGTTGAGAGCATTTCATAGCTTCTGGATAAATGGCTTTCCCTTATTAACCCAATCTGTTTTTCCAGCTCTGCCCAGCTAGCTCCTGAGCAGCCCTGCTTTGAGGAAGCTTCCCAACTAATGTGGGTGCTGTGCTTTCTTACTTGGAAAAAGCACCCTACCTTCTTACCCTGCCCAGGATTCCCAAGGGCCAGATTTACATGACAGAGGGAGCTGCATTGTTGCTCACATAGCTCTGATAAAAGAAATGGCCTACCTACTCCCCAAAAGCCAGTCCACTGAGGATGTCTGATTGTCCTCTGGTTATATAATATCTGGTACTCTGTAGTGTAGAATGGTGGCAGAAGGAGCCCTGTTGTTTACTACTGTTCCCTTTTATTTTTCTTCTCGCTTTTACTAAAATCTGGAAAGGTAGTAAGATACAAAGGTAATTTGTGGCCAAAGCCAGAAGCTGTCTTGTGAAGTTTGAAGACTGTAACCATAGACAGCAAATTTGTTGTGTCTCATGTCCTGGACACATGTACTATCTGAGCCTTTGTTTTTCTGGAAAGCCCAAACTACTTAAAAGTAATGAGATGAATGTGTTTAGTTAGTCAGATGGTCAAGACAAGGTTTTGATAGCTTTCAGAATACCATATGAGGCCTCAGCCAAGCCCTAGAGCCACTTGTAGGAAGAAGTAGGTTCTTTAGGCAATGTTCTAGCACTGGAAATCTTCCCTAGTCTTGAAAGTGTGAACTTCTCAGCCCAGGACGCTCAGACCCAAATTTGACAACACTAGCCACTGCTCATGGCTCTTCATATGTGGCTACAGAGTTGGGGGAGGGAATTTTGATTTAATCAGTCTTCCTTATATTTCTTGTTTTAAACTCTTTACCCCCTTCCCCTGGCCCAAGTCTGGGAAACTCCACAGTAAATTGGCTGTGACTTCCACTGAAATTTGACAATTTTCAAGTTATCTTTTCCTCTGTATTTAGATGTGGTTATAGTTGTGCTGTCAGCCCTTATCTTTTCTGTCATCCAGCCAGCTTCCAACTGGGTTAGGAGGTATTTGCTCTGCTGTCAGTGTTGGCTGCATAATGAGGTAGATGGGTAAGAAATGGGTTATTTAGCATCTCTTGGAATCTAAATTTTCTTCCTTGGTTGAGGGGGAAGCAATGTTATTGGAAGAAGGCTGTAGGGAGGCAAATGCTGGCTCTGGAATCAGCTCTTTCTCCTCAGGATCTTGGATAAGCCAGAGAAATCATCATTAATTTAAAAGCTTATTTTATCTACCATATATAGGACTGCTTGTTTGGCAGTGATAGATCCCTAGGATGGTCCCACAGACTGACTACCTGATTCTGGGCTGAAGGGGTCAGGTTCTGTTATAGATTGTCATAAGGAATATTGCAGGGCAGCAGGACTTAAAGGATTTAAGCATGCTGGGCAAATCAAACTTACCCACCCACTGTTGGCCTAAGGAGGAAGAAGGCCTTTTTTCATTTGATCTGGCTCAGGGAACGTAGAAGAGAAATGGCTTCTCTGGGTTGTTACTGGCTCAGAGTTCAATACTGAGGATTCTGTGGTTCTCTAGACTCACAAAGCAATGTTTTTTCTGACCTGTGGGTTGCAGAGTGGAAAGGGTTGTTTCCTGTACTTGGCATTTTATGGTCCAGAGTTTCCAGGGTCCCTAGATTATACTTGGACATTAAGTTGTAGTGAACTTGAGTGTTCTTTGAAGATGAGGACATTCAGTTTCCCAATGAGTCCTAAGTAGAATTGTTGGATTATTAGGAATTAAAACCACATGAGAACCACCTGGCTAACAAAGGTTCCAGGGAGATAGGGCTGCTATTACAAAAAAGAGTTGGGAAATGTGGGATCATGAAAACAGTGTCCTGAACCTTGGGCAGCTTTTGGTCAATGTGGTATGATTTTAGGTTACTGAATTCTGAATTCCCAAACAATCTTTTGTCATGACTTTTGTAATTGAGGGTCCGTCTCAGCTTACCCAGCTTCCCTTCTTTTTCCCTAGTCATTGCCTTGTCATGGCCTTAAGGGAGTTCTTGTTTTCCATTTAGTTCTCTTGTAGCAGCTGTTTGGAAAGAATTGGACCAGATGTGTACTCTGAAAATATGCCTCCATTTGATGTGAACTGCACTTGGACACTTTACCTGTCCTTCAGCTTTTCCAAAGGCTGGCAGCAGATTATATACACACAAAACAAACCAACCAACCTAGAGCTTGTTTCAGGAGATGGGAAGATTCCCTTTATATTATGCACCACCAGTTTCTTGCTATGGTCTGGTCTCCCTCTGAGACCTGGAACTCCTCAAAGTATAAGACTCTGTCTTAACATCTCTATATTCTATAGCTCAGACATGACAGGGATACATAAGCCGGGGGAAAGGAAGGAGGGGAGAGAAAGAAGGAAGGAAGAAAATGGGGGAGGGGAAAGAGTAGGATCTATATTTAGCAGGAGGGAGAGACATTCACCAAGGGTGTGTGAGTGAGCTTGCTGGCAAGGGTTGTGTGTGCGTGAGTGTGCTGGAAAGGGGGTGTGTGCGCCAGCAACGTGCGAGGAGGGCTGGTGCCCTATGGGAGGTTGCAGGCAGGAAGCAGCTGGAGAGGAGGAGGAGCAGCAGCAGGAGCAGGAACTGCCCTGCTTTCGTCTCAGTCTCAAAGCACGAAATCAATTGAGTTAGAATTCCATATCCAGTTGAAGTTTAGCTGCTGGTGCCTTCAGCAGGCTGGTCGTCAGAATACCCCTCGGCAGAGAGGTGTGACTAGATTGGATTCCTAGATTTGCAGCCATCCAGACTCCTGCCCCGCCTTCATTGAGGGTATTTCTCTCCTGGGCATTGTTCCTATCATCAACTTTCTGCGGTGGAGCCAGCCAGCTGGGTGCAACTGAGAATAATAGCTTCTTGGCTCTGTTTGTCGGTTGGGCAAGTGGCAGCACTGTGGCTCAGAAAGTTCATCTTGTGGCTTCTCTGGCAAATCAAGGAATGCTTCTGAATGGATTTCCTCTTAAAGACAGCATTTGCATTCTAAAACTTGAGAATTCATGGTTTTAATTGTGTTTTGTTTTTTCTTTTCATTTCCTTAACCCTTATTTTGGTTGCAGCAGCAAGGTAAGTGATATTGAGTATAGGATTGACTCTGAACAACAAGCAGGGACAAAAGCAAAGCATTTGTGGGTGGAATATGGAGCAGCCACGTTAATTACATAACTGCTTGAGCCAACTTGCTGGTGGGGGTCATTATAATGAGTGAAAAATAGCATACTCAGCACTGGGGTAGAAATTTCACACACGTTTGTCTGCTGATACTCTGACCATCCGTTTCTCCTTCGTATTTTGCTACACATATACAAATAACCCATTCACCGTTCTAGTTGTTTGCATACTTATATACAATTAATCATTTTTGCCCTCTGCATGTGTTTATAAATTACCTGTTCATTTCCTCTCTTGTGCATGTGTTACATTTAGACAACTAATCAATTCATTTTATATGAATACACATAAGCCATCTCTTCCTCTGTATATAATCATATATAGAGATCATCTGTCCCTTTGTGCATTTATGCATACACTCAGGTAACCTTCTTGTTCTTTTGTATATTCAGAAAACCTTTCCATACTACTTCTGAGTGTGCATGGTGTGTGGGGGCCCTGTAACGTCCCACCTAATGTTTTAATTCATCTTCTTATGTGCATATGCCATATGAACAGAAAAGTCATCTTGAGTTTTCTCAGCCTTGAGTGTGTGCACATATGCATATAGATAATTTGTCTATGTCATGCATGTGTGGTGAAAGAACACTAATTGTAGACTGAAGACCCACTTTTAAATCCTAGCCTTCTTTGGTGACCTTGGTCAAATCTAAATTAGCTTCATTTTTTTCATCTGTGTATCAGAACAATAATTCTTTCCTCTTGCCTCACAGGGTTGTTGTGATGATAAAGTGAGTGTCACAAAAACTGAAATTTCTAAACAAATATAATCTTTTACTATTATTACATGTCCCTCTAGTGCACCTTTTTACTCCGCTGCCTTGAGATAATGCTCTTTGTGCAAGGTCCCGAAGCCTTTCATGTGAAGGGGTAGCTTCTGTGGAAGTAGCCAGGTTTATACTGTAGTTTTGCTCAGTGTATTTATTGGAAAGAAGCTAACCAGAACTATAGGATATTGAAAAATTTTGAGGTTGAGAGAGAGAAAAAGTCATCCTCTGCTGGTTGGGGCCTCGACACTTGGTTCTTTTTAGCTTTGAGGAGGCTTAAACCTGTCACAAAACAGAAATGTGCTGCTTCCAACTAGGATCAAAGAGAGCAGGTAAATAGATGAGTGAAATAAACAGAACATTCTGCTGCTACTGAGATGACAGTGAGCATCTATTACCAGGTTTCAAAGACTCTCCACAATGTCCCCTGCCCCAAACTACTGGATGAGTGTTATCTAGTGTGGTAGTCACTGGCCACATGTGACTGTTGAGTACTTGAGGTATATCTAGTACTAGTCTATTTTGAGATGTGCTGTAAACATGAGCTACATGTGAGATTTCAAGGGCTTGGTATAAAAAATGGAAATATATGATAATTTTTTATATTGATTACATGTTGAAATGATATTTTAGACATTGGGTTAAATAAAATAAGATTAATTTCACCTGTTTCTTTTTACTTTTTTATGTGGCTACTAGAAAATTTTAAACGACATATGTGGCTCACATAATATTTCTGTTGGACAGTGCTGCTGTAGACCCATCATTATTATAAGGACCAGGGCAGCTTTTCATTCTGGAAGGGCAAATGGAGCCCCCATCACAGTAGCCCTGGGGAACCATGGCAGGACCTCTCCCTATCAGTCTCATATGCTAGAGAGGTACCAGCTAATTGAGAGTCTCACAATTTTTGTCCTGAATGAGTTCCCAGAAAATTGTACATAAGTATAATTGGAAAGAGATTTCCAACTTAGTATTATGATGAAAAGGGGTTGTAAGCCAGCAATCTAGAAGGAAGCCTACAACTTAAAGGTAGAATATTCTCAAATTAGGAGACCTGGATTCTAATTCAATTGTCTCATCAACTCCATTGTTCTTTCCATAGCACTGAGTTTTCTGTCTGTGTTATGACCTACTGGGGTCATGGTAAGTCCCTGTTCTACACACTGGGAATTCAAAAACAAATGAAGGAGTTTCCTCTGTAATGGAATTCACACCCTCTATGGACCCTTAAACAAAAGCCATTCACCCAGACAGAAACAAGGTGTCATTCTAGGTCAAGGGTTATAATCTTGGATAAGTGAGCTTTTGAAAAGCTAAGAGCTTCTGCCCTGCCTAAAGACTTTAAAATTCAAAATTTAGGAAAACATTGTAACAGGCAACCAAAACTACTCCACAGGCTAGATCACAATGTAGAATATGGAGGGATATGGTAAGTCTAGGAAATGTGATAATAAGACCTTGCTAAACTGTTGGTCTAAGATACTCCCTTCTCACCCTTCATACCTTATGCCCTGATCACTTTCTTCTGATGGGATACTCTGTAGGCATTGATTCTTTCCAAAAGATTAACATCCTAAGAGCATCTTTACCTGCTATGGCCCTAGAAATCTCTTCCTCTCACCATTCTTGCCATATAGCATAATTGGTAAATGGCCCAGGAATGACCAGTCTTCTGTGTGGGACTCTGAGCTCTTAGGTTACTGCCTGCTGGGATTGTTTCACACAAATTGAGAGGCTGCTTGATATATGTATATAGAACCCCATCCTGTTCCCAGAGGTCCCCTGGTTGTATCCTCTAAGCCAAGATTTGGGTCACAGCCAATTTTTGCAAAGACTAGTCAGATTCCTAATCATGTTTATTTGATAGGTCAGAAAGAATAGTATATGAATCAGCCATTTCAGAAAACTAAGGTTTTCTTTTCTCTTGCCTTGGTTTTGGTAAGCTGATGCTGATGAGATGCAATTTAAGGGGTCAACCTCCTCCTCTAATTCTCAGTTTTCTTCATTAAAACTTTAATCCTTTTGATTAATTCATTTTGTTTTGATGTGTTCCCTTTTCAAATGCAGATATTCCTTGAAAGGGCTGCCTTATTTTTCCCAGAGTTAGTCATTAGAAAAAGCACAGAAAAGTGTGGTCATTTCAGAGGTATGCATGAAATTTGAAGAGCTGACCAGAGTGGATAGACCAATAGGAATGGGCAAAGTGACAACACTGAGTACCTTGATGGAAGCTAGAAGGCTTAGTTTGAGCTGAGGAGACTCATAAGCCTTGTCTCCCATCCTGGCTCAAACATTACTTCTCTGTGGCCTTACCTGTCCTGGTTTTGCCTCTTACCTTCTTTTCATTTCTCACCCATTTCTTGCTCCTGGAATTAAATGCTTAAATTTTTTATTACAACTTTGGCAATAACATGTATCATTTTATAATGTTGTCTGTATGTCTCTCTCTAAACCTGTCACACTGTCTCTGAACTTTAATATATTAGAGAACTGGCATATAGCTTAATGGCACACCAAGGTACTCATTCATTTGCATTGACTTGGAGTTAAATTGGTTTGCCCTCTATCCTTTCATTTCTTTGGAGAACAGTAGCAAAAGGAAGCCAGGGAAGAAGGTGACTTGGGCCTCCTGACGCTGAGGGTTGCCTTATCTGCCCATTTTGACTTCTGGTGTCTGTTGAGCTCTGATCAAAGTGACTATTTGATCTTTTGGTCATTGACCTCCATCCTCTGCTTTGGATCTTAAAGACTTGAATTACTGAGTGAGTGTCGTTCCTTTGGGGGAACCTGTATCCCCAGTAGATGATTCTTAAGTTTAGAGTTCATGCAAGGGCAGTGGCTGCCAGCTTAAGAAGGTTTAGAGGGTTTTATTTGTTTAACATGGAAGCAGGCATTTTTGTGGCTGGGAAAAGTTGGTATGGCAGCTCTAGTTGGAAATTTACTATTTGTTAGTGACATAGAGAACCAGGCATCTCTACCTTTAGTCCTTCAGGAGGCCATAGAAAAGTGGCTGTACCATTTTCCCTCTGTGTGACTGTCCAGTCAGTGTTGTGGGTGCTAAAGTCTGGGAGCAGACAGTGGTAAGACTGTGTAGGAAGCTAGGCCGAGTCTATCTGGAGTATTGATTTGAGAGACAGAAACAGATAGGCCTCAGGTTAACCTGGCCTGAGTTAAAGCAGTAACAGGAAAGTCAACTTCATTTTGTTCCTGACAAGTTGCCTTATCTGGACCAAAGTGAATCTGGCCTTGCAAGGCCTGAAAGAGTTCTGTGTCTCCCCAGCATTAGAAAGAAAAAGCTTACTTTCTGTAATCATTTTTCCCTTCTTCATTCTGTCAGGCTACCCAGGGGAGGATGGCAGACCTCCTGACACCTGAATGAAGTGTTGAGAACCAAACAATTTGTTTACAATTTTTTCTTTTTCTTTTTCTTTTTTACTTTAAAAAGAAAGCTTCTATTGGGTGTGATGGTGCACACCTATAATCATAGAAATTCAGGAGGCTGAGTCAGGAGGACCAAAAGTTTGAGGCCAGTCTCAGCAACTTAGCAAGACCTTGTCTCAAAATCTAAAAAATAAATATAAAAAGGACTGGGGTTGTAGCTCAGTGGTAGAGCACCCCTACGTTCAATCCCCAGTACCAAAAGAAAAAGAAAACAAACTTTTACGAGAAAGCAAGATTAACTCAAGGGATAACACTGCTGGTAGGATTCCAGGCCCTGCTGCAGATCATCAAAATGGACTGAGGAAGAAGTCCGGGGTAGAGTAGAAGTCATTGTTCAGTCTAATCACATCATTTAAGTTATTGGATGATTGCCTTGCATATTGGTTCCCATGCTTCTTTCACTCAGGGACTTGTCACATCAATAATAACAACATTACGGAGCTATATAGTTTACTAAGTACCAGATCCTCATTTTAGTTTGCAACATTCCTATAATTATCTCCTCTTACAGAGAAGGAAACTAATGCACAAAGAGGTCAAGAGTTTAATACAGGGTTACTGGTGAAACAGAACCCACACTCATGTCTACTAATTCTCAATCCAGTAGCACTTGCTCACGGCTTCATGTGGTTATACACAGAGCTTCCATCTTTATTTAGTAAACTATCATTCTCCTCTGAGACAAACTTAAAAGACTAGTTGGCAGGTCCAGTCCTTGTGGAGCCAGGAAGTTCGGGACTAACACCAATGCCAAGAACAAATCAGGGACTCCCAACCCCTGCATGAGTGAGAAGAAAAGAAAGGAGTATTTTTGGAAATATAAATTTGTGCTTGTGGGAGGAGAATTTGAGTTAATCCTAGAATTGGAGTTTAAGCTGCCTAGCTATCTAGGCACAAGGCCCAAAAGCCAGGAATTGAGGTTGTTGTATACCTAGGACATACTTAAAAGTGAGATTGAGTTGGCCAGAGTAGGGGTGTAGCTGGTCCTGGCTCCTTGAAACCTTGAGGTAAAGCAATAATGGATGCCTCACAGAATAGGTAACATTCTTAAATGAGGAATTCCTTTATTAAGTAGAGTTCTTAGAGAAGCTGAAGAGAAGAAAGATAGGAAATGGGAATTCATCTAGTGTCTGTCTCTTGGCTCTTGACCTAGTTATTTCCAGAACAAGGAGTCAGCTTTATCTTTATTCCAAGTCCTGCAACTTGTCCTTTTTGTTCCTAGTTTGGGGAAACACAGTGCTTTTAAATTTCAGGCCCACAGACTATAGCTATAAATGGTAGTTTTCCTGAAAATTAGTTGCCACAAGAGTAGTCAGCTTATTTCTTTAAGGCAGCACTCCCCTTTTATGATTAACTTGAGTGCTGGAAGAATAAAAAGAGATAAATGTTTAGGAAATTTAGAAATCTGGAAAGATTTAGAAATTCTATAAAATGGAGATACCATCTCTGGCCAAAGAACATAGCTCCCATCTTACCTCCCACATAATAAGAACCAGAATATTGCAGTCTTCATGCATCTCCTGGATCTCTGCTTGCCCTTTACTTTCCACTCTACTCCTTCCCTGTACTTTGCACATTCCTAATGAAAAGGGAATGGATGCCATCCCATATAAGGTAATTATCTTCTTTGCCTCTATCTACAGTTACCAGTGGCTTAGGGTACCAGAGCAAGACTGGTAGAAAGTCTGTCTGTATTTTTTTTTTTTTGGAGTCAGAAAGGCACCCTGGAGCCCTCTATGATGTAAACAACTCCCCTCTTGGCTCATACATTGCTCTCTCCAAGCCAATTGGAAGGTTAAAACAACCCTCCATTACTCACACAATGATAGTGTGCTCAGCAACACTTACCATGCTGCTTTGAAGGATACTCTGTGGGCCAGAAAAGCTGAACCTGGATATGTTTCAGCTGCACCAAATCTTTAAAAACACCAGATTGAGCCTAAGTCCCCTTCAGCCTCAGTTGTGCGCCTATCATATATATACCTTTGGCTACCTGCCCTTCAAGATCTAAACGTGCTAAATGCCTCCTAGGTTCTGGATAGTGACTCTGCCCATACTGTACCACCTTATTTTGGAATTAGGTATAGAAATGCTTTTTTCCTCCCTCCAAATTTAATATATTTGCCACGGTCCTTTTTCCAAGTTGCTATCCCTAAACAAAGGGAAACACTTTATGCTATAAGCACAGGCAGAGTTGAGCCACTGAGTAGCAGAGTCTTCACCAGAACAACAAAATGGAAGAGAACTAAACATTGCATGTCCTTGTCTCTCATTGTGTGTGTGATTTGAGCTTTGGGAGTTCCGTATGTATTTGTTCATTCCCAAACCAGACTCTAGTGCTGAATTCTGTGAATGTTCAAATAAGTAGTCATTCATTGATACTACCTCATCTACCTCCCAGTAGCTTATCTCAGTACTGATACCTTCATTACTTGCCCAGACCACAAAAGACTTGATTTAATTTCTTATCAGTATTTGAAGGGGAAGCCAAGGAGAGAGAACTGTTTGCCTATAGTCTTTAAGGCCAAGATTAGGAGGCAAGTCTGGATTGATTCTTACAGACTTAGAAGATAGTATTCTTATTCCTCTTTAACAGTTTGATTCTGATTAAAATTATCCTGCTGCTTTCTGATCTGAGTGTACTGTTTTCCTTTTCTACTAGCTACAGGATAAGAGTCAAGCCAAGATCCAGGGGTATGTGCCAGGTTTGGAGGCCGCACATGAGGCCAATCCAGGTATCACTGTGGGCTAAGCCCAAGCCATCAGCCAACAATAATTGCTAGAAACAATCTGAAAAGAGCAGGCCAGCTGTTGCCTTCCAAAGCAATCTGTATTAAGCATCCTGACGAGAAATAAGGGGAAGAAGCAGAGGCTCAATCCCTCCAGACCCTGAAGGAGAAAATGAAGCGATTATTGCAAGAGTCAGAGGAAGAAATCATGGTCACCTTGGGACCTTCCTCCAGGCTTTCCCCAGATAAGGCTAAGGCAGAGACTGTGTGTGGCAACAAGACTAAGTCCTCAAGCCTTACTGAATCCTTACCAGAGGACAGCTCCCTACTTGCTTGCTGCGGGTCAGCAGCCTCAGCCATTGGTGGAGATAGAGATGGGAACTTGGCCCAGCTTTGCAGCTTTGAACAGCAGACCAACAGCCAACTTCTGGGCTCTACAGGTTGTGTTTCAGGGTCTGGTTCTCAGGACCTCTCATCTGCCAGCTTTATCACAAGTTACCAAGTGCCCTCAGAGAGGAACCAAGCCAAGTCCCTTTCATCCAAAGGCTCTGTCCAAGGCTGTAGCCGTGAATGGCGAGAGCCTTTAGGGGATGTAGTAGAATATATCATCAGAGAGCTGCAAGGCATCAGCCGTCTCCAGACCGAGATTGCTGAGCTTCAGCAGCACTTGAGTCAAGTTCGGGGCTCAGTGGATGAAGTATCGAGCTGTGTAGACTCAGTACTCAGTGAAATAGAAGGCTTGCATGTTGGCAGCAGTTCCCTGGCCAAGGTGTGTGAGGGGGAAAAGGCCCAGAAGCCCCATGTGGAAAAAAAACACAGCGAGGAAGCCATGATTTATCTATATGGACTTCCCGAACAAGATGGGGAAAATACTGTGGAACTGGTGGATAACTTCCTAGCCAGGCACCTCTGTGTAAATGGTATGCAGTGCAACAGGTACATCAAAGAGGCTTATAGGGCAGGCAAAGCCCCTGCCCCCAGGCCCACTGTGGTGAAGCTTGCCCATCTAGAGCATAGAGACTTCATCTTACAAAAATCCATTCTTCTGCAAAGTGCAGGGGTTCGGGTTGCCACCAGAGAAGAACCAAGCTGGCCACAGAACTATCAGAATCCCCAGAAGGAGTCTTTATCATTTTTTCAGCAACTTCAGGATCACAGTAGGAATTCTTTAAGTCAAGATATACCAGTTCTTCAGATGGAATCAGAGGACAGAGGACCTATAACAGGATCAAATCAGGTGAAGTCTCAGAACCAACAGAGAGAACACCAGATTTCCAAGCAGCAAGATCCTTGCTTCCTAATGAAGAACGATTTAGTGGAACAAAGTGATGTGTCTAAGCTAAGGGATGAAGTAAAAGAAACATTAGGAACATTGCAGATTATCGGTGGCAGCTGTGGTGAACTGTCAGGGAGAGAGGCTTCTCTATTTCCCCTCCATCAACTTGAAAAACCTTCTCTAGTGTTAATCTCAAAAGAGGAAGATAATGGGAAATCCCCGTCTTTCAAAGAGTGCAGCCAAGAACTTGAAACCTGTAAAGTAGCAAAACTAGAAAATGATTGCAGCCATAAAAATGAGGCCAGCAACTGCCTGTCACTATCTGGGTTGCTGAAGACAGAGAGGATAAATACAGAGGACAAGCTTCTGAGTTGTGAAGCTGGGCTTGATATTCTGAGCTCAAAGCAGCTAGAGGACCTTTTGGCAGACAAGTCCAGAAGGTTGGCAACTCTAAGTTCTGATAGAACGATGGAGGAAATGATCATAGGGCCTGAAACTTTCAGTAACATGGTTCATATTGACCTGAATGAAGAAGAAGAATGTGCTGCTCAGGTCCTTAAGGGTGTCTTTGACAAGTCTTCTTGTGTTCTGGGTGGCTCCCAGGAGGATGAGGATGTGGAAATCAAGTTTTACACAACTAAGCTGGGCCGAGCAATTCACCATTTTCGTTCAGCTCTGCAGGGGGTATTTCAGAAGCTGGAAAACAGTGGGCCCATCAGTCCTGAGGACCTGGAAAGTAATGAAAGTGGTTCTCAGTCAGAGAACAGTGATCGACTTCTTGGGACAGTGAATTCAGGGTGTCTCCAAGATTGCTCCATGGAGAGCCCTGGGAGTCAGGGTAGTGGAAGTTTACTCAGTGTGATCTCAGGAGGATTGGGCATCTCTGCACAGGAAGACCAAAGCCCTCAAGACCCAAGCAACTTCTCTCTTGCTTCTAATAACTCTCCTCTTGCTTATTCATTGCCCAGCATTGCTCTGGCCCCATGTCTAGGAAGTGAGACTTGTTCCTGGCCTGAATCTCCCAAGCAAGATAAACTAAGCCTAGAGCAAGTGTGTGCAGAGACCATTTACCTCAACAAATGCATCAACAATTTTAAAACTGTTCTAAGAGAGAAAAGACTGAGGCAGAAAAAACTTCTGCATGAGCTAGTACAAAAGGCAAACCATCTCTCAGTAGAAGACATGCCCCCAGGTATTCTGAGTCTCTATGTAATGATTTCCCAGCTGGCTCCATATGGATCCATCTGGACTGCATGGAAGCCTAGCATGGTGGTGGGTTTCACCAAGTGATGGGGAGGTCTAAACTATTGGAGTACAGTCCTTAAGCTAATCCTGTGGGAAATGGAGTGAAAGAGGTTTCAGTAGCAACAGGAATTAAGTTGGGGAGTTTCCAGTCTATTGGGGGGACTGTACATTTACAAAAGGGCAGAAGTAGTTTACAGCTGCAGGACTTTTAGGATATTCAGGTGTAAAGTAGATGTGGGAGTGAGAAACAAGTGTAGGGGATAAGACATATTGCTCATAGGCACTAGAAGGGCCGAGAAAGAATCCTGTGTTGCGTCTTAAAATTATTCTCCGTGGATTTCTGGTTGCAATAAGATTGCCATTTCCTCAGCACCCAGTAGGGCTTCTGTACCTTGTAGGTCACTGTGGGAGTTTCCCTACTCCATCCTGCCATCTTCTAAGTACCAGCTTTACAAAACGGAGGTTTATTTCCTACTTGGAATGGCCAGGAACTGCTTATACTTCTGACTTTGTGCAATGGCCTTACTGCCCTCTATGGGTCTCCAGGTAAAGAGAACTGGACAATAGAATGTTTGTTCGTTTTTTTAAATATTTTTTTTTAGTTATAGATGGACACAATGCCTTTATTTATTTTTATGTGGTGCTGAGGTTCAAACCCAGTGCTTCACACATGTAAGGCGCATGCTGTACCACTGAGCCACAACCCCAGCACCTAGAATGTTTTTTGACTATAGGAAATAAGAGAACTTTTTCTAGGCAGTATGGAGATATGTTGCTTTAAAATTTCTTCTTCCAATCAAAATTAAATATAACCAAAGAGCATATGCTGTATTCATCCAGTTTTAAATGCAAATGGAGTTGTCCTCATTTGCATGTAACCTGATTAATGTTCCTAAGGCAAAATTAAAAGTATGAGGCATGTTGGCAAAGGTGTGAGGGAAACAGGCACCCATGCAGTGCTGGTGAGATGGGAGTGTAAATTGGTATAACCTCTAAGGAAAGCAATGGGCAAAATTCATCAGCATTACAAAAATATATATACCCTTTGTTCCGTGAGCCCCACTTTCAGGAATGTATCCTGCAGATATATTTTCACATGTGGAAGTGACATACGTACAAGGATATTTTTGAAGCATTGTTTTTAATACTAAGGATTGAGAACAACCTAAATGTTCATCAAATACTGGTTAAATAAATTACTGGCATATCCAAATAATGGAATACAGTATCATGTAGCTATAAAAGGAATATGGTAGCTCTTGACTCAAATGAAAAAATATCTAAGGTATCTTGACATGAAAAGCATAGTGCAGAGCAGTATGTATAAGATGCTTTCATTTGTATAAAAAGGGGAAGGAAAGAAACACACTCCCTCATAGTGTCTGCTTGTAGTGTATGTATAGAGTATCTAAGGAAAGATACATAAGAAACATAGTCATGCATTACTTAATGACAGGAATATGTTCTGAGATGTGCATTGTTAGTTGATTTTTGTCATTGAATGAACATCATAGTGTCCTTACATGAACCTGGATCATATAGTTTACACCTAGGCTGTATGGTAAATGCATCATATTAACCAAGATGTCATTATGTGATGCATGGCTGTGTATGGTTGTCCATGGGGAAGGGTATTAGAGGAAAAAACAAATGAGATGGAATGGAGATTTTTCACTGTACATCCTCTTATATATTTTAGAACTTAAATTATGAATGTAGTACTCGGTTATAAAATTAAATTCCAAAAAATGAGAAAATCATGTCACTCTTCCTTCAAATATCTCTAGAGCCACTCCTTACAGCTTGTCCAAAAAAAAAAAAAAAAAATCAACTAAATTCCTTCACTGGGCATTCAGGCATATCTTCCATTGTCCCCCTATATAGTTCCTAAAAGGAAATTTTGCTGGCATACAAACTTGCTTTCCTCTTTCTTTTCTCAGCATATTCACAAATACATGCTTCCTTCTAACCTAAGGTACTATGTTTATCATTTCAGCCTAGCAAAATTTACTTGTTCTTCAACACAATAGCCAAAACATCACTTCTTCCAAGAAGCTCTCTGAAATTTCTTTGCTGTAAAGGATCTTTCATTTCTTAGCTTTGTAGCCTATTTTTCTTCTCTCTGGGCATTTAGAAATTATTTCATTATAGCAACAATAAAAGCAAGTTTTGTCAAGGTAGTAATTCCTTACAAACTCCTTAAAGTTTGATGGGAGCTGATATTAGCATGAGCACCAAGGGTACTTGAGATTGACTCTTTAGCTTTTGAAGTCCCCTTTCTGGGGACTGACATCCTGTTAGGTGATGCAGGAGCTTGTGGTACCTGAGGTAAGCAGGTGGTAACAGCAGCGATAATGATGAAAAGGAGATTTTGTGAAGCACCAATAAGAAAGCAAGCCAGACCAGGCATGGTGGTTCATGCTTGTAATCCCAGCAACTCTGGAGGCTGAGGTGGGAGGATCTCAAGTTTGAGGCCAGTCTCAGCAACTTAACAAGGCCTTGTCTGAAAATAAAATAAAAAGGCTGGAAATATAGCTCAGTGCTAGAACACCCTGGGTTCAGTTCCCAGTACCAGTGGGGGTGGGAGGGCAAGCAAGCAAGCAAGATGTGGTAATAGTCTGAGGTCTACAGAGGGAAGGCTGGAGGGAGTTCCAGAGAGTGACATCATCCCTTCCATATTCCTTCCATGCTGTGTTCAGTTCTGAATCCAGCACTGTTGCATAGAGCAGGGTAAACATACCGACCATACTTACCAACACACTCCTTTTATAGATTTCTTTAAAACATTTCCCCGAACTTAGCAAACTTATTCAGTATCATGGTGGCTGCTAACCATGACAAAGCATTTGATGAAGTATTGGATAAATCAGCTTTCTCCACTGCGATACTTGAGACTTTTTAGGGCTCAAAGCTTATCATTAAGTTGAGTTCTTATTTTTCATCTTTTTTTTTTTGTATGTGCTTATTAGCACTGTTTAAATACTCACATGTGCATTGTATAAAATTCAGCTTTTTCCATTCCTGCCATTCCACCAGAGTAGCTTTGGTCAAGAGCACCAGATGACCACCATATTGCCCAACTAAGGGTTCATTTTGTCTTCCTTTTAAGCAATTAATCAGGAACTCTGCATAATCGATGATGTCCTTCTTTTTATTGTAACACTTTAATGAGTTAAATTTACATACCATAAAATTTGCTCTTAAAATCCCTTAAAAATGGACAGCCAAGTGTCTTGTTTGTATATTTGCATAGTTAGGCAACCCTCACCACTATCTAATACAGGAGCATCATATCGTCCCGTGAGAAACCCTTTTCCCATTAGCAGTCACTTCCCAATCCCCTTTGCCCTCAGCCTCTAACAACCACTGGTCTACTATTGTGTTTCTATAGATTTGCATATATTAGTTATAGCATATATTAGTACTTCATTTCTTTTTTGTGGCTGAATAGTTCATTGAATGGACATTTTGTATATACATAGTTGATAGTCATTTGTGAGTAATGCTGCTGTGAACATAGGGGTATAAATATGTTTGATTCCATTTTTATTTCTTTTGGGTGTATACCCAGGGATTGGAATTGCTTGATAATATGGTAATTCTGATTTTTCAAGGAATGACCATACCATTTTCCACAGTGGCTGCACAGTTTTGCATTCTCACTGACAGTACATAGGAGTTCCAATTTCTCCACATATGTTTTTAAAATTAATTACCTAATTGATCAATGTTTTGGTACTGGAAGGTTGAACCCAGTAGATTTTATCATTAAACTACATTCCTAGACCTTTTTAAATATTTCTGTTTTTAATTTTGAGACAGGGTCTCAATAAATTTCTGAGGCTGGCCTCAAACTTGCAATCCTCCTGCCTAATCCTCCCCAATTCCTGGGATTATAGGCATGCACCACCATGCCCAGCTTGTTTTTATCTATCCATCCATCCATCCATCCATTCATCCATCTATTTTATTTATTGGGGTGGGATACTGGGGATTGAACTCAGGGACACTCAACCACTGAACCACATACCCATCTCTATTTTATATTTTATTCAGAGACAGGGTCTCACTGAGTTGCTTAATGCTTCACTTTTGCTGAGGCTGGTTTTGAACTCGAGATCCTCCTGCCTCAGCCTCCTGAGTTGCTGGGATTACAGGCGTGTGCCACCATCCCAGGCCATTGTTTTTATTTTTTAAACAATAATCATCACAATTGGAAGGATGTAGAGCACAACAGTTTTAAATTTTGATGAACTTCAATTTATCCATTTTTTTATTGTGTTGATTACAATTTTGGTGGTGTTATTTAAGAGACCTTTGTTTAATCCATAGTTACAAAGATTTAATCTTTTCTTTTCCCCTAAGAGTTTTAGCTGTTATATTTAGGTCTGTGATCCATTTTGAGGGTTTTTGTTTTTTGTTTTTAAATATGTTGTAAGGTAGGGGTTCAACCTCATTTTTTGTGCCTGTGGATATTTAGTTGCCCAGCATGGTTTGTAGACAAGACTGTCTTTGTTGGGGATGTAGCTCAGTGGCAGAATTTTTGCCTAATATTCATGAAGCCCTGGATTCAATCCCCAGTACCACGAGAAAGAGGGAAAAAGAAAAAGACTATTCTTTTCCCATTGAATGATCTTAGAACCATTATAATTATGGTGAAAAACCAACTGACTATAAGTGGACTCTTAATTCTATTCCATTGACTTTTATCCTCTTGCCTCAGTTCTTTTTCAGTTCTTAGGAGATTGAACCCAGCTATACCCAGCCCTTTTATTTATTTTGAGATGGTTTCATTAAGTTGCATGGACAGGTCTCAAACTTGTGATCCTCCTGCCTCAGCCTCCCAAGTAGCTGAGGATTGCAGGTGTGTACCACCATGTCCAGCAAGTTCTTTCTTTTTGAAATGACCTCATTATTTAGCTTCCATAATACTTCTCTTGTTCTCTCCCACAGGTTTTCATTATCCCTTTTTAGTTATGTTTGCTAATCCTTGCTCATCTCTTCAACCTTGTAATATCTCGGAGTTCATACTCATTTCCTAGATGGTAATACTCCAATTCCTAGAGCTTCATAGACACTGCTGGATTTATGTCTGCAGCCCATACATCTTCCATGAATACCAGACTCCAAACCTGTGTAACATTCCCATTTTTTAGTAGGCATCTTAGATTTCTTCTTCCCCAATTCTCTAATTTTCCTGTAGGCCTTCCTTACCAGTAAATGGCAAAGTCATTCCTACCTGCCCCCCACTTCCCGCCGCCCACTCACAACCCAAATGCTGAATTTTGCCACTACCTCTACCTCTGCCACTATCATCCTTGTCCAAGCCACCATTTTTTCTCATACAGGTTTTTGCAGTAGTCTAACTGGTCTCCCTGTTTCTGTGCATGTCCCTCTCCAGTAATTTTTTACAAAACGTAAATTAGACCATATTACTTCTCTGCTTAAAACTTCCTAGTGATTTTCTGTCTCAGAATGAAAACCAAAGTTCTTCTAAAGGCCTGTTTGAACTGACACTTTATTGCAAACTTGCTGATCCTCACACCAGTTATGCTCTCACCTTAGGCTTTGCACTTGATTTATGTTCTGCCTGAAATACTTTTTTCCTAGGATTCTGTGATTTCCTTACTCATTTCCTTCAGGTCTCTGCTTAGATGTCATCTTATCAATGAGGCTTTCCTGATAACTTTTAATAAAATTTTAATAGCAACTCTTAACATAGTCATCAGGAGCCATTATTGTTTTCCCTTATCTGAATTTCTTATCACAGCCTTTATCACATGTGATATAGTATATATGTATTTCTTTTGGTGACAGAATCTAGAACTGGAACTAGAATGCCTGTTTTGAATTTTGGCTTTTCCACTTGCTGTGACTTGGGGCAAGTTTCTTAACCTCTCTGATCTTCAGTTTAATCAACAATAACAACAAAATGAAAATCATAATATAATTTACTCAATGTGGAGTTGTGAGAAATAATGAGTTTACTAAAATAAAATTCCAGATACATAATAAGTGTCCAGTTATTGTCAGCTACCATCATCATCTTTATCATCAGCATTTACAGTTTGCTCCTTCTACTTTAATAAAATCTTCTTATGATCTGGGAATTTGTCTTAGTTACTACCGAATCACTGTCACCAAGAACACTGCCTAATGTGCATGGGTTCTTAGTAAGTACTTAAATCCTTGCAATAACCCTGACAGGTAGCTGTTCTTACCTTTTTAATGGATAAGGAAAAATAGGTTCAAATAAGTTGAGTCAAATAAGTCTTTGACTCCCAAGTCCAGTGGAGTTAAAATTGTTTTTTTGGGCATATTGGTAGAAGTGTGGGTGAGGAGCTGTGTCAATTTCTCATAGAATGGATTAACTAAAAGAGTGAGATTATTTGTTGAGATTAGGGATTTCCCTGCAAAGTAGTTGTTCTATAGATATTATAACTTAAAATGAAAAATAAGTCTGAGTGGGAAGATCCTAAAGCATTTTATGAAACGAGGAGGCATAAAAATTTTTATTCTTAATAAGAAAAGTGTTTTTTTGTATGTTTGTCCAGTGGGTGGGACACACTGAATAACTAGGATAGCAGTTCCTTGGTTTCTGGAAAATGGAAGACACTGATGAAAAGACTTATATTTTCTCTGGTCTTTATTGTAGTTGTTGTTTTCTAAATCCTAAAATATGCAGATTTCTTTCACTATATATAAACGCCAAAAGATGTGATCATCCCTTAAGCTATAAAGGTGAAGTCAGATGTATAATGCTTGCTGTCAAGGAGTTCATAGAATCTTTGCTCATAAGTTCTTAAGCCTGGCCTGGTAGGTCACACCTATAATCTTAGTGACTTGGGAGGCTAGAACAGGAGGATTACAAATTGGAGGCCAGCCTAGGCAACTGAGCAAGACCCTATCTCAAAATGCAAAAAAAAAATTAAAAGGTCTGGGGATGTAATTGAGTGATAGAGTGCCCCTAAGTTTAATCCCCAGTACTGAAAGAAAAAAAATTCTCAAGAAGTTCACAGTTGTCAAAACATATAAAGGGAGATGTTTATGAAGACAACTGCAATGAAGATAGTATTGACAACATTCTGTCACAGAAGTGCACATAGAGTACCATGGGCACACAGTGGAGAGTCACCTCATTTTGCCTTTTTTGAGGAAGGCAGATAAATTTCATAGATTTATTAATTAATAATTCTATTTATTAATACATAATTATTAATACATAATTATTAATTATGCATTTATTAATACATAATTATTGATTATGTATTTATTAATGCATAATTATTGATTATGTATTAATATTTGAGCTAACTCTTAAAGAGTTAAGTCCTGGTCTACTCAGTAGACATGAGGGGTAGGAAAGGGACATATGCTGGATCTTACGATATGAAGGACAGTGTTTAATAAGACTTGAATATGGGACACATGAAAAAGAACAGAAGAAAAGTAGTGTAGATTGATAAGGAAAGTACAAATGTTGAAGCATGTTATGAGCTATAGTAAAGCCATTGATGCAGTTAAGCAAAGAAAAAATGTGATCAGAACTTTAAAAGAGAAAATGTGATCACCAGCCATGGTGGTGCATGACTATAATCCCCTCAGCTCGGGAGGCTGAGGCAGGAGTCACAAATTTAAGATTAACCTCAGGAATTTAGCAAGACCCTGTCTCAAAAATTAAAAGGGCTTTACTCTGGTAAAGTGCCCCTGGGTTAATTTCCTGGTACCAAAAATAAGGGGGAGAAAATGTCATCTGGGTGTGGTGGCACACATTTCTAATTCTAGCTACTTGGGAGGCTGAGGCAGGTTCAAGTCCTGTCTCAAAAAACAATAAGGGCTTGGGATATAAATCTGTGGTAGAGTGTCTATGGGTTTATCCCCCAGTACAAAGAGAGAGGGAGAGGGAAAAATATGGCATATGGATTAGAGAGGAGCAAGTTACTAGATAAGAAAGTCAGCCTGGAGCCTCTTGTTATAGATAAGACAGAATGCCAGTCTAGACTAGGATAGTGGCAGTTGGGAATGAAGAGACAGGAGAGAATGTGAGAGAGATTTAGGAGGTAGACTACAGAGGGCTGGGTGATTGACTGGATAGGGATGGGGTAGAAAGAGAAGAATCTAGGCTGAGGGGTCTTAGGTCTCAGATACAGGAGAAGGACAAGTTTAGAGGTGGAAGGTGTAAATTTAGTGTTTGGACATGTTGAGTTTGAACTAAGCATGGGATGTCCAGGTGCTATTCAATAGCAGTTGTTAAAGTTCTGGGATAAGGTAGGGGTTTGAAGGTTAGGTATAACTACTTTGAGAAGTAGAAGAGAGATCTTACTAGTGAGATGGAAGGAACTTGTCAGCTCAGTTGAGGTTAAAAATCAGCATGTATTTGCAGGGATTCTCACCTGTATTTTAGTAGAATTTGTCCAGACATGATATTATAAATACCAATGAGAAGGATGAATAGAACTTAGGTACACTAGGAGGGCTTGAACTCTTGCTTGGGTGGGCTAATTTAGGGAAGTCCTCCCAGAGCTGCAGTTTGGAGAACTTTTGTTTTACTTTATAGAAAGAACTTACACAATGCTGTTTAAGGCTGATGGAACAGAATGAGTAAATATGTGTCATTTTGGGAAACAAAGCAATTAGATTATAGGAAGTTTCTATGAAGCCAGGAAGGGGATAGGGGAGAATCAGGTCATGGAGAGCCTTGCTGGCCTTGTCAACTGATTGGATTTTATTCTGTAGGCATTGTGGGGAAACATGGAGGAACAGGATTCAACCAGAATAACTTTAACATGATGTGGAGAATATATTTAAGATAGTGGAGGAATAAAGAAACATTTCTAATTTTAGTCATAGGGTCAGTTAAAGTATTCCATGCCTAATTTTTCTTATTCAAAGGGAGAGTGGGATGTAGATATGGAAGAGATATGTCCCTATTGCAGGAAGTGTTGTCTTGCCCTCACCCACCTTCCTGGAGCTGCACTGTGTTGAAGGTTTCCTAGTCTTGAATTCATTCTTCTGTCAGGGCATGTGACACATTGGGTCATAAATAGCCTGAAAATTTGGGAACTATGAATTCGTTTTTTGGTTTCTCCTTTTTACTTGTGATATGATATCAGTGGATCTTTAAAAGGAAGCGGGGAAATGAGGAGAGATGATGGGCCCCAGTGGATGGACTGCTGTTATTCTTTTTTGTTGCTTTTTGTTTGTTTTTGTGGTACTGGGAATTGAGCCCAGAGCCTTGTGCGTGCCCAGCAAGTGCTTTACCACTGAGCTTATATCTTCAGCCCTTTTTTATTTTATTTTGAGATAGGGTTTTACTAAGTTGCCCATGTTGGCCTTAAACTAACAAAACTCCTGCCTCAGCCTCCCTAACTAGCTGGGGTTACAGGCATGTGCCACTGTGCCTGGTCTGAAATTTTTTTGTTTTAAAGGGTTCCACTCAATAGCAGAGACTTCCATTCACAAAGAAAACATTGTGGATGATGAAGCTCTTAAGAAGCACATTCAGATTCCTGTTCTCACTCACCCTTTGCATAGTGTTAGAAGATAGAACTTCAACAGAAAAAGCTGTCAAGAAAATGTTCAGATGGTTACAGTCAACAATTAAAGCACTATGCAACAAGAAGAGGTAGGAACAGTGGTGATCATATGGTTCAAGTTCCCTACCCAAGGTCAACATGAGTCATGGAGAATATTTTTTATCATGCAACACTAGTTTGTTTGCTGCTATCATCCCTTTCAGGAGTTACCTATGTTAACTTGAGGAGATTCCAGAGACCTTTGTTGGAGGAAGTACCATATAGGGACAGCTGGGTGAACTGGCCTCATTCCCTATCAGCTGATGGACTCTGTTTTGTTCATCTTTTTGTTTTCATTGTCTATTTAGAACAGCCACTGGCACTGAGAAGTTAATGATAAATGTTCAGATAAAGTGGGGTGTCAACACACTTAAACTGGGACTGTTCTAGTTTGTTTGCTTATGTTTCCTGTGCTTTTGGAGTCATGTCCCATACTGCTATTGTCCAAATATAGCATGTGCCATCAACTTGCTATTCCAAGTTGTTGGCACTGAATGTGATGCATAGGGCAGAAGTAATAAGAGAGTACTTCAGTAATTCCCCCAAATCTCCCCCACATCTCACCCTGACCTTGCTAGGAAGAAAGCTGTTGCTTTCACCTGCGCTGTGAGGACAGACGGGCAGAGCACCCTCACACTCTCGGGTTGCCCAGCTGGTGAACACCAGGGAAAGGCCTAGTGGGGACAGAGCAAAGTAGACACACCTGAAAAAATCTCTAGAGTTTATTTACCTATCTACCCATCCTCTGCATAATGCTTATAAGGGACTTATATGCACAATTGTAAGAAAGCTGCCATGAGCAATTTGGAAATGGAGGAAACCAAAGCACCCTAAACAAGGCAGAACCTTTTGTTGTACCTTTGCTCAGGCTAGAGCCCAGGCTTCTGACAACTTAGGATCATTCTGGTTACAGTTGTGCCCCAAACTATACTTTTTGCCTAAGCTGAGCAGGAATAACTCAGGAATAGAGAACAGTTTCATAAATCTTAATATGTATACTGTCTTTAGAGCAGGAAGCTCCATGTGTGGCCTAGAGGGTGCTGAAGTCTCCGATGAATAGAAAGGGAGTAATCTTTGGACATTATTTGTCTCCTATTATAGTTTGCCTGAGTCCTTCTGTGAAAGTGTCCTTTTCCTTTGAAAGTATTGTTCTGGGCTGGACACAGTGGCACATGCCTCTAATACTAGCAACTCAGGAGTCTGAGGCATAAATGAGTCCGAGGATCATAAATTCAAGGTCAGACTCAGCAGCTTAGCAAGACCCTGTCTCAAAATAAAAAATAGAAAGGACTGGGGATGAATGTAGTTTAGTAGTAAAATGCCCCTAGGTTCAATTCCTGGTACCAAAAAACAAAAAAAGAAAAGAAAGTATTGTTCTGGATTTGATAAATAACCAGGCCTGGGATTGTAGTCAAAGTTTTATCTTCCAGATTACTGCAACTTCTGTTAGGGCAGCAGCCAGTTGATGCCTCAGTGTCTCTTCCCATTTAGCATCCTGGTTCTGACCTTGGCCTCTCTTAATATAGGGTCTAGGAAAACAGGTTAGGGCTCACTGGGCAAATGCTTGGCCAAGCCTGCATTGCAAAATGGAAAGGGCTCAGCCACCAGGCCTTGGGGATTTGAGGACTTATTCCAGATCCAGAGTAAGCTCACATGGCTTTGGAGGACTCAGTAGCTCAGTCTGTTAGAACAATCTTTGGTAACAAACCTGGTCTTATGGCCCTGGCAGTCCACTGAATGCAGACCACTTTGCAAAGGATAAAACAACCAGTGGAATCCCCAGGCAGACTTTATTGTTTGGTTTAAGTAGCCTCTAGAATGTTTAAACTAAAAATAAGAGGCCACACTGGGCATATAGTGTGGCACGCCTATGATTTCAGTGGCTTTAGACGTTGAGACAGGAGGATTACAAGTTCAAAGTCAGCCTCAGCAATTTTGTGGGACTCTAAGGAACTTAGTGGGACCCTAAGGAACTTAGTGGGACCCTGTCTCAAAATAAAAAAATAAAAAAGGCTGAGGATGTGGCTCAGTGGTAAGGCTGTCCCTGGGTTTAATCCCTAGTAGTCCCCCACCCACAGTAAATAAAAATCAGAGGCAAACAAAGGTAAAAATTCTGGGACCCAGTCAGCTGGGCTCTGTGGCTTGCACAGAAATCCAGAGGTCCTCTCCTCAACTCCATGTCCCTTAGGATTAACTGGTATTTTCTCAGGATTCTCTGCTATAGGACTGAATCTACTAACCTTTCTGCCCCTTTCCCCCCCTGCTCTTTGTCTCCTTTGCAGAAGGAAAGCAAGAAGCCCTTCAGGTTGTGCCTATGGCCCTTTGGGTCCTTTTTGTGTCTATTCTCTACCCTGCCTTCTGAGTACTGTGTGTGTATGTATGTGTGCATGATCTGTGCCTCTGAGCTGTGGCTTATGCAGATAGTCTGTTTTTTCCAGAAAGAAGTTTGTATGCATGCTTCATGCTGTGTGTGCTCCAGCTGACATCCCTGGAGCACAGTGAGAGAAGGTGTGTGTGTGTGCACACTGGCACAGGTGCACATTCAAGGTAGCATGTGTGTGCTTACACTTGTACGCAGTCCGACTTCCCCAGACACTGATTGCCCTCCTAGTCTACACAGCGTGTTTCTTTTCTGCTTGTTGCTGCAGACTCTGGCATACACTATAAACTCTGGCTGAGCCCAGCATGCGCACATACTTTGTATTTGAGAGCAAAAGTTGCCACAGGCATTTTGTGCCTTTGCTTGGGGCCCTAAGGGTTAAAATACTTTGTGCTTCTGAGCAGGCTTCCTGGCCTCTTCATGGGCACAAGCTTCTAGTAGACTGTTTTGTGGGTCCCTGAGCATTATACTAATGCTCCTTGCCTGTTAGCACTGGCTCTTGAATTGAGTGAGGATTTTCTTTGCCTGTGACTTGGGCCCTAGTGAACACTGTGAATCTTCCTCAGATGTGTTTGTGCACATGTTCTGAAGCCATAAGCTCAGGATTCATGCTCACCTTGTGTTTTCTTCAGGTGAAAGTTGTGTCCATGAATATACCTCCTATAAATACTTTGTCTAAACCTCCTTCCATTTACTTCCTTCCTTCAGTGTGCTGTGTGTGCATGTTGTGTGCTTCTGTAGATAATTGTTCCGTCTGAGCATAGGAAATACGCATGATCTGGGCCTGGCTTCCAAAGACTTCTTGTGACTTTGTTTTATTAAGCCCAGTAGTTCTGGCAAATGTTGATTCTGGGAATTAAAAAGGAAATAAGAGTCTGCTCAGTACAGCAGCTGTTTTCAAAGGGAATATAAGTTCTGGTTGGTAGGATCTGGGGATTTAGGGAAGGACTCACCTGATGCCCACCACCTGCCCTTGTCCCCAGGCAGCCTCAGGAGCAACCATTATTTCACACCTACTTATGTTTCTTCTGTTGTACCCATTGTCTTTGGCTTCAGCCACTTCCAGATGCCTTTTAGGCCTGTCCCTCTCATTACCAGTATCATCCTATCCTCACAACCAGGATAGGCAACAGAGATGGAATAAGACAGATAAGCTTGATTTAAAGCACAGAGGACCTAAGAAGCATCTTAGTAGGAATTGCCCTGAATTCAAAGTTCATCTGAGCCTACTGCTGATCCACCTTTCCTACTTGCCCACCTTTCTATCTCCTGTTAGCCCTGCCTTATCTCCCTCTATTCTGTTCTGTCTTGCCTCATTCTGTCCGTAACTTCTCCCTCCTTTAGCTCTCCCCAAACGAGTACCCACCCATCCACCCCCTGCCCTATCCAAAATTAAGCAGCTTACTTCTGCCTTCCTTTTGGAGCTTGTTTGCTCTAGGGAAGTTGTTGGGGGTTGAGGGGAACAAGAATGTACAAGAAGCCCAGACATGCTAGTACTAGGTTTCTTGTGCCAGAAAATCATGTGCCATTGATTCTCTGGAGTATCCTGACAGTTTTGGAACTCTTTTCTCTGCACTACTTGAAAGACTTGGCTTGTTTTGTTTTGTGCAGAAACTTCTAAAAAGTGTTTGTTTTTAACTTTTCATTCCTTGAATTATTGGGTACCTCAGTTTTCAACTTTACATTCTTGGGCCTATAAAATTTACCAAAATGATAACCAAAGTGTCTAATTTTCCCTGGGCTTTTGCAGTACTTGAGTACTCAGTATCAGTGAGCTAGGGCTTTAAGGGACCCAAGCTGTCAAATCACAAGTTGAGATGGGAATCCAGAAAGACTAGAATTGGCTTCTGGGGTAGCCAAAAGAGCTAATGGAGCTGGAAGAAGACTGAGCTCTACATGAAGATGCCCTTTTGCTTTAGTGAGACCTGGAAGCCTAAGAAGGCCCTTCTCTTGGGCTTGGACTACTGCTGTCAATACCAGTAGCTTGACTGGTGAGTTCTGGCAGCTCTTACATTCCCAGTGGACCTTAGCCATGGGACCTCAGTGGGCTTGGCCTTGTATCCTTACCATTCACTGGGGAGAAGGAAAACAAGTATTGTTTGTTTCAGCAGCCTGCTTGTTGCCTCACATCATAAATTTTTTGCTTAGAATCAAGCTGGCTGTCTCACCATGTGTTGAATGCCCCATCTTTCCTAGGACCTAACATGTTTTTCTCTTTTAAAAGATTCCAGATGATGGTGACCCCTCTCTGCCTCAGTGGCTTCCAGAAGGGTAAGTGATTCCCCACAAGTTTTCTGTGGATTATATGCTGCTTTTCTCTGCTTTTAGCTTTTCCCTAGAGAAACAGTGGAGAAATTTCCATAAACTGGACCCTAGGGAGGGAAAAGGTTCCACCATAGATTGGTTCCCTGGGACAGAGGAGAGAACTGCTGATTCTTAGAGGCAGAAGAGGGAGCTTTGCAATGAATCCCCTGGGACAGGGGAGGGAGCTTTGGGACTCTCCCATCCTGGCCTCTCTGATTGCTGATCTGTTGAATCAGAGTGACTTATTTAAAAAATGAGGACATTAGAAAAAAAAACCACAGCATTTGGAAACACTTTCTTTCCATTTCATGGTTGATGGTATAGCTGATTAGAGTATTCCCTGGGCTTCAGCTTTTGTGAGTCACCTACTTATTCCATTCCACTGTAGTCAAGACTAAGTCACATTCTTTCTTAGCTGTGTGTGTGCTGTCTGTGCTTCTTGTCTGGGAATTTCAGACTCATGTGATTGCACCAGAGAGTAATTTTAAGCTGATGGACTGCTGCCTGTGACTGACTGACTGTTCTTAGGAGAGAGAAGAGTTTAAGTGCCTCCCTAGGCCTCACTCTCCCCCACATACACTGCCTATTAGTTTTCTGCCCTTCCTTCTCCCTTTGCCTACAAAGGCTTCTGACATCACAATCCTCAGTAATCACTTCCTCTTTCCTGTGGACAGGGAAGAACATCAGATCATAAAATTATCTAGTTCGTTCTTTTATTCTTTCTTTCTCTCTCTCTTTCCAGTTCTAGGAATCAAACCCAGGGCCTCAGATATACTAGGGAAGTTCTCTGCCACTGAGCTATACCCCCAGCCCACTACTACATTTTTACATACTACTTGTTTTATGATTGGTCTTTTTAAAATCAAGAGTCAAATCAGGTGAATGAGCTATCCCTTTCTTCTTTTTCAAAAGATGATTTATGTTGAAAACTTTCTTGGCTTAAGTGATACGCATTATCATTTTTCGAATTAGCTCTAAACTTGTGACAGCAGTTGTATTGGGTTTGTTTTTTTTTTTTTTTGGTACTGGAGATTGAACTCAGGGGCACTCAACCACTGAGCCACATCCCCAGCCCTATTTTGTGTTTTATGTAGAGACAGGGTCTCACTGAGTTGCTTAGCGCCTCGCCGTTGCTGAGGCTGGCTTTGAACTCACAATTCTCCTGTCTCAGCCTCCCTAAGTGCTGAGATTACAGGTTTGAGCCACCGCACCCGGCTGCATTGTTTTTTTTTTTTTCCTTCTAATAATTTAAAAATGTACCCATGCCAATGAAACATATTCAGACTATTTTTAAATGGAACCTTATAAAGATTTTCTAAATAATTCCCTTTTGTCTTTCTCTCTTTCCTTCAGCGTAATCCTTAGAGGCTATCACAAGTATAGAACTTCCCTTGGATTGGTAATTTCATTAAAGACAAAGTCCACTGCTTATGCCCAGGAAACTAGTTTACTAGAAATTAATATATTGAGTTGACCATTCCAGCTCCTGGCCTTGACCCATTTTGTGGCTCCATTCTTTGCCTGTATTGCTTGAAGTACCTGCTTATTCTTCTGGGACTTTTTCTAAACCAGCAGTTGTGTATAGCCCAGCTTCCTTGTCCTTCCATATTGCTTCATTGAAACTAAGTACATGAGTTATTTTCATTAAGGATCCAAAAGGCCAGAGAAATTTTGTAACCTATCCACCTCATTTTACAGAAGTGACACCAAGACCCAAAGACAGGAAAGAGTGTTGGCAGAAGACATATAGGGAATTAGAAGTCGAACTAAAATCCAGGTTATCTCAATGTAAGATTGAAGTTCTGTTGGCAACATCCTCTTTATTGCATATAGTTATGAAAGAATAGGCAAATAACAAAATTAATATGTATAGTGAGGTATAAAAATTTTAGAAATTTACAGTTCCTCTGTAATATTTTCTAGTCTCTGTTAATGTGTCCTCCATAGGACTAGGCCAGACTCTCAGAGTCCTTTTGCTTTTTTCTTTCTAAGTGGAACTTTCCCACCACCCATGCCAAATGGTATTTTAGTAGTTTCCCACTCCGCTTTCCCTGCCTCCATTTGATTAGGAAGGCTTCTCCCACCATGGAACCCCCCCACCTGCCACCCTTTTTTTTAAAGGAGGCTCAGATAGAACTGGTGATTCATTTACTCTTAGATAGAGAGGGGTCCCATTCTATATGTCATTGTTTGGCTGTCTTGCTTACTTTGGCAGTAGGCTCCTTCTGCAGAGACAAGAGTCATCTTTGGAGAGCAGTGTTTCTGGCCTATGTGTGAGCAGAAACTCTCTTGACCACCAGTTCCTACCTTGCTTTCTGAAGCATAAGTGCCTTCAAATAAACAGAAATATCTCAAACTGTTCCAGTAGGATAAAGGAGCTCTCAGTCCTTGATTAAAACCACAGGAGATCCTTAAGGACATTCTGAGAGTATATTCCATTGCTCATCCCATGGCAAAATAAAGGAGAATGGAACTCTGAATCTGCCAGGAACTCAAGTCAGGGCTGAAGGTCCTAACATATTTTCTTTTCTCCTCAGGCCAGCTGGAGGGCTCTATGGCATCGACAGCATGCCAGACCTACGCAGAAAGAAGCCTTTGCCACTCGTTAGTGATCTGGTGAGTAAAGACTCTTGTGTAAGCTTAGGCAGTATTCTTGGGGCATGCTTCATTGGGTCTTGGCAAGCTATCAGAATTGGAAATGCTCCATTTAGTGTTCCAGACCAGATCATCACTGGTATGATGATTAGTCATTTAAAAACTTCCTGAGACTTAATCATAGCTTCAATGGGACCTTGTTCTGCCTCACTCCATAGAGCTTCAGGCACCTTAGGAGGTCAAGCTCCTGCCTGGAACATTTGTGGCTTGGACCTTGAGAGCTGGACTCTGGGGTCTTCCTTTAGGTCTCTGAACCCTCTAGGAATCTCTGTAGCTCTCTGATGACCTGGGTTGTAAACTGCCTCTAGCTTTTGATCTAGATTATTGAGCTTGATGTATGATGAGCATGACTGGAGCTTTCTGGAAGTCAACTGAAAGTCATCCCAAGACATAAACTTTCCAGACTATCTGTTAACTGAATGTCTGGCACTAAGAGGCAATGATAAACATTTGTGGGATTATATTGCAACAGACTTAAGAGTTAAAGTTAATCTCAGGATCTCTAGAAGATAACCAGAAGCTCCCATTCCACATCATACTTTCTGAGGCAGAATTAGCTCAAGGAATCTTCTGTAGTCTGCGGGTTACGGCAGGTAGAGGAGGACCCAGGCTGTCTCACAGTCCCAGAGTTCTAAAGCTCAATATAAAGTATAAGGGTTCAGATTCAGTAAGATGTAAACCATTTTTTTATTACCATTTTCTGTTCCTATTTCTTCCCTTTTTCTCCCTATTCTATCCATTGTTTTTCCTATCCACTTTTTTTTTCTCCATTCTCTCTTCTTCTCCTCCCTTTGGTTTCTCCCTCCTTAGTTGGCTGAATGAAAGTGTCATTTGATATTTTCTCTTCTTTCTTTCCTTCTTTTATTTTCTACCATTTATGTGTCCTCTCTTTTTTCCCTCATTTTCTTCCATTATCTAGCTGGTTGAAGATAAAATCTGATGTCATCTCTTCTTTATTGCCATACTCCCTATTATTTCCCATCCCATCTTTCTTTTCCTCCTTCCTTTTCTTTTTTCCTCATCCTCTGTTCCCTCCTTACCTACCAGCAAGTATCTAGCTCATGTCTCATTTTTTCTCCTCTTTTACCCTTGTCTGTCTTTTACTTTGTGGCATCACTCTCTTTAGAGTAGGAGCTCTAGGCCCTGGGCCCTGGCTAGCTGGGATTGGGACGTGTTTCCTACTTTATACTATAGGGACTGATCTCTCAGTTGCCTCTGAAAGTATTCAGGCCCTTGGGGGCTTTAACATCATGTTGTTCCTTTTTCTGCTGTCCTTCGTGCAGGCTATGGTGAGTGTCTCCAGAGCCCCTCCCTGTCCTCTAAGAGTCCACATCCCAAATCACTTGGGCCCCTCCCAGCTGATTTTTTGCTTAGGCTAATATGATAACTTGTGTCTGCCTAGTGCCCAGTGCCTTAAGGAAACCAGGTGTCTCAGGAGCTGCCCCTAAAGCTTAGGCTTGGCAAACACAAGGGATCCCTCTACTCAAGAGCCTGGCTAGAAGGACAGTCCTGACTTTCAGACCTACGTCCCTGCCTGGCTGGATTTGACTCAGACTGCATTGCTCTTTCCCTTGCCAAGTGCCCTGATCATTTGGGCTGCTGGCCTCTATAGTCCCCCAGGGATTGGGCATGGGGAGGTAACAGGGAATAGGGGTTAGCATAGAATCATTGTTTCTAGAGATAGTTATTGAATGTGACTCTGAAAGAGTTGTGTGCCTCTCTTATTCTTATAACTTGTTTCTTTCTGTCATCCTAAGCTTTTCATTTTCCTTTGCCTTCAAATAAACAAGGAGTTTTTGTGGGGTAGGACACCTAAAAATAGTGAGAAAAGGAGAAATCCTTTTGATTGTAGGTATCCTGAAGGAAGTGCTGTTTCTAACATTTTTAGAACAGTCCTCTGCTGGCCTTGGGTTTTGAAGAACCTGAGATACTTGTTACCTGTTGCCTAGGGGCAGTACCTGTGAGTGACAGTGAAAATGGTATGGAATGATAGTTCAGTGACTTTGGTCACTGAAGTTCCTTCCCTAGGGCTTTGCCAGCTCTTGGTGATGGCCAGGGCTGACAGCAAGTCTTCTCTCACAGTCACTGGTCCAGTCCCGGAAGGCAGGGATTACTTCTGCAATGGCTACACGTACTTCTCTTAAGGATGAAGAGTTGGTAAGTGACCCATGGGCTTTCATAGTTCATGGCCTCAGGACTGGTGATCATCTCTGTAGCTGCACTACCTGGGAATTCAAGAGTATAGGGAACACGTCACTGCTGGAATATATTGATAGCAACAGGTCTCAGTTTTCTATAAGAGGGAAGGCAAGAATCCAGACCAGAGTCTTATTTTGAAGGGTTGACCACTGAACTCAGATTTTATGGTGGGCCTAGTACTCTCCTTCCCCAGAAACATGAATATTGAGATAAGGCTCAGACCCAGCATCAGGTCTAACCTGTGTTGGTTGACCAGGAACATACTATATTCAGGGCTTCTTTCTGTCAGGCTGGGCTATGGTCTGGGCCAGGCTAGCGTATCTTCTCCATTGCCAGAGAAAAAACCAGAATCCCAGTTGTTGCACAGGGTACTAAAATCACTGGTGGATAATGGAGTATGTATCTTTCAGAAATCCCATGTGTATAAGAAAACCCTGCAGGCCTTAATCTACCCCATCTCGTGTACCACACCACACAACTTTGAGGTCTGGACAGCTACCGCCCCAACCTACTGCTATGAGTGTGAAGGCCTACTCTGGGGCATTGCCCGGCAAGGTATGCGCTGCAGCCAGTGTGGGGTCAAGTGTCACGATAAGTGCCAGGACCTGCTCAACGCCGACTGCTTACAACGTGAGTGCCCCTGTGGGATGAGGGATGGACTGTGGAGCAACAGGGCCTCTCCAGAATAGTTTGCAGTGGAGAGTTAGGTTGGCTGAACCACCATTCCTCCAGTCCATCTGATTCTGAAACTCTTTTTCAGAGAAGATAGGGTGCCAGATTAAGGGGTGATGCCTTTCCAAATAACAAATCTTACAGTACCCTCTTAAGCACCTTTAGCAAAAATTCTTTGAGCTTTCTGTAGTTTTCTGATAGAGCTAGAATCTCTTCCAGGATTTAGTTGATCCTAGAGGCTAAACTTTAGTAGTATATATAGTGGCCTTATTTCCTTATACTGAAACTAATAAGAAGAATGAGTGAGTTCCATGAGGTTCCAGGCTTCATGGAGGAACTTCCTGAGGTCTAAACCCTAGAACCCAGGAAAGGAATCATTTACATCCTGTGTGTAGATTAAGCTTTTAGATAATAGTGCCAGGAATAGAAATTTCAAGTAGATGGAGTCTTTTTTGTCCAGGAGAGTATGCCAGACTCCCAAGACAAGCTATATATGTGACTTGTATTATCATGAGGAGTGGAGAGAATGGGAATAGGAAAAGCAGCTAGCTCCTGTCAGGGCAGGTGATATTGCCCAAAGCTGCTCTCTCCCTGCACCCCTCTTGCTAGACTAGTACTCGCTGTGGCTGGGCCCCAGGAAAAGCAGGGGAGTATGAGGTGGGAAAGTATTCTCTTCTTCCTTTCGGTCTCCTAGGTGTTACCCAGAGCCAAGCCATAGTAATGAAAGCTTTAAGGATTGTGGTAGAAAAAAGGGAAAAATAATAATAGTGACCATTTATTGAGTACCTGCTAGATGACAGGCTGTGGGCTAGATTTTTACATATACTGTCTGAAATAATGCTTATTACAACTCTGAGAAATAAATACCATTATCTCTCCTTAGGAAAAAACTAGTCCACCAGGCTAGGAATGGTGGAGCCAGGACTTGAACCCAAGTCTGTCTGGGTTCAAAAGGCCATACTTTTCTTACCATACCACATTGGAAGCATAAGACAGAGGCCAACTGTGTGCCACAATGAGTTCTGGGATTTTTATCATGCTTGGCAGTTAGGGATGAGACTGGTGGTGTTAAGTTCACCCACCACCTTTCCCTGATAACTGAGACACTGTTGGTGTTATTTTGAGTTGGAGAGTTGATGAAAAATTTCCATATATATCCAAATGAATAATATAATGAACCCCCCATCACAGTTATCCAGATATTACTACTCTTTGAATTGCAGATTCCACTGGCCAAGCAGCAGGCCCCATAGTGACTGGCTCTTCGCAGAGATATCCCAGTCTCCCTAAGCTTCTCCCACTGCTACACATCTTCATCCAGGCACTGTTCCTCAGCTCAGACTTGGTCTAGTAGGTTTTCTGTTGGTTAACCTTGCTTTCTGTCTGGCCATTCTTCAGGGGCTGCAGAAAAGAGCTCCAAACATGGAGCTGAGGACCGGACACAGAACATTATCATGGCCATGAAGGACCGCATGAAGATCCGAGAGCGAAATAAGCCGGAGATCTTTGAAGTTATCAGGGATGTCTTCACAGTGAGCAAAGTCACCCACGTGCAACAGATGAAAACAGTGAAGCAGAGTGTATTGGATGGTACCTCTAAGTGGTCAGCCAAGATTACCATCACTGGTGAGCAGGCAAAAGTTGGAGGGGACAGGGATGCTTGGGCTGTGTGGGGGGAACCTGAGGAAGAAGCACCTTGAGTATGAGGAAGCAAGTGATTAGCGGGGGAAGAGGATAGAACTAAGGGGAAGAGGGAGAGCCTCATTATTTAACACCTAGACCCTGGTGCTGGGAGAGGCAAGATTGGTACCTGCAAACAATATGAACCATAATATAAGGATTTATGTTATGATACCCTGACACTGTCCACTTAATTAGCAGTTTGATATTATAAGAGCTCAAGATGGAGGAGGGGAGAGAGAGGTAACCAGGGAATAGTTAACTAGTGGTTTATTAACCAGATAGGTGGAACTGAAGCATGCATACATACTCAGAGAGAGTAAGTACCAGTTGAGGGGTAAATGGTCATTTAGGGTTTGGGTAGGAAGCTGGGATTGTTGGGGCTAGTTTTTGAGAGAAAGGCAGTGGCCCAAGACTAAGTGTAGATATGAAGGAGCATAGGAAGAGGGAGGCTGCTCTAAGGTGAAGAGCCTATGAGTAAGGGCTTCTAACTTACTCTGAAGTCTAATCTGAAGCCTCCTGTATGTGCTTGGGTTGCAGTGGTGTGTGCCCAGGGCCTACAAGCCAAGGACAAAACAGGATCCAGTGACCCTTATGTGACTGTGCAAGTTGGTAAAACTAAGAAGCGTACCAAGACCATTTTTGGAAACTTGAATCCTGTTTGGGAGGAGAAGTTCCATTTGTAAGTTACAGAAGGTTTTATCTTACCTGACACTGTGTATTTTAGAAGCAAAATTATATCCTGCTTTTCTGAAGTTGAGTCCTGGGAAGAGACAAAGGCAGTGAAGAAATCCCATTTCCCACATTCTTCACTTGGGAAGCAGCCATTCTTTCTCTGAGTTTCTTCTCACATACTATAGCACTTTGCCTATATCTTTTCTTTAACTAGGGCTATTTATGAGGCCCCTGGGTACCCCATGTTGCTTTTTCTAACTACCCTGTTGTACTTCCCAGCCCTGTCACTCTGTCTAGGAAGGGCTTTCTTCTTTTTGACACTGGGGATTGAACCGAGGGGCATTTAATGAGTTATATCCCCAACCCTTTTTATTTTTTATTTTGAGGCAGTTTCTCACTAAGTTGCTTAGGGCCTCACTAAGTTGCTGAAGCTGGCCTCAAACTTGTGATCCTCCTTCCTCAGCCTCCTGAGTCACTGAGATTATAGAAGTGTGCTACCATGCCCAGCTGGGTTTGGGTTTTTCTAAGGAGGGAGGAAAGAATGTCCTGTTCTTACAACTGGATAATTCTGACTTAAAGATGGAAATCTGGGGTCTGGAGAAGTTTCTATTTCCCTTAAGGGAAACTCTTCCTGCCTCAGCTTTCATCTCTATTCCTTTTTCCATTAACTCATTTTTATAGACTATTTTATATGACAGTAAAGGTTGATTTTGAAAAATGGCAAACTCTGGCCTATGAGTTGGACTAATAGCTGGAGAATCCAGATGCTTCATCCTCCCACTTGTAAGGCCTAGGGATCAGGACTTCGGATCTGAATTAGCTGAGCAAGTGCCTATGTAGAAGCCATCTTCTGTTGGCTTCTCAGAGAATTTATGTGGAAGGGAATTGTGGTATAGTAAAATTAATGTCTAATCCAGGGCAACAGTTACTGGGGAGAAGCACCTGTTTCTTTGAGAATCTGAATGGCTTCTGCTTGACTCTATGACTAATTTTAAATGAACTGGCTCTGTGGTCATTTTTGTTCCCTTTTAGTAAATAAACTTAACTTCCTATTCTGTACGAGACCCTCTACACAATCTTGTATATCTCAAAATGAACAAGGCACTCCCTGGTTTCAAGCTCACTGTTGGTTTGTCTATTACTTTTTGGTATAGCAGTAGTTACACTAAAATATTTTAATGGAATGTGGAAAGATTATGAGAACATAGAAAAAGAAACAGCAAATTCTGCTGAGTACAACTTTTGGGTGAGAACAGGATTCAGAAAACAACTTCTGGGGAAGAGAACATGAGGGAAACCAGGGCAACAAAACAAACACCACAGAGATGATGGTGATTCAAGGGAATAATAATGAATGATAGAAGTTCACCAGGCACATAGTTGAATAGATAGGAGATTTACTAAGAGAGCTAATAAGCAGACAAGACCAGATGGACCCACCAGAAACATCTAGCACCTTTACTGACTTCATGTCTCAGATCTGGGGAGGGAGCTAGCAGTTGCTTCCTAGGTCTCTGTGGCATGTCTAGCTATTGTCCTGTTGGTATTGCTAATATAGCTAGCTTCAGAGGAATTCAAAATTGTCCCTAATTATACATTCTCCCCACCCCTTTGTTTCAGGCAATAAGGACTAGATAATGATGCACACAACCACTTAAGCTAAGGAGAGGAGAACCATTTGTTGGATTAGGCTGACTCATTTAGAACTGACCCCTGACTCCTCTTCCTCTTTCAGGCTCTGAAATATAGTTGATGGACCTTTTGGGAGGGAATCTGAAGTGATAGGAGTGGTGATGCTGGGTCTTTCCCTAACAAAACCTGCCTCATTCTCTCACAGTGAGTGCCATAACTCCTCTGACCGTATTAAGGTACGTGTGTGGGACGAGGATGATGACATCAAATCAAGAGTAAAGCAGCGGCTAAAGCGAGAGTCTGATGATTTCCTTGGCCAAACCATCATCGAGGTTCGGACACTGAGTGGCGAGATGGATGTCTGGTACAATCTGGGTGAGGAAACCAGACCAGAAGAAGTTGCTAGGAAAGAAGAACATGAAAGGAGACCTGAGGAAATTTCCCATCTACCAAATCACTAATTCCCAAAGCATCCCTCTCTATAGAAGTTGTCCTGTCTTCAGAGAGCTGTGGGTAGGAATGGATGATAGGAGAGTTGTAGTGACAGGAACTTGCTCTGGCTGAACATTGTCCAGGTTGCAGAAGGCCCTTTAGTCTTCATTCTCATCCCTAATGCCTTTAGCTTCCTAACTACTTATGTTCCCTTATCCAGCAAGTACAAGGGTATTTGTGGACTGCATGGTCACTATAGTAAGTTCCCCCTATTGGGAAAATTCCTGGGTTGGTGCCATTTTTTTCCCTTGGGTTAAGCCAGGATAGGGCTGTTTGCACTGTCTGTAGTTGCATTGGTGTTAATCTTTAGTCTTCTTTCATTCTTAGAGAAGAGGACAGACAAGTCGGCTGTCTCAGGGGCTATCCGACTGCAGATCAATGTGGAGATCAAGGGGGAGGAGAAGGTAGCTCCGTACCATGTGCAGTATACATGCCTCCATGAGGTGAGCCAGCCCTTTGTAGGTGGCAGGGAGGGGGGCGCCTTTGAGGTTTGCTAGATAGTTGAGGATCTGGGGACTGTTTTGCATTTTTTCCTTGGCTTTCTGTGCTATCCTGGTCAGCCTGAGGGACAGAGCCCAGACTCAGTTCTCTTTTACTGATGTGAGAACAATCTGCTGGGGCCTCAGGAGGAACAGAATTGCTACAGGATCCTATTCACATTCTCTTGGACTTTACCAGTAGGATTTGGTTTTGCTTTTTATTTCTATTTAACCCTTTCCTTTTCTCTGTTCTGTATTCTGCAGAATCTTTTCCATTATCTCACAGACATTCAGGGCAGTGGAGGAGTCCAGATTCCTGAGGCTCGAGGAGATGATGCGTGGAAGGTGTACTTCGATGAGACAGCCCAAGAAATTGTGGATGAATTTGCTATGCGCTATGGCATTGAGTCCATATATCAGGCCATGACGTAAGGCTCCCCTGGGGCTCTGGGAAGTGGCTATTATTCTTGGGGTGACTGAGGAAACATGATGTGACGGACAGGTGTTTAGTGGGGTAGTGTACAAGGATTTCTTACTTCCCTCCATTCCTCAAAGCAAAGAAAGGGAGTATGTTTGTATCTCAAAGAAGGTATTTATTTGTCCACTCCTAAATTCAGGAATTGGAAGGGAAAAGGTCATAAGAGGGAATGCAAGTACATGCCCGCCCAGACATTACAGGCCTAAGCAGACAGGACATGTGTATCCTCATGTATATGTTGGGGTGACCAACAAGCAGACCTAGACTGGCCTCAGATTTGGAGGGGGCACTAAACTGTAGGGAAAGCAGTTGTGTGCAGAGTCAACCAGGACTCCCATAATAAGAATTTATAATTGATATTGTGAGAAGTATTAGTGAGGCTACCCCTAGAGCTATACACAGGAAGCAGCCCTGCATAAGCAAAGAGTAGTGATCGCCCTGGCTATGCGTCATTGATTTCACAACCTTATTGAATTCCTACTTGGCTTTTGCTGCAAGCTCTGCAGAGTCTTTGAGAGTGAGGATGCTGTGTTTTTCAGGCACTTTGCATGTTTGTCATCCAAATACATGTGTCCTGGTGTGCCAGCAGTGATGAGCACTTTATTGGCCAACATCAATGCCTACTATGCCCACACGACCGCCTCTACCAATGTCTCTGCATCTGATCGCTTTGCAGCCTCCAACTTTGGGGTGAGTGTGATATAAACATGTAATGTACCCATTTGTTATCAGTTAATAAAGATTTGATTTTTCCTAGCTAGTTGTATAGAGTCAGTGTGCCTAAAATTCAGTTAGTTGCCACCTTAATAGATGAACCTTTCCTTAGGGATATGTAGACTATATTGATTGACTCGGCTCAGACACAGATAAATGATAGCACCACTGTAGTGTTAGCAGGAATGCCACCTGGTCTCAGAACTCTCTGGGCTAACAATTTGGCTGAGTTACTATATTCTTCAGTCTTGCAGGTCCACAAGTGGACCTTTCTTAATATTATTCAGTCTCTCTGCATCAGACTTAAACCTTTTAAGATTATGTAACTTTGATGTCTAAGTGAGGATGCCAGTGTGTACCTAGACTGTTTCCCTTTCCAGGTTATGCTCTTCCTGGGTTAAAGTACCAAAGAAGTTGAATCATTAACTCATAATGTCACCTGACATAAATTTACTATAAACCAGAAGAAATATTTTTGACCCATCACAGAGGGTCTCTTTGTAGGGATAAAATTGCTTATATTCCTTCATCCATTGAGTCTATGGGCCCTACTTTATTTTTTAGTTGTAGGTGGACACAGTACCTTTATTTATTTATTTTTATGTGGTGCTGAGGATCAAACCCAGTGCCTCACATATGCTAATGAAGCGCTCTACCACTGAGCCTTGACTCCAGCCCATGAACCCTGCTTTTTGATATAAATCACTTTTTTTTGTTATTGTTGATAGGGTCTTTCTGCAGATGAATTGATATAATTGGTTAAGCCATTTTGTCTGTTCAGTTTGTCTCATTGCATCATGAATTGACATAATCAATATCTAACAATATAATTAACATGAGTTTTAGGAATGCTGTGTCAACAGTTTTCAGGTACATGATCTCATAATTATACTTTTTCTTTGAAAATAAATATTAAAATGGTATGTGATATATATTTTAACATTTAAAAAGTACACATTAAGGTAAATTAGAAAGTGGTTTAAAAAGAGACCCCTTACCAGGCACGGTGGTGCACACCTATAATCCCAGCAACTCGGGAGGCTAAGGCAGGAGGATCACAAGTTCAAAGCCACTTAGCAGGACCCTGTCTCAAAATAAAAAATAAAAAGGCTGAGGATGTGGCTCAATGGTTAAGCACCTTTGAGTTCAATCCCCAGTACCCAAAAATAAAAAAAGAGAGACTCTTCATATCTGACCCTCTTCCAAATGCTTTGCTATTTCTCCACTCCATCTTTAGTGCCAGGCTATGGCTATATAAATGCTATGCATTATCCCAGGATAAATCAAGAGATCTCAGAACTCAGGAACAAGTTGGAGAATGTGCTTGACATTTTCTTTATCTCACTAATAAAGAAATATTAGTAATAGTAATAGTAATGTCCTGTCAACTTGGGTATAGAAAGGGATGTTTCCCCTTCCAGGGACTTGACTTTCCCTTCATCAGTGTGAGAAGATTCCCTAGTTTGAGACAGAACAGCTAAGAAATGGAAAAGGAACCACCTGTCCTCTTTTTCCTTTACATTGTTGTTTGTTCTCCCTATGGGCAGAGATGGGATAGGAAATGTTGCCACCCAGCTGACTCCTCCATACCCTTTCTGCTCACCCAGAGAGGTGATGTAGTTTAGGGGCCTCTGAAATAAGTTTTCTCTCTTCTCATTATTTGTTTCTCACCCTCAGAAAGAGAGATTTGTAAAACTGCTGGACCAGCTGCACAACTCATTGAGGATAGACCTCTCTACATACAGAGTAAGTGAAGACATGACTATGAGGTGGGATAATAGATAATATCAAGTTCAGTAGTGATACATAGGCCAATCTTGGTTATAAAGGCTGAAAACAGGGGAAATTGGTCTGTCATCACACCCTCCCAGGTGGCCAGTATTATCAACATGTGTGGTTCTCCTAATTCCAAGGACCATGAAGTTTATACATAACAGGTCTGGCCATTTGTTATAGACAGTTGGCTTTCCAACACCACTCAGTATTACTGTACTAGACTCTCTGATAACATTCTCATTAGGGAGTTTCCTGAAGATAATCTCTTCTAGAAGTGCCCTTTAAAAAATTAGATACTTGTCAGGTGAGGTGGTGCACATCTGTAATCCCAGCTACTTGGGAGGTTAAGGCAAAAGGATCATGAGTTTGAGGCCCATATGAGTAACATAGGGAGACCTGTCTGAAAGAGGAATTGAATACTTAATTATATTTTCATTTAGTACGTTTTCATACTTTTCCTCATTTTTCAGGGGAAACATGATAATCTAGTTAGGGGAAAAAGAGTAGCTTGGCATGGGCAAGTAATATTTATCACAGGTCATATTCATGCCTAGTATGGAGGGAGGAAATAGATGTAGTAGGAAGGTAGATATATTGGATGGGTCAGGAAAAGGACATGGGGGTTTTTCAGCTCCTCCGAAGTTACATCTTTTTAGAATGGATTTATTACTCACTTTAAATGTTGTGAATTTACAGAGCAGGCAATGTACACACATTAAAAAGTAAGTAAAAAAAAATCTCAAAAAACAACTTTTAAAAAAAGTGAGGTTTTAATTATCTGTACTTCCAGTGTCCTTTATTTGCACAAATAGTGAGAAGATGACTGTATATCTTATTTTTGGCATATACATAGCCATTCGAAGGTTTTAAAACTGACCCTTGGGAGACAGACATGGTGGCTCATTCTATAATCTCAGCAACTTAGCAAAATCTCACAAAACTAAAAATAAAAAGGGCTGAGGATGTAGCTCAGTGTGGTAAAGCACCTCTGGTTCAATCCCTAGTACCAAAAAACAAAAACAAAACAAACTGACTCTTAGAGAGTGGCTCAGTGCCTCCCTTCAGCCCTTTGTGGCAGTTTCCTCCTAAAACTCATTCCAAAAGGGTTACTCCAAAGAAGCTCTGTTCAGAGCTCCACCATCTGCTGGCTCCAGAAGAGTAGAAGAGATAGGGTCTACTGTATGAAAGTACAGGCCCTAGATCTCAAATTGATCTATATGGAGTGGGCTACACTTATATTCCAGGATATACAGTTAGATTGTAACTTTTGAAGAACTCACTGGGTGTAAGAACCTTCATCCAGGAAAGCTGTGTTTGTGTGTTGAACAAAAATATTGCATGGAAAGTAGGATTGTGAGGAGGATGTGTTGCTTTCTGAGCTGTGGAATATTAATCTCTGCTTTGGGGAAGGATCTGTCTTCAGGTTCTTGAAAAGAAAGAGGGAGACCTCTAATATTACAACTTTTTTGCCCAGCTCAACTACAGAAAATCTCAGTGGTTGCTTTTGATTGCATTGCTTTTGGCAGGGAAGGTTTTCATATTCCTCTGTTCCTTTCTTATATTTGCTTGATTTGTAACAGAATAATTTCCCTGCTGGGAGCCCTGAGCGGCTTCAAGATTTAAAATCCACAGTGGATTTGCTGACCAGCATTACTTTCTTCAGAATGAAGGTAAGGATGGACTGGGCTGATTGGTGCTGGGCTGAGGACATGACCACATGAGAGTAAGAATCACTGGGCAGTGTTGGTGACTACAGGATTCTCTAAGCTCACATTTCCATACACCTGTTCCTTGGATTACTTCTGAGAAAGCACATAGGATAAGAAGTAGGATAAGAAGGATGAGTTGGAAGTTCTCCTCATCAGCTTTCCTGGCAATTTCATCACAGGGCAATGTCTGGGAACCCACAAAGGGATGGAAGAATCTACAGTAGGTTTGGGGAATGCTGGGAGGATATCCTACATAGGTAAACAGGACCCTGAGCCTGTATTTCTTCTATCAATCGACAGGTACAAGAACTGCAGAGCCCTCCAAGAGCCAGCCAGGTGGTAAAGGATTGTGTGAAGGCCTGTTTGAACTCTACATATGAATATATCTTCAACAACTGCCATGACTTATACAACCGCCAGTACCAACTGGTAAGAAGTTTGAGATCTAGTGGGGCCAGCTGACTGTAGGTCTTTGGAGCCTAAAATTTTCTTTGCTAGAGTCATAGTGGAAGGAGCTCAGGACAAAGTTCTTGATGTGCTCAAGGGTAAGTGAGTTGGTAGAATATGAAATATCTAAACCATGTGAGACATTTGTGGATTAACAGGGACTCTTAGACAAAATGTGACACCTGAGTTGAACAGATATAGCAGTAAGTTTTACTTTGGTGCTGAAGAAAGTGAAACCTATATTTGAGCACAGTTGAGGTGTTCAGTAATAGAATTCTCAGTTCATCAGTCTTTTTTTTCTTGCAGAAGGTTAATTTTGTTCTGACTTACGTGGCTCCCTGTAAGATCTGTGCTTCCTTCCCCTAAGATCTATTGCCTTCCCTCTGAGCTCCTGGCTCATGAAAGTTTAACTTTCTCTCTGGTCACTTTTGTCTGTAGTACATGGTTTTCTGAGGTATAATTCACTATCTAATTCTCAAGGCCAACCTGCTCCTTCTGTGAAGCTGTGCTGTTTCACTTGTTTTAGGCTGGAATCCTAAATTGGTGCCTGGTGACTTTGTACCTTTTTCTAGGTCCTTCAAATTTTACAGATGTATCCCCCATTTAAAAGCCTAGACTTCCTTCTGGATCCAATTTACTCAGTTACAGTTCCTGTCTTTTAAGAAGGTCTTGCTAGCCATACAGAATAGTTTTCCTTCAGTCTAACAAATATATAGTGAATGTTTGGCCTAGGCCAGGTCTAAGGAAAGCACAGTACTCCTTTAGTAAGTTCAGTCTCATGAGCATATATGTAACTTTAATCACAGTAATCTGTTAGAAAAGCCTCTTTAAAAGGGATAAGATTGAAAGGATTTCAAGTAGGAAGTCACTCTTGATCAGATATGGAAGAAAGCTACATAAAACAAGGGGCATTTGAGATAGACTTTGAAAGATATTAGAACCAAATTATAGGACTCTACTGATCTAAATTTATTGAGCATTTATCCTTTAATCCTATTTTTAATGCTTCCTAGGAGAACTGTAGTGAAGACGAAGATCTATTCATGCTGCCTTCTCTCAGTCCCAAATGTGCTTTTTGCACCAGTCATATATTTAAGGCTTCCTTCTTTTAAGGCTTATAAAAATAGGTTCTGACATCCATGGGAGTTTTTTCTGGGGTCTTTATTTTGCTTGCTATGTTCTGGGTTCCTCTGTTACCCATCTATGAATTCTCTCTTGTTGGGGGAAAACACTGTCATCACTTTTGATCTTTCAGCTGTGCAGGTGTTGGTTTGAATATTTGCCCCCAGAATGAACTATAGACTTTGAAGAGGGCCTGCAAACAATTCAAGGACTTGCTTTAGCCTTTTTTAATTTTGCTATCTGCTTTTTACTTAATCTCATTCTAATTTTCTTGTTGTTCAATATTTATACTGGGATGAAACACCTTGATTTTTTTAACATTTCCATTACTGACCTTCAATCATTGGTTCAATCATCCATTCATTCAACAAATAGGGCCTTAAAGATGTAAAGTTGAGTAAGACACATCTCTGCCTTTGGGGAGTTTATTTTTTACTGGAGGTGAAAGCAAATTGCTACATTTGTTGTTCTTTTTATTATATTTTATTTCTGATAGGTCTATACTAGAGCTTCACAGAAGATGCTCTGGGACCCCAGAGGAGTGGTATCTAACCAGACTAGAAGTGTCAGGGAGAATTTCACAGAAGTAAAATTCAAACTGGATTTTAAGGTTTAGCTCAAAAAAGGGGCTGGAAGGAATGAGGAGAGGATACCCTGTGGAAAAAATAGAAATGTTTGGTAGCACAGAATTGTGCATGAGTATGTTAATTTAAGGAAATAAAAGCAATTTAATTAGGATAGTTATAGCATCAGGCTTTGGAATTCAACTATCTTGGAACAAATCTTGGTTCTGCTACTTACAGTTACATGACCTTGAGCAAGTCATATAACCTTGCTAACCAGTTTCCTCATCTGAAAATGTAGGTGATAACAATTTCTACTCAATGGAGTTATTGTGAGAATCAAACAAGATAATGTGTGTAAAGTTCTTAGAGTGGTACCATAATAAGGAAGTGGTGGTCATGGTGTGGTGCTGGCTTCCACAGAAGAGAAGTGGTAAGGCATGAGGTTGAGAGAGGTCATATTCTAAAGAATCTTTGTGTCAAGCTAAGGAATTTAAAATTAATTGAAGGCCATTGAAAGACTTTAAACAGAGGAGTAACACTTATAGAAATTTCCCTTATAGAAAGATCACTGACAGCTCCCTAGAGGAGGTCATTGGATTGAAGTTTAAAGACCATTCAGGAGATCCTTGAATGATGTCAGCCAGGATTGTGTCAGAAAAAGTGAAAGGAAGAGATGTATTTAAGTGATGTTAATGAGGTAGAGTCAATAGGATGTAGATTCTATCTTGGTTTCTGGTAACTTCTTAGTGATATAGGCTTATGAAGGACTGTTAGAGACTTTGCAGTGACATATGACATTCACATAAAAGCCCTATTCTTGCCTTTCTGGGCAGCTCCACCTTTGCCTTTGTCCCAGTGGGAAATAACATCCACTCCAGTATATCTGTGGAAAATGCTACTTATCCTTTCTGGGGTCTGAATATGGAGTGGCTCCTCTCTTCCTGAGATCTACCACTATTCCCTTGCTTCTTCCCAAGCAAATCTTTTTTTTTTTTTTCCCTCTTATCCAACTTGACAAGTAGCTTCCTAGATGCAGTTCTTCTCCCTAATGACTTTTAGTGGATTAATAGAAGAACTACCCTCCTGAAAATTAGGCCAAAAAGCATACAAGGTCTGGCTGGTAGTTCATGCAGAATTAGAAGGAGCTTCTCAGAGCTAAAATATGTGTGTATGTGGTGGAGCAAGGGGACTTAGAGGAGGGACACCTCTAGAAGACGAGGGCTCCCTGTCAGGGTCATGCAGAACTAGACCTCCTTAGTGATGCTGGGGAGGAGATCACTTCATCCAGGGAGTCATCTACCAGAGCAAATGAGGAGAAGGAAGGGGACAGGTGCCTTCGTGTCTCCTGGACTGACCAAGCTTGTCAGAGCAGTACCCTGGGCCTGGGAAGTGACCTTCTCAAGGAATGAAGGACCTCCTAGTAGTCACTCCTCTCATGGAACAGGGGCAGTCTTATGGAGGATAGGCTCTAGGCAGAGTCCCTGATTCTAGAGAAAGGGTCGTGGGGTGGGGAATAAAAAGAAAAGATTTGAGATAGTCTCCAATTCTTTTGTTTCTCACTGTCTCCTCTGGAACAAGAAGCAGGAGCTACCTCTAGAGGAACAAGGTCCCAGCATTCGGAACCTGGATTTTTGGCCCAAACTCATCACACTCATTGTGTCAATCATAGAGGAAGATAAAAATTCGTATACGCCTGTTCTGAACCAGTGAGTATTACCCTACGTGACCCTATCTGGTTGGTGATTGGCCTGTCCATCTGTCTAACAGCTTATTTCTTTCCTATCTCTGTATGTTTACAGTGCCACCTCTTCCTCCTGTCCGTCAGTCTGTCCCTCTGTCCCTTGTATCTGTCTGGGTAACTGTTTCTGGAGACAGGTGTGGAAACATAATGGGGGGCCCTGCCCAGACTGAGCCAGTCTCCCTGGAGTGAGAGGCTGCTGGGAGCCCCAGGGGATCCAGAGACCATGTGTGTATGTTTCTGTCCATTGTGCTTAAAGTGGACCTTCATAGAGTCCACCCCCTTGCCTTTCTCCTCCACCTATTTAGCTTAGGCCTGCCTTTACCCTCAACCCTCCTCTGGGCCTCAATTCCTTGCTTTTGGGGCCTTCCCTCCCCTGGACCTTCCTTGCCTCAGGGGATCCCCTTTGCCTCACTTGTCCTATCACTAGTCCCTGGGTTCCTTTTATCCATATGAGACTAGCTCTGGTCCCTTGGCTTCTCCTCTCTTCAGTATGCACTCCAAGAAGTAGGTATCTTGGAATGAATCACATCAAATACCTCTTGCCTTGTTCTCTGATTGTAGTTTCTTCTGTCATCCAGGTTTCCGCAGGAATTGAATGTGGGAAAAGTCAGCGCAGAAGTGATGTGGCATCTGTTTGCCCAAGACATGAAATATGCATTAGAGGGTAAGGATCTGCTCAAGTCAGTGGGTTTCAGGTTCCTAGCCCAAGCAGCTTGTAAGCTGTCCCATTCCTCTTCTGGACAACTATAAGTTCTGGGTAAATGGTGCAATGAGACTAAAAGGTTCTAGCCATGGTAGGAGGGTGGACCTTAGGAGGCCTTGGGTGGGCAGAGCTGCAGCCAAAGGAAATAATGGAAATGGCTCTGTGTGTGTGTGTGTGTGTGTGTGTGTGTGTAGGTATAGGTTATGCCGAGATCAACTCCTCCCATTGGTGGGCATTCCCAGAGAGATGGCCTCCTCTTCCCATGCAAACCTTTTTCCCAGCTAGGCAAGTAACTTCCAAGAGAATGGTCTCGTGAAACTTATCCTTGCCATTTTAAACAATCAGAGAATCTTAAAGATATAGATATTGTTATTTTCTCATACTGAACACTGACTGGCCTGACTTTCCTTGAAAGCTGCTCTGGGTTAGTGTGACAAAGCTACTTCTTTCTTCATTACTTCTATAGAGCAGGGCCACAGATGTTGTTATTCATCTTGTTCATTTAGCTTATTCTTTTTTTCAGTTCCCACCTTGGTCCACAAAGATACCATTCCCTACCTGTGTCATCTTCCCATCTATACCTTTCCTGTCTGTATATAGGTTAGTCTAGCTCCTCAGAGTAAATCTAGAAGGGGAAGAACCTGGGGTGAGCACAAAGAGTCTGGATCTGTTATTTGGTTGGAGTGCAGGGGAAATGGCTAACACTCAGACTCTTAAAACTTATTAAGTTTAGAAGTAATTAATCTTGAGGTTGAAAGAAACCATGAAGATCCGGGCTGAGTTTGTGAAAACCACAGACTACACTCATGCATTCTGTAATTCAACCCCAGAATAGGAGATGCATCCTGCCTACACTGGGTCTACCCTAAGGCCATAGCCCACATGTTCACCTCTCAGTCCAGTGAGAAGATCACCAGTTCTCTTCAGGCAGCATTCAGCAAACTTGATGCATTTGGTCTCAGTTCTTGAAGAGCTCCAGCTCCATTGGTTTCAGGGGGAAAACATAAATAACTATGAAAAATAAATCAATTCCACAAGTAAGGGGTAGTGCACAGTGGAGTAGAGGTTTTCAGACCAAAATATCTGAAGAGCTAAGTTAATTAAAAGGAGAAACCCAGGGGCTGGGCTGGTTTTTTTCCCTGCAATCAGCTTTCTTTTATCAATCATATATAGGGTTCTAGGTGAGCTATCTTTTAAAAGGGAGTTCTGCTAATGTTTAAAACAAACACAAGCTAGGCACGGTGGGGCTTGCCTGTAATCCCAGCTATTTGGGCACCTGAGGCAGGAGGATAACAAGTTTGAGGCCAGCCTAGGCAATTTAGTGAGACTGTGTCTCAAAATAAAAATTTTTAAAAGGGCTGAGGATGTAACTCAGTGGTACTTACCTAGCATGTATGAGGTCTGGGTTCAATCTCCAGTACTGCAAAAAACCAACAAACAAAATAAACCACAAAAAAAAGAATTAAAACTGCTTTAAGAGAATGAACAACTGTAGTGATTTCAAATCTCAGTTTCACTACTTATTTAGCAGAGTGACTTCGGACTGAGCTGCTTAATTTTTGTGAGTTGCCCTTATCTGCAAAATGGGAGTGATGATAGCATCAATTTCATTGAGCTGATGAAACAACTGAGGTATATAGAACATAGTTAGCCTACTGCCTGGCACATACCCAGCACTGAATAAATCTTAGCTATTAAAAACAATAAGGGGGAGCTGAAGGTGTGGCTCAGTGGTCGAGTGCTTGCCTCGCACGTGTGAGGCATGGGGTTCAATCCTCAGCACCACATATAAATAAAATAAAAAATAAAGGTATTGTGTACATCTACAACTGGAAAAAAATTTAAATAAAAAACCATTATAGGCAAAGATACAATGAACAAAATTTTTTTTCTTTTTGCCGTATTGAGGATTGAAACCAGGTGTTCTATGCCACTGAGCCACACCCTCAACCATTTTTATTTTTTATTTTGAGACAGGGTCTTGCTAAATTGATGAAGCTGACCTTGAACTTGTGACCTTCCTGCCTCAGCCTCCCAGGTGTCTGGGATTATAGGCATGAGCCACCGCTCCTGGCACAGAGTAGAATTTTAGTAAGATTTTACCTCTGTAAAACAGAGCAGCTAAGACTGGGAGAGATGGGAGAACACAGACAATAAAGGGCTATTGTAATAAAGGGATGAAGGGCTGGGGCTGGGATTAGAGCAGAGGAATGGAGAGGGAATAATGGGCTTCAGTAGACATTTAAAAAAATGATAGCTGGACCTAGTGATTCCTAGAATATAAAGGGCAAATGAAGGGGAGCACCTGGGGGACTGGATGATGAAAGGACAGCACTGATGCAGATTGTGAAAAAAAAACTTAAAATGCTGTCCTTCATCAAGTATTTTCTAAGTAGACTTTATTGGGGTATGATTTACATATAATAAAGTAAATGTACTTTAAGAATGCAATTTGATGACTTTTTAAAAAATCCCTGTAACTGTTTTTTCTCAATTAAAATATTGAGACAGAAAGTTTGCTCTTGCACCTTTTCAGTAATTACTGTTTATTAAATATTTCCTTTGTGCCAGGCAGTGTGCTAATTCTTGAAGTCCCACTGAGATGAATAAGGCATAACCCTAGCCCTTGAGAAGTTCACAGTTCAATCTGGAAAACAGATCTATAAATTGGTAGTTGCAATATATGGTTATAAGTGCCACAAAAGAAATAAGTATAGGGCGCTAAAAACACATAGGAGACTCAGGACCTAGGAAGGCTTCATGGAGGAGATGATATAAAAACTGAAACCTGAAGGATGAGAGGACTTAACTGGTGAGGAGGAAGCATAGTAGTGACCAGGAAAGAGAGACAGAACATTTCATGCAGAGGGTACCACATGTCTAAGATTTGTGATCTAGAGAGAGCTGGCATGCTTGGAGAAATAGAACTAATATTCAATGTGACTAGCATTTCAAAGAGTCGAAAAGATCAGTGAGAGATGAGGATGGAGAGGTAGGACAGAATTAAATCATGAGAGGTTGTAAGCCATGTTTAGGCTTCTGGACTTTATCCTGAGGCAGATCGGAGCCACTGACATGTTAAACAAGGGATTGACATGATCAGATTTATCATGTAGAAAGGCCACTCACTTTTTTGTCTACACTATGGAGAGTGGCCTGAAGGGGAATGAGCAATCTGGAGGCTGTTGTAGTAATCCAGGTTAGAGATGGTGGTGATGAGACCTAGGCAGGTAATAGTGTGACTTGAAGGAAATGGAGACATTTTGGAGGTAAAATCATCAGGGGTTGGTAATTTAACTGGATGTGAGTATAGAACGATTTTAGGATAATGCTCAGCACTAGACAAGAGGGTAAGATTAAGATTAATTAATATACTATGTTCAACTTCACCTAGAGATGTTAAGATAATGAGAGGTGGAGACTAAAGTTAAATTAGGCACCATGAGATGTTTCATCAAAAACTTTCCTAAAAATTACCAGAACCAAAGAGAGATTTGAGGGATGTATCATCAGACTAGATAGTTGAAATCATAAGTTTAAAAAAACTCCAAGGATGAAAGATGGAAAGAGGAAAGCAGAAGTCAGGGCAAGAAGGTTATGGAAACAAGATTGCCCCTTCTGGCAGATTAACCCCACCACCAGCAGCAACGGCAACCTCAAGCAACTTTGCTAGAGCTTAACTCTTTGGACCTTGTTAAAATAGCTGAACATGTTTTAGCACTCACTGCATTAGTATTCATACCACAGAAGTTAATGTTTATTATAGAAATTGGAACCTGGATCCAGAGAACAGATAATGGATTGACAGACAAGTAAGAATTATAGGTAAATATAGTAACTTAAGGAAGCTGGAAGAAAGAGTTAGGGAGCTCTGGAGTCATGGGGGAGCCCGGCCCCCACTTCAAATGAGGAGTTGTACAGGATGGGGAGGGGCACTGGTGCTGCCTTTTCATGTTTCTAGTTTAGAACTGGTTCAAGGACAGCAGGGGCTGGGGTGGAAAAGAGGGGTCTCTTATGTCCCTGAGTTTTCCACTTTTCTTTGCTCATTGGTGTCTTTGCTCTGTCACAAGCAACCACTGTCACTCGTATTCGAAAAGTCCTCTTTCCTGGTGGTAAGAACTTTTGGTTGCCTCTTTTTGTATACCTTTGCCTCTAGTTGTATACCTTTTCCTTCTCCTGCTCACTGCTTCATAGAAGAGACAGCAAATGCAACTTCAGGTTGGAATGGTGCTGCCTACACTACCAGGAGATGAAAGACCTGGGACCAGAAGCCTCTTGCAGCTAAATCCCAGACTTTCATTTCCTTCCCAAGTGTCAGCTATACTGATTCATAAGAGCCAGTAGCCCCAGACTGGATGTTCTGCCTTGACTTGGAGGAGCATCAACCTATGGCATCCCAAAGTTGAACAATAGAGTCCCCAAGGACACCAGCTTTTTCTCTGTTGCTTAGTATTCTCCCCATTTGCTTGCCTTTACCATTGTGTTATGCCAGCACAAATTGGCTTTTATTATTGAAATTACTGCTTCAGTTATGCGGGTGGGGGGTAAAGAGAACTTGAGATGTGGCCAGTGCTCCAGACTCTGAGCCCAGCTGAGTGATCTGAGTCCTAGATTTTCCAGAAGACTCTGGAGATTCAGCTAGATGACCTTCCAAATCCAGAATAGCTCTGTTTTCTGCAGCATGATGGCCCTTGCTTCTGGCTGTGTTTCCATAGTTTCCAAACTGACTACTCTTCCTTCTTTGGTTTTCCTTGAATCTATGTAGTTGTCATTGACCCATTCATGCCTTGTACAACTTCACATCTTTGCATTTAAGCCTGCCTGGGGGAATGGCTCCACTACTAAGATTTTCTTTAAAAATCTAGAAAGCCATTTCCCTCTACAGTCCTGAGCTCAGTGATCAGCATTAGCAACTACAGGCCTTTCTCTTCTTCACCAGAGGCCAGTGACCTCACTCTGCACTACTTCTTTTTTTTTTTTTTTTTTAATATTTTTAGTTGTAGATGGACACAATGTCTTTATTTTATTGCTTTATATTTGGTGCTGAGGATTAAACACAGGGCCTCACACATGCAGGGCAAGCACTCTACACTGAGCTACAATCCCAGCCCCCTCACTCTGCGCTTCTGAAAGTTAGAATAAGAAGACTGTAAGCTTCATTTGGGAGTCGCTTATTCTTTCTAGAGAAGATTTGGGCCAGTTTTTTTAGAGAGTAGCTGAGTAGAGCGCTGGTTGGAAAGATGGTTATGAGAAGGAGATTGGGAGTCACATGTCTTCTAAGACATCTGGTAGAGCCACCTGACAGGATCTGTTACCTTGGAAAAGTTTGGGAACCATGGCCTCTGCTGCTCAGAGCTGACCCAGCCTCCCTCCCCTCACTAGAGCATGAGAAAGACCGGCTGTGTAAGAGTGCTGACTACATGAACCTGCACTTCAAGGTGAAGTGGCTCCACAATGAATATGTGCAGGATCTGCCTGCCCTCCAAGGGCAGGTGCCAGAGTACCCAGCGTAAGTCATGTGGGCACTGCAGAGGGAAGGGAAGAGGGCCCCCTGAGTGGGTGGGACTGGTATTCTCAATTCATTTCAGCAGGCCAGTCTTGGAACTGTCTGTTCTGGGCACTAGTGTAGAAAGAGGAGAGTGTCAAAACATGCCTTGCCTTTCAGAAGATGCCAGTCTGATGGAGCTCTCAGGCATTTACATATGTCAAGCACTAGCTTTAACCCCTATTCTTCTGCTCTGGCTGTAGGTGGTTTGAGCAGTTTGTGCTACAGTGGCTAGATGAGAATGAGGATGTGTCCCTTGAATTTCTGCGTGGAGCCCTGGAACGAGATAAGAAGGATGGGGTAAGTTGGGAGCTTAGGCTGCACCGGGGCCAGGCCAGGTCTCCCAGCATTTAGTTATTGGCAGAAGTTCCTGGGCTTCCACCAGGCTGGCTGCCCCTGCCCTTTGGAGTCCATAGGAGGGCTGTGGAGAGCCACTGAGGCACCTCTGCTGCACAGAGCCCTTTCAAACCCTATAAGCTTGAGAAAAGGTAGCAGCTTGGATGGTGACCCCCATGTATGGCCTTCCTTAGTTCCAGCAGACATCAGAGCACGCACTCTTTTCCTGTTCTGTGGTGGACATCTTCACACAGCTCAATCAGAGCTTTGAGATCATCCGGAAGCTGGAATGCCCAGACCCCAACATCCTTGCCCACTACATGAGGAGATTTGCTAAGGTGACCATGACCCTCTCCCTGTTTCCCTTACTACCCACTGTACTCACAGACTAGTCTTAGTCCTGATTCAACCCCTCTCTGCTAAGACCTCAGGTAAAGCCTAGCATTAGCCCATTGCCATTTGCTTGTGTCTGGGGAAGACAGATGGTCTATCTCAGTGTTACTCTGTGGTTGAGAGGACATTTTGCCCCTTTGTGTGAGATTTTCCCTTTATTCTCTGATGTTGTTGTTCTGGAATGAGAAGTACAACCTCAGGCAAGATCCTTACTGGAAGAATGAAGGATTCCCTCTCTTCTTCTTTCCTCCTCTTTTCTCAGACCATCGGGAAAGTGCTGATGCAATATGCAGACATCTTATCAAAGAACTTCCCAGATTATTGCACAAAAGAAAAACTGGTAAGGTCAGGCCCTGAGGCACTTAAAGAAAGAAAATGGAGGTCATTTGAACCCTTCGTGGCTTTTGAAGCTATCCTCAGATGCTCTTGACTTCTGGGTCCCTCCAGAACTTTGCTTGAGATCCATGCCACAAGATAATGAGAACTTGACTGTGTTCCTCTTGAGCCTCAGTTTGGTGCTTTATCCTTTACCAAGCTAGACCTCTGTTTTTAATTGAAGACATTTAGAGAGTTATAAAGGACAATACCATGAATATCTGTGTACCACCCAGCTTAAAGGAAAAAACATTTGCTTCTAGTCTTCATTCAAGAATTGTCTGAATTGGCTCCAAATATTAGTGCTTAGGGAGAGACCTATGTAACATGTAAAGTCCCTATGGCTTTGGAACAATGTGAGAGGGAGGGACCCTAGCCTAGTGGGTCCTGTGCTGAAAGAAGCCAAGACTCAATGGCTTTATCTGTCCCCAAAGCCCTGCATCCTGATGAACAACATGCAGCAACTGAGGGTCCAGTTGGAGAAAATGTTTGAGGCCATGGGAGGCAAGGAGGTAGGTCTTACAGCTTGAGGTCACTACTTTCCCATTATTTCTGAACTCTCTGGCCACAGGACTCCACTATGAATTGATTAGGAATAGGTTAGGAGGTTAGCTTGGGGTGTGGGCTGGCTTGATCTGAGAAAGGCATTGAGGTAGAGCTCTAGGAAGGAGTAGGCATTGGGGTAAGACACTAGGAGGGAGGAACAAAGCATTAAGTTACAGCCCTGGAAGGGAGGAGCAGGCATTGGGAGAAGGTTCCAGGAGGGAAGAGCGGGCACTGAAGTAAGGCCTCTGGAGGGAAGAGCAGGGGCATAGGAGGGAAGAGGGTAAGAGAAGGAGCCTGGCTAGACTACCTTCTGTGGATACAGCTGGACCCTGAAGCTGCAGACAGTCTGAAGGAGCTTCAAGTGAAACTGAATACAGTTCTGGATGAACTCAGCATGGTGTTTGGAAACAGGTCAGTGACCCCAAAACATGGCTTTTGCAGCCAGGTGTGATCCCTGGCCAGTCCCAGAACCCCTGCCCACACCCATTCAGCCCGCTGTAGGTATGTTGATCCTCCCTCTGCTCCTGTTGACTGTCCCTGCTGAAGCCATGCTGTGAGCATACAGAAATGAGCCCAAATAGCTGGTGCTGCTCCAGGGTCAAGGTATGGGGGCAGGGGAGGGCTGCACTGTAGGTACATGTGTAGCTTCCAGGTGCGGATTGATGAGTGTGTTCGACAAATGGCGGATATCCTGGGCCAGGTTCGGGGCACAGGAAATGCGTCTCCCAACGCCAGGGCCTCAGTGGCTCAGGATGCAGATAGTGTGCTGCGGCCTCTTATGGACTTCCTGGATGGCAAGTGAGTACAGCGTTTAGGAGTGTTCTTTGGGGATAAGCAAAGCAGAGGCCATCAGGCAGAGGAGCCTCTTGGGGATAGGGACTCCCAGACTCTCAGCCTGGCCTCACCTGTTGACTGGACCTGCAGCCTCACACTCTTTGCCACTGTGTGTGAGAAGACAGTTCTGAAGCGTGTCCTGAAGGAGCTCTGGCGGGTGGTGATGAACACAATGGAAAGAATGATTGTCCTGCCCCCGCTCACAGACCAGACAGTAAGTACACCTCCCTCCCACTTCCTCCTGCTGTCTCCCTCTCCCACTTCTTGATAGAGTTTGGAGTCCCCTGCTTTTGACTGATCCCCTCTCTGCCCAGGGCACCCAGTTGATCTTCACTGCTGCCAAGGAGCTGAGCCATCTTTCCAAACTCAAGGTTCTTGGGATGTGGGGTCCTCCTGAAAGCTGGGTAGAGGGTACCATGGGAGGAAGGCCATCTGGGCTTTGGAGATTGAAGAGGAGGGGGAGGAGAGGAATAGAGCATGTAGCCATGGGCTGGCAGGTTAGCTAAGACGTTCATGACCTCCTTGAGCTGTCCTTTACTACTGCTTTTTCTGGGGTTCCAGGACCATATGGTGCGAGAAGAAACAAGAAATCTTACTCCAAAGCAGTGTGCTGTCCTCGACTTGGCCCTGGACACCATCAAGGTGGAGATCTCCCCCTTTTCCAGATAGTCTTACCTCCACATACACCTGACCTTAACATTCCACTCAGCCAGACTAGGTCTCCCTCAGGTTCTTACCACTCCACATCTGAATAAGCGGCTATTTGCACTGAAGGATACAGAAAGAAAATTGGATATGTTCCTAAATTCAGAAAACTTAAGATTGGCAAGGTGTTAATAAGGCAGATCCATGTATACTGTGATTCAAGGCACTTAGGCAAGGTATGTGCAGGCTATCAAGTTCCTTAAGTTCAGAGGAATGCTTCTTTCCTGTATCTGTGCCTGACCAGGTAGACTTTTCCATCAAACATTACCTCCAGGAATATGGCCCTACCCTACTGCTCCTGCCAAATACCCCAAAGAGGCCCTTCACCTGAGAAACTGTCCTGGCTTCTCTGAGGATAGTTGGGGAGCTGCCACTCTGAGAGGGTGAAATAGGTGCTCATTTATCTTTCAGCAATACTTCCACGCAGGAGGCAATGGACTAAAGAAAACCTTCCTGGAGAAGAGCCCAGATCTGCAGTCCCTACGCTATGCCCTGTCTCTGTACACACAGACCACAGACACTCTCATCAAGACCTTTGTGCGCTCCCAGACTGCCCAGGGTAAGGGCTTAAGGGCTTTGCGTCCCTACCTTTCCCTCGCTTACCCAGGCTCTTCTAGCCCTTAGGGGTTTCTTCTTCAGAGGACTTTCAAACTTGAATCTCAGCATTTCTTGAAGGGATCTCAGTATTTACCCTAATCCATTACCTATACAAGGCAGGAGAATCATAGGGGCCTGTGAAATGGGCCCTTATGATTTCTTTCCCCAGACATCACCTGGCCAGTTCATTTTTATTGAGCACATGGAGTGTACCCTGTCTAACAAGGGGGAAGAAGAAGGAAAATTTTGTGAGGAAGCCTTGAGAAGGAGAGGACACTCATGAAGGCTTGTAACTTTGGGAGCCATGGTTCCAAACTCTGTAGTGTGAATGAGGAAAAGACTACAAGAAGCAAACCATGGGTGCAGCTGAAAGAAGGGTGTGGACCATGGGGCACTGTGCATAGTGGAGTTGCCAGCCTCAGGGTGATGCTTATGCACAGGAGACCAGACAGCTGGTTTTGTCCAGGTAGCTGGTTTTGCCTCTGTGACTTCCAGTCCTCAAATATCCTCAGAGTTCCTCCCTGCCTTCAGCCAAGACTGTCCAGACCAAAATACATCTGCATAGACATGGCTCATACTGGAATTCTGACCTGACTCTGCAGTCACCTTCACACTCATGTGTTTATTTGGTTGTGTTTTGTTTTGTTTGGGGTTTTTGTTACTTATTTTGTTTTGCTTTGCTTTTTGGTACTGGGAGTAAACCCAGGAGTACTTTATCACTAAACTATATGCCCAGCCTTTTTCATTTTTTATTTTGAGACAGGGTCTCACTAAGTCTCTGAGGGTCTAAGTTGCTAAGGCTGATCTCAAACTTGGGATCCTTCTGCCTCAGCCTACGGGCCACCATGCCCAGCCAGACATATTTATTATTGCTTTTTCCAGGGTAATCTGAGCAGGCTGACTGGGGGTGTGAATCTAATAGTGTCAGTGGGAGGCTTGGGCCTTACTGAGCTGTGGATCTGGAGTACAAAACTGACCTGAAGGAGGGGAGGAACCTAAGCAGTTAGACTAGGAGTGACAGGAGGTGAGAATATGGGGGCGAGGGGCTATAATACTATATCTTTTGTCATGTCTGTTCTTATTTCTAGTCAAGGGAGCAAAAGCAGCAGCAATGAGTCTGGCTAAAGGGGTTGGGGAAATTTTACAAAACTGACTACCTGTATAGGGCCTATAAAATCAAGGAAGATTTGAGTTAATCCAGAAAGGCTTTTCAGAAGCATTGAGCTGTAAGCTAGATTAAAAACAGAGGAAGCTAGAAGGGGCACAGAGGAGGTAAGGGGGGTATACCTGCAGGGAAAACAAGTATATATGTATGTTTTCTACCAATTTCTGTCATTTAAGAGCCTAGGAAATTAGAGCCTACAACCTCTTGCCCTGCTGGTCTTACATACCTTCTTTCTATATCTACAACTGCTTCTGCCCATGATTTGGTTGATCTCCATCCAGAGAAGTCTAATGTAGAACATTGGGGCACTGACCTCAGCTCTTGGACATCTTTCTCCACCCTGCCCCATCTTTGTGCTCCCCACAGTATTTGTAGTGTTGCTTTGAATGCCATAACTCCTTTGGCCTCTAACAATTCTTCTTTCTCTGTCCTACTGCTGCTACAACCTTTTGACTTGCCTGTCTTCACTCAGTATATGATGGGAAAGGTATTAGGTTTACTGCTAATGAGGACATTCGGCCGGAAAAGGGTATGTTATACATCTTGAAGACATGAATCTAACATGAGATAACACTGACTCCCTATGAGCTGCTAATGCTGGGGATGGCTGAACCAGGTGTCATAGTTGATAAGCTCTATCTCAAGTCCTGGAGATAAATGATGTATTCATATAGCCTAGGAAGGAGTTCTCTTATTGACCCTCCCCCATCCTGTAATCAGAATTTCCCCACCTCTCCACCTCAGGAAAAAGAACAGGTTTATCTGAGGTTCAGAGTAGTGTTGTTTTCTCAAAATAGGGTGGGGCCCCTGCTTCATATTGACTCCTCAGATTGAGACTAAAGAGTTGTTCTGTAGAGGGACCCAGATTTGAGTAAGACAAAGTCTTTTCAATGAGGACACCCTCCCAAATAGGGGCCTCCAGAAACCCTGGGGATAGGTGGGAGGTTGCTACTTTTATCTGGAAGGGACCTACAATGTTCTATTAAGAGACATGTGGGCTGGGGCTAGAGCTTGCCTAGCATGTGTGAGGCCCTGGGTTTGATTCTCAGCACCACATACAAAAATAAGCAAATAAGGGCTGGGATTGTAGCTCAGCGGTAGAGCGCTTGCCTCGCATCCATAAGGCCCTGGGTTCGATCCTTAGCACCACATACAAAGCAATAAAATAAAGACATTGTGTCCATCTACAACTAAAAAAATATTTTAAAAAAATAAGCAAATAAAATAAAGGCATGCTAGCCATCTACAACTACAAAAAAATTTTTTTTAAAAAGAGACATTATGCGGTGGACATAGTTTACACACAGAGATGTAGGGTGGTAGCACTATCTCCCCACATTTTTCAATGAAAAATTCTTTAGCCTAGGAGATAGAGATTTGGGGCTCCTGAGAGACTCCTAGTACATTTTTTTAAAAATATTTTTTGGTTGTCAATGGATCTTTATTTTATTTATTTATATGTGGTGCTGAGAATCGAACCCAGTGCCTCACACATGCTAGGCAAGCACTTTACCACTGAGCCACAACTCCAGCCCCTCCTAGTACATTTTTAAAGAAAGTTTGTCTCCTAAGATGCTGTCATCTTAACTTGTGTTATAATGTATAACCTCATTCTTTATCTCCTTTCTTTCCTATCACCCATTCTTATTTCCCCATGGCTACTATGGGTGATTGTTTCTTGCTTTAGGGTGTAGGGTAGTGGCCTACTTGCCTGGAATAATTGGTCCTAAAGTCTTAGAGTTCTCCAGTGGGCAATTATTCATCTGTCTGTTCCTCAGGGTCTGGTGTGGATGATCCTGTGGGAGAAGTCTCTATTCAGGTGGACTTATTTACACACCCTGGTACTGGGGAGCACAAGGTCACAGTGAAAGGTGAGTAGTGTGAACTTATAAGTCTGACTTTTTTTGCCAATGATCTCACTCATCAGTTGAAGGCAGGGGCTGCCCATCCCAGCCTTGCAGCTCAGCTTTCTTCCGAGGGGAATGTCACCTAGGGCTCAAGAACTGGAAATACTTGGTGGGATCACTCACAGATTTCCCTTGTTTGGGCAGTGGTGGCTGCCAGTGACCTCAAGTGGCAGACAGCGGGTATGTTCCGGCCTTTTGTGGAGGTGACCATGGTTGGCCCACACCAAAGTGATAAGAAGAGGAAATTCACAACTAAATCCAAGAGCAACAACTGGGCCCCCAAGTACAATGAGACATTTCACTTGTAAGTTGTGGGGTGGGAAACCTGCAGAAGTCTGGTATGGGGGTAAGACTGCAGAGGTGGGGAGAGGAGGGATGGGATGGATGATAGACTGGGGGGAGTTCAGCCCAAGACTCTTAGCTCTGGCCTCCTGCCTTCTACCCTGTACTCACAGCCTCCTGGGAAATGAAGAGGGTCCAGAGGCCTATGAGTTGCAGATATGTGTGAAGGATTACTGTTTTGCCCGGGAGGATCGCGTGCTAGGGCTGGCTGTGATGCCTCTGAGGGATGTGGCAGCCAAAGGCAGCTGTGCCTGCTGGTGCCCCTTGGGCCGGAAGATCCACATGGATGAGACAGGCATGACCATTCTCCGGATTCTGTCTCAGAGGAGCAATGATGAAGTGGCACGAGAGTTTGTGAAACTCAAATCGGAGTCCCGTTCCATGGAGGAGGGCAGCTGAAACACTTTTGGTGTATGTGTCAACCAGGCAGCATCAATTGCACAAATCAGCCAGTGGGGGCTAGCTGTACATCCAGTTTAGGGTCCTTGTAGTCAAGGGGCTGACCTCTTTGGTTAAGTATATTTAAGGAAATTTGGGGGGCATTGAGAGTATGACTTTTCACAAAAAGGTTCATGAATCCCTGAGTAGCGGGTTTGTGGTGCTAGCAGCTAGGCTGTGGGAGCTACTATCTGGAAGATTTTTCATAAAGAGAGAGGGACAGACATTTCAGAAAGTGCCAGCCCTTCTTGGCAGATACCCCTGCACTCCACTTCCCATCTCTATGCTTCTCCAAACCACACCTTATTCAGTTAGATACTCGTATACCATGCATTAGAAGAACAAGTTTAGAGGGCCTGGAGCTTGCTCCTGGCTGGCTAGATAGTCAGTGGAGCCTATAGACATTGCTGAGCCCTGTGATTTATATTGGAGAATGGGAAGGGAAGGAGCAAACAGAATAGAATTCAATGTCTCTGGAGCAGAATCCACTGGTTTTGTATGGCTCCAATGAGAACAAGGCTTTAAAAATGAACAAGATACTTTCTAGAAATGAGCTGTGCTAATCTCTTCCCTCTGATTTTGTCTGTCATGAATAGAAACAGGTTCACATGGTGCTTCAGAGCCCTGAGCAGACTATTTCTTTGGAATCCACACACCAGAGGCCATCTGCCCAGAGTCCCCTACCTCACTCTTATAGGCAGGGGAGTGATCTTTAAGACACAGGAGGTTGTTCTTAACGTGTATAGACCTGAAAGCTAGCTGAAGGATCCAGGAGTGTTTTCTTTTTGGTAGATCCAGAACAAAGCCAAAAATTGTGGAAACTAGAGAGAGTTGTCCTCATCTATGGCTGCTGCCTTCTGATTGCCTTCCTTCTTACAGAAAGTTCTAGCCTTTGGCCCTTCTCCCTGTCATCAGGGTCAGCTGCTGTTCCCCTCAAAAATGTTCAACCCTACAGAAGAAGCTTGGACTCTGATCCCTCTGTACAGGCTGGATGGAGAGGGCCTAAACATTCCCTGGGAGGTCAGACAAATTCTTGCAGAGGGTCAGATGAACTTCCCAGGCCCTTGCTGAGAGATGTGACATGATCCTCTTGGATTTCGCCAATAGCAACCTCCTGAGGACTCAGCATTGTCCACAGCTGTACTGGCCAATACATAAAAAAGAAACCAAGCATCTTTGCTGTTTTTAATTATTGTATGTGCCATTGTTACAGGAGATGATAGGCTAGTCTGTAATAAATTATCTTATAGCAGCCTTTGGAGTCTGGTAATTCTGTGAATGGTAGAAAGCTATAGAAACAACTATCCTATATAATGGTACTTTTGGCCCAGTTGCCTTTGACAGCTTCACACTCATTCTCCTTTCTTCTTCCCACCTCTCGCCAGCCAAATCATAGAACCTAAAGTAGTTCTGAATGAGCACCAAGCAGTACAGCAGCAACTGGGCTAGCATCTTGGCCTGGACCTGAGACCACCAACCAGTTTAAATAGAGTCATGGGACCTAGGGTATCAGCTTCCTGCAAAAGGTCCAGAAAAGTAGATGATGTGTGCCAGTGCTTCCTCTTTCCTTTGTCTCAGATTACTAGGACAGACCATAACGTGGACTGTGAGATAAGGCAGGGCCCTAATGGAGAAAGATAAATGAGGGCTGAGGCTGTCATGGCCAAAGAGTTAGGCCTAGGAGTACACACTGGCCTTTTCTTCAGATTCTATTCAAAGAAGAATTACAATGAAAAAACTATTTGCAAGGAGGAGTAAATAAGGTAAAAGTGAGACTTCCTGACATGGGAATCCAAAAAGCAGAAGCAAGAAAGATATCTCACCTACTCTCTCAGCCTGCATGGTAGCCACCTGGGGCAGGGAACTAGCTCCTTTTCCATTTGCTTGCTAAATAGTTCCTTACAGTTCAGGTGCCAAGTCATGTAAAAACTTCCTCCTCTCCCAAACCAGTCACCTTCTGGCATCAAAATTTCAGTGTAAAAATTTCCCCCTTGAATCCACTGTCTCACCTCAGTTTCCCTAAGTGGCTTTTAATTCCCCACTTTGTTATTAGGGTAATAATCCCTTGCCTCTGTTCTTCCCCTGTCCTCTTCACACACTCTGCTAAGTCTCTTTCCTGTTAACACTATTCAGTGGTTATCCATATCCTCTACGCTGAAACTCCGAGACCTATAATAAGACAGCACAGCCACTACCACCCCACACATCCTCCTGCAGTTGTGTGAAACGCTGCTCTTACAGCAGCCCTCACACGTACACATCACCTGAACTCCTTAGTGCCCTTGCACATTGTGATCCCTTTGCTGGAGCAGCCCTTTCTACTGCCCCCTAGTCTTTGACATCTCAGGGAAGCCATGGGAACACGACCAACCTTACCTACAGCTGTTACATTTCACTTGTCTGCATCCCATCAATATGCTGTGGTCTGCCCAAACGCAGAGTATGAGTATTTATTCTCCCCCAGCGTGCTGCACTGAAAGGGAGCTCAAACTCAAGCCCGACCAACAGCTGCGGGAGGCCTCTGGAAAACTTTGCAGACCTGAAGAAAGGGGCGTGGCCGGAGGCGGGCTCATGGAGGGAGGGGCGTGGCCTGGTGGGGCTCGTGGAGGGTGGGGGCGTGGTCGGGCGGGGCTCTGAGGCACCTGCGCAGAAGGGTGCGTTAAGATGGAGGTCACTGGAGTCGACGGCTTTGCGGTGACGGTAAGCAAGAGGCGCCCAAAGGGGGCGCCCAAGGAGAAGTTATCGCCTACTCCCTCCCAACATTCTTTGGAGACTGTACCTGACGTTAGTATCCGTGTACTTCCCAGTAGCAGTTCCTTTCCTGAGAACTGTTCTAACACTCTGGAGGTCATTGTTCCCTTCCCATACTCCTCGAAAATACAAGTGTCCCAGACATTTCCAAAGATGTATTTGTTCACATACCTAGCAAGGGGGACCTTTATCCTCTAAATAACTTCCAGAAGGCACACATTTGTCCAGTTATAGCCCCAAGTCCCCATCTACGGCACATCCCTGTTAACTCGGACAGTTTGTCCACTTTTTCCAGCACTATCCAGATTCTCAGAAGAAGGCATAAACGTAGCCTACCTTTGATTTTGCAGTGACACATTTGCTATCATTCCCTCATAAGGAACAGGATACCTACTCAGTTGGGAAAAGTAAAGTTCTGGCTGGCTACTTGTGGTTTGCAGCAGGATTGCAGATCTGTATTGGTAGCTAACTTACAATCAGATTTCACATTTTAAAATGCAGATTTCCAGAGCTTTGTTTTTTTTTTTTAATCAAAAGATCTGTTAGCTCCCATTCCATAAAGCAAGTAGTTGGCGCTGAGAAGTAATTTAAAGTCATCAAAGACTGCACTTTTGGTTTTGTTTTTCGGCACTGGGGAATGAAATCAGGAGTGCTCTACCACAAGGCTATCTCCCAGCCCTTTTTATTTTAAAACAGAGTCTCCCTAAATTGCAAAGGCTAGCCTCAAACTTCCAATCCTCCTGCCTCAGCCTTCCAAATCACAGGGATTACAGGTGTGCCCACCATGCCCAGCTCTCCTTGTTTTCTTATGCTGGGCTTTACTTTTCCTGGAATCTAATAGACATTTGAATTTGAAATTCCTGATGTAGAACTTTGAGTCATTTTCTTGGCGTTCCTAATAGGAACTGAAATCCAAAGTTTAGATAATATGTTTAGGTTGGCTTTGGCTCCTGTAGTGCTCTGACTAGAATCATGCTAGAACCAGGGTGAAATCGGAACCAAAGTGGTTTTGATAAGAGTATTCAAGCAAAATATCAAAAGGTAGCTCTGTGGTTCATTTGATTGTGAAGAGATGCAATGTGCCAGCAAGAGCCCAAGAGCACACTTGTACTCTCTCCTTCCTCCTGCCCTTCTCTCTCCTCTCTCTCCTTTTTCCACGCTCTCCTCTCTCTCTCTGATAGGGCCAGACCAAGGACACCTGGTTATAAAAAAGGCCTAATTCTGTTCTGCACTGAAAGTGTTGTCTCAAAAGTTGTCTCCTAGCCGGGCGTGGTGGCACACACCTGTAATCCCAACAGTTTGGGAGGCTGAGACAGGAGAATCGCGAGTGTAAAGCCAGCCTCAGCAATGGCGAGATGCTAAGCAACTCAGTGAGACCTTGTCTCTAAATAAAAGCACAAAATAGGACTGGGGATGTGGCTCAGTGGTCGAGTACCCTTAAGTTCAATCCTCAGTGCCAAAAAAAAAAAAATGTCTCCTTCATAACACAATGGTAACCCTCCCCTCAAGACATTAACAGTCTTAATCATATCAAAGTAGGCTGCAGACTGTTTCTAATCAGAAACATCTATAATCATGGATTTATAAGACAAAATCACTTCTTTCAGCATATATGTGTGACCCACATATTCATTATTTCTAATTCCTTATCCAGATCCTCCTCTGTCCATAAGAGAAAGGCAAAGCTGAAGAAGCAACATAGAATAGCAGAGATGGTATTGAAGCTATCTACATGGTTATGGATTATTATTATAAATGATCCTGTGGGTTCTGATTAATTTTAAGGAATTTGTCTTGTGGGTCCCAGGTTCAAACAACATATTTATTGAGCTCTTACTATGTGTTAGGTATTCATCTAGGCACAGAGTGTCACACTGAACAAGAGACAAAAGACCCTTATGAATTTGGGAGTGGGCATCAGCATACTAAGTGCCTACCAAGTACCTGGTGCAGAATCACAGCATGATGAAGTAGTAGAAAAAAATCTTGATTCTAGGCTTAACTAGGTCACTATATAGCTCTGTGAGAAAGACTTTTTTCCTCTGTGTGAACCTGAATCTCCTCATCTGTAAAATGAGGAGGATAAACACGATGACATCTAAAGTTCTTCCCAGCTAAATTATTTGTCCTTTGAGATCCTAATTGCTGAAGTTCCCTACCCCTGGCGAGCTTATTGCCTGCTGGAATGACCAGACTGACAAAACTGAACAGTCATAGAATGAGGAGGACAACAGAGTGCTAAGGTTACACTAGATTCAACACAACTGTGGTCACAACAATATTGCTCTGTAGGTAGTGGAGTGTTTAGAGAAACTTTTAACACCAGCTAGACTTGGAAGGATGGGAAGCTTTAGATTAGAGGAGAGGAGGCGACTTTTACAGAAAAAGTAAAAGTCATTTACTAGAAATTGAATGGAAGTTCAAAGGAGAAGATGCCATTTGTTGTTTTCTAATGTATCAGAGTCCTGTCAGAAAAACAGCTGGTCTCTTCAAAAGGGTTTAACTGAAGAGCGTTTAAGCAAGGGGTCTGATTAGTGTTAAAAGGACTAACAAAGAATGGTGCAATACATAGAGATTATCAATAGTGGTGAGTTAGTCACACTCCCAGACCTGAAGGGGAAAGGGGAGAGGCTTTTGTTACCAGAGCTCAGTTAGAGCTCAAATCTGGAAGAGAGACTTCCTGACAGAAGCTATGGCCATAAGTACTTGCCAGCCACTGCAAAAACTTGGAGAAAGCAGAGAATAAGAAGAGGAATAAATGCCCTAACCTTTCTCCTCCTGTCCTCCACTCTGCATCTAGTGCTTGCCTTAGGCAAAACCCATACAAGAAGTCTAGGGGGAAAGGAGTCTGAGTGATGTAGTCAATAGTTAGCTTCCCAGAGCAAGGTCTCAGAGTGTGGCTGGAACTTAGTGAAGGGGAAGAAAATAGGGGATCAAGTCAGAAACTATAGGGCTCTACAACCCATTATAATTACTTTGGCCTTTAATGGGAATAAGTTAAGAAGTCATTGGGAAGACCTTCAGAATTGTGTGACTTCTAACATCAGGGTTCCTATCACTCACTAGGGAATCAACTGTTCATTTGTCCAAGAATATTTGTATGGAACATACCATATGCTGAGCACTGTTTTAGGCACTGGGGATATGTTGGTACATATCTTCCTACCCTTGCAGAAAATGTGACCTAATGAAGGAGAAAGACAATTTCAGTTAAGATATAAATGCTAAGATAAAGGTGAACATAGAAGGCATTATGGAGCTCATGGTAAAGATATCTGCTCTATCCTTGGGGCCTCTGAGAAGGCTTCCTAAGGAAGATCATGCATGTAAACTGAATCTTACCCAGTAGAACTTAGCTAGGTCTAAATTGCAAGAAATAGAGTTCTGGGTATTTGAACTATGTGCATTTTGGAATAAAAACGTTGGCGGTATGCTGAGAATTACAAGTACTTTGTATCACCGGGGCAGGTTGATTTGGGGCAGGAGGGTTTTGAGAAATAAGACTAGAAAAGTAAACAGATACCAGGTCATGAAGAGGAATTTAGACTTTATACTGAAGACACTGGTCAGTTTTTAAGCAAAAAGAATGACAAAAAGTAGTGCTTTGGGGCCTGAGAGTATTACCTCAGTGGTAAAGCACTTGCGTAGCACATCAGAGGCTCTGGGTTTGATCTCTACCTAGCACTGCCCTCCCCTACAAAAGGCTCTTTTGAAAGATCACTCTGGGTAGACAATGAAGAGTCAAATGAAGTGGACTAAGGGGTAGAGGACAGGAGGGTATAAGATTGTAAACTAGGAAGCTACCAATCATGTTGGGCTGAATGTAGGGGAAAACCGTGGTAATAGAGATAAGTGGATGATTATTCCAAGTTAACTCTCTTAGTGAAGACAATGTACAGACCTTTATGATTAATTACTAGTTAGGGAGAATGAAAAAGAGCATTGTCAAAGATGACTCTCAGATTTCTAGTTTTGGCAAGTAGGCAAATGGTAACACTAGAAACTAATGTCCAAAGTCAGAAAATAAAAGACAGATTTGAGGTACATGAAAAGTGGTGAATAGAGATAATGATTTCAGTTTTGTACTTGTCATTTTTTTAATGTGGTAACATACACATTACAGAAATTTTTCAGTTTAAACCATTTAAAAGTATACAATTCAGTGACATTAAGTACATTCACAGTATTGTACTACCATCACCACTATCTAGTCACAGTTTTTCACCACCTAAAAGGAAACCCCACACCCATTAAGTGATCACACTCCAGGGCATGTACATTTTGAAGCATTTGTGTGACATCCAAATACACATGTGAAGTAGACATTTCGATATGTAGTACTGAAGCTCAGAACAAAAATTTAGGCTGAAGATACAGATTACTAAATCATTAGTATACAGTTAGGGCCTTCTTTTTTTTAAATACTTTTTTAGACGTTTATGGACCTTTATTTTATTCATTTATCACTGAGCCACAACCCCAGCCCCAGGATAGGGACTTCTTAATCTTAGGCCTATGGACTTGAGAGGCAGTCTCTGAATGTCTTAAATAAGGTATAAAATGTATATGCACAAATATATGTGTGTATTTTTCTTATTTATTTTTGTGGTAGTGGGAATTGAACCCAGGGCCTTGTGCATGCTATGCAAGCACTCTACCAACTAAGCTATATTCATAGGCCTATATGTATATTTTTCTGAAGAGAAAATCATTGGCATTAATCAAATTCTGAAAGGAGTTTCTTAACCTGAACAAAGTTAATAACCATTGATGTAAATAGTAAATGAAAGGGCTGGGGTCGTGTCTCAGGGGTAGCGCGCTTGTCTTGCATGTGTGAGGCACTGGGTTTGATCCTCAGTACCACATAAAAATAAATAAATAAAATAAAGATATTATGTCCATCTACAGCTAAAAAAAATTTTAAAAAAATAGTAAATGAAGCCAAGGGTGGTTAATAAAAATCAAGGAAAGTTTGTAGTAAGATAAAAATGAGGATTGAACCCTGGGTAGCATTTAAGATATAGAGAAGTTCAAAAGGTGTTCTCTTAAATACAAGAAATAAAACTCACCTCTGCCTTAATACAGGAAATTAGGCTCTTAGAAGACAATATTGTTTCCTACTTGTTACGTGTTTCTCACCGTTGCCCCTGCAAACACTCACACACATATTTATTTCACAGACTCATTCATTTGTGCTCCAGACTGTCTCCTTATGTTACTACCATTTTAACTTCTTCCTGATGTATTCTTACTTGTGAACATTTGGTTGGTGCAGAATATAATTTATAAAGTTAATAATAAAGAGATAGGTAAATTGTCATAATTTGCAACATGTGTATGCATGCATGCATACCTCCTTGTGGTATGTTGTGAACTTTATGCTAAACCAATGGTTCTCCAAATTTGGGCCCTGAACCAACAGCAGCAACATCACCTCAATCCATAAGAAATGTCAATTCTTGGGCCCTACAACAGACCTGCTGAATCTGAAACACAGGGATGGGACCCAGCCTTCCAGTTGATTCTGATAACTGCTGAAGTTTGAGAAAAACTATGCTAGACTATTCCTAGCAACTTTTTAGTCCACAAATAAAATCCAGGTTCCTGGTTCTCTCATTACCTTTTTAAAAATATTTTCTTAGTTGTTGATAGACCTTAATTTTATTTATGTATATGTGGTGCTGAGAATCAAACTCTGTGCCTCACACATGCTAGGCAAGTGCTCAACCACTAAGCTACAACCCCAGCCCTCTCATCTTTTCTATAATAAAATCTTGATGGCAATATTTTGCAACATCTGATGTATTCCTCATGAAAAGTTGTCTTTGAACATTCTTATCCATCTGTGATCTGAGTTATACATACAAATATTTCCTACATGTCATTTTTTCCTTTGATATTCAGTAGTCATATTCAACAACATAAATTGTAAACTGCCCAGTTATTAAAATGGTGTGAAGAAGAAATAATCATTTCTGTGAATATCCTTTCTTACCCATTTAGTCCTTTATGTTGGAATCTCCTAATGTTCAGCTGGGTCAGCTTTGAAGAATATGAAATGAACCTCAGTGAAAGTGTACATTTCTTCTTCCCCTCTTCCCCCAAATCAGGATTTTTTTCAGCCATGTGACCTTACCTAGAGATACAGTAGCTATATACAAATCCCTTGGGTTCCATAAAATTAGTAACCATAGTCAGAAAGAAATTAGAAGAAGCCACAGAATTGAACTTAGTTCTTGAGGTCAATCAAGGAAGGTTTTCAACTTCTCTAGTCCAGGAGATAAGCCAGGCAGCACAATATTTTAGTTGTTTCTGTCCTCCCAAGAAGACTGTACACTGTTGAGAGAATGAATGACATTTATCTCGTATTTTTGACCACATCTCAACATCTAACACCCAACACAAAGCTAGGAGACAAAGATTTTAATTCTGTCCCTGTCTCTAAGTCATAAATTAACTTAATGGACCTCTGATTCATTATTTCTAAACTAGAACTAATAAGTTTTACTCAGTCTACTCTTCAGTGTCCATAAGAGTTTAAAGAGAGAATGTGTATGAAATATTCTTCAAAAGTTCAGAGAGCTCTACAAAAGTGAGGTAACAAAATTTTGATTCAGATATGTGTGTCCTCTATCTCTATCTCTGTATCTCTCTAATAGGAATAATAGGTTTATTCTGAATTGTGGAGAGAGAACACAGTGTAGTGATATAGAAGTCAAGAGATGCTAGTTTTAGTCCTAATATCATTTAAATTCTTGGGACCTTAGTCTGCTTTTATTTCAGATGAAGAAGTACTGATTAGATTGGTGCAGTGGCTCTCAGCCTTGGCTACACATTGGAATCATGTGGTATCAAAAAATACTGATGCCTAGAACCCACTAAATTTGATTTAGTTTGGGATGCATGCTAGATCTTGAGATTTTTTTTTTAATTCCCCAGATGTCACCAAGGTTTTGTGTTTTTAAATAAGCAAAGTCATTTATTCAGATAAAGTCTTACACAAGCCAGGCATGGTGGCACATGCCTGTAATCCCAGCAATTCAGAGGCTAAGAGAGAAGGATTGCAAGTTTCAGGCCAGCAATTTAGTGAGGCCCTAGGCAATTTAGCGAGGCTCTATATCAGAATAGTAAAGGGGCTGTGGATATAGCTCAGTGGTAAAGCACCCCTGGGTTTAATCTCCAGTACCAAAATTAATTAATTAATTAATTATCTTATGCAAAACTCCAGGTTACAAAATGCATACCAGTGGAGCATCTACAATATTTTCTCTAGTACTTTAAGCTCTGACTGCCAAACCCTTTTTCTCTTTTTCTTGTATCACACTTTATAACTCCTAAGGCTTCATGAAGACTTAAACAAAACAAAACAAAAAACATTGGAGTAAACAATTCCAAGATCTTTTCCAACTCCAAAACAATGTAACAACCCAAGCATTTTCATGGGATCTCTGTCCTATGTTTTTTTTTTAACACCAGTGTGACCCAATGTCATATTGATTGTTGTGGAGGCTAGCTTTCCATTTACTTCTTTCTGGTTACTTTAGCTCTTTTGTTGTAAGGCAATTAATGATCTAAAATTTATTAGGCAAACCTTCTGGGCCTCCCAGAGATTCTGATCTGATTAATTTGGAGTTGGAACCAGATATATGTATGTTTGACAAACACTTAATATCTTTGAAACAAGTGGTGCATAGACCACACTTTTGGGAAAGACTGCTCAATAAATTTTCAGGCAAAAAGTAAAGAAATAGGGGATACTGAAACGTGGGGACAGAGTAGAGTAGTGGACTTCTACCTGAGCTCAGTGTCATGTCCACCAAAGGCTGTAAATTATACTCCTGAACCATGGTGTTTGTCTAGTTCTCAGTTACAGGCCTAGAAACCCCCTTCAGAATCATTTTTTCATTTGTGGCCAAGATATTAAGAGATGATCTAGAATAGAGTCAAGAGCAGTCAAGCAGGGAATAAAATTCTAACTCTAGTGCATTCTGATTATAGGACCCTGAGCAAGTGACCTAACTCTTGAACTTTAGGATCTTCATCTGAGAAAAAGAATAATAATCTCCTCTTAGTCTCAGGCTTAATGAAAACTAAACACAATGATCTGTGTAAAGCACTTAGTAAGCTGTCCAGCACACAATAAATTATTGATAAATGATAGGCATTACAGTGATATCAGCAGGTTCTTAACTAACTGACAAGTAGTTTTTGTTTTATTCTTAGGTGATGTTTCTGTGGGATGAAATACATAAAACCTTTTCTTTCAGGTAAGTGCTTAGCTCATATCTTTTGAGATATCTAACATTCAAATATTGATAGTGGTGTTTGCTTACTACTACGTTGTACTATGTTCTACCCACAGAACTTGTACTTTTAGGGCATCCATTAGTGTATTGAACTGAAGTCCTCCAAGATTCTTCTTAGAAGTTTGGATCTCCAGAAACTCAGTGCAGGATTCAGATTGATTTGCATCTGACCTGACCTGAGACTATTTTTTGCTGCAAAGGTGGAAGAAAAAAATTCCAAAGTTGAACACAAGGTTTTTATAGAAAGTCTTTGATTGTCACCACTAATGGTATCAGTTCCCACTTGGGAGTAGTGTTTGAGTTGAAAGACCCCGAACCAGAGTCCTTCGTCCTGAGGGGAGGCCCCCGCACAGTGACCAGTCCGGAACCACAGGATGCAAAAGCACAAGGCAGCTTTATTGTTCACACAGGCGCCTGCGGATGCTTCAGCCCTCCGTAGACTGAGCGTGCCGGGCAGGGGAAAGCATTCCTTTTTATAGGGTCAGGGTGGCAGAAGCAGGGTTACAGAAGCAGATGCATAGTTACAGGGATTCTATTGGTGTATTTAAATGAGGGAAAGAGGTCAGTGCCCCCCGGCAGGAAGACCTGATATGGGACTTTTCCTCTATCTGGCACTTTCCG
>CM053399.1:150874881-150890401 GCA_028644305.1 Xerus rutilus
GCTTCAGCCCTCCGTAGACTGAGCGTGCCGGGCAGGGGAAAGCATTCCTTTTTATAGGGTCAGGGTGGCAGAAGCAGGGTTACAGAAGCAGATGCATAGTTACAGGGATTCTATTGGTGTATTTAAATGAGGGAAAGAGGTCAGTGCCCCCCGGCAGGAAGACCTGATATGGGACTTTTCCTCTATCTGGCACTTTCCGTCCCACCCTTGGTTACTTAGTATCGGGGCCCAAGGTTCTTTTCGTCCTTTGTATCAGTCCCATCCTGGCCTTCCTGGTATTGGGGCCAAACGGTTTTCTGAGCAAGGCCTGGCTAGCTGATTAGGAGGTGGAGGAGGGGAAGGGGTCTTTCAGAGTGTTTTTTTAAAAGGGCAATAAGAGGAATGTTCTTGAAAGACTTGAGTCAGACAGGTAAATGATTTAACTTCGAAGCTGTATAAAACAGAAAGCCTTGCTATGATAGCCTTGGTGGAAATGCAAAGCTAAAGGTGAGAGCATTTCTGATCTGTGAGTGTTCAAAGGGAAACAGGAGTAATCCAGTGACACTTTCACTGAGTTTATTGATTTAACTAAATTATTGATGTTAGAGTAAGATGAATTGCGATGTGAACACTACTCTTGATATCCCCGCTCCTTTTCCCATGTGATCTCCCCCCCTGCCTCCGGCGGTGCTAGGGATTGAACCCAGGACCTTGTGTGTGCAAGGCAAGCACTCTACCAACTGAGCTGTATCCCCAGCCCTCCCATGTGATCTTAATGACAATCAAAATGGTCTTGCTGAATTTGTTTTCTCCTTCATAGAAATCCAATTTAATGACCCCTTTCTCAAATCTCAGACTATACAGTTTGCATCTGTATTATCACAATTTTTTCTCATTAATATCAGTTTGTTTGTTATGGCTAGTTTAGAGAAACATGAATTTCCTACCAAGATCTGGAGCTAAGCTTTCCACCTCATTCCAACCAAATGATGATTATTTGAAAAGATTCCCTCTAAAAAAAGGATGTCTGTCATAATTCTTTGTGGACATAATGTTAAAGAATTTGAAAAGAAAGAAAAGAGCTATGGGGCTTTCCTATTGGGGAAAGGAGAGGGAAAAGGTTGGTTAGGTTTTAGTGAAACAAAATTAGTTTCACTTGAACTACATTGTCATAATTTTAAAAGCTGAACTTTGAAGAATGGATAGAGTTTTCCTAAATTGAGGAATGTGAAGGTAAGATAAAAGAGCTTGAGGAAGGAGAGTTGTTAAAAATCTTGTGATATTTTATGTAGTTTGAACCTTTTTCTCTAACTCATGTATACTCCATGAATATGCAAGCTTTTATGTACATTTATCCAGATATTGCCATCAACACTTGCATTTGTGACTGTCCAAATTCTATACTTGAAGAACCTGTAACACTGGAATATAATTTGACTCCAATTCTTCTATAGAGAATGTCATCGTCCTTGGCTTTGTTCATAATTTGTTCTTGTCTCATAATGGCACCACCAGTACATTTCTGCCTTTATAGAACACATCGGTTAAGGTCTTGAGATGTTCAGGTGGCTCTATGCTCATCTTTGAATGAGTATAGAGCCACCTTTTTGTCTTTATGAAGTTATTTTTAGGGCCAAGGCTGTTTGGTATAAAACCAAAGTGTTACTCAGTAAATGACATTCTGAGCTTGGGGCAGAGACTGTGCAGTTGAGGTACAACTTTGAACTGTCTCAATCCAAGGAAGAACAATTTTTAGAATACATAGTCATAGGTATTTTTTTTGAAGGTCTGATCTTATTTATTTGTTACTCTTAAAAATTCTTATTTTTGAGTGGACTCAGAAATAGATGCTCTCAGGGAGGACAGCCTGCATCTCTTGGCCATCTGTTCCTGGCGTTTTTCTTTAGCTTCTTTCATTCTCTTGGCCAGAAGTTTGGCATACTCTGTAGCCTCTTCCTTTTTCTTCTTAGTTTGTTCAGAGCATAAGCCCAGCACTTGTGTTGCAGTACATTTGGAGTAATGAGATGCTGAATATTTGGTGCTTTGGTCTTAGGTTTTTACCTTCCTTGTTTAAGGGTTTTCTGACAATATGTTGGCAGACATCATCTTCTAGAGAGACTGAAAAGTCTGTGGATTCTGTGAGCTCTTTTGGGTCCCAGTCAACAAGGCACAGTAGTATCCGTAAGTCCAGGAATATCCTTCTCTCCTTTTTTTTTTTTTTACAATAACCAAGTTGAGATTGGCATCTACAGTGAAATTTTGAACAAATTTATGCTGTCTCTCTCCAGTTCTCCTCAGTCTATAACAGAATGTCCTCTACACAGTAGCAGGTGAACCCAGCCATGGGTCAAGACCCCCTACTTTATAGAGAAACCTTGTTTGTCGTTTCCACCACTGATTTGGACCACATAACCCTGCCATTCTTCACCCAGAGCATCAGGAACAACTTCTGTGGCCATATGCTTCTCATAAAAAGTGCAAAGTTTGCATTTATTGTCTGCTTTGATGAGTTTCCAGCAGCCAGTGGCTGAGAAGGAGATATTCAGCTTCATTTGGTGCAGCTGATTGCCCACAAGGCACCACAAAAAAGAGCAGTTATAGGTATTCTTAACCCTTTTTGATAACAGCATTAAAAATTTAGGACTTCTGTCCAAGGAGGAAATGTACAGGTTTTTATAAATAATTTCAGGAGGTTCACAAAGTTTCTGGAAGTGTATTTGCTGAGCCTTGGTTTTAAAACAAAAATAAACAAATTTTTTAAAAAATTGATCCCAAGAAGTAGACAAACTATATATTCTTGAAGCTCTTCTCCATAAGTATTATTTCTCAAGATTTGATGTATATTGAACAGCAGTAAGTTCAAAATTATACCTAAAGTACAGACAGCCTGTATTCTAGAGTTGTGTGCTTTATATCTCAGATTTTTCTTCAGAAGCTAACATTGGCCCAGACTCGAAAATGACTATTACAGGACACCTTTCAATGTTTCTCTTTAGATGGTTTAGTGATAAAATATGTCAGAATTATATTTGTTTAAGTTATGACATTTTGTGTATTCAGTCTATGGCCAATTGCCTCCAAGAGCCTTCTCTTTGTTAATTATGTTTTGTTTGGATCCTACTCATTTCCCTCTCTATTTTGTTGTCTTTTAATCTTCCATCTTGAGTTTTCTGGAAGTAAATGGTGAATCAAAGGTCAATTATTCCTCCACCCCTACCTCTAAGATCTTAGAAATAGGGGAAATTAGATCTAAACTGAGAATTAAATTGTAACATCAACACAGATCAAGGCAAAGCTAACCAGAATCACCTTAGAAAGACAGAGCAGCCAGGCATGGTGGGATGTGTCTATAATCCCAGCTACTCACAAGGCTGAGTCAGGAGGATCAGAAGTTCAAGGCCAGCTTCCACAATTCAGCAAGAACCTTGTCTCATAATAAAATTTAAGTCTGTTGATATGGTGAATTATGTTTATTGATTTCTATATTTGGACCAACCTTGCATCCCTTGAATGAACCCCACTTTATCATGGTGCACCATCTTTTTGATATGTTTTTTAAAAATATATTTTAGTTGTCAGTGGGCCTTTATTTATATGTATCTATCAATTTGTGGTGCTGAGAATCGAACCCAATACCTCACACATGCTAGGCAAGTGCTCTACCACTGAGTCATATCACCAGCCCTCTTTTTGATAGATTTTTACATGCATTTTTTTGTTAGTATTTTACCGAGAATTTTTGTGTCACTATTCATCAGGGATATTGGTCTGAAATTTTCTTTCCTTGGTATGTCTTTGGTATCACTGTGATACTAGCTTTGCAGAATGAATTTGGGTTTCCTCCTTTTCTATTTTATGGAATAATTTCAGGAGTATTGGTTTAAGTTCTTCTTTGAAGGTCTTGTAGAACTCAGCCGAGAATCCATCTGGTCCTGGGCTTTTCTTTGTTGGTAGATTTCTGATGGTATCTTCAATTTCATTGCTTGAAATTGATCTGTTTAAATTTTCTATGTCCTCTTGATTCAATTTGGGTAAGTCATATGTCTCTAGAAATTTGTTGATGTCTTTAAGATTTTCTGTTCTATTGGAGTATAAATGTTAAAAGTAGCATCTGATTATTATCTGTATTTCAGTGATGTCTCTGGTGGTATTTGCTTTCTCATCACAAATTGTAGTCATTTGGGTTTCTCTCTCTCTTATTTCATTGGCTTGGCTGAGGGTTTATCAATTTTGTTTCTTTTTTCGAAGAACCAACTTTTTGTTTCATGAATTTTTTTGAATTGTTTTTGTTTGTTTCAGTTTCATTAATTTTGGCTCTGATTTTAATTATTTCCTGTCTTCTACTGCTTTTGGTGTTAATTTGTTCTTTTTTTAGGGCTTTGAGATGTAATGTTAGGATATTTATTTGGTGATTTTCTGTTCTTGTAATGAAGGAACTCATGCAGTGAACTTTCCTCTTAGAACTACCTTCATAGTGTCCCAGAGATTTTGATATATTGTCTCACTATTCTTATTTACCTCTAAGTATTTTTTTATTTCATCCCTGATTTCTTCAGCTATCTATTGGTCATTCAATAGTGTATTATGTAGTCTCCAGATGTTAGAGTAGCTTCTATTTTTATTTTATCATTCATTTCTAATTTTATTTCATTATAATCTGATAGAATACAAGGTATTATCTCTATTTTTGTATTTGCTAAGAGTTGCTTTGTGGACTAAGATGTGGTCTTATTTTAGAGAATGTTCCATGTGCCGCTGAAAAGAAAGTGTATTCATTCTGATGGATGAAATAGTCTACATGTGTCTGTTAAGTCTAAATTATAATAGACTTAAAGACAAGAATCACATGATTATCTTAATAGATGCAGAGAAAGTGTTTGACAGAAGTTAGCGTCCATTCATGCTCAAAACACTAGAAAAACTAGGCCATATACACTCAAACTATACACTTTCAAACCCAATATCATTCCAAATGGACAAAAATTGAAAGCATTCCCTCTAAAAACTGGAACAAGACAGGGATGCCCTCTTTTAGCACTTCTACTCAACATAGTCCTTGAAACTCTAACTAGAGCAATTAGACAAAAGAAAGAAATTAAAGAGATGCAAATAGGAAAAGAAAGAGTTCAAACTATCTCTATTTGCTGATGACATGATTCTATATTTAGAAGACCCAAAAAACTCCACCAGAGAGAGCCTACAGAATGGGAGAAAATCTTTAGCATCTGCACCTCACTTAGAGCATTAATCTCCAGGTTATACAAAGAACTCAAAAAACTTAACACACACACACACACACACACACACACACACACACAAAACCCAATCAATAAATGGGCAAAGAAACTGAATAGACACTTCACAGAAGAAGAAATATGAATGGTCAAAAAATATATGAAAAATGTTTAACATCTCTAGCAATTAGAGAAATGCAAATTAAAACTACACCGAGATGACATTTCACTCCAGTCAGACTGGCAGTTATCAAGAATACAAGTAATAATAAATGTTGGCAAGGATGTAGGGAGAAAAGTACTCTCATACATTGTTGGTGGGACTGCAAATTGATGTAACCCATTAAAAGCAGTATGGAAATTCCTTAGAAAACTTGGAATGGAACCACCATTTGACCCAGTTATCCCACTCCTTAGTTTATACCCAAAGGACTTAAAATCAACATACTACAGTGATGCAGCCACATCAATATTTATAGCAGCTCAATTCACAATCGCCAACCTATGGAAACCATCTAGGTGTCCTTCAATGGATGAATGGATAAAGGAACTGTAGTATATGTACACAATGGAATATTACTCAGCTATAAAGAAGAATGATATAGCATTTGCTGGTAAATGGATGGAACTGGAGAATATAATGCTAAGTGAAATAAGCCAATCTCCAAAAACCAAAGGCCAAATGTTCTCTCTGATATGTTGGTGCTAATCCACAATGAGGGAGGGTGGAGAGGGGAATAGAAGTCCATTGGATTAGACAAAGGGGGCCAAAGGGAGGGAGGAGAGAGGGGAATAGGAAGAATAGTAAGATTAATGGACATAACTTTCCTAGTCTTCTATTTGAATACATGACCATGGTAACACTGCAACATGTACAACCACAAGAATAGGATCCTAATTCAAATAAAATATATTCTATGTATGTATAATTTGCCAAAATACATCCTAATATCATGTTTAACTAAAAAGAATAAATGATAAAATAAAATAAAATTTAAAAGCACTGGGGATGTTGCTTGGTGGTAGAGCACCCTTGGGTTCATTCCCCAGTACTGAAAATTAAAAAAAAAAAAAAAAGATTGGACATATTATGGCATATCCAAAGGTTTTTACTTAAAGAAAGTTCACAGAAGTTCTATCAGTTAGCAATGGAAACACAAACAAAGGAGTGAGAGGCATACTTTGACTATGCCTATCTCAATTTTGTCCAAGGGAGAGATCATAGCTCTCAAACCTAAATATTCTTACCTCTCCTTTGTGGTTTGATGCTATTAAATATATGAACACACTGCAGTTTAATCCCTTGTTCACCAAGCAGGCTTCTGATTATAATTGGTTTCTCATGTAGATCTTTTTTTTCCCCCTCAGTACTGGGGTTCAAACCCAGGGGCACTCTACCAGTGAACTACATCCCCAGTCCTTTTAATTTTTTATTTTAAGATAGGGTCTCACTGTGTTGCTGTGGCTGATCTTGAGTTTTTAATCCTCCTGCCTCATCCTCCAGAGTAGCTGGGATTACAGACATGCTCCCCTGTGCCTGGTTTCTGTTTCTTTTTCTATGAGAAGAAATATATGAATGTACCAAAGCAAATATTACAGACACTGAGATAGTTCATCAATTTCATTACAAATAATCATCTGCTGTTCTCAGCCTCTGAAACCTAATTGTTAGTTTGAATAATAGATTAAGGCTCAGTGAACAGCCAAAACCAAATTTCTGAGCCTAAAATTTGAAGTCTAGATCCTGAAACTTGGTGAATAAAAGCAATGGATAAAATCCAACCTGATCTTTCCTCTTAATTGTCAACCGCAACCCTCTTTTTATCCCCAATGCCCATACTTTGTTCATTTTTTGCCTGGATTACAAGAGCATCATCTTAATTAATTTCTTGGCTATCAAACTATATTCCACACTAATGCTATATGTTTTTAAATCATAAGTCTGATCATACTAACTTACCTTTTAAATTATTCATGGCATTCTATAGTATTCTCCCATATTAATTGAGCTGACTTGTGCTTTATGACACAACTCAGAATCCTACTCCAAGAAACCTTACCTGCAGTCTGGTAACACCTTGTCCTTGTACTTCCAAAATACTCTGTCCTTATCTCTGTCCTTATCCACCACACTATATAGAAACTGTTTACTCATGTCTTCTCTGCTACACTGAATTTCTTACAGCCAACTAGGTACTGTGTTTGTCTGTGTGTATGTGAGAGAGAAAGAAGAAGAATCAATTAATTGTCAGATATTACTGTTTGTAGATGCCATTGTAATTTATGGTTTTTCCCATAAATTGCCATAATATATAATTGAAAAGGTAAGTAATCACTCCATCTTAAATGATTTTTCTTTCTGCTTCTTTTTTTTTTTTTTTTTTTTTTCCGTACCAGGGATTGAATCTCGGGCTTCCTGTATGCTAGGCAAGTGCTCTACCACTGAGCTACATCCTCAGCCCTTTTTATTTTGAGACGGGGTCTTGCCAAGTTGCTGGGTTGACCTCGAACTTGTAATCCTACTGCCTCAGCCTTTCAAGTAGTGCGGGCCACTATGCCCAGTATTTTAAAAGTTTTAAATTATTAATTCAGTTTTTAAAGCCCATTGATTAGTATTGTATTAAATTTGTATATTAATCTTGGGGATAATTTTCATCTTTGCAATGTTGAGTTTCCCTATCTAGGAAATTCCATTTACAGCTTGTTTTAGGAGTGACCATGTCCCTGCTCTTTTCTCTCTCCCTGTCTCTCTCCCTGTCTCTCTCCCTGTCTCTCCCTCTCCCCAAACCCCTCTCTCTTTTTGGCACTGGGTATTGAACTCAGGAGTACTTTACCACTAAGCTCTATCCCCAACCTTTTTTATTTTTTATTATTTTTTTAAATACGTTTTAGTTGTTGATGTATCTTTATTTTATTCATTTATTATTTATATGTGGTGCTGAGGATCAAACCCAGGGCCTCACACATGCTAGGCAAGTGCTCTGCCGCTGAGCTACAGCCTCAGCCCTTATTTTTTATTTTGAGACAGGGTTTTGCTAAGTTGCTCAGGGCCTCGCTAAATTGCTAATACTGGCCTCCAACTTGTAATCCTTCTGTCTCAGCCTCTTGAGCCACTGAGATTACAGGCATGTACCCTACACCAGGCACTCTTCTCTTTCTTAGAATTATTTACTACCAAGACAGCTAATTTAGAACTTTACCATGAGAAATATCAAAATGCCCAGGGCATTGCCTTTTAGTGGCCAACTCCACCCAACAGACCAAATTAGAGGTCCTAGGATTATAGCTCTTATGAGGTTTTTGTTTGGTGTAGTGTGGTTTTGGTTTAGTTTGGTTTGGTTTGTGGCACTGGGGATTGAGCCCAGAGATGGTCTACCACTGAGCATAACTCCACTACATCATACTGCAGAACAGCAAAGACGTATTGGAAGAAAAACCAGGAAAATACACTGTCACGGAAAAAGGGAGAAGAGGACTCTTAATGAACTTTGAAGTAACCATGGGAATAGAAAAGACTGAGACAAAAAGGTAAAATGTCTTCAAATGCTTCACTATTAATGTTGTAGGGACAGACGAGGCAAGACACCTGATAGGAAACAGGAAGCGGGCTGATTTGACTGCAGTTTGTTCAGAGGGTACAGCTTTTGCTGTAATCAATTAATTCCCCTGAACTCTGAGTTCAGGCAGTTTCAGAACTTTATACTCCATGTGTAAGGGAAGGGGCTCAGAAGTTCACAATCTGCAGAAATTCACACAAAAGCAGCTTTTTCTTTTACCATTCTGGGCAAGTTAACCCTCCAAGGACAGCACTTGAGAAGGAGAGAGCTGCTTCTCCCCTCTTTCGTCCCCCTGCCAGCTGTTACAATGTAGCCCAGTTAGTAACATCTTCTCTCTTTTTTTAAATAATTTTATTTATTTATTTATTCTTAGGTATACATGATAGCAGTGTGCATTTTGATTCATTGTACACAGATGGAGCACAACTTTTCATTTCTCTGGTTGTATGTGATGTAGAATCACAACATACATGCAGTCATACATAATTATCTCTGAAATGTAAACATCTCTGTGAAGCTCAGGCCCAAGGCCAGAGGCCTTGTTAAAGGATCTGTCCTTGTTATACTTTGCATTTGAAAACCTGCTTTCCACTTAAAAAGATTTTTAAACCATTATATCATTACTACACTAGATAGTTCAAAAAAGTTTCTCTTGAAAAACTAGGAAGGGGGCATTCAGCACCTGGAGTGCTGATCTCTTTCAGCCAAGATAGAGCAACTAGAAATAGGAACTTTAACTACATTGAACTCTTTGGTAGAGACTCTTGCTAATACTCTTTTTTTTTTTTTTTTTTGGTACTGGAAATTGAACTCAGGGGCACTCAACCACTGAGCCACATCCCCAGCCCTATTTTGTGTTTTTTTTTATGTAGAGACAGGGTCTCACTGAGTTGCTTAGTGCCTCGCAGTTGCTGAGGCTGGCTTTGAACTCGCGATTCTCCTGTCTCGGCCTCCCTAAGTGCTGGGATTACAGGCTTGAGCAACCGCACCCGGCTGCTAATACTCTTAAAAGATTATTCATGTGCAGATTTCTGGAGAAGCTTAATTAAGACATTCTGTGGAGGAGGGGGTGCCACTACAGTAGTACTGGCTTTTGTTGGGAATTTGTGTCAAGGCCAGAGTTGGGGACATTGAGAGAGACTATTTAAAGACTTTAGACTGCACCTCGCCCAGCTAAGGTTGAGTTCCTATATACAAATGTGTTTTTTAATTTACTCAAAAACATTTCAGATATAAAATTATTCCCTGAAAAATTAACTTATAGAGTCTTATTGGCCTGAAACATGCCACTGCCCTTGGAGACATGATATCAATATATTCCTCATGTATCCATTAAAGAGTTAGCTAGATAAGTACCTTTAATGCATGTTTTCTCAATTGAGGGTGGTTACAATTTAGTCTTACTGTCTCTACTTTCTATTCAGTGCACTACAATTAGCTTTATCAAAGCCACTGATGACCTTCATCTTACTAAATCCACAGTCTCTGTCCTTATCTTAATCTGCCAATAGCCTTTTTCTTCTTCTTCAAGGCCCATGCTCTTCTCTTTTTTCTCCTACTTCATCTCATTCACTTCCAAAACTCCAAGTGCCATCTGTGCACTTATGACTTTCCGCTTCCTATCTTCAAGTTGAACCTCTCCCCAGAACACTAAATTGGTATATCCGACTGTCTTCCACCCAAAACCAACTCCTTATTTTCACCCTGTAAGCTTCCTTCTTCCATCTCAGTAAGAGTTTAATCCCCAGTACAAAAAAAGAAAATAAAAAAGTAAATGGCAATTTTATCTTCCCAGTCACTAAAGAAAAAAACTTGGTATCTTTTTTAACTACTCTATTTCTCTTACATCCCATTTTCAATCCATTAGCAAATGGATCTAACTCTACCTGCAGACTATATGCACAATCTGACCGCTTCTCACTACCTCTAGTGCTCCCATTCTGGCCCAAACTACTGTCATGACTTGCTTGGATTATTACAACAACCATCAACTGGTTTCCCTGCTTTTGTACTATACTTTATTCTCAACACAGTGGTCCAAATGATCATTGTAAGTAGATCAGAGCACTCCTTTGCTTAAAACCCTCCAGTGACTTTTCCACATCATTCAGAATAATGGCCTATGAGGACCAACATTTTCTGCCCCCACTCAGCTTCTCTGACAACAAACTTTATTACTCTGTCACTACTAGCCTTTAGCTATACAGCCCTCCTTGCTGTTCTTTCAAAACATCAAACAATGTTTCTGTGTTTTTAAAGGAGGTAAGGATTAATGAGCAGAGCAAGAAGGTGGCAATGTCCAGGCAATATCCCTTCTCCAGGACTGAGGGACTTCCTTGGGCTCTAGACATTTCAATGCTAAAACCAGGAAGGTCCTAGACAAACCAGAATGAGTTGGTCACCCTAAGAAGATGACTGCTAATAGATGAAAAGGACCAATAGCACAAAAGAGGGGGCAATTGAACCTGGAACCAATTGGACAATGATGTACCTAGGTGTATTCAAGGATTGATGGGGGATAAGAAAAGCAAACAGTTCTATCCTTTTTCAGAGGAATTTCATGTTCCCCTGTTGATTTATTCCAAGGAAAAAAAGAGAAAAGAGATTATCTAAAACAAAAGGTTATACTTGAGAGATTTTGCCAGATGATGTAAAGAAAGTTTTTTTTTTTTAATTTGGATGTAAGAGTCTGTATACAGCTTGAACACTTCCCAGCATCATACACACAAAGAAACAAAATAACAACAATTAAAATGTAGATGTAGATGTGAGAAAATAAACAAGCTTTATTTAATGTATTTAGATTAGGATCTGGGAAGTAATGAACACAATGAAACATTTTCTTTTAAATGTTAACCTTTTGTTCCATTTAAAGCTCTCAAAGCATCTAAATCCATCCATTCAAGTTCCATCTATCTTTTCCTTAGAAACTTTCACTAACTGCTGTGATTCAAACTTAAATATTCTATATTTGGGACACCATCATTTTCTAAAATGGAAAGTAATTTAAAAACTAGAAGTGCTTTGTGGTATTCTGATGCTATCTACTTTCCTATTTTCAAGTCCTTCTTCCTCCCAATTTTTTTCTTTGAAAATTTTGAAATTCTTTCCCTCCCTTAGTAGTTTTAAGTTTTTGGAGTTTCTGTTATGTGTAGTATTATGCTAAAGTAAATAGTAAATAAGACACAAAACCTGTCATTGAGTGACTCACTTATTAGGTCAATTAAGATCTCTTCCTCCCTTGTTTCTTTTCTTCTCTTCTGTCTTATTTTTTTATTATTATGCATCTCTCTTACCCACCCTCTACCAGGTTCTTAAGCAGCACACAGAGAATAGAATACATATGGTACATTGGTGCCCCAGATGTCAGCTGAAGTACTCATCCTGTGAGGTAAAATAGAATTAGTTTGAATCTTATGTCTTATGCAGTGGGAATCATACATTCTTCCCAGTCTTCCTGGAAATTTGGGATAGGGTAGCTTTTTAAATTTCTACTTTTTAAGAGATTTCGCTGGCTCAGTTTCTGCTTCCTCCAAATTGGTTTCAGTTACTGGTTCAATCTCATAGTTTTACCTGGTCTGTCATTACTTCAATTCAGACTGGGTGATCATCTTGATTTTTGGACCTCCCTTCCTTTTTTTTCCTCCCTTCCTCACTGTCTGCCACACAGTACACACACACAAGCTTATTCATACTTGTATTTAAAATATATTGCTGTTTTAGCTTATTCATCACCATGCCCAAAAGACCTGACAAGAACAATATAGGGAAATAAAAATTTATTTTGGCTCATGGTTTCAGAGTTTTAATTCATCATCAGCTCTGGGCCCAAAGTAAGCAAAACATCATGGCAGAAGGGTATAGTGGAAGAAAGCAGCTCAGAACATGCCAACAAGTTCTGCTTACCAGGAATGAAATATGAACCCCAAAGATATGCCCTTAGTGACCCACCTTCTTCAGCCATACCATACCTGCCTACGGTTACTAACTACTTAATCTATATTAGTCAAAGCTGATCAGATCAAAGCTCTCATAAACTGATCATTTTGCCACTGAACTTTCTTGCATTTGTTTCATACATAAGCTTTGGGGGACACTTCATATCTAAACCACAATCACAGACTTCACTGAAAGTTTGGGCAAAACAAAGGGTATTTATATGACACTAAAGCAAGCAAATGAAAACTGAAAACTGAATATTATATATTTGCTTTTTTCACTCATCTCACTGTTGCTCACTCTTTCTCCTTCCTATAAGACCCTTCACTATAGGCTTCACAGAATCAATTCCCCCACTTTCTTATTCTGAGATATTTAGTTTTTCATCCTCCCTTTTAGCTCTGTGACTGCCTTTACATATCCAAAGAGTCTTGTGCTTGTTATCTTTGAATGGGTACAAAAATGCATTCTTGTCCTAAGCTTTGCCTTGAGCAGAAGCATTGAAATATCAAGTTCTTCCTCTATTATTGACAGGAATTTGAGGATACAGAGTGGGTAATTACTGAATTTCAAAAGAGAGGTGAGGGCAACATGCAAGTCCAAGGAAAACTAGTAACCCTACCTGGACTCCACTTCCAGTCCAACCCCTAGCTGCTGTTACTAGAGGAAAGTCGAATTGATATCCAGGTTCTTGGCATCCCAAACAAAGAATTGAGCAAGACACACAGGAGAAGCAACCAGAGCATAAATTTATTCAAAGTGAAAGTACACTTTGTAAAATAGAATGGGCCTAGCAGGAAAGAATAGCTGTAGGCCTCAATACCAGGAATCTGGTGGCTTATATCTACATTCATTAGGGAATTTCCAGAAGAGGTGGTACTTTCCTTCATTCCACTTCTCTTGGTCTTATTGATGCCTAGAATGTGAGTTTTCATAGCAGTGTGGTTGGGCCTGTCAAACCAGGGTGGGAGTTCCCATAGCAACATGGGTGGCACAAGCAGATATATTGTCCTGTGACTCAGCTGACATCTTAGTATAATCTGCCATTTTGTCATCCTTAACTTCCTATCTCATTTTCCTATAAGAGATGTTATCCTGAAATTCCACCAGGACCAATGAAAATTTGAATCCTCGGCAGCCAGGCAATTGAGTGAAATCCAATTGCCAGTCCTCTTATGGGTAGGCTCCCTTGTGCTGAATGGGTTTATACAGAGGGTAAACTTCGGCCTGGAGTTATGATAATAGAGGGGACAAGCTTTACAAATTTTTCTCACCATATCTGTTATTTTGGGACCCAAAAAGGACCAAGTAGCTATTTCAAGGGTGGCTTCTCTTCCCCCATGAAAGGAGTCATGTAGGGCCTTAAGGGTTTTCCATTGTAGAGACATAGGTAGATACAGCTGGCCATCCTTTTCCCATCAATCCCCATGTTTGTGAGCTCTGGCCATTTTAGTGGTCTGTTCATTCTCAAGGGTATAGACTGGGTAGAGCATTTCTTCATGAAAGGGGAACAAAGCCATGACAGGGATTGTTATATCCTTTTCAACTGCCTCCTTGGCTGCTTGATCAGCCATTTTTCTCCTAGGGATATATTTTTTAAATTTTATATTTGTCCTTTTTAGTTATACATGACAGTAGAATGTATTTTGAACTATTACACATACATAAAAAATAATTTCCCACTCTTGTGGTCCTATGGTTATTTTTTGACATATTCCTCTGGTGCCCCCAGCAATGGATGACTGCTCCTCTTGCCTTGGGGAAGTGTACTGCTTCCAGTAGTTGTAGAATTTATTCTTTGTGTTTGATTGGGGATTTTTGACCTGTTAGGAGACCCCTTTCCTTCCATATGACTGCATGGATATGAAACACCATGAAGGCATATTTAGAGTTTGTATACACGTTAATACCTATTTTGCATCTTTTTTTTTTTTTTTTGGTACCAGGGATTGAACTCAGGGGTACTCAACCACTGAGCCACATCCCTGGCCATATTTTGTGTTTTATGTAGAGACAGGGTCTCACTGAGTTGCTCAGCGGCCTTGCTGTTGCTGAGGCTGGCTTTGAACTCACGATTCTCCTGTCTCAGCCTCCCAAAGTGCTGGGATTACAAGCATGAGCCACTGGGCGGTGGCTACTATTTTGCATCTTTATAAGGACTCTTCTTAGGGTAATGAGTTTGGTATCTTGAGCTAAAGTCTCTGAGGGCAGAGGAATAGCCTCTATGGTTTCATGTACGCTAACTACTATGTAACCAGCCCTTCTCAGCCCATTTTGGAGAAAAACTGCTACTGTCGGTAAACCATTCTTCTTCAGGGTTATGGAAGGGTTGATTGACCAAATTGGGTTGACTGGTGTAGGTCTGAAGAACACCCTCTTTTTTTTTTAATTAGTTTATTTAGTTGCATTTCAAGTCATAGTACATATATAGAGCTCAGTTTTTCCAATTCTCTGGTTGTAAACCAGATAGTCACACCATTTGTGTCTTCATACATGCACTAAGGGTAGTGATGACGATCTCAATCAACCATCTTTACTGTACCCATTCCCCTTTCCCTCCCCCCATCCCCCCTGCCACATGCAGAGTTCCTCCATTTCTCCTATGTTCCCCATTCCCACCCCACTTACGTATCAGCATCCACTAATCAGAGAGAATATTCGACATTTGGTTTTTTGGGATTGGCTTACTTCACTTAGCATAATGCTTTCCAATTCCATCCATTTGCCTGCAAATGCCATAATTTTATTCTCTTTTATTGCTGAATAATATTTTATTGTGTGTATGTACCACAATTTCTTTGTCCATTCATC